>CM053028.1:356875801-357475801 GCA_028564925.1 Lithobates sylvaticus | reverse complement strand
AATTTGGTGGAGCGATTACGCTTTCAATTCTTTTTGTTGAAGTCACTAAGCAATCGAACATAAAATTCTAATTTTGATTCAGTCTTTCCATTATTCAATATCAAAGCTGTCGATTTGCTGCCCAGTTTCAATTCACAATCAACCAAACAAATTCTGGTGGTCGATTGAACTCCTGAGTAGTAGATTGCTCAGTTTCTGATGATTATTTGCAATTGTGTTTGAGATTCCTGGTAGGCGGAAAGCAGCTGACAAAGCCATCCTGATAAAACCGTAATTTCTCCTTAGCACAGAAAACACAGAAATCCATGGGGATTTGAATTTCCCCTTCTAACCTCCTAATTGTGTTCTTAGTAATATGCATAAAATACATTGACAGATAAACAGATAACTCGGGGTCTAGTAGAATAATTATTTTATTAAGGTAACAAGGGGTAAACCTTATCTGCGAAATAAGGATTGACAGTAAACACAATTAATTATTAGGGATGTTCTGCCCTTTCAACTTTCAGAATTATGCTAAATGTAATCCCTTCATATCTACATTGAAGTTCAGTTGTATCCTGGCTATGGTCTCTAAGGGGTTGATTTACTAAAACTGGAGAGTGCTAAATCTGGTGCAGCTCTACAGAGAAACCAATCATCTTCCAGTCTTTCCATTATTCAATATCAAAGCTGTCGATTTGCTGCCCAGTTTCAATTCACAATCAACCAAACAAATTCTGGTGGTCGATTGAACTCCTGAGTAGTAGATTGCTCAGTTTCTGATGATTATTTGCAATTGTGTTTGAGATTCCTGGTAGGCGGAAAGCAGCTGACAAAGCCATCCTGATAAAACCGTAATTTCTCCTTAGCACAGAAAACACAGAAATCCATGGGGATTTGAATTTCCCCTCCTAACCTCCTAATGTTATTCTTAGTAATATGAATAAAATACATTGAATGATAAACAGATAACTCAGGGTTTGAGTAGAATAATTATTTTTTTGAAGTAATAAGGGTTAAACCCTATCTGGGAAATAAGGATTGACAGTAAACACAATTAATTATTAGGGATGTTCTGCCCTTTCAACTTTCAGAATTATGCTAAATGTAATGTCTTTATATATACATAGGAAGGGCAGCTGTGTGCACACTCTGGACTCTAATGCCCCATACACACGGTCGGATTTTCCGACGGAAAATGTCCTATCGGACAATGTTGTCGGAAATTCCGACCGTGTGTAGGCTCCATCGGACTTTTTCCGTCGGATTTTCCGACAGACAAAGTTTTATCTCCTGCTCTCAAATTTTCCGACAACAAAGTCCTATCGGACTTTTTCCGATCGTGTGTAGCGAATTCTGACGGACAAAGTGCCACGCATGCTCAGATCACATTACAAGACCAAAGCTATTGGCTACTAGCCTCTACGTAGTCCCGTCGTAGGCAACAAACGTCACCACGTTCAGAATGATCGGATTTTCCGACAACTTTGTCCGACTGTGTGTATGCAACACCAGTGTCGGACAAAATCCGTCGGAAAAAATCCGATGGATTTTGTGGTCGGATTTTCCGACCGTGTGTACGGGGCATAAGGGGTTGATTTACTGAAACTGGAGAGCGCTAAATCTGGTGCAGCTCTGCATAGAAACCAATCATCTTCAAGTTTTTTTGTCAAATCTTAATTGAACAAGCTGAAGTTAGAAGCTGATTGGCTACAATGCACAGCTGCTCTCTTTTGCACTCTATAATATAGTACAGGGGTCTCCAAACTATGGCCCTCCAGTTTTTCAGGAACTACAATTCCCATCACGCCTAGTCATGTCTGTGAATGTCAGAGTTTTAAAATGCCTCATTGGACGTGTAGTTCCGTGACAGCTAGAGGGTCGTAGTTTGGAGATCCCTGGTTTAGTAAATCAACCACTAAGGTTCACACATGGATGCATTTGCAGACTAAATGCATGCAAATCGTATTTGACTCCATTGTTGAATAATTTTCTTGGATGAGAGATGGACCTTGAATGACTTTTCGTGTCTCCCTCAGATGTGGGCAGAACCGTCAGTCCTATTCCGTTCCATGTGCAACAGAACTAGTCATATGATGCCAATCCAAAGAGGACAGAGTTACTATTTTATCAATGTATACAAGATAAATTTAAATTTCCAGATTCATTTGTCAATCTATATACTGTATTTACCATTAGTGCTGCACAGTGTTAACTTAAATATTTCATGGGAGAAAGGTTAACTTCAAATCTCCACTTTCATAGTTTGAGGATAAAGAAGCTAACTGACTGATCATTTATGATCCAATATGCACAGGCAATTCCCTGATTGTGCCTGCAGCCTGCCAATGTAATGCTTATGATGATCAGCCAGTCAGAACCAGAGCAGAAAGAGATTCATCAACAGTCTGACCACTGCCGCTGTTATATGCTCATCAGCATTTAACCCTTGTTTTTCTTGTCACTGTGCTGCAATCATTAATAAGAACACATCTGGTAAAAACACAAATATGATATAGTAAAAACCAAATTACTTTTTTTTTTTTTTCAAGTAATGTCCTTAATGTCTCATTGTATTGATTTTTAGCAATTTCACTTTTGTCCAGCAGAGTTTAGAGGAAAAAGCATTGATTGATTTAGACATAGCTTCTGGCTTTTTGGGACCCATGTACACAAGAATGCACTGTGTGAGTCTGACATATTGAATTAGTACTGTTGTTACTATCAAGCTATAGTCCATTGATTTCACCCTTCATATAGTCTGCAACAAAATTGTCAAAGACTGTTTTTACTATTTGCATTTGACAAGTTGCCACAGTTTCTAAAAATAAAACTTTATAGGATATAGTATAGTAATTATAGAAAATTCTGGGTATGCAGTAAATTGAACATATACATTTTGTAATATAAGGGCCTTGTCTGTGACCACCCTTCAATATGGTCTGCATGCATTGTATTGAGTATGGTGAGCTTAATATGTGTTTAAAAACGAGCCTGTAGGAAGAAGCTGGTTTTGTCAATTAGCAGTCAATTTTGTGTTTGTTTTATATATGACATATGAATTGGGTATGCTAGGCATGTTTTTTGGCATAGTGTTCTGTTACAGTAATGATTCTTAAAGTTGGTCTGCATCCAGAGGTGCATATATTAGGAATGAAAATCATAAGCAATGTAGAGTTTGTGTTTGGTGTAACACATGGAAAAAATTGCATTTTTTGTGTAATTGCTTGTAGAAGGACTGACAAACAAGTGTGGTTTTAGATAGGACTGGTACCAGTCTATGCAATAGTCAGTAACGGATGAAAGTTGAGCATCATTAATGGGGAACAGACAAAATCAGGAAATGTTTAAGGCACAGAAGTATCACAAGAGATGTCAGCCTTAACAGCTCAAGTTCTTGTCCTCTAAACCATTCGATTTCGAATAGACAGCTGTAGTCTGATAACAATCCTTATAATGCTTTACAGGCGGTCCCTGGGTTACAAACAAGGTATGTAGGTTTGTTCTTAAGTTGAATCTGTTTGTAAATCGTAACAGGTAGATTTTTTAAAGTGTACCTCCAACTGTCACGTACCTAGTAGATGAGCCCGAACTGCAGAGGAAGGCCTCCCTTACATCTCTGACTCGAGGCCCCTGATAGAGCAAACAGGAGGCACAGAAGTGTAGAGTAGCACAAGCAGGATCAACAGCAAGGAGGTCAGTCTGGAATTCCAGAAGGCACTGTGCAGGGTGGTCAGCAGACTGGAACAGCAGGCAGGAGCAGCAGACTGGAGCAGCAGACTGGAGGGAGATTCCCACAGGACTGGAACTCAGAATAGTCAGACAAACCGGGTCACACACAGACAGGTATACAGGAACAAGGCAGCTGCAGAATCGGGGTCACTGGAACAAACTGGGTCGTTAACAGGTGGGCAGCAGAAGGACCAGAGGATCAGGCAGGTGCAATGTCAAGACAAGCCAGGGTCAGATGTAGGCAGACAGCTGGAATAGCCAAAGGCAAGCCGGGTAATACACAGGAACAGATTCAGATAGCAGGATACACACAGGAACACTGTAGATCAGACAGCAATACTTCTGTGTGTCAGCCTGGTCTAAATAGCCAACCTGGCATGAAGGACCGCGCACCCCCGTGTGCATGTGTGCACGTGCGTGCTCGTGCATGCGTATTGGCACCCGCAATCTCGCACCAGCTAGTGCGGATCTTCTAATATTCTAAAGTACGCTGCGCTTTCAAACATAAAATCCAAATAGTGAAACGAAAAATGTGCTATATAACAACAGCAATAAAGTGATAACATGCTTAAATACATACAATATTCCAAATAAAGTGCTTTCATGCAGGATATGATAAAACGTCCATATGGTGAGAAAAAAGCAATCAATAAAATACTTAAACCAATATAATGGTGAACCAAACTATAAAAATCCTTGTGAGAAAAACGTGCTACAATGTGCTGTGCAATCAAAAAAAGTTCAAAAGTGCTCCAATGTAATCCATGCGATCCATGCGATTCAGTGGTTGCTGTGATATCAATGGTCTTTGCATGATTTATTAGACATGTGCAACGCTAGCTGCTGATTCAAAAATATAGTGTTATTTGGGAGACCCTATTTTGGGCTTATAGCAAGTGGTGGCTCGCAGGACATTACATTGAGTGCGGATCTTCTGTTACTGGCAGGATCTTCCTGACAACAGCCAAAAAACTATTTTTAAGCTTTTTGGATAGCATAGGGGAGGGTTAACACCCCTGTGACATTTGTTTTGCTGTCTGTGCCCCTGTTCAGAAGATTTCACCTAACTTTTTGTTCCAATGACAATTGGATTTTGAAAATTTTGGGTTATAGTTACATAGTAGGTGAGGTTGAAAAACGACACAAGTCCATCAAGTCCAACCTGTGTGTGTGATTATATGTCAGTATTACATTGTATATCCCTGTATGTTGCGGTCGTTCAGGTGCTTATCTAATAGTTTCTTTGAAACTATCAATGCCCCCCGCTTGTGGAAACAAGCCTTGGTGATAAAGCATCAGTGGAGGTACTTTTTTTCCCATAATAACGCTTACAGGAGTGAATTTCCCTTCCTAGGGGTAGATTTCCACTCACTTCCTGTTGTCTCCCTCTGTTTGTAAGTAGGAGTCATTTGTAAGTCGGATGTTTGTAACTAGGGGACTGCCTGTATTTGGTTAAAGATAAATGATCTGGGGAGAATTTCAGCGGAGGCCTTATCGCTATCACTAAGGCTTCGGCTGAATTGCGTTAGCTTACGACTTGGTTTGTTTGATGTCCCAGATTGCTTATCTTTTTCCAAATTAAGCATTATAAGGTTTGCTATTGGACTCCAGCTTTATCTTCAAATTTTATGCTTATGAAATATTTTAGTTGAAGATTAGCTGAAGTTGAAGCAGTTTTTAGTGCATGTTAAATTTCTAAATTTCAATAAGCAGAATCATATATTTCCCCTAAGCAATTAGCTTGTGGTGCTGGAGTTATTGGGGTGTAACTGAAATTAATTGTTATTTTAGGTTAGCAGATTGAGATGGGAAACAAGATAAGTTCTGTCGTATCCATATTAAGTTGATTTTTTAAAAAGGATGAAAAAAGATGAGACAGCCGCAAGACTGTTGAAAACAGAATGAAGGGGGTTTACACCATGTTAGAGCCAAAGAGGGGACAAGTTGATCAGAGAAAGGATTCTTTACATGAAGACTTTTAAGGTTTTTATTTTCAGTTTATTAACCTTAATAGTTCATTTCTAATCCTTAAAGCAGTATTAAACCCAAACACAAACAAATAACGTATTACAGCTTACTAATTCTCAGATGTGATGGCTATATTAGTTTCCTTTTTTAGGCTTTCTTTGTTTTCATCTGTTGATCAGGCCAGTAAGTCTGTTGTTTTTCAACAGAAAAGCTCCCCTGCAGTTACAGGGTTGAGACAGAACATTTAACACTGGCAGGGATGCCCAAAATGATCAGCTTTTATTTATTTATGCAAACTTATTCCAAAAAGAAAAAGAAAATTTGCTGTAATTGATTATAAAGTATTAGCAGGAGTGCAGCTTCAATTTGTTACTTAAATGTTATTATTATTATTATTTAAAGTTGTTAGTATTTCCAACACTCCCCTTCCCCCATACTGACAGTGCTGCTGACCATTTTTAGTGTTTCACTTTAAGCATTATTAAAATCACTGCTCCCGAAAAAACATCAGTTTTTAAAACTTTTTTTTGCATTGATACATGTCCCCTGGAGCAGGACCCGGGTCCCCAAACACTTTTCATGACAATAACTTGCATATAAGCCTTTAAAATTAGCATGTTCGTGTCCCATAGACTTGTTCGTGTGTTCGTCCGAATTTTTTGCCTGTTCGCAAGCTCTAATGCGAACCAAACCGGGGGGGGGGGGGGGGTGTTCCGCTCATCCTTAATGATCAGCTTAGAAATAAAATTATTGTATTCTGGCTTTTCAATGTATGTCTAGTTTTACTTTAGTTAACTTCTAAAGCCTTCTGTGAATTAAGGTAAAAAACCTTCTGTGCTACAGTATCCCCCAAGCCCCCCCCCCATACTTACCTGAGCTTGATCTTGATCCAGCGTTGTGCACAAGAGCAGCAGCTCTCACCACCGTTTTCCTCCTCACTAGGCATATTGAGAGCACCGTGAAACATTGGCTCCTGCTGCTGTCAATCAAATGCCGTGATGAGAGAGAGGGGGGCTGAGCCACCCAGTCTGTGTCAATGGATGCAGACGGGGCTACTCGGGAGCGAGCCTGCACGAGTTCCCCCATAGAAAGCCGCTTTCTATGGGGGCACTCACTGAAGAGGAGGAGCCTGGAGTGCCGACGGGGGCCCCCCGGGAGAGGAGGATCAGTGGTGCTCTGTGCAAAACCAATGCACAGAGCAGGTAAGTATAACATGTTCATTATTGTATAAAAAAATAAATAACCTGAAGCCTTAATGTTACTTTAACAACTTTCCAACTGGCTCACGCTGATATATGTCGGCAAAGTGGTTCGTTAACGCAAACCGCCGTATGGGTATGTCTGTACCTTTAACAGTGTTAGTACTCAAGCCTGCTGCACGGCGGGGAACCTGATGCACGTGGCCAGAAGGCGAGACCCCCGCAGGCCACCTGTGATTGCGTGCACAAGAGCATGAACAGGGATTTGTCAGGGGAGAGTAGGAACAAACGATATGTCTCCTCCCCCAGTAAGTCCTATCCCCATACAGTTAGAACACTCATATAGGGAACACATTTAACCCATTGATCGCCCCCTAGTGTTAACCCCTTCCCTGCCAGTGACATTTACACAGTAATCAGTGCAATTTTATAGCACTGATCGCTGTATAATTGTCAATGGTCCCAAAAATGAGTCAAAAGTGTTCCATCTGTCCACTGCAATGTCGCTCAAAATCGCAGATCACTGCCATTACTAGTAAAAAAAAAAAAATATATAAAAATGCATAAATCTTTCCCATAGTTTGTAGACGCTATAACTTTTGCGCAAACCAATTAATTTACGCATATTCCGATTTTTCTTTTACCAAAAATATGTAGAAAAATATATATAAATTGGCCTGGTCATTAAGCAGCCAAATCTTCCGGTCTGTAAAGGGTTAAAGCGTTTGTTAACCTATAAAAAAAAACAAAAAACGGATTTTGTTCCTTAAAGCGGTTCTGCACTCTGAAAAAAAATTTTTTTTTTTAGGATGTAATATAAAGTGTGCTTACCTTTATTAGGGGACTCACCTGTTCCATCTTCCATCTCGATCGCCGCCGGTTTTCGTCCGATGAAGTTCCTCGTCTTCTTCTTTAGTGCTGGGGCCATCTTGCCTGTGGGCATGTGAAACACCCACAGGGACTTTAGATGGCCCAGCATGCACTGCCGTTACTCGCGCGTGCGCAGTAACGGCTCATCTGCCGAGATCTCACGAGATTTCGGCAGATGCGGCCGAAATCTCGGGAGATTTCGGAAGATGTGGCCGAAATCTCGCGAGATTTCGGAAGATGCCCGCACTGACTCCTGGGATCAATGACACCAGATCCCAGGAGACAGTGCGGCGTGACGACGATCGACGCAAGACCCCGCCCGCCGCCGCAGAGGGAGAAGACCGGAAGTCTTCAATTACAAGGTAAGTAAAAAAAAAAAAAAAAAAAAAAATTTCATTTCATTTAGTACTCTTTGCCTGATTTGGAAGGCAAAGAGATTTACTAAATGAAATGGGTGCAGAACCGCTTTAAAAGCATGTTATACAGCACAGTGCTTGGGCTGTGTCATTTGGCTCCCTGTAGCACCTGTAATACCTGGCTGATCATGCCCTGCTATGCCCCCCCCCCATGTGCCATCTGCACTGTAATATATCAATAATAAGTGTCCCTGTGCCTGTGTTATGTAAAAAATATGCTTATCTGTATGTATATCAGTGCAGCTCCCAGCGCGGCTCCTAGCGCTCAGCTGACGTGCAGCTCTCTCTCCTCCTGGCTGACGTCAGTGGGAGTGCTCAGCCCTGCTCACTGGAACTGTGAGCCAGAAAGTGAAGAGAGCCGAAGAGTCAGCTGAGCGCTGGGAGCCACACTGATATAGATACAGATAAGCATATTTTTTACATAACACAGGCACAGGGATACTTATTGGTATATTACAGCGCAGAAGGGATGATTTGATATAAGTGGGTTAACAACCACTTTAAGCTTGAACGTATTTAATCCCGACCTATGTACGTGTTCTTTTATCCTCTTCTTTCCATGAGTGTACTGAGTGATAGCATTTCTAAAGGAAAAAAATAATCATGCTTTCTTCTTGCTATCACAGTTACCCAGAAATAAGGTTGTCAGCAGATCCTTTATAAACTTAGATTCCAGTGAATGTGCAAAGTCTCACTAACCGTTGATAATAAGGAAAGCAAATCCCAGAGCGTTTCTGTGATTCTGCAGATTAACAAGCTTTGGTGACCACTTGGGAACATCTTTAGTGCTGTATGAAATTTACTGTGGAAAGAATTGGTGGAATTGCTTGTTAATAGTAATAATGTGCACAGGATCTGGCGTATGGAATGCAGACTCAGCATCTCCTACACACAGATTTCACAGATAACCCAAAATGATCAGTGATAGGTAATGAACTTGTTTGCAGCTATACTACCTTGTAAAATTACTTCTTCGTAAAATTACAGTTGTTTGAAAAAGTTTGTGAACCATAGGAATGTCTGAATTTCTGCCTAATTTTGAGCTATACCTGACCTGTCTGCTTCAGACTTTAACATATTATTTTAATAGAATTAAAGTCATTAAGCGCTGCACAAACTCTTGGCGCTATATAAATCCTGTATAATAAAATAATAATAATAATCAAGAGTTATACAGCATTTCTTAAACTGGCGGTACACTTTGTGTATTTTGTCCATTTCCTGATGAACCGGTCGAAATTTATTACAGGGGTGGCCCTGTTACCATCCTCTTGCAAAATATCCTTCAACTGATTATTTGAAGTAGCCAGTCAAAAAATTGTTAGCCGAGCAGCAGCTACATCCACTCCAGCTACATCCATCCAGCTGTCCAGACCCTAGGTCAGTGAAATAGTCCCTCTACTATGGTGAAATAAGGTTTTGGTGTTTATAACCACACAGCTGCGTATATTTTTAAAATAAAGTTTACACTTTTGTCTATTATGTCTATCAAAGATGTCAAGTTGCTCTAGTCAGTTTTAGCTATTAGAAGGAAATATTTAATCCAGAGTGTAATATGAAACAAAGCACATCTCTAGTCTCACCTGTTTCTGTTCTATCTTCTCCTCCCCACTGTATGTCTCTGTATTTTTTTACTTTTTCAGTAGGCATACTTTTTCTGTGTGATGCTCATCTTCCACACCTCCCAGGTGTCATTCACAACTGTTTAGTCCTCTGAGGTGCATACAACATTTATAGAGACAGCTTCATCTGGATGCAAAAGAATTAGGTGCAGAGCCCATCCCCTCCCTATGCACACTAAATCATGTGGCTCGGGATTTTCTCTGCAGCAGTTAGAATGTTGCTCAGACTAGTGTTTTACGTCATGTAGTGTGATCTGGAATGCAAACCTTTGTGGCAATCAATACGCAGCTTACTGTCTTGTACATTTCACATTAGGCAGAGCTTAAAAAAGCAATATATTTAATCATACACTGCACCTCACTTACCTCGGATAAATGTTATATTAGAGGCAGAAAGCTGCATAGTAGGCAGAGGTGGTGTATAAAAATATAGATTGCTGGAGACTGAAGTTCTGCTTTTACTCAACCGCCTAAACTCAACTGTTAAGCCAAAACCTGAACCGAACCCTAACTCCTAAATCTAGTTCTTAAGCTAACCCTAAAACTGATTCTTAACACCTTTATATAAAATCCCAGATATTGTGTAACTATATCAAACACATAGTACAAAAACAATGATGTTGCCTTGACTTCGAGGAGCTTTCATAGCAAAGCACACTGCATGTAGGGAAAGGTCTCTTGGGGGATATAGTTCTAAAGTCTATGTCAACAGGTACTGGGCTCTCGGCAGCAGCTACCCCTGAAAGAATTTTACAAGCCTGGTGGCAATGTCACAGGGAATAAAAAAAGCTATTTTTAGAGGAACATGATAAAACAAATAAAAAATATGTATCCTGGGACATGAATCGAGAGGGAGGTTTGGGGGATAAATTTGCTCCAATCCTATACAATTTCTTAATCAAAGTCCTTTGTTCCAAAACTGAAAATAAAAAGAGAACTTAATGTTTAGTGAAAAGTGTACTATCATATCGATAACATTGGCAGAATTACATTGAAGAAGTACAAAAAAACCTTATGTCTCCCCAAAAAAAACTGATGCCAAATTATTGTAGCAAAAGCTAATTGGCAATGAATATTTAATTTGGAGCAATAGATGAGTGAAACATGACCATGATAGTTTAGTAGAAACTTTCCACATTTTATGAATTATGAATTGCATAAGTAATGAAGTGTTTTTATGGTCACTAGGGTAAGGCATTCACAAGTCGACATTAAATAAGTTTGTTGTATCTGAATAATTAGATGTAACAATTTAATCAAAAGATTAGCATTTTGAAGATACTGTTCTATAAGCTCATAAGTCCTTCTGAGGGAACGTTTACAATGTATTTCAAAAAGCATATATTTAATGTGCATTTATAATATGTATATGCCCATGTTAATTTTTTATATTATGCAGAGTGCTAGATTCACCTCTTATATTTATGTGTCTTGCTTCTTTTTATTGCTCAGGTAAGCACTCCAATGTCCACTACAATATGTTCCACATCCATCAAATCAACAGACTGTATCTTCTGTACAAATACATCATCTTCTCCCCAACATAATACATCGGTACCAGAGATTGTTAAAATGTTCCACAATACAACAGCAGTTTATATTGCCTTAGGTGACATGTCACTATTGGGGAACCCCAGGGATAGCACACAATAATTTGATTGAACATTAGTTAGCCTTCATGAGATAATTTTTTTAATACTGAATAGTGCTACAATTCAGTACAACTGCATGCTGCTTATTTAGCTGATTAGTTATTAGCAAACAATAATGAAACATTTGGCAGCACTAGTTAGATAATAGCGTGGGTCAGGTAGCATGTACATAACCTATGCTGAGATGCATTCTTCTGGATTCCAGTCAAATTTATACACTTTTATCAACCAACCAGAAATAAATGTTTGCAAGATATCAAAACAGACACACAGAACCCTGATCTATAACAGCACTTAAAATTTTGTATAATGTCAAACACGCCATCCTCTAGTTAAGATATAATCAATTTTAATACAATATCTAAAGCATTATAAATAAATAAATAAATCTCTGTTTGCATCTTAAATGAGCACCAAACATGGCCTGAGCTGGTCCAAGTTGTATAACTGCAAGGTGATAACAAAAGATGTACATATATAATTAAAATACAGTGACGAGCTACAAATAATGATGCTATAAAATGTACTCAATGTTAATTCTGCAAAAACAGAAGTATGAATCAATATTATTTCTGCAATATTATAGTGGATGAAAATGAAATGAGGAAAAGTTAGAGCCCAGAGACAGTATGTGCGCAAAGTAATGGAGGGTTAACTTTAATGGCCCCATGTGTATTTTGGCAGGTTGAATTGCAATCTTTGCTGGGTTAGGGCTCATGCACACTGGGCATTTGAATATTTCTCTGAATGGTTTTAAATCTTGGCTAGAAAATGCAGCTTAAAAAACACACCTAAAGGTGTGTTTTGCACACGCGTTTATTGGCCTTTATGTGCATTCTTTTGTTTGCCGTAAACACGCCTACCGTTTATGCACTCTCCTGAATGTGCTGGTGATGCTTTTTTTTTCAGCCTGTAAATGCTCTTCTTCTAATATACCTGTAAACGTATATGCTTGCTTGGACAGATAAGCTAACATAGAAGTGCTTTTGCAGGCTGAAAAACAGGCCAAATGCCTTTTAAAAGAGGTGTTTTTTAAGCCATGTGTTCATAAGGCCTTAAAGCAGTACTTTACCATAAAAGGGAAGTTCCTCTTTAACATCTCTTTCCCCCCTTCCTCTCCCACTTTTGGATGTTTTTTTGGGGAGTGGAAACATAGTTTTAGCAAGTACCCGCTCCAACTGCCTAGGTCAATGGTATCCAAACTGTGGCCGGGGGACCGGATGCGGCCCTTTTCTTGTCTTTATCTGGCCCTTCGGGCACTATTAGTCCCACTAATACAAGACAATATTTTGCAAACTGACATCAACAATGGCGTATCATTTCTCTCATTGACACCAGTAATGGAGCACTATTCCTCCCACTGTAACCGACAATGGGGCACTTTTCTTTCCAAAGATATCAACGATGGGGCACTGTTCCTTGACCTAATACCAAATGTGATGTTTACTCCCACTGATGTCAGGACAATTTCCACTCCTGCTGGCCACAATCTGGCCCCCCTAGGGTCTGAAGGACAAAAAATATTGGCCCTTTGTTTAGAAAGTTTGGAGACCCCTGGCCTCAAGACTGCAAGACTATTCACAAAGCACAGCACAACTCATGCATGCACAATTGGAAGCCGACTGTGAAGCCGCAAGGAGTCACAGCCGGCTTCACTTAGTAAATGTGCTGGCGCTGGGGACCCATAGACTAATGAAGAACCCGCCTGTATGAGGATGGCACTGGAGGCGAGTGAAAGGTGAGTGTCCTTTCTTTCAAAGTCAGCAGCTACAGTATTTGTAGCTTTTGACTTTCATTTATTTTTTTGGTTAAGACTGAATAACCGCTTTAGGTTTAATGATTTCTATGACTGTAAAGTGCACACACAGACATTAACCAGCAGTGTTGGATAAAAGTTTATGACGAGGAGAGTCTCCAGTCATTCAAATTCTTACTCTAGGCACCTAGCTGGGTATACAGTGTAAATTAATATATAGAAACTGTCGGAACTGCATGAAGTTTTGCAGTTCTGATCTACTGATCTTGTGATCCAGTTAGCCCTGCCAGACAACATTGTTTTGTCAGCAAGGCTCCAGCGTTAGACTAAAATCAGTACATATTGTAAGGATCAACTGCAAAGGGAGATCCAGCCCACATGTCAGAGTGCATTTTGGGGCTTCTTGTCCACATTTGTTTGTCAAAAAATGTGTAGAGGGTTTACCCACAAAGGGACTGTTTTCCACATGAAACAGCAATACCAAGATTCAGCCTCTGGGCTATATTATCGTATGATGTGCTCAGCTATAAGCATGCTTCCACACAGACTAAAACTGGCATTCCTCCATCCACACAAGCGGCTCTGTCAGAATACACTGATCAGTGACCACAGTCGATTGACTGCAGCCAGCTAATTGACAAAAAATTTTCAACAGCCACAGATGGATCGAAATTCAGACGATCTCTGTTGAATCAGCTGAATTTCAATTAATCTGTGGCCAGCTTAATTCACACTAGTGTAGTCACACATGGAATGCTGCCTCTGTAGAGCAGCCTTGGCATGAGCTTGGACCTACAGGATGCCCACTTAAGTTGCTATCCTTGCAGCATTGGTTTCACATAGGGGCCCAGATTTGTTGAAAACTTTACAAATTGGTTGGCAAAACCCACCTGCCTCCAATATGGTTGATTAATACAATCAGGTGTCCCTTTTCCTTTGATTTACTGTTGCTGTAATTTCTGGCCTATGTGACCGTCCCACAGATTCTGGCTTATTTTAATGATTGTATCATTGCCCGTGATGTCATCATAGTAGTCAACAAGCTGATTTCTATGATGAGTGGAATTGCAGTTAGTTAAATTATTGCCTGGGTATGAACCATTGCATTCTTGCTCTTTCATCTGACATAACAGAAAACTGTGGTTCGTGTGCGCCTTTTTTCTTTATAGCTTATTTGTTTACAAAGAAAAAGCAGAATTTCTCTTTTCACAAATGCCTAAAAGAACCATAATCTGAGAAGTTTTAGAGCAATATAGTAATTTTTTTTAAAGGTTCTACCTTTCAATATCTGTTTTGTGCTAATGATCTATCTTGTATCAGTAGCTCAATATTTCTATGCTAAGCATGGATATCCCTCCAGCTATTCTGAATACTGGCTGCTGTGGTTTTGTTATGTGCAGGCAATATTTATTTATGATATCTATTTATTTTTTAATTATTAGGCAAATGACACTGTTGTTATGGCTATTGTACAACTTGCATAATCTAAAATATTAATTATGATACATCTGTGTGACAGAGCTCTGAAATAATGCATTGCTGGAGGCTGTGAATTCATAGATCATTGCCTTGCACATTTGTGTGAATCGACTTAACACCCATGTTGTATTCAGGCGATTGTTTCCAAATGATGGATGAGGAGCTATTTTATTTATTCTGGTCTAACTTTCACAAACTCACTGGCACAAAATGATAACAGCTTGACAATTAAAGAGTTGCTATTGCTGCTTAGGGATTTCAGTAGATTAATAATGGACATATAAATAACAGGGAATAGTCACACTGAAACAAGGCATCTAAGATTTTCAATTTACGAGGGCTGGAGCCATTTGTTATTTCTGTGATTTATTAAGTAGGCTGGCAGCAACAAATGGTTTATTTTCATTCTTCAGTTGGATGTGGTTTTGGTTTTAGTTACAGTTTTTGTGTTTGTTCTGCAAAATATTACAGTCTGTAGTTCATTTACTACAGTACTTGTAGTAAAATAAAATTAGTCATATTCCATTATATTGCCACACTCATAGTGTAAAACGAGAATCCTAGCTAAAATAAATAATTGTTCAATAAGTATGCTACACAGTAGAGCAGCAAGATTACTCGTTAAAGAATCAAAATCATGATTCTACCCCCCTCCCGATCTTAAAACAGCATTTCCCTGATTCTATGTAACAAGTGAAGAGAGTTCTCTGCTCACTTCTGACAGCTGACAAAAAAAAAATCCAGGCAGCCTGCCAAGTTTATCTCAACATCAGAGATTAGGAGAAATATTGTAAGACTTGGTACTTTTAGATCAAAGGAATGAACTTCCGCCTGTAAATTAAGTCAGTTCAACTACTAAATGACTAAACCCTTTTCTGACATTTGTTGCTTACAAGGTAAAAGCAGGATTTTTTGCTGGAAAATTACTTGGAACCCCCAAACATTATATATATGTTTTAGCAGAGACCCTAGAGCATAAAAGGGCGGTTGTTGCAATATTTTATGTCACACTGCATTTGCGCAATGGTCTTTCAAATGCAATTTGTTTGGAAAAAATACACTTTAATGAATAAAAAAAAACTAAACAGTAAAGTTAGCCCAATTTTTTTGTGTAATATGAAAGATGAAGTTACACCACGAGAATCATGATCTTTATTCTAAGCAAAAAAAATGTGATTCTCATTTTAGCCAAAATCGTGCAGCTCTACTATACGGTATGACAGTATATTGCATTATTGTTTTAAAATCTGAGTAAAAATGCTATTGCACTTTATGTTTCAGTCAGTGACAACTTAAAAAGAACAGATTCACTATGAGAATGATAGAATAAAATAAATAAATAAAAAAAAGTTGTTAACCATATCGACTAGAGAAAAACTATTGGAAATGGTGGTGATCAGTGCAGCCTGGCCTAGCAACAAAATAGGATAAAAATGATAATTTGCTTCCTTTAAAGATTTGACCAGGGTGCTAGGAAATAAGGGTGGGGCTTGGTGGCACTTGCAAACAAACTAAGGGTGGTCAGGCAACAAGTTAATCCAATATAAGGAAGAATCAGCCTTTGGTCACTTTCATATGGAAAACATTTGGAAATCCAATCAGCCACAAATAACACTTCAATTTAAATTCGAATTTGGCCATCTGAATCTTAAAAATTTGGTTGAATTTTAACATCATCTGAAATATGAGAATAACACCAACAACTAAGCATTATTGTGACATTATATGTAGGGTAGCTTGGTCAAGGACCTACCTAGCCCATTCTGTAATTTGCTAGTGAAGGAGCAGCAGAACACCGAGGCAAGGTTTAACAAAATCTTTTTATCCTTCGCTAATAATAAATTGTATTGTTTTATATAATTTTTTTTTTGCTCCATAATTTGGCCTGTACAGTCTGCTAGTTCTCTTTCTAGTCTCTTGTGTTTAACTAACATGACTTTGCAGTGCAGTAGAGTCTGGCCGGCTTAGAGTGTTGGCCTTCTAGTCAAAATCTATCTACAAAGAAATTGTAGGTTGATATAAAGACATGTTCAGATACTATCTAAAATTACTTTTAAAGGATTTTAATGGATAAATAAATTTAATTTATATAAAGTAATCTTCCTACATTTGAACGTTAACATTCTTTTGATTATTCTTTATCGTGATCATCATCATATATAACCTTTCATCATAAATGTTTGTTATTTTTATGTGTGTATTCTTGGTGTGCCTTAGAGGTAGAGATTTGTTTGGCTGATTCTAAATTATATATAGGGTCCTTGTCCAAATTAAAGGTATCAATTGCAGACAATGTGAATTCTTCCAAGGGCAGGCATCACTATATTCTGTTCAGACAAGGGGGAATTGCTTTTTGTCCAGAATTTTTTTTAACATATAGAATCTGCTGACTAGGCAAGATGCTGAGTTATGAGGATTACTCTTAGCAAGATAATTATGAATGTCTTGTACTATGTAAACATAATAAATTTAAAAGGTCTAATATCAATGCTCAGGGACAGATTAGGTAAGTGCAAATATTTGATCACTTTTCAAATAGCAAGCTGTTATTTATGTTTTTTATCATTTAATAGGTGTTCCCTGAAAGTCATCGCTCTGCATAGGCCTAAAATGTCCAGTGTCATTGCTGCATTGGCAATGCTAGTTTATTTGGAAGTATATGAGAATATGTATGACTGTTATAGTGTAAAGGCATTTCATCATGCTATGACTTGACATTACAATAAAGAACAGATTATAGCCATTTATAACACAGAAATTGGATAGCACAATTGCCAGTATACTATTTTAAAGTGGACCTGTTAATTAAAAATGCAATCTTGTTAAACTACACAAAGATTTCTAAATAACTATCAAATATATATATATATATATATATATATATATATATATATATATATAACTTAATAGCACCTCAAATTCTGGGGGATTGAGAGAGTTAAAAAACACTGGTGGGAAGGGAATTTCATCCGATCCCCATTGATTGTGTAGCTGTGGAATCCCTGCAGAGGCACCAATCATCTCTTAACCCCTGTTAGGGGAAGGCTTGTTTTGACCTGTCTGTTGGTTCAGAGGGTCCATTCAGTGAGGTGGGCAGTTTATATTGCCTGTGGTGAAGGTCTTATCATGAGTATGCACAGCTGAGAATCCTTTTCAAGCACAGTGATCACAGCTGAGGATTTCTTATTTTTTACTCCCTGTTCCTGTTTTTTCACTTCTTCATTTATACATGGACTTATCTCTCAGGTTTTGGACTGTACATTTTATGAAATATATATATGAATTTTAGTATTGTGTCATATTATCGCTGCACTATTTTATTTGTACATTTTTATCCAGGATTCGTATTTATTGGACTTAAGTGTTACAGTTACTTCATAAGTTAGGGTATTTGTGCTGATTGATCCTCTGTTTTATTTACATTTTTATATAGAGACAGAAAGGGTTTGGAACCCCTGTCAGCTTGCTATTGCTGTCTGTCTACCTCTTGGAGGCTTATTCCTTGTGAATTTCTGCCCCAATGACTGTGATCACTGACATACAGTACATCAGGGAAAGGTTATAACCTTTATCTGGTATTTATTGTTACTACAAGAAAGATGAGAGGTAGCCAACCAGAAAACAAGCATAAATGAAAGTTAAAGTGGTTATAAACCCCATTTATGAAATCTGACCTAGGCACATATCTATGTAGTGTTTACTTATTTCTCTCAAAAGCTCCCATGTCTTTCTGCTGCTTCGTTCCTCTGTTACATAGTTACATAGTTGGTAAGGTTGAAAAAAGACACAAGTCCATCAAGTCAAACCTGTGTGTGTGCGCTTTTATGTCAATATTACATTGTATATCCCTGTATGTTGTGGTTGTTTAGCTGCACTTTAGGTGCCTATCTTGGGGAAGAGAATTCCACATTATTACCATAAAGAACCCTCTACGCACTTTCCGATTAAATCGCTTTTCCTCTAATTTTAGTTAATGGCCCTTTCATGGAAAAGTTTTATCCCTGTTGTGGGGTCACCAGTACTGTATTTGTATATTGAAATCATATCCCCTTTCAAGCGTCTCTTCTCCAGAGAGAATAAGTTCAGTGCTTGTAATCTTTCCTCATAACGGAGATCCTCCAGTCCTTTTATTAGTATATTCTGAGTACTCCTCATTTATTACTACCCTCAGAACTCGCCCTTGAAGCCAGTTTTCAATCCAGGTACTCACCCTCTGTTCCAGGAACTGTATCAAATGCCTTTGCAAAACCAGATACACTACGTCTACGAACCTTCCTTCATCTAGATGGCAGCTTACCTCCTTATAGAAGGTTACCAGCTTGATAACTTCTGACAAGCTCTGTGACACATGAGATAAAATCAGCTGGAAATTTTGTGTTGGGGAGGTAGCTTAGAGGTAGATTAGCAGAGAGCTGGTCTATTCAGACTGCAGCTCTGCAATCAGCTCTCATACAGTGTAAGCCCACACCCATTGCGGGAATAGGAACAAGATTTCTAATACAATCTGCACTTTCTAAAGAGTGTAGAAAGCTGAAGACAGCAGATATACATGTAAAACGTATGTATGGAGATTTGTTTAACGGCACTTTGAACGCGAATTTCTGGCGTTCAGAAAAAAGCCCATAAACTCCACTGCTCATTAAAGCTAAAAAACGTCCATGTGTGCATGGACACATAGGCTAACATAGAATGGAGTTTATGGGCTTTTAAAAAAAACGCCCAAACTCCAATAAACTGCAGTTTATGAGCTTCAGTGTGCATGGAGCCTTAGTCTTCTATAGCAAAATAAATAGTTAACAGTGTGACTTTTGGATTATGAAAAAATGTTTTTTAAATAAAATAGCTTTTGTTATCAGCATCTACCAGTTCCTTGCAAGTTTTGTAAAAAATCTTTATCATTACTGTTATAGGAAAAAAAAAATCCTTAAAACTTTTATTTGTGCTGGATTCTAAAATGCTCTGGGGATAGTAAAGTTCTTATTCTGGTTTAAGTTGGTTATATGAACAGAAATCCCTAAAATTTAGAAATGTATTTTAATATAACATACCCCAACTAGAGTAACAACTTTTACAAAGTTTTGTTTCTAAAATCCAGCAAAGAGAACAAAGTAATAAAAATATAGTATCACTTAATTATGATACAAGTTCTGAAAACCATGATTAAAGCTTGTAATTAATACTGTAATCATGTGTATTACAAGGAAAAACAGATTATTTATTTTTCTTCCACATGTAATATTGTACATAACATATGCATATTTTACTTGGTATGTACAACTCCCTGATCACGCTAAGCTGGAGATCGTACATTTTTTTTCATGTGTTTCCTGATAGTGTAATTTTTTCAGGGGTTCTCTTAGGGTAAAAAGGCTGAGAAAGGATTTTGTCTAAAATAGGTTATTTTGATCAATGCTTGCAGTCAATTGCTGCAAGCGCTGATCTATGTAATCTGACAGAGGGAAGTCCTCCCGTCAGAATACAATAAAAAAGCTGGAGAGATCCCTGCATCAACATCACTTGTGTTGATGCAGGGATCTGTCAATTTTTTTTTCATTCAACCCACTGGTTGAATAGAAAAAAACTGTACCTGTATGCCCTGCTTAAGTTTATGTAAACTATCATGACTTTCACAGAAGCATTTAGACAGTTGGCTTTTTCGGTGTAGTCTTTGACAAGTCTATATTGATGTACTATACAGAGCTTATCCTCTTTAGTTAGGAATTTCACAACACTGGCATATTATGTACTAGAGCCTCCCAATATAAGAGGCTGCCCTAGATGTAGTACAATTTGTGTGTCTAGGTACATCACTATCCCCCCCCCCAATATCTTTCCTTTATGTACATCTCATAAGCTGATATAATTACTGGAACCCGACCAACTGATCTGCGTCCCTAATAGCTAGGTGTGCTGTCAGTGCTGCTGGATTCACTCCAAAGCTCCTGAACGGTTCAGCTTGAATTCTTTCCCATTCTTTGTCTTCATTTACTGTTTACTTGCTGAACAGGGAACTGAATAATAGTTGTCTGAATGTTGGAATGTAGTCTGGATGCTGAATTATCTGTTTCCACTCAACAAATGCATTCTTTGTGTCCCATGGGCAGCTTATGTATGTTAAACACATTTACCCAAAGTGTTGTGTTTATCTTTGCTGTAACAGTGTGGTGCTGTAATATATTAGCTTCATGAAGTGTTAATCTGCTTTTTCTTTATATAGGGGGCTTTAATGGTGGTCCTTGCCATCACCAACGGGCTGTACATAATACTCAGCAAATGTGATGGTTCAGAAAGGCATCAAAGACTACAGACATGCAAGAGGAGATGATTAGAGAATGCAAACCTACTTTAGGAGTTGTTAGAGACTGGGAAAATGCTTCAGAATATAGTCAAAGACTGGAGACATGTGACATAAGACTGCTAGAGATCCCCGCTATTTCACCTCTTTACAAATCAACGCTCACACATTTGTACTTTCTACTTGTAGCAAATTTACTATTTTGATCTGCAAAATGTATTATAAAGGTCAGAGGAAAAACCTATCTGGACCCCTGTAGAGTGAGTTACCTTCCTCAGAGTTATGCATGTTTGCTGTAGGGTCAGTTCCTTACACCACAGACAACTGGATTGCCTTCAGATGTTTTGGAATAACAAGCATCACATAATCCGTGTCTCTTTTTTTTAAAAGGTTAATTCCCATCTTCTAAAAAAAGGAAACTAACACCTTACACCCTCCCCACTGTACTTACCTTTTGTAGGTGATGAGCTGTCAGTGCCTACACATCCAGTCCAAGATTTGAAAACCTTGCTCTTCTTCCTCTTCTCTCTGCAGCAGTTCTGAGACAGATCAGAGCAATTCTTTGTGCTAGCACTGACCAATCAGAATCGCTCTGATCTATCCTAAAAGCCATAGTAAGAGGAGGGAGAAGAGGATTTCAAAGCACTGCACTGGCTGCATGGGCACCAACAGCTTATTATCCACAGAGGTAAGTACAGCTGGAACCAGGATGGTAGAGGGGGTGTACAGTGTTAGTCCACCTTTTTGTTTTTTTCTTCAGAAAAGGCAAACTTACACTTTACCGTAATAGGACTATAGAAATAGAGTTATACGAAGCATACCTTCTATTTCAATTTTATTTTAAAAAGTAGTCTCACATACATTTTAGTTATTTTTTAATTTAAAAAGGAAATAATATACAGATTTTTGTGGCACCATTCCTAATTATCATTGGGTCCCTTTTTTGCTCATGTACTGAAATTTAAAAGAATTCATGGGCACCTACATTACACTGCCTACAAGAAAAGCTTTACCTGGTAAAACGAATTAGTTGTTGTATCACAAGTATTTTACTTGCCCCATAGCAAGTTCCTTTCCTGAAAATGCATTGATGAAAAGCGTGTTTGAAGATTAGTCAGAAATTTGTCTGATATCTCTTAATACTCTCCTTTTCAGTTCTGCAAACCCTCAAGGTAAAATGTTGGATGTGAAATGAAATAATCTGCAACATTTGGATGTCTGACAGTACGTTCAGCATCTTTGTTGAGCCAGAGGGAGGAAAGTGGGTAGCACAAGCAGAAAAGTTTCACAAAGTACAATGCTATTTATAAAGTATTAATGCAATCCCTGCTGTAGGTTTCCGATTTCCATGCTAATTACTAGAAGTTTAAATCTTTATTTGATATCCTCATCATATTGTCATAACCAAAGTAGGCACATGCCTGCTGCTACTTATTTTAATGCATTGCTATCAGTTATATAAAGAACTCAATTAAACCTGTGCTGAGAGAAATGTGTAGGCTGCCATTGCTGTCTTTCTTCTGAAATCTGTAGCTTTTATTATATACTACTGGTGATCCTGTCATGAAGGTCCTTGTTCAGGCACTTCTTTTCATAGGGTGACAGCTGTCTTCTATTGTGCTCCTGTGTTATCATCCTGTCATGGAGATTAGAAGTGATAGTGCCACCACACATTTCGCAGACATGGCCCACTGCTGTCTCTGTCAGCAAGCCAACCCAGAGCAATGATTTGTGGCCAAGGGTGGAGCAGTGGACCACTTTTCAGAAGGCTGTTGACAGACGTTTAGGCGGTGATATGTTGACTCCTCACCACCTGTTTCAACTTGAAAAGCCTTTAACCACTGCTCTGCAATCGCATGCATCGTACGCGGTTGCAGGGGGATTTTGGTGTGACCACATTTACTTGAATGGGTCGCATTTGGCATCGGTACTGCCCTCAGAATACAATGGTTATCATTTTTGCATGTGTACAACCCCCTCCAGCCACTGTGTTGGATTAAGGGGAGTGAATGAATGAATGAATGAATGAATGATTTGTATAGCGCTGCAACTGCGAACTGAATCGCCTCGAGGCGCTTGACTGCTCATGTTGGGATGCCATGTATTAGAAGAGGTGGGTCTTGAGTTTTTTCCTGAAGGCCTGATGGTTTTCTTCCATGCGGATGTTGTTTGGTAGAGCATTCCATAGCCGGGGTCCCTGTACTGCGAATCTTTGTTCTCCCTTCGATTTGTAGCGGGCTTTGGGGATGAGAAGGCGATTTTGGTTTGTTGATCGAAGTCTGCGATTCGGTATGTATTTTTCTATTTTCTCACAAAGGTATTGAGGCGCATTTCCTTGTGTACATTTGTGGGTGAGGCAGAGGGTCTTGAATGTGATCCTGTCTTTTACCTTGAGCCAATGGAGCATCCTTAGGGATGGGGAGATGGATTCCCAGGGTTTCTTTCCGGTGACTATTCTTGCTGCTGTGTTTTGGACAATTTGAAGGCGCGCAATCTGGTAATCCGGTAATCCTATGTAGAGTGAGTTTGCGTAGTCGAGCCGTGAATTGATGATCGTTCCTACTACTACCGCTTTTTCCTTTTCCGGGATGAAGGGGATGAGTCTGCGTAGCATGCGAAGGAGATGGTGGGATCCGCTGATTACGGATCCTATTTGTGCCTCCATTGTCATCTCTGAATCAAAGATTACTCCGAGGCTTTTGGCTTTGTTGCTTGGAAGGATGGTCTGTCCCAAGATGGTTGGTGGTGTCCAAGGGGTCTTCGTCTTTTTCCTTGAGTTTGCGTCGAGGAGCAGTAATTCTGTTTTTGATCCATTTAGTTTGAGGGAGCTAGTGGTCATCCAGTCATCTATCAATGTGAGACATTTTCCTAGTTCCTGGTATTGGTCTTTTTGTCCGGTGATCCGGAAGTACAGTTGAGTGTCGTCCGCGTATGAGGAGTAGCAAAACTGCAATCCAATTGCCTATTTTAGCTGCCTATTTTTACTGCCACCCAAAAGGTAGAAGTAGACAAGCCTTAGGGAAGGGGGATCCGCGGAAGCAGCTATCATTTTTTCCTCAGTACAGACTTCCTTTAAGCACTGTCTTCTAAAATCTGGCAGTAGCTAACCATGTTTATTCAGTATAGAGAACCAAACTCCAGGTAAAAAAAGACAAAGGTCAGGAGCTGGTTGTCTGCAAATCAAGTATTGCATGTTCCCAAAAAATATATAGAGGAATCAGAGACTGGTGGATAAACTTGCTGTAAACTTCTACTTTTAAAATTACAGTTTGGATAAAATCGAAAATACAATGAATACTTGCTGTCATACATTATTGCTTCTATCAGGTCAGACTTAGTAGCCCCCACATACTTTCTGTAAAGTGCCCTTTCGGGTGATATTGTGCTTCGCTGTGACCAAATAAAATATTTTATGAATCATTAATGTATATGAATAAAATGCTAACCTATTAAAACTTTTGTATTATACTTTATATACAGTCATATGCAAAAGTTTGGATACCCCTGTAAAATTATGTTCTGATAATTTTTTTTCACTTGTGCGGGATTTGGTATTGATTTGCTGAATTTAACAAACTGGTAAAATAAAATTATGTAATTTCTTATGTTTTGGTAGCCCCACCCCCACCCCCAGTTGATGCAATAGTGTTATTTTTTTAAGGCTCCAGGACTTAATTGATTTAATTGTTGTAAACCCTTACAATACCGTTTACCCAGGTAAGTGACTGGGATGTGGATAAGTGGATGATACAAATCCTCCTACATAAGTTGAACCTGTCTATCTGCAGTCTTCTCTTTTCTACATCTGTTCAAAGTCCAGAATTTATCAAGCTTCTCTGACAGTTCAGAAAAAAGAGGGTGGAGAGCTGAAATGACTCTCTGTGGAGCTCAGTGAAGAGAGCTCTGAGAGCTGATTGGAGGGGCGACACACACCCCCCCTTTACACAGCTAACAGGAACAGAACTGAGGCTGTCAATCTACTAGAGGTCTCTACCCTGTCACCATTTTTTCATGGTGTCAGGAAAACTTGTCAGAAATGACTCATGCAAATAGCAGCAAACAGAAATGATACTTAGTGCTCCTAATTGAGACAAGCACACTTTATATAAGGATATGCTTTGTTAAAATTTCATGTCTGAAGTTTACAACCACTTTATTACAAGCCAGGTAAAGACAATTGTTAGAGCTTAGTAATGTATCTGAGCCTGGGAACCTCTCAGGTTGTGCTTATACTCAGTATTCAAGGGCTTTATTTAGTTGAGTGAGACTCTGAAAATAAAAGGTAGTGGATTTTCATTAACACCTCTTTTGAAAATGCTGGTTTTCTACTATTTTCTGGCTCTGGGTCTTTCGAAATGTCACTAACCTTAAACAAGTATGTTACACATGAAGTCTAAGTGAAGTGAGAATAACTGATAACTATTGTATTTCCAAGTCAGTGACTCATGACGTCCTGAAGCCAGTGGTTCTGTATGACACCCAGTCAGCTAGCATTTCCAGAAGCAGAGTTCAGCAATGGCAGCCAAAATGCATTACTCAGTTTGCTTTAAAAGTGAGAGTGCGGTTACATTTATAGTAGAGTGCCCCTTCACTTAGCTCCCCTTCTCATGCAGTGAAATATCAGATACTAGAGCACCAAGCCATTTGTCAAAAAATCTTTAAGTTCGGGCTAGTGTATATGCCCTGCAGTCCCGCTGAATCCTATGGACTTCCAAGTACAAACTGTTATAGGTGTAACTGCACCAAAGGTTCGTACTTGGAAAAGTGCATTTACCCTTTGTGTTCCAAAGGTGCAGTTACCCTTTGTGCTCAGTTGCAGCTCTGTTTAAATAACTTGTTCGTGTAGGCCCATTCTGCTTTTTGATCTGCATAACACTTGTAAATGTAATGTGGTCTTCAATGATCCCTGTAAACTGCTTGTCCTCTTTATGGGTATTGAAAAACATAAGCGCCTTAGTGCAGTTTGCCTTGTTAGTGTATTGTCAATTCCTAGTGCTGGGGACTGAAGTATTGTGGGTTACAAGTAGGTCAAACTGTGCTTCAGGCACAGGGAAGATAAAGCAAGGGGAACATACTTCAGTTCCGCATTTCCTAAGTCAACTCAACTTAGAAAAAATAATCATCTGGTTGTTCCCCGGTCAGTTAGTCATTCTTCCACTGTGTAAGAGTTGGTGCCTCTCTGTTTTATTGGATGGGGTGACAGCTTGCAGTTAAGCTCTGTGTGCATTCTTTTTAAATTATAAAGACCTGAGTCATGCTGCAAATTAAAGAAAATTCCAGGATATTAGCTATGTCATTGACGCAAGAAATTAAAACCGTAAGCCAACTCATCCTCATTTGAGAATTTTCCTGTAATTTAGATCTCTGTAATTGTAAATAAAAACCTTTTATTGTATAATTTGTTTTAAGAAAAGTAATTGATTCTCAGCTCATTGTTGACAGTCAGTGACCATTTACATTCTGTTCTGGGCGACTGAGGAATATCACTTGAATAGCCATGAATCTCAACAACAGCCAATAAGTCAGCTAAAGAACCGGTTGTTAAGAGGGGCCCCATTGCCTGGTTGTCAAAGTACAATAGCTGCAGCAGTAGATTTGTCCATCCACACTGTATAGTGAGGATGGAGGAATCCGTTCAATTTTTATCTTTTTCTTTCAGCCTACAGGCTTTATTTTTTTACATTAATATACATAAATAGCAAATCAGAGTTGAAAATACGTACAGTATCATGTAAAAACTGAGAAGAATTGATTTAATTCAGAGTTTGGTAATCTAACATAGTATTATGCAGGCTTGCTTAGCATTAGTGTTCCTGAAAAGTTTTACAGTATGTGTGACTATTTTTTATGTACAGAATGCTCATGGCAGGCTAGGGCACTAACACCACAAGCAGCATCAATATGGTTGTGGGCTATTTAAAGCAGCATAGTCTTGCAGGTTCCATAAAGCAGTATGGTACTTCTTACTCCTGTTTGTTCCTCTTAAGGCAGCACTTCCCCACATCATGTTGCTGCTTTTTGGGAAAGAGACAATAAAAATTGGAAGATGGCATTGCTACATTCGCATATGGTTTTGGGTACTAGGGTGTCATATATTTGCTATGTAATGCTACAATATAAATGTATTTTTATTATCTTGAATATATATAAACAGTTCTCGGAAATAAATGCAGGTTTAGCTATGAAGCAGCATTTCTGGCATAGACAAGCCCTTGGCATAAGCCTGTTGCACTTAATGGAATTAAAAGTAACCATGTGCATTGCTTCTCTTAGCTTCAGCATTAAGTAAGTACTGATTTAAGAAAAGCCTCTGCAGTATGCCAGTAAAATGGATCATTACAGTTATCTGTATACAAGCAACTTTTAAAAGAGAACTTGCTGGCAGTGGTAGTGATAAAACATAGTAATAAATTCCTTCATATTTGTGTGCATTTCCCTTTTAGTTCCTTTATATATGCCCAAGAATTGATTTTGACTTCAAGCCAAATTCTAGAGAGCTACTAGGGGTGGTTTTCTGTCTTCATTAAGAGGCGTAATGAAATGGTTGGAACAAAATGAAGCCAAGCATCAAGCTTATCTATTGCTGCTGCTTTCATCTGCCTTATGCAGTTGTCTAAATATTAGCAAATGGTTAAAGTGTAATGAGTGCACTCTAATAAATGAGTAAATATATCTAAACCAATGTTTTCAGAAAAAGAATGAATTCAAAATTTAGGTAAAATTTAAAAACATACAGTATATATTATTATGTAGCAGTAAATCCTACCTGAAATGATCCTTAGATTTTACACTTCTGGCTGGACCTCAATGTTCATATATAGATGCATGCCTAAGGAAGAAATTTTTGCCTCATTTGTAAAGAACATTTCTTATTACCATTTCTCTCTAAAGTTTATGTGGCTTCTAGTTCCTCCTTTTAGACAGCTAGGTTGCTTGGGAAAGCAGTTGTGGTATCATGTGAGCATCTGTATTTTCCCAAGAGCCGTTGTGTCCACTCCTGGACCAGGGCCCACTTTTAAATAAAGCTGTGGAGTGCAGAACTGGGCAGTTTCGCAATTGTTAGAGGTAGACTAGAGATTGAAAATCGCTTGACGCTCTGATTTAGCCTGTGCGGTGTGGTGCTTTAAATGTTTTACTGTGGGATGGGTGACAACTTAGGGGGAGTTTAGCAGCTATGTTTTAGCATTGCCACCAATCCAAAGACAACATGGTTATTTCAGGCAACCTGGGAACATCACCAGGTAAGTTTCATGTGATAGGAGGGGACACAAAGGATACCTGTGTTCTCATTTGAGTCATGTAGACTCTGCATACCGTGTTTCCCCGAAAATAAGCCCGGGTCTTATATTCATTTTGGCAACAAAAGACGTAGGAGGGCTTATTTTCAGGGTAGGTCTTACCATGTAATGTCTTCTTTTCCCCTCTCTCTCCATGCCTGACAGAAACCCCCCGTGTAAAGTGAGTTAAAATGCTTGTAAAATCCTATAATCCACCCTATTACAGTAGTATAAATTGTACAATGTGTGTTTCTGTAATATAATTGTGCCAAATACCTTTGTTATAGCGCCGCTCTGTGCTTCTGTGACCCAACGGAGCTCTCTTCTCCGCAATTATATTACAGAAACACACACATTTTACATTATATACTACTGTAATAGAGTGGATTATAGGATTTTACAAGCATTTTAAACTAGGGCTTATTTTCGGGGT
Source organism: Lithobates sylvaticus (assembly GCA_028564925.1). Lineage (NCBI taxonomy): Eukaryota > Metazoa > Chordata > Amphibia > Anura > Ranidae > Lithobates > Lithobates sylvaticus. Next base: position 357,447,120 of record CM053028.1, on the reverse strand, counting down.
AGGGCTTATATTGCAGCCCCTCCTGGAAAATAACACTAGGTCTTATTTTGGGGGTAGGTTTTATTTTCGGGGAACATCATACTACATTTTGAATTACCAAAGTGTAGAAGTGCTGAAACACCCTTTTTGCAGTTATTGCTGTCTGTATACCTGCTCTGGGATGCAACATCTCTAGTTGTCCTCTTGATCACTGTCACCAAAACAAAAATGATGGGAAATTCAAACTTTTGCTATTGCCACTAGAACGGGAGTGGAAGGGAAATCATCCAATAAGAATGCTAGTTCTGGTTACAACTTTCTAGGAGATTTTCCCCCACTTTGGAGAGATTTATTTTTCACTTCCTGTTGTGTTTGCTTGGCAGAAAATAAACTTTGTATTAAAGAGACATTGATCTCCACAAGAGAGTCAGTAATGTAACCTCCCAATGAAGCCGAACTTCTCCCATACTTTAGATTTCTGATATGGGAGGGATACCTTTGGGCTACAAGATCTGCCTGGTCATATCAATACTACAAAACTTATTTGTCAATTGCCATTATTGAAATAGAATTTATCTTACTTGAATGTCACCTGAAAACAAAAGCAAACATTTCAGTATTTGTTACATGTACGTATATAGCACTGTCAATTTAGGCAGCTCTTTATATATATATATATATTTTACATTCACATCAGTCCCTGTCCTCAAGGAGTGTACAATATAAGGTCCCTAAATCACTTTCATACATGAATCCAATGAACCTTGCAGCATGTCTTTGGAGTGTGGGAGGAAATAAATGCAGGTACAGGGTAAACATGCAAACTTCATGTAGGTAGTGCCATGGTTTGGATTTTAACCGACATTTCTAGTGCTGCTAGGCGGATGTGCCACTGTACTTCCCATATACACTACATTACCAAAAGTATTGGGGCACCTGCCTTAGAGCAGAGACTGCCAGCCAGGCCTTCTCGTCCACATGAGTGTCTGACCTGACAAAGGCACTTCTGGAAGAATGGTCAAACATTCCCATAGACACACTCCTAAACCTTGTGGACAGCCTTCCCAGAAGAGTTGAAGCTGTTATAGCTGCAAAGGATGGGCCAACTCAATATTGAACCCTACGGACTAATTCTGGGATGCAATTAAAGTTCATGTGCGTGTAAAAGTAGGTGTCCCAATACTTTTGGTAATATAGTGTATCTGCCACTTTTATCTTTTGCTGGTGTTTGAAAATAAAAACTTATTTACAGGAGCGTATTTTTTTTTTTTTTTTTTTTGCCACCTCAGCTAAACTTTCAAAGGGGACCTGAATCAGCTTTTACCGATCTTCTTTGTCCTTTTTATGTTATCACATCATTGTGGCTGGTTTAACTTTATTTGTCTTGTGTTTTACAAAAAGAAACTAATAAAACATCATGTCTCAAACAATTTTAAGTCCACTATTTTTCCCCTCTATCTGAAACCCTCCTTTAGCCCTCTTTCCCCCCCCCCCCTTCTTTTTTTTTTCCTCATCGCTACTTCCGTTTGCTTTAATTACTTGGTTACGTTCCTTATCTTTAAGTAGATCTAGAACCTGACAGCTTCAGCATAACTCCATGTTTTTTTTTAATTTTTTCCAGGTTTCCCAATACTCTCCAATACCCTCACTTTCTTCTATATTCTTTTTTAGAGACAGGAGCGTATTTAACATAATTTAAAGACAGGTATAAACTCTGCTGTTGGTAAAATGTACATGTATTTTTATAGACGTATACATAGTTACATACCTTGTTGTGGAGGAAAGCATTACAGAGAAATTGGGGTCCAAAATGAGGACTGACCCACCAAAAGAAGCGTGAGAGTTATCTGTTTCATGTAGAAAAATGCACACGTTGTAGAGTCAGTTGGCTATTGTTTATGAAAAACTGCTTTGTTCCAATGTAAAAAACAAAAAAATTAGGAGCTGCTATGCTTATACTATGTTTCTGAAACAGAGATTTCATCAGGTGCCTGTAGCACCCACTTACATTCCAGCAAAGTGTCAGTACAGCAATAAACAATGTCTAATTGGTCAGTTACTGTACTTTGCACCTTACCGAGCCTTGCATTATTAGACAGGCATGTATGCTAGATGCTGAAGTTGACCCCCTATATTTTGAGCATTTCTAGTTTTTTGTACTATTTAAAGGTTAAGGAATACACATTAATGGAGTATGCTAGCGATTTCCATAAAGTAATGTAACAGGACAGGTAATCAACCAAATGATTAGAGGACTGTAACCTGAAGAATACTAAATAAGTGTAGAATAGGATTGACCATTCAAACAGGGTTAACATGCTAACGAGTATACATACAATACAGAACAATGTCAAACAGACTATGAAGCTATGAAAACAGGAGCTCCTCAAAACAATCTCTACTGCTCAGTCAAGGCACAGGTGGCAGCAGAGCACAGTTTCTAAAGTAAAGAGACTATCGAGTATAATCACTACACTAGTAACCATTACAGCAGGGCTCAAAATTTCAAGTCCTGAGCTACTAGCCAGGCCTCAAGGGTTACTCGCACACAGTTGCCCCACCCAACCCCTACCCTGCCCCGCCCCTAATTCTGCCCCTAAACACGCCCCTCATACATTATCTCATGAAATGACACTTAAATGTTTTATGCAGAATTAAGTTATAAAAATAAATATTAACAACTTTATCCATGCCCAACAATGCAGCCTGCCCGTGTCCACCAAATCAGCTTGCCCGTGTCCACCAATGCAGCCTGCCTGTGTCCACCAATGCAGCCTGCCCATGCTGAACAATGCAGCCTGTGCCTAACAATGCAGCCTGTGTCCACCAATGCAGCTTGTATCCACTAATGCAGCTTGTGCCACTATGCAGCCTGTGTCCATCAATGCAGCCTGTGCATATCAATGCAGCCTGTGCCCATCAATGCAGCCTGTGTCCACTAATGCAGTCTGTGCCACCAATGCAGCCTGTGCCCACCAAGGCAACCTATGCCACCAATGCAGCCTGTATCCACCAATGCAGTCCACCAATGCAGCCTGTGCCACCAATACAGCCTGTGCCTATCAATGCAGTCTGTGTCCACCAATGCAGCCTGCGCCACCAATGCAGCCTGTATCCACCAATGCACCCAGTGCTCATCATTGCAGCCTCTGCCACCAATTCAGCCTGTGCCCATCGATGCAGCCTGTGCCGCTAATTCAGCCTGTGCCACCAATGCAGCCTGTATCCACCAATGCAGCCTTTGCCACCAATGCAACCTTTATCGACCAATGCAGCCTGTGCCACCAATGCAGCCTGTGCCACCAATGCAGTTTGTTTCCACCATTGCAGCCTGTTCCACCACTGCGGCCTGTATCCACCAATGCAGCCTGTGCCATTAATGCAGCCTGTAGCCACCAATGCAGCCTGTGTCCACCAATGCAGCCTGTATCCACCAATGCAGTCCACCAATGCAGCCTGTGCCACCAATGCAGCCTGCATCCACCAATGCAGCCTTTATCCACCAATGCCGCCTGTGCCACCAATGCAGCCTTCATCCACCAATGCACCCTTTATCCACTTTATCAAAGTGCCCGGATAAAGAGGAGGGGTTGTATGTGACGGCGCGTGGCTGGAAATACACAGCTATTGAAATGAAAGCTGTTATGTTCCCCACGCTCTGATCATGCAGGCGGCGGCTCCCTCCAATTGCTGGGAGAAAGGCTCTCAAACAACCCAGGCTGCCGGCGGTGCTCGCCACCCACACCCCCCGCTCCCAGGCAGCCCTTCATCACAAAGTGTGAGCAGGCAAGTGGAATTTTTGAGGGCTGCAACCCCTACCCTGCCCCGCCCCTAATTCTGCCCCTAAACACGCCCTCATACATTATCTCATGAAATGACACTTAAATGTTTTATGCAGAATTAAGTTATAAAAATAAATATTAACAACAGACCACAAGGGATTGTGGGGAGAGGAGTTAAAGGAGCCTGCCTTTTGCATGGTGATTAGAGGGGCACCCTGCTTCATTAAAATTCACAACATACAGTAGCTGGAAATAATAAATTGCCATGGAATGTAATTTCAATGAAGAGCTACTTGTATGCTTTGAGTACTTATGTCAGGGGCATATTAACAATGTTCTCTGTAAAAGCAACCTCAGTGCATGAATAAGTTACAGCAAAATGTAGCTAATGTTAGTGGAAATAGAGCAAATGCTGATGTAGGACTTCCATGCATTGTGAGCATTTATATTCTGCTTCACTGGTGATCTAATTTCCGAAATCATTTTTTTCCAGTGTTATTTAATGTGCATTCTAATGTTAATATGCATTTGCATTTGGGCTTTTTTTACAGAGTCTTCTAAGCCATGACGATAAAATAAACTGATCAATCAATAATAACAATGTATAATAAGTGAGCACACTACTTATTTCAGAGATAGGGAACATTCCTCATTTAGGAGCCTTAGCTTTATCTGCAAGACATGATTGATTGCATAATATCCATCTCAACCCTTTGCTACAATGAAAAACATTTCTTGTTATATCATTTATCAAGTAAAAAATAAAGTGGTGTTGCAATGGAATTTTTGCAAAATCTTCTTCCTTCTGTCTCCTTTACCTCTTCGTCTGTCTATTAACACTGTAGTCTTGCAATGGGGGATATTTTTTAAGATAACATAATGTAATCCTGTGTTTATCAACTATGTCTGTAACAGTGGATAAAGAGTTATGCTGTTGCACCAGTAAGGAAAGTTGTAAAGAGAGTTCTTTGCCATGAGGTGCCATGTTGAACTTCCAGTGAACAGTATGAGAGAGTAAGAGCGATAACACCAAATTTAACACATCTGCTCCCCATTCACACCTGAGGCCTTGTAACACTAATGAGTCACATGGCACCGGGAGGGAAAATGGCTAATTGGGCCCATTTTGGAAATTTTCACTTAGGGGTATACTCACTTTTGTTGCCAGCGGTTTAGACATTAAAGGCTGTGTGTTGAGTTATTTTGAGGGGACAGCACATTTACACTGTTATACAAGCTGTACACTCACTACTTTACAATGTAGCAAAGGGTAATTTCTTCAGTGTTGTCACATGAAAAGATATAATAAAATATTTACAAAAATGTGAGGGGTGTACTCACTTTTGTGAGATACTGTATATGAATTGAAACAAAGGCACAAAAAGAAAGTGGAAGTCAAAATAAATCAGGCTTTAGTTATAAAAAGAGATCAACTAAAAGATCTGATGGAACAGGAAACAAGAAAGAAGTTTAATAGAGTGATAAAGGAGAGATACAAATGGGAAAATAAACCTGGGAAAGACCTTGCAAAAATCTTAAGAAATAAGAAGACTTTAAATTATATAGAAAAGATAAAAAATGAGAGAGGAGAAATGGTGTACAAAACAACTGATATTGCAAAGGCCTTTCAAACATACTATAGTGCATTGTATTCGATCAGAAATGAAGAGACACAAAAGGAAAAAGAAACAAGAAAAAAAAATACAAGAATATCTAACAGATGCCAAACTACCAAAATTTCAAGTAGAATGATTGATAGAGCTAGAAGACCCAATTACACAATATAATATTAAAAAGGCATTGAAAGAAACACCTATAGGGAAAAGTGGGTGGGTTTATGATTAAATATTAAAAAAAAATTCAAAATCAATTAAATCCATGAAGAAATAAGACGAGAGTCATTACTAGCCCATATTAAAATAATACAATACCCAAAGTGGGGAAGGATAAAACTATCTGCTCCAATTATAGGCCCATAGCATTACTGAACACCGATACAAAGATATATGCAAAAATTCTGGCGTTGAGATTAAAAAAATTGATGCCAGAGTGGGTGGACCAGGTAGAGAGGGTAGGGATAATAATATAAAAACAATGTTAATGTTACGAAAGGAAAAAAAACAGGGGATCCCCACTACTACTCCTGTCAATTGACGTGGAAAAAGCGCTTGACAGGGTAGACTGGGGATTCACGACGGACACGCTACAACATCTAGGATTGGGACCTAAAATCATGCGCTGGATTAAAAATCTATACAGCTGCCCTATGGTGATGGTGAAGGTTAACGGAAATATGTCGCCGCCTTTTTATATGTTTAATGGAACAAGACGGGTGCCCACTCTCGCCACTCCTGTATATATTGTCGCTGGAACAATTGTTGGCGACTTTGTGGAATAACGGAGATATAGGAGGAGCGAGAGTGGAAGAGGATGAACATAAGGTGGCACAAACAAAACCAAAGTTGACACTGCCAAACATAATTAGAGAAATAAAAAAATATGGGGAAATCTTGACTTTTAAGATTAATCCCATAAAAACAGAAATACTAAATACAGGGGTAGAAAAAAAAGAAGTACTTGTATTACAAATGGAATTCCCATTCATGTGGGTGGGAAGAGAACTATAATACCTAGGAATTAAGCTGACATCTATAGTAGAGAATTTATACTTGGCTAATTATATCCCATTATTGAATGAGATCAAAGCGGAACTAGAATGTTTTGTTGAGACCTCTATCCTGGATGGGAAGGATAAATACCGTATATACTCGAGTATAGGCCGTCCCGAATATAAGCCTAGGCCCCTAATTCACCACAAAAAACTGGGAAAAACGTATTGACCCGTGTATAAGCCGAGGGTGAAAAATGCAGCAGCTACAGTAAGTGGAAAGAGGGTCAGCAATGCCCATCTGCAGCTGCATGTCCCCTGTACAGACCCCCCTGTGTCCCCATTGCAGCCTACCTGTGCCGATGTGCGCCGATCTGCATCGCTCCGCGGGTCCTGGCTCCTGGGTCCTGTGTCCCTCCCTGTGCGCTCTTCCTTCCACCATTGCAGCCGATGCAGCCTTGCTCTGTCCCCCCACAGCGTGTAAGGCGCCATTCCAAAATTACAAAAGCCGCGCCTCCTCCTCGTCCGTGATAGGAGGAACACTGTTTTCCAAGCAGTGTGCAGTGTTCCGCCTATCACGGACGTCCTCTCATCCTCGTCCATGAGATGAGAATGACAGGACGTCCGTGATAGGCGGAACACTGCACACTGACTTACTGCTGGGAAAATTAGTGTCCGCCTATCACGGACGAGGAGGAGGAGGAGGCGCGGCTTTTGAAAACTGCCGTCTGTCTGCATGACACGCTGTTCATGTAGGCAGACGGCGGTGACTCGAATATAAGCCGAGGGGGGGACTTTCAGCCCTAAAAAAAGGGCTGAAAATCTCGGCTTATACTCGAGTATATACGGTATGTTAAAAATGGCGATCCTTCCAAAAATAATATATAAATTCCAAATGATACCAATAGTAATACCAAAAAGTTTTTTTTAAAACAATAAAACAATGATGCTAAAATATATATGGCAAAATAAAAAGCCTAGAGTAAAACTTGCATTAATCACTAGGGAAAAAACACACAGAGGTTTAGCAGCACCGGACATAAATAGATACTACAAAGCAGTTATCATTTCATGTATGGTAGAACGGGTAAATGAAAAAAGCGAGAAAAAGTGGATTAAGATTGAAAACACTTTAAGTAGGACATTACTGTACAAAAATATATGGGTATCACAGACATATAGAACATTAGACTTAGCACACAACCTAACTAGAAACTTATTTAAAATACGGGATTCAATTTATCGACAGAGAAAATGGATATACAATTCACCAGTAATTGCACTCACAGGAACACATTTTTTTATCCCTGGGAAGGAGACACTTTTTGGTAGTAGAATGCGAAATGCACAAATAATGTATATCACTGAACAAACATTACAGGATTTAAAGGAAACAAATGGGTGGAAGATTAGTGAGTGTGAATACTTACAATTAAAACATTTTGTAAATACACTACCTCAACCAATCAGAGAGGGAAAGAATCTGAATGCAAAAGAAAAACTTTGTCATACACAAACTCCATTAAAGCATGGGCTATCACAAGTATACAGATTTTGACAGACCTAGAAGGACATTGGTTGCTTATATAGAGAAATGGGAAAAAGAAATAGGCATGAAACTAGATGAACAACAAGTAGAGATAATGATAGGAGCAGTATATAACTACATAATGGACATAATTACAATAGAAATGAACTACAAGTTTTTGGTAAGATGATACATATCACCAGACAAAATCCATAAATACCAGCAGGATAAACCCCCACAATGCTGGAGGGAATGTAAACAGATTGGTACAATGACACACACATCTTGTTGGATTTCCCAAAAATAGAAGATAACTGGCAGGAAATGCAGGACTATATAGTAGAGATAACTGGTGAAAAGATAATAAACAACTTACAGATGTGTTTGTTTCATGATACAAAAGATTCAAAAAAGTACTATAGGAAAAAATTGACTCCAATATTGTTAAATGCCGCAAAAGGGCTGATACCAAAGAAGTGGTTATGCATAGAAAAAACAGATATAAAGAAGTAGTTTGAAAGAATTGAATACATCAGTAAAATGGAATACCTACGCAGCATAGATATAGGGCATGTTGAAAAATACAACAGTACCTGGGGAAGATGGATTGATTTCAAGGCTTCGGAGAAATATTTGGAAAAGATGATGGTGGTTAGCAGGGTTTGAAATAGGAGAGATGGGAGATGGCAAACCATATAGGGAGTAGGGAGGGGGGCGGAGAAACAGGTAGGGAAAGCATAGTATTTTGTATATTAGACACAGTTGTTAACTTTTATTTGTTTATTTTTTATTTTATTTTTATTTTGTCTACTTGTAAATTGAAGAAATGTATTAAAGTTTTGGAGGAGTATCACAATGATGTGAAACTGAGTTGGAGACAGTAAATGAACGTAAAGTTGAATAGGTCTCTCGATAGAGTTCTCTGAAGTGGTAATAAAAAAAGAAAAAAAAAAAAAAAAAAAGGATGGCGTTTCAGTGAACATTTTTAACAAATCATTTTGATGCACATTTGAGCCTAATGCTTTTCGCACTGAATTGCACACTACGTTTTCTATTTGTCTATTTCCATATTATATTCTATTTAAATACTGAACAGAGCGATTCTCAGTATCAGCTCATAACTGGATCAGCTCAACTCTGATACAATGGATTTTGCTACATTTTAAATGACAAAAAGGATAAGCAATTCATTAATGGACAATGAAGTATTCATCAGAAATGCTATGGCATTCATATTTTAATAGACATTTGAAGGAGGGTTTTGAATTTGCATACAGTTATTCTAAATAATGTTTTGGTACAGGCAAATGAAATACAGGAAAAAAGACTACATCCTATGTACAGAGTCTTGTAGGCCAAGGTGAAAGGGGACACTAATATGGATTTTATAGAAACTTGGCAGAATATACAGTATAAAGAAGGTGGATTTATCTATCAGACATGACTATGGAATTATTGCTGGAAAGGGTTTGGGGAAATGACACAGTCAGTGTATTGAACGTTTCAGGGGCTTTACCACCAAACAGAATAATTTAAATATGTTAACCGACCCTGTCCCTTCTGTACAGTATTTTAATTTGGGGGTATGTTCCATGTAGATGTTGATCAAAATTAAGGGTCAATTCATTCGGTAGTACTGTATTGAATACTCTTTTTAAATGTTAATGGGATGGAGAGTAGCACATTAATTATTAGGACACATTTCTGTAAACTTTTTTTCTGCAAAATGAACAGATGGAAAAGGAGATAGAAACACAACCATACAGGATACCTTCTATTCAACAATAGGTAGCACATAAAAAATGGACAATATTTGTAGTTCTTTAATACTTTTGGTAATATAGTGTACATACTACAGTATATAGGCTGTCTTCTGCACTCCCCTCCCAAAGTCCATGCTTTTCCGAGCATACTGAGGACATGCCAGAATCCACCTGTGATACTGATGTGCGGAGACATGAAATTATGAAATAATATCAAAGTTTAAGGCAGAACTTGGAAACGCCCGTGATACCTTTAGGCTGGGTTCACACTTTTGCAATGTCGGACATTGCATGTGATTCGCACTGCATTGCGGTGCCGATCACATACGATGTTTGTACAATGCAAATTCAGCCATACAGATTGTATGGCTGAATTTGCATCGCATTCAGGCCAAAATGGTGAAGGACCCTTTTCTGGTCCGCACTGGAATTGGTATTTGTATCATTAACTTTGTATTGACACCTGCAGTGGTTCCCATAGGGCAGTGTGAAATGCCTATGGGAGACATGCGATGCGGGAACATGCACAGGAATCCCGCTGGTTCCCCCATCGCATATGTGTGAACCCAACCTTAGTTTCACCACCAGTGTGTCCTGTACACATCATAGAGTTATGTTACTAAAGCACTTTTCTTCACAATTTATCATATCAAAGTGTTGTTAATTTCAGCATTATGTGTTTTCATAAGGGACATCAAATTATATTGTTAATGCTGCATTATTTAGGAAATATGTTGTGCATTAATTATAAATGTTAATTGTTTAAATTAAGCAGCTCGCTCTGGGGACTGCCCATTTCAGACTTAGATTGGTTAAAACCATTTATCTTGCTAGAACTAGGCAGGTTCTAAAGCAGACAAGCAATTTATTCTTAGACATTCTGTACGTGGTGATACATAACCAAGTGGTCACCTGTTCTGAGGGTTATATGTTTCTACCTCCTTGGAGAACTGACTTGGAAATCTTCCTAGGAATCATTTATCAAAATTTCCTTCCAGCAGAGCCAACAAGAGTGATCAAAAGTCATTAAATCACGGAAAATGCTACTTGTGTCTGTAGATCATTTCTGTTAATGCTTACTAAATGATGTGGAACTTTCAATTAACACAATAATGGATTTACAGTAAATGTTTCTTAAATTGTTGTAATTGTGAAAATGTAGAACCTTTTGGGCCCAAATATAAAAAGTGTAAATTGCAAGACTAAATTTAAAGGTATGTGAATCACGATTGTACTACATATCCATAGTTACTAACATAACAATATCAATAAGAAAAAATCAAATACCAGGTCATACAGAATAACCTGGCAGACTGGTAGACAAATCCACTTTTTTTTACCTACAGGTAAGCTTATAATAAAGCTTACCTGTCACCTTAAAGCTTATGCTCTCTCTTCTGTAGTTTTCTGCAGGTGGTCTGTAGTGTTTGGGTCTGCTGAGTCCCTCCTACAGTTCTGGTCCCTACACAGGCCATGTGCTATACAGGGATTACATCACTGCACTGTTTATTATACCTGCACTCTTCAGGATATTAACTGTAGACACCTGAAAGCACTAAAATGTATGTCTCTATCAGCTTATACAAGGTATCAGGTACCTAAGTCAAATATAGGTATGTGAATACCAAATTAATATTCAAAATTTGGTAAATAGCACCCAGAATCTAGTGCAAATGTGCATAGTAACCAATTAGCTCCTAGGTTTTATTGACCATGCTTAATTGAGCAAACTAAAGTTAGAAGCAGATTGGTTACTATGCACAGCTGTAACAAATTCTGTTAATGCAACCCTTTGTGAACCAGGGAATTGTTTCTCCCCAATACCAGCTAGTGCGAATGTATTTTACAAGGCAAGGTGCCAACACAAGCTTCCACCTACAATTACACAGTGTTGCCAGTACTATTACTACTACTCTGTTTTGTAGCAATCTATTATTTTTCGATTGTAAAGCTGTTGAAGAAGGTTAAGGCTATGATCCTAGTTATTGGCTTTATGCATTTTTTTTAAAGTGTTACCCTAAAAAAAAGTTGGACGGTGTTCCTTTAAAGCATGTTATGCAGCACAGTGCTTGTGCTGTGTAATTTGGCCCCCTGTATCACCTGAATTACCTGGCTGACATTCCTGGTTCTGCCCTCCCCTGTAAACTGACCACGGTTTATCATGGCTGCTGAGCCCTGACACTGTGGTCAATTTATGTGCTTCTGTCATCTGCTCTCTCCTCTGTCCTCTCTCCCCCTCCCTGCCTGTCAGCTCTGTCCGCTCCTAGACCCTCCTCCTGCTGTAAAAATAACTGTGTTTTCATTCGATAGTTCCCTCTGTTAGATAACATGATGCTCCCCAGTGTATGAGATTCATAAAATTATGCTACCTAATACCTTATTTTTGAGCGCCGCTCGACATTCACGTGACTGCCCACTGGTCTCCTCTTCTCCTCTCCTACTCCCAGCTGATGTCAGCAGGGGATAACAAGCTCCCTCCCCCTGCAGATATCAGATTGAGAAAGGAGATAAGTGGGCAGTCACGTGAGCGGCACGCAGCGCTCAGAAATAAGGTATTAGGCGGCATATTTTTATAAATCACATACACTGGGGAGCATCATGTTATCTAACAGAGGCAACTATGGAACAAAAAAAGGGGCTTTACAAACACTTTCATTCCATGTCGGTTTGCATAGTGGGGAGTAATTTTCTGTTAAATTATTCTGAATATACGTAAAATGAATGCTAAGCAAAACTAGCAAACAATGAGTAAAATAATGACATAATTACAATGTAAAATACAAAAACCATCTACAAAAAGGCACTATAGAACTAAGAATGGATGTTTCACGAGTATGTAATCAAAACTCTCTTCAGTCAATATTTACATGTATTAAAATGGAGTTCCAGTCAAAACTTATATTTTTGGACTAGGATATAGTGAGAAAAGATTAGATCTTCGGTTTTTACTGCATTTGGGAGAAAGTTGGGACTTTCTAATGCATAGAGGTTGCAAAACCAAAACAGGAGTGGGCTGGGTGCTACCTGATCACTGAGCACTTTACAAAAAGATTCTTGTATTTGAATTTAAAATAGGAATATGCGTTGCACATCAGTCACCCTAAAAGTGTAAGTAATCCCTAACAAAAAAACTTCTCTTATTTGCTACTTTGTGGTCTCTTAAATCTACTATTGAAAGCCTTTTGTTATATCTGTTTTAAAGGTGGCAAGAATTGTCAATCATATCTCTGCAATGTTCTCTGCACACTTTCTCTGTTATCTATAATACCTTGTACACACAACCGGTTTTGCCGTCGGAATAAACTCTGAAGGTTTTTTCGACGAAATTTCGCTCAAGCTGTCTTGCATACACAAGGTCACACCAAATTCCGACTGTCCAGAATGCGGTGACGTACAACACGTACAACGGGGCTAGAAAACGGAAGTTTAATAGCCAGTAGCCAATAGCTTCTGTCTTATACGTGCTTCAGCGCATGTGTGATTTTTGGTGCGTTGGAACAGCATACAGACGAGCGTTTTTTCCGCTTGAATTTTTTTTCTGTCGGAAAAATTTAGAACATGTTCTCTATCTAGAGTCTTTTTAGAGTCGATTTTAATCTATCTAAGTCCGTCTGAATTTTCGACTAAAAAAGTCAGAGTTTTTCTGTCGGAATGTCCGACCGTGTGTACACAGCATTTGAGTCTTTTTCACCTTCTCAGTTTTTATTTTGGAACTAAGAGTGCCTATGTTCTAGGGATGAAGACAGTAGGTGGGATTAAGTAGTTTATCAAAAGAAAAATGGGCAGGACTGACACCACTTTATACAGTCTATAACATATGATATATCAACAAGTATGTTTCTTTAAAGGAATAAATATATGGGAAATTGTGTATGTTATACAGAAATGTATTCCATATGTTTTTATTTTTTTTGCCTTAAAATAGACTTTAAGGAGGTAGCCAAACTTTGTACCGAAATCAACAACCTCCCTCTACTGCTTGGTTGTACAAGCACACTGCATTATGGCAACAAATCACTATACAATTATGTCATTAATATTGCCATAGAATAATATATATAAATTGTACCTGTTAAGGAAATATTTACATTTTTTTACCTTTTTAATAATTTTATGCAGAGAGGAAAAAAGCCCAGTTACCGTTAGCAGCTAATCAAACCTTTTAGCGTCTTATTCATTCTCAAGTAAACTAATAAACAATTGCAGAACAGAAAAGATCCATTGCACTCCGGATCAATCACTCGTATCAATGTTTATTCTGTCTCATATACATGGGCTTAGAAATTACACTCTTCACCCTAGGACTGCACCTCTAATGCATTTCACTTGATAGGACTTAGGGGTTGATTTACTAAAGGCAAATCCACTGTGCACTGAAAGTGCAATTGGAAGTGCAGTCGCTGTGACCTGAGGGGAAGATCTGAAATGAGGGGAAGCTCTGCTGATTTCTATCTTCCAATCATTTGCAAGCAAAAATGCTGTTTTTTACTTTCCTTGCGTGTCCCCCTCAGATCTACAGTGGCTGCACTTCCAAGTTCACTTGCGGTGCACTTGTAGTGCACAGTGGATTTGCCTTTAGTAAATAAACCCCATTGTCTTTTCCTTTCTACACTGAGTTTATGAGCATGGAGGGCTCAAATTTGCCTTCAGTACCCAACGCTCAAGTGACAGAGCAAAGGTTTGAATTGGCGGAGAGCTGCCTATTAGGCTGATAAACAATTGCCTTTAAATGGGTTACTACAAACAATTTCTTATAACCATTTTGCCTTGAAATACAGATATTTATTGGCATAAAAATGAAAAAAGAAAACTCAAGAAAACATTTTTTTAATTATTGAAGCATGCATATCATACCCTGTCCACCTGCGGACTTTCACTTTTCTTTTGGCATTAACTGTAACTAAAAAGTCAGCTCAACCTATTTTAAAGTAGATAAGTGATAGAAGTGACTTATACCCTGGACCCTAATACACAGAAAAATAACATTGACTTGTCAGTTAGATCAGGCTTACTATAACTGTTTAATTGCACCTGCCTGATTCATGGATACAATCAGAAGCTTTCAGACATCTTAATCATTCAAATGTTTGTCCTTCATTTGTGCCAAGACATTTTAATTGGGTCGCTAGTGACTAAAGATCTCAGGTGATTACAGCTAAGAAAAACTTCTTGCATTTTGCTAAGCCTCCATCTGGTACTTTGTAATTGATCCATACACAGCACAAGGGAAGGCTGCTGGCTTTAATTAGCCAGCCTTAAACTTAGAGCAACTGATGCAACTCAAATGATCCTTCTATCTTTGTGCATATTTAAGCACAATCATTTTTCAATTTAAAGTAAACACTATAAGAAGAAATGTTGTGAAGTAAGAATGCATTCAAAAATATATATTTTAATTGTTTATTTTTACCAATATACAAAATGCAAAGTGAGCGAACAGAAGAAACATCTAAATCAAATCAATTTTAGGTGTGACTATCCGTTGGTTTCAAAACCAGCATCAATTCTATTGCCCCGTACACACGGTTGGATATTCCGATGGAAAAAGTCTGATCGGATTATGCT
Source organism: Lithobates sylvaticus (assembly GCA_028564925.1). NCBI lineage: Eukaryota > Metazoa > Chordata > Amphibia > Anura > Ranidae > Lithobates > Lithobates sylvaticus. Next base: position 357,431,895 of record CM053028.1, on the reverse strand, counting down.
GTCGGAAAATCCGATCGTGTGTGGGCTCTAGCAGGCTTTTTCCATCGGAATTACCGACGGAAAAAATTTGAGAGCAGGATCTAAAATTTTCCGACAACAAAATCCGATCAGACTTTTTCTGATCGTGTGTAGAGAATTCCGACGCACAAAGTGCCACGCATGCTCAGAATAAATTTGGAGACGAAAGTTATTGGCTACTGGCATTACACTTGCACACTTTGGTTTTGTAGGATTACATTCGGGTGTATGATTAATCAATTATACGAAGCAGGTGCTAATGATCATCAGTTTCATATGTAGCTTGAAACTCAGTCATTAACTAAAACAGAAAAACCTGGATGGGGAACAGCCAAACTCTACTACTAAGGTGAGGTTGTGGAAGATGTTTTTCATGTCACAAGTTATACACCACAGCAAGGTAAAGATTTCAAAGCAAACTGGGTTTCAAGATGTGCTTTTCAAGCTCTATTGAAGAAGCATAAAGAAATGGGCAACATTCAGGACCATAAAAGCAGCAGTTGGCCCAGGAAACAATGCAGCAGATGAAAGACACATCATGCTTACTTCCCTTTGACATTGGAAATTGTCCAGCAGCGCCATCAGCACAGAACTGGCAGAAACCAGTGGGACCCAGGTACACCCATCTACTGTCTGGAAATGTCTGGCCAGAAGTAAGCTTCATGGAAGAATTACGGGCAAAAGCCATACCTTAGATGTGGAAACAAGGCTAAGTGACTCAACTGTCCACAAAAACATAGGAACTGAGGTGCAGGAAAATGGTAGCAGGTGATCTGTACTGACTAGTCAAAATTTATTTGGCTGTAGAAAAGGGCAGTTACAATGAGTGTCTGAAGGCAACAGTGAAGCATTGTAGAGATTTGCCATGATTAAGCTCCAAGGGACAGAGTGAAATGTGTTGGAGGCATGGCCTGCCTGGAGTCCAGGCTGAGGTTGCCATTCATCTCACCTCATGCACAATGTTTTTGCTTCATGATGTGCGGCTTATGGATCTTTTCCTTTTTCCTTGCAATTTTGGAGCTGCATTTTTGCAAATGGGGTTGGAGATTTGAAGGGGGTGAAAATGCCCTGTATTGAAGTGGTTAAATTACAGCTTTTTTTCACACCTGCACAGGAACTATGTTTATATACATAATGTCTGTGTGTGTATATATATAGTCTATTTTTATCTATTTATATGTATCTACTTTTAGGGTTATCTTGCTCCATATTACATAAGTGGATCTGGCTGGTACTAAGGAGGGGTATATCATCCAGTATATTAATCAGCTTTTTTTTTTTTTAATTTCTCTTTACTGAAATGTTTCCTTTGCAGTACAGAACAGGGCCTTTGGGGCATACCCCTGCCAACCGGTGCACATAGTCATGTGCATAACATAGTACTACTAACGGATTATCTAAAAGCTATATATTCTTAACTAAACACCACACAATCACTGCAGGTGACACATGGTAGGATTTTGATATGAGATATTGTTTCTTGGGGGACTGTCTCTCATTTTTAGTTATTGGACCTGGACTCTATAGGGACATTTGAGAATAAATGTAGTTGTTTTGATTTTTAGGCTAGCACCTCCGACTATCCATCTGGGGTCTAGGTCTCAGTGCTCAGCAAAGCTATACAGAGATAGAAGAGATCTATATGGGTGGATCCCCTGAGGGCTGATCATCTGTTATGGAATCTGAGTCTGTCAACAAATGCCAGACCTTGTCATATTTTTTGGGGCATCCTCAGGACAGATATGTTGCCTTATAGAGGGGTATCATTGCGTTAACTAATTGCTTCCATGAGGACAGTGTGGGGGAGTGGTTGACTTCCACTTTAGTACTATGGCTTTTCTTGCATAGAAAAGAAGGATACCTATTAGGGTGTGTGTTGCTTTGGCAAATTCCAGTTGTTCCACTAGGCCAAGGAGGCAGACACTAATTGTCAGGGGAATAGGAATAGTAGTCAAACTATGAATGAATTGAGTTACCTTCTGCCAATAGTCCCGAATTTGTGGGCAATCCCATAATATATGCGTGAAATCTGCAGGAGTACCAGAGCACGGCTGGGTATATGCGATGGAGGCGCTGGGGCATATAGAAGATCCTGTGTAGGATATTGAATTGAATCAGTTTATCCTTAGTAGCAACCAGTGTCTGGAGTGGATAGTCCCACATGTCTTCCCAGTCCTGGCTGAACAGTCCCTGCACCTCCGCCCGCCACAGACCACGCAGACCATCCAGTCCAATCTGGATGGATGGTAGAAGTGCTCGGTAAATTTGGTATAATGGTTTTAAGAGATCAGCATTAATCAGCTTTTTTTACATAGATTGTCAAAAATCAATATTGTTTTATTTCTTCTATAAAACATCCCCAATACATTTAAAAAAAAAAAATCAAATTATTAATTAATTTAGGCTAATATATATTTTGCTACATATTTTTGGTTAAAAAAAAAATCCCAGTAAGCGTATATTGATTGATTTGCGCAAAAATGATAGCGTCTACAAACTATGGGATGTTTTTATGGACTTTTTATTTTTTGTATTGTTTTTACTAGTAATAAGCGATTTTTAGCGGGGCTGCGACATTGCGACGGTCAAATCTGACACTAAGTGACACTTTTTGGGGACCAGTGACACCAATACAGGGCAGTAGACATGTGCACACTGAAATATTTCGTTTCGGAATTTCGTTTTCGTCCGAAAAATTTTTTTATTTAGTTACTCCCGATAATTCGTTTTTATTTATTTAGTTTTTCGTTTAAAAATTGCATTCGTCCAAAAATCCAAATGAATTAAGGTCGAATCTGTCATTAACGGCTTTTGGTGTCTATCGAATGTTCAAAGAAGATTCGACAGAGCAGCTAAACTGTATGACTCTGTATAGTTTAGCTGCAATTCCACCCAATTCCAGCAGCAATCTTTCCTCTCTACGTCAAATCTTTCCTCTCTTCGTCGAATCTTTCCTCTCTACGTCAAATCTTTTGTCTCTACGTAGAATAATCTTGGACTAATAGAGTTAAGGTTAGGCACATTCGACCACAGGTTCAATGGACACAGATTGTTATTGTCAGCGTCATGTTGAATCTCCTATCTATATCGAACTGTTGTCACAACGAAAACGAAAATAAAGCATTTGTTTATGTCGGATCTTTCGTTTTTCGGATTCTGCACTTTCGTTATCGTTTGTTAAAACGATAACGAAAATACCTGAAATTCGGATGAAAATGCATTCTGACGAAAACTAATGCACATGTCTAGTGATCAGTGCTAAAAAAAAGTACACTGTCACTCTACAAATGACAATGGCAGAGAAGGGGTTAACACCAGGGGTTTTAAAGGGGTTAAGTGTGCTCCTAGGGAATGATTTCTAACAGTGTGGGGGATGGATGCACTTGAGGAAAAGAGAGATCCGTGTTTCAGCTTAGCTGTAACACAAGATCTCTTTTACTTTCTGACAGAACAGCAGTCTGCCTTGTATACATAGGCAGACCACTGTTCTCCCTTTCTTCCGAACGATCAGCGGGTCCCGGCGGCCGTGATGGGAATTGTCCAATCGCAGTGGGAACGGTGCTCTGGCAGCGCGTTTGTGCCCCCTGGATCTCGTGCAAAAAATCACATACCTGTATGTGATTTTGTGCAGCTGGGCCACCCTGCCACAGTATATATGCGATGGGCGGTCCAGAACTGGTTAAACTGTATAAACAATGATCAGAATCCATGGAACAGAGAACAAGAAATTCCAGCCTTCTGGAAACTTCTTTCATAGGTATAGTGTAGGTTCTGCAGTAGGCAGTAAACCTGCCAAAACTAGGAGTTTCTGCAGATAATCACATGCTCATGGGTGTCCTGGGTCTCCTCCTCAGTGTTCCGAGTCAGTGATGCCCCACATTTTCCTGTTTTACACGAGTCCCTACACAGACACAAATTGTGTAACTGTATCCTAGATCGGAACAGCAGTGCAAAGATGAGGTAATTCCTAGGCTCCTCCTCAGCTCTGACATGTCACAGGTAGAATCCTCCTTATACTCCACGTGGGTGCCACTCTCTTTCTGGTGCGTACATGGCTGGGGGATGCTGGAAAAATGGGCATCTTTGTGCTGGGAAGTGAAAATTTTGGTGCTAAAGAGTGGGAATTTTGGCGTTCGGGTTGGAGTTATTTTTTGCTGGGCAGAAAGGGGATCTTTCTGCTGCAGGGCATAAATTTTCTTCCTAGGTGGGAAATTTTTGCAGACCAGGACAAGGAGGAGTTTTCTTAGGGGGTGAAGTATATTTTCTGATAGGGGTAAGGACGGGTTTTCTTTTTTTTTTTTTTAATATTGTAAGATGGTGTTCTATTGGGGGTGTTGCTAATGGTGGTAAGTAGGGGTGTTCTTGAGGAGGGGTGGTTAAAAGCAAAAAGTGTTGTTCTAGGAGTAAGTTTGTTGTTTGGAGAGGTAAGGAGTAAGTTTTGTTAGGGGATGAGGAATCAATGCTTGGGGGGATATATACTCCTGACCCCTGTACTCTGTAAATCACATACTGTTGACCCCCTGTACACCATACATTACATTCTTCTGACCCCTGAATGTTGTGCATTAAATGCTCCTGACCCCTACACTCTGTACTTTACCCCCTGCACTCTGTGCATTACATATGACTTGTCCCTGCATTCTGTATGTTACAGATTCCTGACCAATCCTCTCTGCATATTACATACTGCTGACCCCTGCATTTTGTGCATTACATACCTCTAGCTTGCGGCATGGTGAGTGAGCTGCAACATTACTTCCTTCAGGGTGTCTAAGGGTGTCTCAGATCTTTCACTATCCTAGCAATGCCCCAGCTTGATTAATTCTATTTTACATGATTCTATATACAGTAATATTGATTGTAATGTTATACAGTATGGTAATTATTTTCATTAAAATATGAAGTTATATAAAGTACTACAACTCTGACATTTCTTTAGAACATACCTATCGTATAGCATAGAGAATATACTGTAGATCTTTATTAAGGTTACAGTAAAACTTTATAATGCAGGGGTCTTTTGCTTTTTTGATATTTAAACCCTAACAAATAACTTCTTATATGTGCCACCCTTTGGTCTGGTAAATATACAATTGAAAGTATTTGCTATATCTGTTCAGTAAGTGCACAAATTATCTGTTTATTCTGACAAAAATCCAGCAAGCTCCTAACTTCCTGTAGTGAGTTGACAATACAGTGCCTTTGCTGCACTGAAATCCCTAGCAGTATAGATACAGTACAAAGGATGTGCTTTTTCTTAAAATAATTTTCACCTTCTTTTAAATTTGGAAACTAAAGAACACATCAAATTCATAGTCCTGGCATTTAATTTATTTTTCTTTTTATAATCTTTTTTTCTTAATGTCACAGATATGAAGAGCTTATGTTTTAATTTTTCAGGAAACATCTGGTCTGATAATAAAGCTATTAATTGCAATCATAAAATCTTCCTTGTGATTTTGTATGTGTGGAACGTTTCAGGTGGATGGAGAAAAAATGCATACAAATCTCCAGAAAGACATCAACCAACTTGCCCTGGATTCAGACATTTAATTTCCTTTAAGATCATAAACCTGAAAAGTGCTGTGAAGACTTCTGTATACTGAACGCTTTATCCCTTTCAAGCATGAAAAAATAAAAAAATCCAATGGATTTACAGTACGTTTCTTTCGGCAGATCTCCATGTACTAAAGTAAATAGAAGCACTGGATACAGAAATAAAGCATAACTCTTTGAACCAAGATGATTAGCTCATGTGCACTACTAAATACATTTAATGTTTATCTCCTTGTAACAATATGATGTATATAATATTCCAGATTGTGGTATAACATGATTTTTTCTAGTTAGTGGTAAAACATATTACGCTCGTTGGCTTAAAGGAGAAGTCCAGCCTGAGCTTCTTTGGCTGAGCTTCTTCTATGAGTCACAGGAGTGCAATTCTTTGGAACTCCTGTGACCTGTTTTCAACAGAGAACGGTCTGAAGTCCACTCTCTGCTGACGTCACCAATATCAGTCCAGGCACCTCGTCACCCCGACTCTGGGAGTCTGGATCCACCAGGTGCCTGGACTGATACCCATCTCAGCCAGCCGCTTAGACAGCCACTCCTGCCCCTCCACAGCTCAGTGCTCCAGTGAGCATGGAGGAGCAGAGCAGGAGAGCTGCTCATTGACAGGCAGCAGCTCTCTGCTAGGGGAGCCAAGAGAACTGAGCCATTGGTGATGTTTGATCACCCATGCTGCATCCATCCTTCTCTTTACAATGCAGGTATTGCCTTCTTTTTCTGCAGGTGCAGGTTCCACATGTGTTACTACTTCCAACACACACTTATTTGTTCCCCAGCAATGCTCCACTGAGCTGCAGGCAAGAAGAGGAGCCACAACATCAGAAGATGAATATTTTAAAGCAAGGCAACATGGTTTGCAGTGGTGTAGGAGAAATTAGGAACTCTGGGGGAACCTAAAAACGAACGTCCCCCTCCCCCCACACCACCACCACTTAAACACACATGCTTTAGGGGTTAAATGCTCTTTTTGTCTTGGGAGATTCAAATAGGGAACAGTATGTACTGTGCCTCATTCCCTGCTACCACATCAACTGGTGCTCTCCTCTGCTTTCTGGGCACCTGGGATGTGGCCAGTTTTCACTGTCTTTACATACAATGCAGGATAAACAATATGGCCAGTCAAGCAGCGAAGATGAGCTGCTTCAGAGGACCAGTCATACAGAGAGGTCTGATCTTAAAAGAAAACTGCCTTAAGAAATATTGATCATTAGAGAAAAAAGCCTAACAATATAAGCTAAAAATGTTTGATTAGAAGAGGAAGTAATAAGATTAGGACCTCTGCACTGTGTACAAAGTGTATGGAGATTCCTGTGCCCACCACCGATAGTATAATGGATCAGCTACTGTAGAGAGTGAATTTCTACACAGAATTGATACAATGTGGCATAGACAGAACTCTTTTGTTTACCATAGGTGATCTGTTGTTTATCTGTGAAGGATTTCACATTGGTAAACTTGTCAAACAACAGGAATCTCTATTCACTTTGTACACAGTGAAGTGGCCTCCCTTAGATAATTTCTTCTTCCGGTTTAATGTTTTTAATATATACTGTTAGGCTATAATCCAATTTTTTTTTTAAATAATTTTAGATAGAGTAAGAGAGGGATAAAACAACTGTTTTTTTTTTGCCATCTGTGTCCAGTTGGGGAGATTTCACTTCCTGTCCCATAGCCAAAACAGTGAGAAGAAATGCCTGCAAGTGAGGGAATCTCTGGTTATCTAACCAAACTTAAAGAAAAAAAATGCGGAGAGAAACACCAGCTTGAAACTACTGAATCATGCATTTATTAAAATAGAAAATGATTATACAATATCTAAAAATCATGATGTTCACAGCACTGTATCTCCATCTATGTCGCCCTCCCCAACAATCCATGCAAAAAAAAAAAAACACCTGGCCCTAGTACCTTTCCTACAGCATGATGTAGTAATACATTTGGATCAAATGGCCTGTATCTGACCTGCGTGTTTGTCTGGTGCTGAGTATAAGTAAATATTCAAAGTGGAGTCACTGAGCCATAATAGCCTCTTCATAAGAAACACATGCACTCTAAGTCGGAGGAGGCAGATGGTAAAATAATAAAGAAGAAAAATGTAAGGCTTGTCTGTGTGTATGTATATTTATATACAGTTGTTCTCATAAGTTTACATACCCTGGCAGAATTTATGATTTCTTGGCCAGTTTTCAGAGAATATGAATGATAACACAAAAACTTTTCTTTCACTCATGGTTGAATCCATTTATTATCAATCAACTGTGTTTACTCTTTTTAATTCATAATCACAAAAGAAACTACTCAAATGACCCTGATCAAAAGTTTACATACCCTGGTGATTTTAGCCTGCTAACATGCCCATAAGTTGACGCAAAGGGGTTTGAATAGCTATTAAAGGTAACCATCCTCATCTGTGATCTGTTTGCTTGTAATTAGTGTGTGTATATAAAAGATCAACGAGTTTCTGGACTCCTGACAGACCCTTGCATCTTTCATCTAGTGCTGCACTGACGTTTTATCTATATTGCCAAGACCTGACAATTCATTACAGCTGCGATCAGTTTTAAATTACTTTTTTCCTTTAGAAATGTCATTTTGCTGTGGTATTGTTCTAAACAGGGGAAAACTGCGCTACTTTACAGGCATACTATAGACACCCCCAAGGCATGATATTTAAAGGAATATTTCATATTACTTTTATTGTTTCACTTTAAGAATTATTAAAATCACTGCTCCGAAAAAACTGTAGTTTTTAAAACTTTTTTTTGCACGTGATACATGTCCCCTGGGGCAGGACTCAGGTCCCCAAACACTTTTTATGGCAATAACTTGCATATAAGCCTTTAAAATTAGCACTTTTGATTTTTCATGTTCGTGTCCCATAGACTTTAACGGGGTTCATGTGTTCGTCCGATTTTTTTGCCTGTTTGTAAGTTCCGGTACAAATCGAACTGGGGGTGTTCGGTTCATCCTTATTGACCATGTGTTCCCCAATGCATTTTCTGAACTCCCTTTTTATCTTCTCTACATACATTTTTGGGCAGAGATACAAAATTGAGTACACAATCGATTTCGAAGAACAATTCTAAAAGGATCGAAAGTCAAGCTACTTTTTGTGTGCATAGTCTCAAAAGATATCTTATGTATATATCTGTGTATCAAACAGTGCCCACATTTGAATGTGACACACCGTGGTTTCTGGATGGCTGAAACAAATAAAGATTTTGGGATTTATTCATTATCGACCAGCATATCTCCTATCATTGGAAAGTTTATATAGTTTGTAATATTTTAAAATCTTTTTTGGACAAAATTAGTACAAGAATGGGATTAGGATTTAAAATATGAGTTCTGGCTACAGGTGTGTACAATCATGTACCATTACAGCTGTCAATTATTACACAGTACAACTATCAATTGACAGTACATTATAAGAATGATATCCACACAAACACCCCAACACGTTTCAACGTATTCGATCATAGTCTTCTTCAGGGGTTTTTTGGCTCTAAAAAGATATATCAAAACATCCATTTGTGCATGTGATATATTAGTAAATTGCTAATTACTGCTCAGGAAATGGAACTCTACCCTATAGCCATATATTGTTTAAAAGGATCCCAGCGGTCCAAACATTTCCACCCGCCATTCCCACCTTCTCAAGACAAAGCCCAGGTCCAAAAGGCTTACAGGAAGCCACACATGTGGACCCTCCTGGGATGGGGAAATGTGTGACTTTCTTGATTAGAATACCTAACTGCTAAAAAAAAACCTTGGGGGAATCCTTCAATATTTTTCTCTGCTTATTATTTTGGTTTAATTTTGATTTCTAATTATTATATGAGCTATGTTACCTTTCTGCCTGCAGGCGTACTGACTTAGCGGAGGTCCAGCCTGGGTGAAAAAAAATTAAAGTCAGCAGCTACAAATACTGCAGCTGCTGACTTTTAATATTTGGGCACTTACCTGTCCAGGGAGCCTGCAATGTCGGCACCCCAGCTGATCTTCGTAACGACTCCCAGGTGCTGCCGCCACCATTCCTGGTAAGGGAACCAGGCAGTGAAGCCTTGCTTTCCCTCCCTTTAGTATTGTAAAATTTCTTGAGCAGTGCCCTTCTATTGCTCTTTTCGGAAATTGTATTGTAAATGCTTTGCCCCATCATAAAGCTTTACTTACCCAGTCTGATTATTACACTTAAACTTTAGTGTCCCGGAGTCAGAGATTACATAAAGTCTGACGATTGCCGACTTGTCAACTCCTGACTTCACACACGTGAACAGTTTTTGTTGTCTTGCTTGCCATAATTGCCATTTTAGTGCTTCATTAAGATTCCTTTGTACATTTGTCTGTGGCTAGTCAAAACCTCCATTATTTTATCTATGTCTAAGATCTGAGACTACTTTTAACTTTAGTAGCATACAATTAAAGCTCTGGCATAAAGCATATTTTTAAATGGTATATAAAATTAGTTAGCCCATACTTTACAGTGGCAATGAAAAACAAATAAATGTTTTCAAACCACTTAGTACTTATATAAAACTTACTGCTAAAGAAACTATTTTAACTTAGACTTGACACCAGAGATATTTTTCCCTTACAAAAGTGTTCCATCTTGTACAATGAGCAGTAAATACTAGTAAACCAGTCAAAAAAATAAGATTGCAGGATCTAATCATTTGCTTTATGTTGTCTTAAAGTAACACTTGCTTTATTGTACTTTTCTGCGGTATTTTCTTTTTCTTTTCTATAAAGGTGAAAATATAATTTTCAATTTAGCCGTTCATAAATCACTAAGTGAAATGTCCATGTAACCTGAAACAAAGAAAATGAACATATCTTGCTCTCAGACTCCCCATGTGCATCCACCTTTTATTTTCTAACAGAGGTTGCGACATTTCACTACATTGCACTACAACAAAATGATAGAGTTTTTATATATTTAGGAGCATGCCGAAAACTGCTAATATATATTATGTTTTTATCTATATATTATCATGTTTCTTGACCTTTAAGGGATGGAATTCTTTAGTGCTCAAAGACAAAAACATGAATAACCTATCTTGCAGCCTGTGAAAATAGGTAAAGCAAAGTAACAACATTCTTCTCAATATTCCTCTATATCAATAAATAAGCTTAAAGGGTAAGTTCACCTTTACAGAAAAATCTGTAAGGTGCACTTACACAGGACCCCCTCCTCATCTCCCCCAGTCCCACTGACCTGGAGCACAGCGATCACCCGTTCTGACACCTCATATAGCCGCCTCACCGGTCATCAGGAGGTACGTTTAGGAGCATTTTAATTGGTTGGCGCAGACCAATCAGAACCCGCATAGCCCGTCCTGTCACCACGGGCAAAGATGAGAGAAAGCCACAGGGATTTCAAATCCCCTGACTGGTAAAGCGGCGATATGATGTGTTAGAACGGACGATTGACGCTCTCCAGGTTAGCGGGACCCGGTGCGATGGGGACAGGGTCCAGTGTAAGTTCACCTTACAGATTTTCTGTAAAGGTGAACTTACACTTTAATGATGAATCTGTTAATTCCTGTAAACTTATTATAACAACTGCCAGGACCAAGCATTTTCATCATGGTTGTGTAACATAAATTTATATGCCAACCCTAACCTTGTAAAAGAATCCATTTAGCTTAAAACAGAAAGGCAAAACATTTGTGTATGTTTATATTTATATATCCTTTTTTTTCTTTAAGTAATCACATAACCTCTACTACACTAAGAAAGATGAGTTGCCTGGCATGGTCAGTTTAAAATAGGAAAACAGGGGGACTGGGAGGATCACTAGGTATGTCGCACGAAGCAAGCAATACAAAGAGAACATACTCTTACTTTTTAAAACAACAAATACATATCAGGAATATGAAATGTTGAGGTAACATACACTTTAAGATAAGGTCAAGTCAGGATTGTGTGGCCTGCATTTGCAATATTTGTGCTGGAAATTACGCTTGCATGTGCCAGTTTTTGATGTTTACTTGGTTAGTGCTAATGTCAACCTAGCACAATAGATTCAATAGATGAATACAGTTGTTTTTTTTTATAATTGTATTTATTTTGTATTTTTTCGAACTTTTTCTACTTGCCTGATCCATCCTCCCTTTCATGAAAATATTTAATTTGTAAATACCTTTGCAATGTTTTGTATGAGAATAATAGTTTTAGTGTAATGTTAAACAGAACAAGTTATACGATATAATGCAAAGTTTAAATTATTTAGTTTTAGGCCTCATTCTCACGAGGCGGATCCGCTTCCACGGAGTCCGCCTCTGTCCACCAGCTTAGCGGGAGATCTCTCCATTGATCTCCACTGAGCTGGCGGATGACAGGTCCCTCTTTGCTCACTGAGCAGGGAGGGGCTTGTGGAGCGCCGCTGGTTTCTATGGAGAGATCAGATGGCTGTCAGTTTTCATCAGATCTCACCCGATCCGATCCGCCATCGACGGAGCCAAACGTAGGGCCATCCGTCTGCTTTTGGCAAATTGGTCCGGGTCGGATGTCAGCGGACATGTCACCGCTGACATCCATCGCTCCATAGACTAGCATGGAGCGCCCGTTCAGGTCCGCCGTCAAAAATGACAGGCGGACCTGAACGGTCCGACAGCGTGAAAGGGGCCAAACTTTTTATGGTTTTATTTATGTTAGATTGTTTTGTTTATGGTTTGCATAGAAAATGTTATATTGTCTGCAAGACAGTCTCAACAAAACAAGCTTTGTTTGAGGCTCAGTTCAAGTCATTGCGAATTGGATGCGGATACCCTGCATCCAATTCACAATAGCAGGAGATTTTGACCGGCTCTCTATGGAGCCAGTTGACATATCTGCATCTGCATCTGTCTGGTGCGTTTTTGCACAAAAATGCTGTGCATCTTTTGGTCCGTTTCAGGTCCTCATTCAGCCCAAAATTCAGGCTGAAATCGGACCAGAAACGGTGAACCAGGACGCACCGGACCCCTGCTGTGAGATGGATGCGGCGAAGGTGTGAACCCAGCCTAAGAAAATAAATAAATATGTGTGTATATATATATATATGTGCAAGACAGTCTAACCAAAACAAAGCTTTGGCAATAAACAAAACAAAATAAAAAGTACAAAAAAATACATTAAACTCCACTAGACCTCCTAAAGTATTCTGTGGTATGTGGCACCAAGTCGTCAGTAGCAGATCTTTTAAGTCCTGTAAATGTGAGGTGGGGCCTCCATGGATCAAGTTTGCCATAGTGAACCCTGGTGCCGTCTCTTCCCCATGTAAGCAATGCACATGCACGCAGCTATTTACACTATGAAAAAAAAATGTGATTATTTCAGGCCAGCCTACCTTCTTCCATTGCTCCGCGGTCCAGTTCTGATGCTCATGCGCCCATTGTGGGTGCTTTTGGCTGTGGACATGAGTCAGTATGATCACCCTGACTGGTCTGCGGCTACAAAGCCCCATACACATCAAACTGCGATGCACTGTGTGTTCTTACATCTTTTGTTTGGAACCAGCATTGACTTTTCCAGTAGTTTGAGCTACAGTAGCTCTTTGATTGGATCGGACTACATGAGCCAGCCTTTGTTCCCCATGTGCATCAATGTGTCTTGGTCGCCCATGACCCTGTCACTGGTGCACCTGTTTTCCTTTCTTAGACCACTTTTGGTAGGTTGCACATTGGGAACATCCCACAGGAGCTGCAGTTTTAGAATTGCTTTGACCCATTCATCTGGCCATTACAGTTTGCCCTTGTTAAAATCACTCAAATCTTTATGCTTTACCCACACATCAACTTCAGGGACAACTTGCTGCTTAATCCCACCCACTTTCAGATGCCATTGCAACAAGATAATCACAGTTTACTGTCAATGATAATAATGTTATTGCTGTTCGGTGTATATATTACTTTGTTATTGTAACTAATGGCAAAGTTATTGCCCATTGCAGAAATGTAAAAAGTTGCTCTGGTCTATAGCGGGTATACAGGTGGGAAAGCTGAACTAGTTAAATAGATTTATTCATAATGTGGGATATTTGTAGTCAGCATTATAAAATCTCTGATTTATTGTCAGACTAATACAAATACATGTAACTCCAGCAGTTTCAGATATTGATGATAACCTTGTTGTCCTGTAAATGGAGATTATGTTTTGGCATAATAATACATCAAGTTGGCATTGGATTCTCTAAAACTGTTAGATAGAAAGATTTGACTACTGTCTACTATGGAAATTTTAAATCTATAACAGGGATATTCACGATGTATACAAATGCTACTGTTCTGGGCCAATTTAAGTTTAAAGTAAATGTCTGTCTTAAAAAAAATGTGTACCATTAGCATGATAAATGATCATTATCTGTAGTATCCACTATATTAATAAATGAATAGCTACAAACGGTTCTGTATAAAGGAAACGCAATCTAGAGTTTAGGATATATCGCTTTTTAAGGAAGCTTGTGAGAAATGTGACTACTTTTCACAAAAACTGTATTAGTATTATTATTTTCTGTGATTTTTAAAGTAGTGACATTTTATGCAGAAATGTACAATAGTGTTAGGTTGTAAATAAAAGGGGAAAAAAATGCATACAAAGACAAACACACAAGCACAACTCAAACACATGTTGAGACACAGTGTAAAGGTGACCATAGATGGATTGAAGTGTGTCTGGTTCAGCAGGGACCAGCTGAATTTCACTCCATGTATGGCTACTGTATTTTAACAGAAGTTGATCTTCCAACCACCCTGTCAGATAAAAGCTAATGGCTGTAGCTCTAATCTGTGTATTCTGACAGCGGAGGAGTCTCCCTGCCATCAGAATACAATATCGCAACGGGGAGGATTTCCCCATCCACCTCAAATATGTGGATGGGGGGATTGGTTTAGTTTTGTTTGTTCAGCCAGCTTTAGAGATAAGAAAATATTAATAACCATAGTTAAGGGTGATGGAAGTGATGGCACAGGAGGGCAGTTAAATTGTATCAAAATCAAAAATTACATATATGATGCACAGATTTAACTGGGTGGTTGAACACCGGTTTAACAGGATGGACTGGTTCCTTTATTCAACCTTACCAATTATGTAACTATATATGGTGCAGTCTGTTACTAGCTGTACACACCACAACATGGAAGTGAATAGACCCATAAACCTAAAGTCCCACCCACCAACAACACCCCTTACTGATGACATCACACAACGCAAGGGTAAGAAGACACACACATGGTAGAGGTCAAGAAAATATCACAAAAGGAGCAAATTACAATAATCCATCAAAAAAGCAAACTATACAACATCCTAGCTTAAACAAAGCTATCCAGAAATAGCCTCTACATAAAAATGACAAATACAGAAAAAGTGGGGGGAAAAAAGTATATTATAAACACTCACCGAATGGCCGCCATTGCACATGGGAAACACCAGGCAGGAATGGACCACCCATAGTTAGTAACATGTCATAATAATAAAACAACAAATGATATGCTAGAACAATATAGCAACAGCAAAACTGACGGGTTTTCTGTGGATCTATTGTCTTTGTCTTGTGTGGGGTGCTATTCACACTATTACACTTGCTCACTTTTGGCACATATGGGGTGTTTGGTGCATAGTGTTTTTTGTGGCTATTTTGTAATTTTTCATTTGTTGCTATGTTGTCCTAGCACATTTGCTGCTACACTGTCCTACTAAACTTAAAGTGATTCTAAATGTAAACCTAAACTTGCTATGGGGGCAGGCTCATTCCCGAGTCTTGCTGTTTTCATCTATTGACATAGACAGTGGGAGAGCAGAGAGAGAGCCTCTCACATCGCTAAATTAAGTTCAGGCTCGGGTAAGTATAATGCAGAAGGTTTTTTTACATTAATGAATAATATGATTCAAGATAAAAGCCTTCTCCCTTAGAACCACTCTAAGCTTCAAGTGGCAAACAAATTAGCTCAAATACAGCCTACAGTTTTTAGGCCGGTACAGCAACTGAATTCATATACTGACAGTATTGGTTACATACAGCTACCAGTATGCATTTTTTTTTTTTTGTAATAGTGACCTTTTATGTGATGAATGGTAACAACTGGGAAGAAAATAGAAATGAAGCCTTGAGGAGATGAGTGTTTTGGACTGTTTAAAGATTTTAAAGGTACAGGACAGCTCAGTAGGGTGAAAATTGCAAAGAATCTGTCCTGCTCCTGAGAAATCTCATAATCATTTATTAAATAAAGTTGAAAGGGCATAAACAGTCTGAGGAATAGAGAAGATGTTAGTTTGGGATGAGATATAGAGGTGGGGGTGAGTTGTGACGGGTTCTGAAGAGCAGTAGTATCTTGGGATTTATTTTCAGGTTGATTGTCTTAGGGGCTAGCAGATCAGAAGTGGCATGAGGGATGAATACATCTTGCATCAGCATTCATAATAGGGTTTAGAGGTGAGAATCCTGATAGTGGAGTACAAAACAAGAATATTACGGCAGTCAAAGTGACTGATTACAAGGGTAAGGCTTTCATGGCTTTTTAAGCTTAGAGATGATGCGCAAGTGAAAGCAGCAGAGCTGGGACATGTTCTGAATTTGAAAAAGGAAAAAGATAGTTGAGTGAGGGTGGCACCAAGCATACTTGTGGGTTAGGTAGGATAACATTTCTGTTTATAGTTAGACAGATGTTGGTGGTTTGGAAGGTCAAAGATGGAAGAGTTTTGTACAGATTAAGCTTCAGGTACATCTTAGTCATCCAGGAAAATACAGTGTGGCCAACATTAAATGTAAAATAATCTTTGGACAGATGGGAACATGATTGGCTAGGCGTGTATGAATATCATTTATATACAGATTAAATTGGAAACAAAAGAAGGATAGTTATAAACAGAGAAGCAATAGAATGAGGGCTGCAATTTTAGAGACACCAACAGAGATTGGAATATGAGAGAATGAGGCAACGTGAAAGAATGGTCAAATAACTGCGAACAAACTATTAGAGCTTACTGTCCTGAATGTCAGGAGAGGTTACGATTAGGGACAGGCTATAGTGTCTGGGTTTGATTTATGGGGGGGTTAATCGAATCCTATCTGAAATTCACAAAACCCGAGTTTAGCAGGAAATTCCATTGAAGTATATGGGGGTGAATTCTTTTGTTAAATCATGTCCATTTTTGTGGCAAAGAGCATGAAGGGCGAGGCACTGCCATGGAGGACATTTAACAAACAAATTTGTTTGTACATGGAAAAGAAGGTCCTTTTAATGCCACGATGTTGGTGACATAGAAAAAGACCCCACACCTTAAAATACATGCTTGGAAACTGTTTTTAAGCCGTATGTGGTGTTACGGTACCAAGCTCAGGCACAATGACCGATCAGTGTACCGGCCCGTTGTCGGTACCATATGCGTACTGTGACCAATCAAAGCAGAACACAAACATTTTAAACAATGAATGGCTTTGATTCATGCCATTCATTGTGTAGTATTGTGTTGATCTGTGTGTGCAGTCACAGTGATCATATGATACAGACAGGGCCAATCAGAGCCCATTGATACCATGGGATTATCTGTGGCCAGTCACAGCTAATCACAACAATACACACTGAATGAATCTATTTCATTCAGTAAAAATGCTTTCTTATAACAGTGTAAAAAGAAAAATCCTTATCGCCTCCCCAGAATAGTACAGTGTTACCATGGTAACACTGTACTGCTCTGGTCACAGTATGTTAAAAAATATATAAAAAAAAAAGAAAAACAATAAAATAAAAAAATGAAAAAAAATATTAAAAAAATGTATATATATATATTTTTTTACATACTGTATCTCTGCTCACCCCCACACCAATTATATCATGATGCTGTACCGCACTGGTGACAGTATGTAAAAAATAAAAAAAAAATTTAATTTCATAATTTTCCAAGCAATTGTGACAAAAAAAGTATAAGTTCAAAAAACATGCCATGCCTCTTACTAAATACCTTGGACTGTCTACTTTCCAAAAAGGGGTCATTTGGGGGATATTTGTACAATTTTGGATTTTTTTGGGCCTCGAGAGGCCATCGGTACATTAGGATTGATCATTTTTCAGATACTGTATGTATAGTTTGTGGATTGTGGCTTAAATTTATGCAGAACAACAACAGAATTGAAGGAAAATGCTTTTTTTGTTTATTTAGCAAGACAAATAATAAATCCCAATGGTGATTAAATGTCACCAAAAGAAAGCTTGTGTGAAAAAAATTATAAAAATGTCATATGGGTAAGGTGAATGTCGTCATTCAGTGTGACAGCTCTGAAAGTTGAAAATTGGCCTGGGCAGGAAGGGGGTAAAAGTGTCTGGTATTGAAGTGGTTAGGTACATGTGATATTTTAGTTTTTTTCTTTTTACTAAAGTCACAGGCATTTCTAAAGTTCTGTTTTCACTTTATCATTATGGTGTACTGTGTTTAGATTTAAACAACTGTAGTATCAGACTGCAGTATAACAAAATTAAAAAAGTGAAGAAGCTCTGAACACTTGAATGCACTGTAGCTGACAGGTATTTTTAAGTTTACATTTAAAACATTTGAGGTATACTTAGTTGCATTTTGTTCTACCTTTTTGTGTTTCATTAGTTAGTTTTTTTATTCCTACTTACACAGATTTTGCTGATGGCCATGGGTGATACTGAGTCTTTAGACGCAGATCAAGGGCAGAGAGGCTGGAGGCACAGTAGCAGAAGTGGGTCAGCTATCTCTGTGAGGGATGAAGGAACCCTGGGGAAGTCCAGTCTGGAACTGAAGTGACAATGGATAGGTTATATGAAAGGTCGTTAAGCTGAGGCTCTGAGGCTCTGTTGCTGCTCTTCACAACATGCCTTTCACAGTACAAAGCAGGTTCAGAGCTGTAGTGTGCTGGGTTAATAGGATGAGCAGGTGTTCTGCAGCATGTGGAAACTACAAGTCTCAGTATGCCTTTGGATTGGAGGGCAGCTGAAGCAGAGCAGGATCTCATGTACAGAAATGCTTCTCAACTCCAGTCCTTAAGTACCACCAACAGGTCATGTTTTTAGGATTTCCCTCAGATGAAATGGCTGTGGTAATTACAAAATAATGGGAAGCCTGAAAACACGACCCGTTGGGGGTACTTGAGGACTGGAGTTGAGAAACATTGATGTACAGCCTGCCATCCTCCTCATGCCACATTTATTGAAAGCCCAGTCTTAAAATGATGTACGAGATGTGTGCTGTGGGAGAAAAATCTTGTTCCTAGCAAACAGTCAGCTTCCAGCTCCCTTGTCTGAAAATAAAACAAGAATTTAAATTATTTGCTATGGGCAACAAAATATGTTCCTTCTACCATACTTATCATACAGGGGGGAGATTAACTAAAAGTAGCAAGTGCAAAATCTGTTGCAGCTGTACATGGTAGCCAATCAGCTTATAACTTCAGCTTGTTCAATTAAACTGTTACTAAACCCAGGACTCTGCGTTCACTGGTCTCCCACAGTACACAGAACATGGAAATGCAATTATTTTAGTAAATACAAACTGTTAAATACCTTTTCTCATTAGCAGTATATAGCAGTCTTGTGATTTCTATCAGTTCCTGGTGAAGCTTGTAGGTGGAGTTTTCATACTGCACTGAGCTGTCCTATGAGGCTGCAGGGCTCCTGACTCTCTGTCTGGACAGTGTTGATTGGCCCTGTGCTGATCACATGCACCCTCCCAAGAAAAAAAAAAACCTCTCTAGCAACACACACCAAACTGGGCATGTGCAGCCTGACTCCAAAGACTCTGTCTTAACTGGACTTGTCCAGGGGGACAGTGCAGGGAGGGGAGGATCTGTGCATACACGATCAAGCAGCCTGTATACACAATGCAGAGGATTAACCCCTTAGCTTCCACAGTGAGTATAACAAGCATGCTTTACTACATATACACACTGATTTTACTGTTGTGGGTTTAGTAACACTTTAAGCTTTAACAATAAAACCTGGAAGCTAATTGGTTTCTATGCAGAGCTGCACCAGATTTTCGATTCTTCAGCTTTAGTAAATCAACCCCACAATGTCATCTATATCCATCTATTTATGTAGGATTTTGCTGATCAAGTATTATTTTAGAAGCCGGGGCACAGAATTTCTATTGACAACAGCTTTTTAAAAAACATGGGGAGCATAGGGAAGGGTGGCCCAGAGGGGAAGGAGGATGAGTACCTGCCCCTTTTGTTTAACACAGAAACGCAAAAAAGCCCTGCTGTCATCTTTTCATCACAGCCTTTTTGTTTTTAAAATGTCAAAAACAAAAACCTTAAATAATACAATTAAAAAATCTGTTTAGTGAGTATGCTAATTTTTCATGCTTTTTCTTCTTCAATCATAGGATATTTTTACACCAGAATGCAAATTTAAGGAGTCTGTGTTTGAAAACTATTATGTCATCTATTCCTCGACAATCTATCGACAACAGGAATCTGGCCGTCAATGGTTCTTAGGACTCAGTAAAGAGGGTCAGATCATGAAAGGCAACCGAGTGAAAAAGACCAAACCATCATCACATTTTGTACCAAAACCTATAGAAGGTAAGAATTTATTATTTCACATTATTATTAATGATATTATTTTATTCTCTTAAAATGAATATATCCTATAGATAAAAATGTGTAATTGATAAAACAAACACAAACTGGTTAGCTATTTATGGGTAGCAGAGTGAGCTCAGAGTGAGGAATACTAAAACTATTTTCTCTATTTTAATGATATGTTAATTCATTTGTCTGTATTGAAAAAGTATTTAAAGGTTAGAAGAAAAAGGAGCCGCGGTTCCCCTTTTTTCATAAGGGCCCTGTGTAATTGAGCCATGCTCCTGGCCTCCATCAAACTTATTTTTACAGAGAAATGTTTTTTGCAAAGTTGTTTCCATCATAGTGTTTGAAGGACAATAATACGAGGCTAAGAGCTATGGCATTGAGCTGCATATTGGAGCCAAACAGGGCATTGTAGTACATATAGGTTTGCCAGTAACATTTCAAGAAGTGAGCGAGCAATATCTTTGCCATTGTCAACGCTGTCTACTCCCCATTGAACACAGGCATGCTCACAGGGTGTGCCAGGTGTGCCTGGATACACTCCAATCATACCTGTTTAGACCCATGATATTTCATCAAAGCCCCCTTAACAGGGCTCCTAAAAAAATTTGTACAAGAAATAAAATTGTAAACAATAATGAAAAATAAAATAATACAAATAAAAACTACTAATACCATCCACTGCCCTACTGACACCAATGTCTGTCCTATTGATACCACCCATTGCTCTACTGACACTGTCAGTATACAGTATATACACATGCATATGTTTTTGAGCTTTGGGGTACAAACCCACATGCAATAGGCTGTGCACACCTGTGCCATTGAATATGTGTATTTGAGAAGATAATAGAATCTTAATGCAAACAAATTAAAAATGGGATACACAGGGAACTATGCAGATGCAATATGGAGCCCATGAAGAACATACAGAGTTAAATGTTGTGTCTGCTCAGGTATGTTTAATGTGCTGATTTATGCAGGCAGTGAAATTGTTGTAATACGTCTAACACGGCCTAAGTATAAGCACACATGTCACCTCGAATCTTTACCAAATGGTTGCAGTTCAGGGAAGTGCTTTGCCATAAATTGTTCTCCTTATAGCTGTTATTAAATGGGTAGATTTAGCTTTTCAGTCCAGGGTACTTTATGTATGTCTACAGGGGGGTAATGGGCTTGTAGTAAACAGTGACATAGGAATGAAATCTTCGTGAACCTTTAAAGCTTTCATTGCCTGCAGAAAGTCATGTTGTTTGACATAAGTCATAGTGATATCTAGCATTTAGTTATTCATACAGTCTATGACAGATTGCCTTTTATTCTGCTTGTTCCAGTGTTGCTGTTTGTAATTCCCAGAACAGCCACCTTCTTTTGAGGTTACAGCGGGTGAATAACTTGTCACGTGCTGTTTATCAGGCAAACACTGTTTCATTCTTTTCTATTATATATGTTATTGTACAGATGATGTTATGTCTCTACTGCTATAGAGAAGAAGATTTTTATGACTTGTATATGTATGTCATTCATAATATATATTATAAAATACAAATCTGTTGCGTATGAGTTCAAATACTAAATAAACAGCAGCTGACACAATATTGCTGGGTACAATGGAAGAAATTAAAAAAGTGATGCAGCGCTTATAAAATACAAGATTGTACATTGTTGGGACTTTCTTAATATACCAATTTAATCCACGTCGGCCTCTAATGCCGCGTACACACGATCGGACATTCCGACAACAAAATCCCATGTACAACACGTATGACGAGCCAAAAAAAAAAGGAAGTTCAATAGCCAGTGCTGCTCTTCTGCTTGATTCGGAGCATGGGTGGCACTTTGTGCGTCGGAATTGTCTACACACGATTGGAATTTCCGACAACGGAATTTGTTGTCGGAAAATTTGAGAACCAGATCTCAAATTTTGTGCAACGGAAATTACGATGGAAACTGTCCGATGGAGCCTACACAAGGTCAGCATTTCCGACAAGCTCCGATCGCATATTTGCCGTCAGAAAGTCCGATGGTGTGTACACAGCATAAGTGTTTTCCTTGCCACTGGCGCACCCCGCTGCACCCTACCGACAGGCATTTGACTTTTTTTTTCTGCCTCTAAACATGCATAAGCTAACATTTTTACAAAGGGGCGATGCAAACTTAAAATGCATTACCAAGAAACTATTCACAGTCATCTCTGGAGCAGTTAAGCTCTCTTGGTTGAAGGACCATACTGTCATTCTATGACAACTAGCATTCCTACACTTACTGCAATACACTGGTGTGTGCAGTCTGTAAATTCCTTTCTTATTACAGATTTTCATGATTAGTGATACCATTTCATACAGATCAATTTTCTTTCTTCGCCACACATGGCATACCATTATTACCTCTAAAGTTAAAAGAATAGTGCACAGAAAGCAGTTTTGAGACCTGGGTCTCCTGTCCCAGGCAGCTACAATCCCCAGTTTTAAGAGGTTAAATATTGTATCAAACATATCCAGTCCTTTTTCTTCATGTGTTGGAGTCAGTATGCCTTTTGTTTTTATGTACGTACATACAGTCCATAAGTATCCACTGCCAGGGGCCACTTACACCTATTATCTCTGCAGTTCTGCTACAGAATTGAACCAATGGTGGCCTGACAAGACATTTAAACAAAATTGTAAAAAGGCTGTATAGTTTGCTTTGTGCTGCCTCTTTTTCTCAACTATGTATACCACTGTGCTCAATAACCTTCAAATCTTGCTTTATATTGAACATTATGAACTTTGTCCAGGAAGATAGGAAGGACACATTATGTAACATATTAGGTAATTTTATGTTTAATACACACATTACATATAAAATAAGGTCATTTTGAAATTGATGGCAGCAACAATCTCAAAAAAGTTGGGACATGGCAACAAAAAGTTGGCAAAGTAGGTGGTACTAACAAGGGCTTAGGAATACATCCACAAATCACTGTCTGTGAAAGTAAAGTTTTATCATACAAAGTAGAAGCCATATCTAAATGTGATCCAAAAAGGCCACATTTTTCTCTGGGCCAAAGCTCAATTAAAATGGTTGGTTGCAAAGTGGAAAACTGTTCTTTTTGGCAACCATGGGTGCCCCATCTTCCGGAGTTAAAAAGAGAGAGATCTCTCACTTTGTTATCAGAGCTCAGTTAAAAAGCGTGCATTTCTGATGGTATGGGGGTGCATTAGTGTATATGGAAAAGGCAGCTTGCACATCTGGAAAAGCACCATCAGTTCTGAAAGATATATTCAGGTTTTAGAGCAGCATATGATCCCATCCAGACAACATCTCATTCAGGGAAGGCTTTGCATATTTCAGCAGTATAGATGCTAACCTGCATACTGTATCTATGACAACAGCATGGCTTCTTAGTAGAAGAGTCCGGGTGCTTAACTGTCCTACCTGCAGTCCAGACCTTTCACCAATTGAAAATACCAGGACTGTTGAATCCCATATCAGCCAAGAATGGGACAACATTCCTCTCCCAAAACATCAGCAGCTGTTAAAACAAGAGGTGATGCCACACTGTGGGAAATATGGCCCTGTCCCAACGTTTTTGAGACATGTTGCTGCCATCAATTTCAAAATTGCCTTATTTTTTTTTTAAAATGGTATGTTTTCTCATGAACTTATTTGACTTGTTTTATGTTTTCTATTGTGAATAAAATGTGGATTTAGGAGATTTACAAATCATTGCATTCTGTTTTATGTAGATTTTACACAGCGTCCCAACTTTCTTTGGGAATTGGAATTGGGCTTGTGAATTCTTTCTATTTTGTATTTATGAATGTATTTTAGCTTTCCTAAATATTTTATTATATCTTTTCATGTGACAACACAAAATGAATGACACTTTGCAACAATGTAAAGTAGTGAGTGTCCAGCTTGTATAACAGTGTAAATTTGCTGTTCCCTCAAAATAACTCAACACACAGCCATTAATGTCTAAACCGCTGGCAACAAAAGTGAGTACACCCCTAAGTGACAATGTCCAAATTGGGCCCAAAGTGTCAATATTTTGTGTCAAAAGTGTCACCATTATTTTCCAGCACTGCATTTACCCTCTTGGGCATGGAGTTCACCAGAGCTTCACAGGTTGCCACGTGAGTCCTCTTCCACTCCTCCATGACAACATCATGGAGCTGGTGGATGTTGGAGACCTTCTGCTCCTCCACCTTCCATTTGAGGATGCCCCACAGATGCTCAATAGGGTTTAGGTCTGGAGACATGCTTGGCCAGTCCATCCCCTTTACCCTCAGCTTCTTTAGCAAGACAGTAGTCATCTTGGAGGTGTTTATGGGGTTGTTATAATGTTGGAATACTGCCCTGTGGCCCCGTCACTGAAGGGAGGGGATCATGCTCTGCTTCAGTATGTAACAGTACATGTTGGCATTCATGGTCCCCTCAATGAACTGTAGCTCCCCAGTGCCGGCAGGACACATGCAGCCCCAGACCATGTCACTCCCACCACCATGCTTGACTGTAGGCAAGACACACTTGTCTTTGTACTCCTCACCTGGTTGCCACCACACACGCTTGACATTATCTGAACCAAATAAGTTTATCTTGCCAAATAAGTTTATCTTGGTCTCATCAGACCACAGGACATAGTTCCAGTAATCCATGCCCTTAGTCTGCTTGTCTTCAGCAAACTGTTTGCAGGCTTCTTGTGCATCACCTGAAGAAGAGGCTTCTTTTGGGGACGACAGCCATGCAGACCAATTTGATGCAGTGTGTGGTGTATGGTCTGAGCACTGACAGGCTGACCCCCCACCCCTTCAACCTCTGCAGCAATGCTGGCAGCACTCATACGTCTATTTCCCAAAGACAGCCTCTGGAATACGGCGCTGAGCAGGTGCACTCAACTTCTTTGGCTGACCATGGCGGGGCCTGTTCTGAGTGGAACCTGTCATATTAAACTGCTCTATGATCTGGCCACCATGCTGCAGCTCAGTTTCAGGGTCTTGGCAATCTTCTTATAGCCTAGGCCATCTTTATGTAGAGCAACAATTCTTTTTTTCAGATCTTCAAGGAGTTCTTTGCCATGAGATGCCATGTTGAACTTCCAGTGACCAGTATGAGAGATTGAAAGCGATAACACCAAATTTAACACACCCGCTCCCCATTCACACCGGAGACCTTGTAACACTTACGAGTCACATGAAATCAGGGGGGGGGTGGCTAATTGGGCCCAATTTGGACATTTTCACTTAGGGGTGTACTCACTTTTGTTGCCAGTGGTTTGGACATTAATGGCTGTGTGTTGAGTTATTTTGAGGGGGCAGCTAATTTACACTGTAATACAAGCTGTACACTCACTACTTTACATTGTACCAAAGTGTAATTTCTTCAGTGTTGTCACATGAAAAGATATAATAAAAATATTTATAAAAATGTGAGGGGTGTACTCACTTTTGTGAGATACTGTATATTCCATGTATATGAAATGATGCATTATATGCAAAAGTATATGCAATTTATATTAACTATTATATTTTTACTCATGCTTGGATGAGGAGAGGTGATTTTAACAGGCTGGTGTGAAGCATGCTGCATATGATATTGGTTGTAAAAGCAAAGGCAAAAAGGTGTGTGACTTATGTACAGCATCATGTATGGTAACACTTGTCACATCCTCATAGACAGCACAGAAATGTTGCCTGCTCAGTATTCAGTGTAATTGCTTTTCTTAAAGCTCCCTGGTATCAAACAGCATGTAATGTAAAGAAGCAAATATATTCATTGAATTTACCCATACAACAGCACGTGCCCTGCACTGCCATCCTGTTTTATGTGAAAGCAAGATAGTGAGGAAACCCTACCTCCTTTGTTACCTTGTAATTATTCATCCTGGGTGTAATAACATTTCTTATATAAACCATTACACTTTCTCATGTCTGCCCTATCTTTCCTGTACAGTAAGTCCTTGTTACTTATTAACTTTCCTGTGATGTATGGCTATGTGAGCAAGTCTCCTGGGGCTCGGTATGAGACTCTGATCTCTTGATGCACGTGTCTTTTGGGGTAAAACGCGTTTAACTTAACATTTGAACAGTCTATTTTACCTCTCAGTCGTGCAGGGAAACATACTTTTTTACACAATATATGCTGTGCCTTACACTAAGCAGTGGTGTCAGCCGTGGCCCTCCTCAAATGCGTACTGGCATTTCACAATAGTAATAAGTACAGAATGGGCAAAGAGACAGTGATAGATTGTGAGGATGGATTTTTTCTATTCTGCTGAGCTGTTTCTGAAACCATGTGAATGAGATCTGGTAATCATTTGTCTTTGCAAGTATTTCCCCCAAGTGGATTTTTCCAAAAATATTTTTTATAACTTGGATAGAACTTAATTTAGTGGGTGATTTTTACCACTTGAATTATAGAGTATACTTTATATTTTGAAAGTGCAACATATTTTAAAATACAAAATTTGAAGTATGGGTGTTGGGGATACTTAAAACTCTTTTTAGCATTTTTTGTGTCTGTGTCTTTTTGGGAGAGATTTCCATAACTTTCTGTACCAAAAGTGTCAGAAAAAAAAAATAACAATTTCTGAAAAAAAAAATAACAATGTCTGTTACAACAGTTTCTAGGACAAATAAAAATGTGAATCTCCATTGCAGAGGCATAGACATAAAACTTTTTTTTTTTAAAGCGGAGTTCCACCCAAAAATGCAACTTCCACTTTAAGTACTGGTGACCCCCTAACATGCCACATTTGGCATGTCATTTTTTTGGGGGGGGATTGGGTACCTAGTATTAACAGGCACCAAGCCCCCACTTCCTCCCCCGGCGATGCGGCGCCTGAAGGAAGTTCACCTCTCCCCCCTCCCACAGCCGGGTGCCAACAATTTCATTTCCGGCACCACGGAGAGGAGGGGGAGAGGAGGAAGGCTTCGTACACCCACATCACTCAATCGTGGGACAAGTCAATGTGTGTCTATTAAAAGTCTGCAGCTACACTTTTTGTAGCTGCTGACTTTTAAATGGGTGGAACTCCGCTTTAATAGCCTTGGGTTTGATTCAGGCAGGGATCGATGAACATCAAAGAAGTTCAAATGCCAAACCTGAACCTCACTAAAATCAATGGGCGCTGAATCAAAAATGGCCATTTTCTGGGCTAATAGGCACAGGGATTCAAAAAATAGCATGGGGGGAGGGAATGCCCTGGGTGGAACATGTACCAATGTGAAAATACAATTTAAAAAACTTCAGGTCGGTCAGGAGCAGTGATTTTTTTTTTTACAAAAGAAAATACATTTAAATTGCTGGCAAATGACATTTCCCTTTTGGCTTTTAAAAAAAACCCCACACACACAGACCCCCTCCAAATGTCCCCCTCAATTTTATATCAAAAAAATCTATATCAGTTGGAGCTCCTTGTGTAGGTGAAAAACCTAGGTGAAGTCCTGCCAGCCAGTGCCTCGCATACCATTCCCCTCTGCTCAGACCTATGGTAAAAAGTGCCTCATCGTGTGTAGGTGGGAAATCTAGGTGGCACATAAACACTGTCCACAAGCCTGTGCCTTCTATTCGAACCTCCCTAAAATTGTCTTTTCTCTGTGGACCCCGATTCTCCAGAAACACTCAATCAGGGTGCTAGCAGAAAATCCTACAGCAGTGGCTTATAGCAATTATCATGGGGTACCAGGAGTCAGGTAATCTTGAAGAAAGTTAGTCTGATCATCTGAGGGGAAAAGCACTCTCCAGCAAAACTTAGCTGTTCACATGCTAAGACAATTGGAAGGCAGATTTTCTCAGTCATCACCGCCTGGGCCAAAAGTAATGATTTTTTCATCCCATCTTCATCCTCCAATGTAAGAAATTGGGGACTCCAGATGTGAACATCCAGCCTCCAGGTACAACAAGTTACTTCTGTTTATGGCCAGGACCAAGGATCCTTTAGCACTGGCATCACATTCACTGTTTATTCACCTGAACCTCCGCTCAGGTTAATATATGCCTTCCCTCCAATGTGGATTCTTTCTCATCTGCTCCACAAAATAAAGGAAGAGAAGAAAAGTATGATCCTTATTGTGACAAATAGACCTAGAACAACTTTTACATAGATTTGCTCAAACTTGTGGAAGATGACCCCTGGCCTTTTCAAAACAGACCAGACCTGCTGTCTCAAGACCCCTTGCTCATCCTTCTCAGTCACTGGCTTTAATGGCATGACTAATGAATCCTGTGTTGAAGAACAGGAGTATACAGTGCCTTGAAAAAGTATTCATACCCCTTGAAATGTTCCATATTTTGTCATGTTTCATCCAAATACAGGGCAATCTTAGAAGAAAACCTGTTTGAGTCTGCAAAAGACTTGAGACTGGAGCGGAGGTTAACCTTCTAGCAGGACAATGACCCTAAACATACAGCCATAGCTACAATGGAACGGTTTAGATTGAAGCATATTCATGTGTTAGAAAGGCCCAGTAAAAGTCCAGACCTAAATCCAATTGAGAATCCGTGACAAGACTTGAAAATTGCTGTTCACAGACGCTCTCCATCCAATCTGACAAAGTTTGAGCTATTTAGCAAAGAAGAATGGGCAAACATGTCACTCTCTAGATGTGCAAAGCTGGTAGAGACATCACCAAAAAGACATGCAGTTCTAATTGCAGCGAAAGGTGGTTATACAAAGTATTGACTCTGGGCTGAATACAAATGCACGCCACACTTTTCAGATATTTATTTGTAAAGAAATTGAAAACCATTTATTATTTTCCTTCCACTTCACAATTATGTGTCACTTTGTGTTGCCTATCACATAAAATCCCAATAAAATACATTTACGTTTTTGGCTGTATCATAACAAAATGTAGAAAATTTCATTGGGTATGAATGCTTTTTCAAGGCACTGTATCTGACTCTAATTTTCACATGAATTAAAGCCAGAAAAGCCATTTCTAAAATCAACTACTAAATCTTGAAATATCTTTCTGGTGTAAATACAGGTATTCCAATTCCAGAGGCTACTCTGCACCTCACATTCTCACTTTACTGCATTTGTAACTTGACTAAAACTTGTACCCCTAAAGGAAAGGTTCCTGCCTGTTCCATCCTATTTCAAAAACTTTTGGCCCTACTTTGACTTGTTAAAAACCTTTATTCGAGGTGTCTCAAAGATTAGAATCCAATTACAGTTAACATCTCTTTCTTGTATAGAGCCCATCCTAATTCTTAATGAGAATAAGATAAGATAAGCCACAACCCTGCTTTCAACTTAAGGTACTATCAGCCTTCCACCCTAAAATAGCACCTAAAAATATATATTATTCAAGCATGTATTCGTAACTCAGAAATGTATATTGCTCTCAGCCACCTCCAAATCTATAAAAAAAAATTTGCTGCTGTGATCTGACTTCCTATTAGAGGGCGGCTATGTTTATTCTTCATGGTCCCACTGTAAGTAAAAGCCACCCTCTCATTCTCCCTCTCGAGATGGAATAGGGACTATGAACTATGGGATATGTTGTGTGCATAGAGCAGTGCACTGGACTGTATCCTGTGGTTGCAGGAAAGAAAATCGCACCATCTATGGATGACTTTATAGGGTGCCACCTAATATATTAACCAAAACAGGCATTGAGCATCAGTCAGCTTACATAAAAAAGGTCTGTGGACAGCTCAGACTAATTAATGGGAACTGGCTAACAGGTAAGATGTCGGCCTAGGAATGGAGGCTTTATCCCACCCAAAGCTCCAGGACCAAAACCAGAGTTTATTAAGCTATGAGAAAACAAAAAGTTTGACACATATGTACTGTTTACAGTACTGCTAGCCAGTGCCTCACCACAATTGTGCATTGATCTGATAGCTTAAAGTATCTGTTTTTAAATTATGGATTGGTAAAGTACAAAATTTACTATTTTCATTAAGAATTGGCAAAAGCATCTAAGCAAACAAGCAAGTATGTTGGCTTGACATCCTTACGTACAAGGTTTTTAAAAACACAAAAGAATTTCATAGGAAACCTTAAGCAGAGCGATCTGCTGCTTTTCTGAGCTCAGTTTGATACAGCAACCACATAATTTGGAGCACTTAAAACTATGTGTTTGAAAAAACAAAATCTATAAATAGGACAATTAAGGCAGCATGGCGTCCTCTTTCTTAAAGAAGTGATGTAATTGCTGAAAGAGAGAGTGAAACAAATGGTCCATTTGAATATACTAGAAAATAAATTATTATTAATTATGAAAAAGTTCTGTCAGGAAGGTGGGCTATTGCATATCATATTTTTTGAAAGTGTAGGAAAAAAGTCATGGTGATGCCCAACTAGTAGCCTAGAAGCCAAAATGTTTGTTGTTTTTGTTCTTTTCTGGAGTTATTTGGAATGGGTTCAAACTGAGTGTATTAACACTGAGCGGGGTGGGTGAGACCAGTTGGTGCCAGCAGAGGGTCTCATGGAGGAGGAGGTCAGGGTGGAGAAGCCCCCCGCTCCGCAGTTTCCGCTGGTGATCCTGGTGGAGATGGGACACAGTCTCAGCTACCCCTCCTGGCACTGCTGGACAGCTGAGAGCTGGGAAGACTGGTGCCTCCCCACCTGTGACACTGCCTCCCACCTGTCCCGCTGCCCTCCACCTGTGACACTGCCTCCCACCTGTCCCACTTCCTCCCACCTGTCCCGCTGCCCCCCACCTGTGACACTGCCTCCCACTTGTCCCGCTGCCCGCACCTGAGACATGCCTCCCACCTATCCTGGTGCCCCCTCCTGTGACACTGCCACCCACCTGTCCCACTGCCCCCCACCTGTGTCACTGCTTCCCACCTGTCCCACTGCCCCCCACCTGTGTCACTGCTTCCCACCTGTCCCACTCCCTCCCACCTGTCCTGCTGCCCCCAACCTGTGACACTGCCTCCCACCTGTCCCGCTGCCCCAACCTGTGACACTGCCTCTCACCTGTCCTGCTGCCCCCACCTGTGAAACTGCCTCCCACTTGTCCTGCTGCACCCACCTGAGACATGCCTCCCACCTGTCCTGCTGCCCCCTCCTGTGACACTGCCACCCAACTGTCCCACTGCCCCCCCACCTGTGTCACTGCTTCCCACCTGTCCTGCTGCCCCAACCTGTGACACTGCCTCCCACCTGTCCCGCTGCCCCCAACCTGTGACACTGCCTCTCACCTGTCCTGCTGCCCCCCACCTGTGACACTGCCTTCCACCTGTCCCACTCCATTGAATGTAAAAGCTAAATTCACAGCTAAACTATACAGGTATGAACTTTCCAAATTACCAAAAACTTTCAATTCTGTTCAGCATGTTTTTTTTGTTATCCAAACATCTCTCAGACATCTTTATAAGTAAAGTTGATCCAGGGAATATTCTAGTGCCTCTTGGGGGCTCAGGAAATATTATTTTCCCCCGCTGGAACAAATTGGACCATGCTTTAGTAGGGGGGTTTGCCTGCCCCTGGAATAACAATAGGTATTGGATAGTGTATATGGAGATGTATATATTTTCTATTTGTGTGTTGGTTTTCTTTTCTTTTTTTTCTGTTGGTTGAACTGGATGAACTTTTTCTGGTGTCTTTTTTTGAACCAGATTAACTCTGACTTTGTAACAAAACACAATATGCCTCAATTTTCTGCAGTTAAGGCTTGGTCAAAGACCCTCTAATTCCATGAATGAATAGCGAAGGAGCAGCAATAGACTGATGTGGGTATCCCTTTTTGCTCCCCTCTTCTCAGCCAGATTTCTGTGTACTATGCAATGTAGGAAATCCTGGACTTCCTCTCCCAGTCTGAATTCTCCTGTACAGGACAGTAATAAATAGAGACAATTCAAAACATATATATATATATATATATATATATATATTTACCACATATTTATATATATTTACCACATAACTGAGATAAATCTGAATTATATTCTATCTGTCCACACTTCTCATTTAACTGCTTAGCGTCCGCTGTATATACAAATGATGGTGGAGCCAGGCAGCTCTTGTTCTGGGACGACATCATATGATGCCCTGTGACACGGCATGACCCCGATCTCGGCATAGAGCCACTGCTCTTTACCCATGTGATCGGCTGTGTCTAATCACAGCCGGTCACATGTAAACAAGGAGATGCCATTTATTGGCTCTCCTTGCCTCACACTGACAGAGTGTGAGGAGAGTCGATCAGCGGCATCTCCTCACAGGGAAAATGTGTATAGGCAATCAGGGCACTGCCCAACAATGATGCCACTCTGTGCCCATCAGTGACACCAGTCTGTGCCCATCAGTGAGGCCAATCAGTGCTGCCTTTCGGTGCCCATCAGCGCCACCCATCGGTGCCCATCAGTGCTGCCCATCAGTTCCCATCAGTGCCCATCAATGCCGCCCATCCATGCCGCCTATCAGTGCCCAACAGTGCCGCCTATCAGTGCATATCAGTGCCACCTATCAGTACCAATTAGTGCTGTCTATCAGTGCCCATCAGTGCCCCCTATCAGTGCTCATCAGTGCTGCATATCAGTGTCACCTATCAGTGCCCATCAGTGCTGCTTATTAGTGCCTCCTCATCAGTGCCCTTCAGTGCCACCTCACCAGTGCCCATCAGTGCAGCCTATCAGTGCAGCCTCATCAGCATACATCAATGAAGAAGAAAAATTACTTATTCACAACATTTTCTGACAAAATATAAGAAAACCTTTTTTTTTCAAAATGTTTGGCCTTTTAACTTTTTTTTTAGCAAAAAATAAAAAGCTAGCAGTGATTAAATACTACCAAAAGAAAGCTCTATTTGTGGGGAAAAAATTATAGAAAATTCATTTGGGTAGAGCGTTGCATGACCGCACAATTGTCATTCAAAATGCAACTGCACTGAAAGCTAAAAATTGGCCTGGGCAGGAAGGGGGTGAAAGTTTGCAGTATTTAGGTGGTTAAAGTCGATTTCTAGTTTTTGACTAGAATGGTGACATATCAGGACCCCTTTCAGATTTGTAAAAGGACAGCTTTTAGGCCCCTTTCCCACTGGGGCGGTTTGCAGGTGCTATTGGGCTAAAAATAGCGACTGCAAACCGACCTGAAACAGCCGTTGCTGTGTCTCCAGTGTGAAAGCCCGAGGGCTTTCACACTGGAGCGGTGCGCTTGCAGGACGCTGAAAAATGTCCTGCAAGCCGCATCTTTGGTGCGCTGTAGGAGCGGTGTATTTACCGCTCCTAAGGCGCCCCCTCCCATTGAAAACAATGGGGCAGCGCTCCGAACCCGCCCGCAAAGCACTGATGGAGCGGCGCTTTGCGGGCGGTATTAACCCTTTTCCGGCTGCTCACGGGGGGGTAAATCCGCCCCGCTAGCGCCCGAAATGCGCCGCTAAAACGACGGTAAAGCGGCGCTAAATATAGCGCCGCTTTACCGCCAGCGCACCCAGCGCCCCAGTGTGAAAATAGCCTTATACTTATTTTTGCAGCAGGCTCCAGCTGACATTGTCACCACGTTAATACTCTGCTTTTTTTTAGGCATTTTTGTAAGTGACCATGTGTTGACAAAGTTACTTCAAAGAGACAGAACATGAGCTCTCAATGAGCTCTCCAAACCCAACTTACAGGGTTAACTGAAGACAAAAAAAATAAAAAGGATTGTAACCCTAAAACACCAGCTTCAGAATTGTTAACATTTGATTTACCCCCATATTTCCCTATCTAATTTAGAAGTGTTAAATCAAGCTGCTGTTCTTATTATCAGTGATGATAATGAATGAATGCTGTAAGTGTATAGCCCAGCACTCCTAGTGTTCTCAAATGTACTAAATACTAGCTATATATACTGTATATATACAGTGTTTAAACCATCAATTATATATCAACAATTGAAATTATATAAGTTCAATATAAGTGCAAATGAAACTGTGCTTACCATAAAAAAAGAGTCCAAAGCAATGTCTCATCTTCCAGGACCATGTCCTTGGAAAAAGTATGCTCGGTGCAAAGCAGTTTTTGGTGACTCCTCTGTGTCTTCCACCAGTATTGTGAATTGCTCACCAAATGCACACCCTAAGGAATAAGCACTTACCAGATGGTGTTGATCTCTATGTTGGTCAAAATCATTTTTTAGCTGGTTCCACTCTGTTTACTCCCTTTTCCTCCTCCAATGTGCAGACTCTCCTTTCCATAGCGTAAAACCTTTTAAAACTTAATCAAAAACCAATATAAAAAGAAAATGTATATTTTCATGTGCTACAAAGCACTGTTAAACAAACCATTATGATTATTATCATTAGATTTGTAATTTCAATTGTTGTTTGATGGTTGAGACACTATGGGGGAGATTTTAACTAAAGCCGGAGCTTGCAAAAGCTGGGGCAGCTCTGCATAGAAACCAATCAGCTTCCAGGTTTTATTGTTAAAGTATAATTGAACAAGCTGAAGTTAGAAGCTGATTGGCTACCAGGCATAGCTGTGCCAGGTTCTGAGTTCTCCAGTTTTAGTAAATGTCCCCCTATACAGTATACAATTAGTATTTGATAAGTTTGATAACACTAGGAACGCTGGATTATACACTTGCAGCATAGCTTCAAAATTGGTTTAATGTCATTCAAGATTTATTTGATTGGTTTACAGTTCTTACACTCCAGCTTTGTTGAGAACAAAAAATCCCAAGGTGAACTAGAAAACTTTTTTTTTTATAGATTCTTACTGTCTGCTTTTCTTATAATATTGATTTAGACCTTGTCATGCATTTTTCAAGCTGCCTGCTAAGTGGGAAGATCTGCCTTTATTATCGCTATATGACCAGTCTCAATGTTGCCTTTGGAAAAATAATAATTTCACAGATTCACAGGCATTTAAAGGACAACTTAGTTTTTTCTTAAGTTTTCCTTTAAAGCTTTACCGTATGCTTAAGTGCAAGGCGCATAGTAAACTGCTTACCTTGGGTTCTGGAGACCTTGACTGAGTGGTCTTAGAAAGGCTTTACATGAAAGTAGTCCTGGGTGAGCCATGGTCTCATGTATTCCTATGGCTAGTTTGTACACATGGGGAACACAGCCATCCAGAAAATTATGGCCCATTCCTAAGAATGAATTAGGCTGTGCATAGTAGGCACAGGGCTGAGACAGAACCTTTTTAGGTAAAGGCTGTGACATTGCTGTGGCAGGGACATACATACAAGCCTGTATTTTGTACTGTGAACAACTTTATTAAAAGTTATTTAAGTATGTGTGGGATCTCAAGCTTTGTACATACTTCTAGGAAAAGCAGTGAACAGCAGCAAATATAATGTTCCCAGTTTGTCACAGTTGAAAGGTAGCAACATTTGAATTTTCTGCCTGTATTGTCATAGCTTCTCTAAGATTAAAACAGAAAGGCAATGTTATTAATATATAATTAAAATAGGCAATTGATAGTATTTTAACAAAGTGGGGTTTTCTTTCAACCTCGCTTGTTGCTCTTTTAACATTTGTTTTTCAAGTATCTGAAATGTTGTCGATCTCACATTGTAGTACACTTTGGTGGAATTGTAGTTTCTGTGATTTAACATGTTTATTTTTGCACTAGTATAATTCCACATGATATAATCTTTTTTTTTGTGCACACAATTTCGAGTGTATATTCTTGAAAAAAATGCACAAATTGACTTCTAGTTCCTTTTAAAAAAAGACATTTGTCCTTCAGGCAGATTATGGGTTTTTTTGTCAGACAGCTGTCATCCTGGAAAGATTAGTAGGCGATATTACTAACTCCCAGAATATGATTTTCGTTATCTTTTAATATCCAGCAAATCAATTCAAAAACCATATACTGTGACAGGCTTGTTTTCTTAAATCTAGGTTAGAAACATGAAAAAAATACATTGATCCTTGAATGCAGTTTCTTCATGAAAATCTGCAGGCGCAGAAGTAGGGCAAAAACAGCAGTGTTTATTGTGATCAGAAGAACTATAGGTATAATTAAAATATGAGTCAGTCCCTGGACTTTTATTTGTATTGAATACTCCAGCAGTGAATTTTCCCATGTGTAGATTTTGACTGTTTCCACTTGTAAGTTCTGGATGTTCCTGTCCACCTTTGTGTATTCCAAGATCCCCTGTTGCATTCATCATAACAAAAAATGTATAGAAATCCAACAAGGAGAATGGGGCCCATAATAATGGCCACAGTAGCTGTGCAGACCAAACCTAGGAACTCAAATAGAGATATGTTATTAATTGTCCCCAAGAAATGTCAGGTGGTTTAACTCTCCAGCATCTAGAAAAAAGTAAAAATATATCAGTTGTGAGTGAACTGATCCTTTGGGGTCCATGCACACTGACTTAAAGAACGCTTCTTCTACAGGAGTTTTGTGTTTTGCCTGTAGAAGTGAATCAGCTCAATGTTATCCTATTTGGCCACGCACATTAGGATGATTAGAGGCATATTTTAAGCTTGGTTTTAAGAGGTAGGACCCCCCCCCCCCCCCCCTTGATTGGAGCTTTCTGGGAAGAAAAAAACACTAAACACTGCTAAGCTCTCCTAAACTCTTGTAGAAACTTTTTTTTCTGCCATTTTTCTAAACCCAATGTGCAGGGAGCTTTAAAGTGGTTCTATAGCCTAAACATTTTTTTTTAACTTAAAGGATAAGTTCACCTTTTCACAAAACATAATAAATTCAATTTTTTTTGCAGGTAGAAAATGTACATTTATTATTTTCAGTTTTGGGACCCTGTAAAGAGTTGCACCAGTAATCAGCAGATAGCTGATGCCATGTAGGTCTCCTGCAGATCTGTCAGTGTATCGGCTTGCTCGTACGTCATACGAGCAAGCCAACACATTCTGACGGGAAGACTCAATGTACTACCACAGCGCTCACAGCGCCATGGTAGTTCATTGAAAACTGCAAGCCTTGTAGTTTGCCATTCACATAGGAATGGGAATTAGTGAGGCGGCTGCATGGGTGGAGCCCCACACGGCCATGTCTTTTTTGAATTGTGGCAGCAAACATGGGGGGAGAAGATCCCCAGTCTGCCGCATTGAAAGTTCCAAGTGCCCCCATTGGAAGAGGTTTGCTATGGGGGCACTTGTCGGTGGTAAGGAGCCAAGAGTGCCTACGAGGGACCCGAGAAGAGGAGGTTTGTACAGTCAGAAACTAATATGGATTTGACCCCACTAGCCATTAAAAAAATCAAACAAATGTTTTGAAAAAATTTTTTTAAACTCAATTCTACTAGATTATGGCAAGCTTTAATGGTAACATGTTTGTTTTTTTTAAAGTTAGACACACAAATAATCACTTAGAGGTAAGCATTGCTATAAAAACCTCATAAAATTAAAATTTCCAAGATTCTGCTTTCAGAAAATAGATCACGTTGAGAGAGTTGTGAATTTTACATTTCATAATGTGTGTTTTAGGGCTAATGTAGATGAGTGTTCGGGACGCGTTACCCTTTAAATCTGTTGCTGGATTTAACCATATTTGACTAGAAGCAGCCAAGCATGATAAAAAACACACTTTGTAAATGTTATCCTTCTAATATGCTGCCAAGGCAATAGCCTACAGGAGCCTTGTGATAAATGTGGCCCTGACTGTAACTGTATGTAAAACCACTCTGTACAAGGAAAAGCTTTCTATTGACTTTGCAATAAAAAAAGCAGGAGCTGTTTAAAACGTCATTGCCTGTATATGTATTGTATATGTTTAGTTATGGTTGCTTTATACAGCTCAACTCCAGCAATATTGTGTATTCTTACTTGAATTTTTAATTTTGGTGTTCTTTTGTTCTTTCTTATTTTGTGTATTTCTTCTAGATCTGTGCTTTAATCCAATGTTGAAACGTTTCCTTTATGCAAGATCTTCCTGTAATAAAGACTGGTCACCGCAACTCTGTTTGTTTGTACAGGGTGACTGATCTTGTATCTGACTTGTAGCATTCTGCAGGCAGTCTGTAGTGAGTAGGCCTTCTCGAGTCGCTCTTATAGCTTTCCACTTTGTAGAAATTGAAGAATATATTTAAATTAAGGATTTTGTACATGGCAGTCAGCTTTAAGTATGGTTCAGATTATAACTACTTCTATGATAGATAGATAGATATATAGATAGATAGATAGATAGATAGATAGATGGATAGATAGATAGATAGATAGACCTTTTATTTATTTTCTGTTTTTTAAAACCCTTGAAGTATGTAAAATTACAGCATTTACCCCAAGCTCTTTTTACACATCAGATAAAATGAAAGCAAAGCACATAAAAGCTAATGGGACCAATGAAGTTTGACCCTTCACTCTGCAAAAACTAATTGTATTCATTTGTTTTGCAGTGTGCATGTACAGAGAGCCATCACTGCATGAAATTGGAGAGAAGCAAGGACGTTCAAGAAAAAGTTCAGGGACACCAACCATGAATGGTGGAAAAGTTGTTAATCAAGAGTCAACATAGCCAAGATCCTGCCCTGTCCTGACAGTGAACCCGTTGGAAAGTCAGAAATGATACATATAAACTGACATGACAGGTTCCGCTGACTACGTTTTTGAACTCAAGTTTTCTTCTTTGGATAGAACAAAGAAATGGAAATTAAATTGCCTGTGCAATGTTTTAAACCAACCAGAAAAATATGAAGATAATACTTTGAATCTGGACTCCATTCATATTTTATGCAAAGTTTGCTGTGTGATCAAATTAGTTCCCATCTCTGCATAAAAAGTATACAATAAAGATATTACCTTTAAAATGACAACAAAGTTCTGGAGAAATGAATCTGAACAAATAAATCAGTCAAGGCCACTAGGGTACCAATCCCTCTTTTGCAATATTCCTCTGTTTTCGATTTGTGTCTATCTATGAAGCAGATCTGCTTTGTCTGTACAAATGCCATCATATGTTGAAAGCACAGGCTTACAAATATGTATTGTATTCACATATAAAGACAGTTTGCAGAATTCACAGACATGATAGAGAAACAACACCCTTTACAAACCAAAGAATCAACTGTGTTTTTTTGTTTTTTCTTTTAGGATATGTATATAATTTAAAACAAGCCCAAGTTTAGTAAAAAAAAATATCATAATGAACATGACTTACTATCAATGCGATGTGTCCCTTGTGCTGCTGCTTCTCATTATGTTTAAAATCCTCCTCCTCCGATGTTCATACCTGCCCCCTTGCTGTAATCTTCCAGTGCTGCAAGGGTAATAGAGCCAAGGGACCTTTCATTTGCACTCATCAAAAGTGCTGATTATGCCCACTATTTCCACCCACCTCCTCTATTCATAGACACTGTATTATAGCTTCTATGGATGAAAAAAATGAAATCTCTTAATGAAAGATGCAGACTTTTAATTTATCCTCATGGCCTCCATTCAGAGATTGTTTATCGTCTGCAGTAAAGCTTCTTCTGAACTGAGGAGATAGGAGAAAAGGTATAGTTGGCACTCTTGAAGAGCACATATGAGAGGTCCCTCGGTTCTATTAACTCCTGCAACCCCAAACGATTACAGGGGTGCCAGTGGGGGCAGGCGAGTATTTAAAATAAAGGAGGAGCCAGTAGCACAAGAGAATAATTGCACTAATATTTAGCCATGCCCCTTGTGCTTGCCCTTGTTTATTTTTACAAAACTTAGGCTTTAATGTAAAACAGTCAGACAGAAATTCTTGAGCAACCTCCCTACCTTTACCATCACTTCTCTGCCTCTCAGAGCACTGCTGCCACTATATAGCAATCTGGGTACTTCTTTTATATAGGGAAGTATGTGACATATCACCTGCCTCCCCCCAATGAAGCACTTAGGGTTTGAGTGCTGTCAAAATTGGAGTAGGGGGGCATGCCATTCACTGTGCATTTTTTGATAATTTTAGGTATTGTCATTTTAGGTATTTATGGGGATGGTGGCAAGGATCAAAAATGACAGAAAAGGTAAGGAAAAGGAGGGAGAACTGGTTTGGAATTTCTTTATTTTGGCAGGTTTGCTTTAAAAAGAACTGTCTCTCTTTTCCATCTGAAACTAAAACCGCTGCTTAACGACAGCTACCCAAGTCTTCTGTTCAGAAAAGCCTCCGCTGTGCACCTCTGGAGTTTAGTTTAATTTTTCAATGGACTTCTTAACTGGCAGCATATAACCCTAGCCTTCCCTGTTAGTATTCCCCACCTCCTAGCTTCCTGTATGATGAGATTGTCTTGCTGGCCAATAAGGTACTCTCATGGTACAGTCGCCATTGGGTAAATGGAATTTTGCTGAATGGAATTACTGACATTTTCCTTCTGTCCTTACTAAATAAAGACCCACCTGTGTAAACAAAGCAACTATATTCTATATGTAAACTTATTTCTAGCCAACAGCTTTTTTTTCAGTTTTGGATCAAGTGTGGCCAGGTTAGAAACACTGTCATGTTTCAGTTGCTGTGTGGGACCCTTTAGAGGATGCCACCCTACGCTTCTTTTATTGATGACCATCTGTACAAGAGGGTAGGATACATTTCTACAATAGTGATGCAGACATTAATACCAACCTGTGATTTAATTCCTTGCCCATACAGTCCAAAACCAAAGAAAAAAAAATGGTTGGGAATAAATTTCCGATGACAATTTGGTCTCTTTCTATTTATTAAGAAAAAACTAAATGTATTGTTACTTACCTGTTTTAAACTGAAAAATTTAAGATTTTTTGATTTCCTTCTAGGTCAAAAGAACAATGTATTGTTGCTTATAATATTATGTCTGTGAATTACATCCATCACCATTACAAATAACCCTGTGGGCAAGCTTATTTGGCATGTTGTGAATCACAAAGTGAATGCATGTAATGGCAATGACTTTAAAATGTGAATGTGTCCTCCATTGTAAAATTAGCACAATCAAAAACACTTTAAGCGGAAAAAGCCTATATATATATATATATATATATATATATATATATATATATTAGTGCTAAAGGGCTGGTGGTAGCTGGCTTTATTTTTAAAAGGGAAAAGAACACTAATGCCTTTATTTAACATAGCAATGAGCAAAGTGCAGTAAACACTGGCAATCATTACACATAATATGTCACTGGTTTTCCTAGATTCCAATCCTCCCAGTAACATACAGTCAGTAAAGGCTTTTAAGCTCCTCTCTGAGCTTCCTAGAGTAAGATTACTTAGTTGAGCACTGCCCCTTTTGGCATCCAAGAAGTCCGTTCATAGGGATGCTTTAAACTGCCAAAATGTGATTGCTTACTGTGGGTTACTGCACGCCATTGCCTTATCACACTATACCAGTCTGGTGTGACTTCTTAACATTAACAAGCATGCTAAAGATAGAAAATACAAATATTTTGTACATAGCTCTGGAATGGTGCTATGAAGGGCTTCCATTTGCAGATTAGCTTTTTATTTAGATACAAATCAAAATAGATATTATTATAGATATTAAAATGGAAATGAATTGCAATATAAAATTATCATGTTTGAATGCCAATGATTATAGCTAGAGGGATGCATGAATCCAGCTTGTTCTGTTTTGACTTGCATTTGCACATTTTATTTGCTAGATTGGGTTCGGTATAGAGTGAAGGGCAGGGAGAGAGATTTTGTAAGGATTGAAGGGTAGGGCATTTTTTTTAATGTTTTGACCACATTTTAGCTTGTTAAATAATAAAAAAAAACATTTATTGGATCTGTGGCAAATGACTATGTTGGTGCACTGCATTATTTAACATTTTAATTTGCTTTGTGATTTCCTTGCAGCAGTTCTCCAG
This sequence comes from Lithobates sylvaticus, assembly GCA_028564925.1. NCBI lineage: Eukaryota > Metazoa > Chordata > Amphibia > Anura > Ranidae > Lithobates > Lithobates sylvaticus. The sequence goes on along the minus strand of CM053028.1, from coordinate 357,390,129 downwards.
AATTCACTGTACATAATGCGACTCCTGAGTCATACATAGCAGATGTCAACGTGTTATAGGCACAATATAAGAAGTTGTTGCGTTGGCTGACAGTTCTTGCAGTTAATATGCAAGGTCCTTCAGTTTTCCTCTCTTTTTATCTGTTCCTTGCCTTTGGCTGAGGGTTCATACAAGCAAGATCAAAACGAGCAATTCTATTACACTTAAATGGGTTTTTCACATTCATTCAATTAATATAAAATAAGATAACATCTTGTAGAAGTAAAAATAAAAGCAACTTCTCCTTCTCCAACTCTTCCAGACAGTTGTTTTAATACATTTGACAACTGGACAAAGCTTCTTGTCTTTTTCTGGTGAGGCCGAACTCTGGCATCAAAAACATTAATTTCATAGGGCATGAGCAGAGTACATTGAAATCCAAATGTCCAGACCAAATTTAGCAGCATCAGGATGCATCGGTTAACTTGAAGATGGCAACTAATTTGCTTACCTGAATGTTTTATAATACTTTAAGTGCATAAAAGATTTTTTTATTTGGCACGCTCTTCTAATAAATATGTTGCTTGTATTGTTTTATTTAAAGCTAACCAGTAGACACACATGCAAAATATATACACTTTCAGTATTTTACACCTGCTACATTTTTTATTATTTTACACCAATTGCATTGTACTGGCTTCAGTTTCACTGTACCTTTATCTGCACAAGATACACAGCTAAAATGAGCAGACTTGTATTATATACAAACCTTATGTCATCCCTATTATTTCCTGTTATGACAATGACATGATCCAAATCTATGGTGATTTGTTCCCTACAGCAAGTGTAAACCAGAAACCATTAGTGACAGCATTGTTTTAGAAATAGGAGAAATGTGCACAATCTGCATGCTCTTTAATCTACATTGATAGCATAAAGTGTTTATTACCCCAGCATTTCATATTCCTAATATGTACCTGCTGTACCACGTACTTGTATGAGAAAGTATCCTGTTCTCTTTGTATTGCTTTCTTTATGTGAAATCCCTGCTGTTCCTGCCAGTCCCTCTGCTTTTCTTCTAAAAACTGACCACACTAATCAGAAGAGTACAGAGTGGTCAGTTCTCTAGCTATGCTGGGAAATCAGTGTGCTCTCCTCCAATGAGCAGACTTGTCCTGACATGCCCCCCCTGCACAGCCTTTGACTGAGAAGATCAGTGCACTGTTGCTCCTCCCCCCACAGCTATTATGCAGCTCAGAACAGAGGGAACAGAGGGTATGTGATCACTTATAAAAAAGGAAAAAAAAGGTATTTATAATGTTTTTTTCTATACACAAATGTTTTGCCTTTCATTTCTATTGTAAACGGAATGGGTTTGCCCATTTCCTCACATTTATTCTGGTGACTGGTGCCATCTGAGACAGGAAGTGTGCTAAATTGCCTCCTAAAGAAACAAAGCCAGCACTAAAACCCCTTTTACTTCCACACAGTCTTTATTGCTCCTGGGTAAAAAAAAAAAACCTTACAAAATTAACAGTCTCAGTCTATGCCTTTGGTAAATCAACCCTATTGTGTGCTTTTTCAGGAGATTTTCATTCAGTTTCTGTCTATGTAAATTGTGTCACTTGGGACAGGAAGTAAGGGAAAGTGTCCCCAACAGGGACAAAGACATCAATAAAGAAAAGGCCACATGGCTGACTTCAAGGATTTTTGAACAGTGTTATGCCCCGTACACACGGTCAGAAATTCAGACAGAAAATGTCAGATCGGACCATGTTGTCGGAAAATCCGCCCGTGTGTGGGCTCCAAATTTTGTGCTCTCAAATTTTCCGACAACAAAATCCGATCAGAATTTTTCCGATCCTGTGTACAGAATTCCGACGGACAAAGTGCCACGCATGCTCAGATCAAATTACGAGACAAAAGCTATTGGCTACTGGCCTCTACGTAGTTCCGTCGTATGCAACGAACGTCACCACGTTCAGAATGATCGGATTTTCCGACAACTTTGTCCGACCATGTGTATGCAACACCCGTGTCGGACAAAATCCGTTGAAAAAAATTAGACAGATTTTGTGGTCGGAATTTCCGACCGTGTGTACGGGGCATTAGAAAGAGTCTGTCCTAAGGAACGGCTGAGTCTCCTCTCATTAACAGACAATGAAAGAAGACAATCTTCTAAAGAACCCTTTGTTAGGACAGCCAGAATCCAAATCTAGTTTTCAACTCGTATCTATGATCTGCCTGAAGATTACAGACAGGGTTAGCTATGGCAAATACAGGCAAAGAGAACTAGTAGGATTTTACAGTGCTAGAATTTTCAGAACAGAACATCTATGAAGGGTAAGCAGCATTTTTTAAATATTCTTAAGTTTTACAATGTGAATGAGAACATGTTATAAATATAAAGTAGGTGTTAACTCAATTCAGTTGCAAAAGTGAAAATACACTTTAAGATGCATTCTGGCATGTAAAGAACACAAGCAACATATACAACAGCTATCCAACCAATGTTGGGTGATACCCAGTGAAGTCGTTTCTGTATTAGCTCCATGATTATTTGTTTCTATATTATATTGATACAGAATGTTTAATATTTTACTTTTCATGAAACCATTTTAACAACGATTGTTTTATTTATGTGTTTTTGTTATTTACACAATATTAATGGGTGGATATCTGGGGGCTTACAGATTCCAATAAGTTCCTCCCACATACCCACCATTCCTGTTTAAGGGACAGGATGTGGGGATAAATATCTTGTCCATTCAATGTGAAACAAGGTACTTTGAAAGAGGGAGGCTTGGCTACCCCCCCCCCCCCCTTCTGCAAGGTACCTTACCAGTGTTTAAGGCATTTGGCTTGGTGTGACCAAACATAGCTGGACAGGTCATCAAAAATAAAAGATAAAATATCTTGCTTTTTTTATTCTTCTACTAACGGCCGCCATAGACACTATTCCAATAAAGCCTTATGGTTAAATGCCTGGGCTGAAGCTTAGTGCAGCAAAATGTATTGATAAAGGAAATTGGCCCTTGGTAAATTATCACATTTCTTTCTTAAACCTGCAACAAGTAAGAAATAAGGGTCATATTTTACTAAAGAATATCTAAACCCAAGAAAAAACATTTAATATATTGAAGCTTACCAGTCTTCAGATGTAGTGGCTGTATTTGTTCTCCATGTTTAATTTTGTTTTTATTATTTTCACCTGGCAATCCTGCCAGTAACACACTTGTCCTATGGTGACAAGGCAACAGTTACTATACTATATAGATAAAGGAGAAATATTGTTACCCTAGGACAACAAGTGTGTTAGGACAGGATTGAGAACTCTGCAGTATGCGCAAGACAACAGTGGATTTCTGGAAAAGTTAACAGGTATTTTGCACTTGTGTTTTTAGGGTTGAAAATGTTTTTATTGGTAGAATAAACAGTATATCAGAAATACAATTGACACATTAATTAAAAGAAAGCAGCGATGAGCGCACCAAATGGCTGCACTTGTGTTTTTAAAGAGATACATTATGTGTATATATTACAAGAGTGTACTGATTATGTTTATATTATTTAATTTTCTCTGACATACACCTTAAATATATTTAACCTTGTTTGCTATTAATAATCAGTTCAGTTTGGTGCCATTATTTTTATTCTACTGTGCAGCCACAAACCTGTTGTTATTGGTAAGACTAGGGGTTCTGAATCCTTTTACAATTACAGACCCAAATGGATTTACCAGTAGGTCCTCAATGTCAAAACTATCATCATCATCAATCCTATTAGGTATCAGTATGACCTCAAAGATGTCTATAGCTTGGTTTTACTAGATATATTGTAGATAGCTTGAAAAGAACAGCTGAAGGAAAATCGCAAGACATCACATTTTTATAAAACAGCAATTAACAAACACATAAGTTATGTACAACTAGTAAGATGTCTGCTGTTGTTGTTTATGAGTAATCAAAATGTAGAAACAAGGTATATTTACATTATTTAAATATCATCTGACACATCAAGTTGATTTCTCCATTTTGATTTCAGTTTCGATAATGCAGAGAATTTTATTTATGCATTTATTTTTAATTTTTAAATTTATTTAGATTTTTTTAGAGGTTCAATCCTAACCCATTTGGTCCACATAAGCCATTGGGGTAGTATTACAACTACCGTATTTTCCGCTCCATAAGACGCACCTGACCATAGGACGCACCTAGGTTTTAGAGGAGGAAAACAAGAAAAAAATATTCTAAAATATTCTGGACCAAATGGTGTACTAAAATATTTACCAGTGCCCAATGTAGCCTGACCAGTGTTAATTAAATTAAGCCTTACCAGTACCCTGAAATGCAGTCTTACCAGTGCCATAAAATGTAGCCTTACCAGTGCCATAAAATGTAGCCTTACCAGTGCCATAAAATGTAGCCTTACCAGTGCCATCAAATGCAGCCTGACCTGTGCCATAAAATGTAGCCTTACCAGTGCCATCAAATGCAGCCTGACCTGTGCCATAAAATGCAGCCTTACCAGTGCCATGAAATTCAGCCTGATCAGTGCCATAAAATACAGCCTTACCTTCAGCCTGACCCCCTTGCACAGGCTGGGATTCCCATGCGAGGAAGTCATCACATCTGATCCGCCTGTCACAGAACACAGAGCAGCCCTAGCGGTGGCCGCGGCTGTACTCCATTCGGCCGCTCGCACTGCTCTGTTTTTCGGTCTGTGGCTGAGTGTCAGGCCCAGACTGGAGATCGCAGGAGACCTAGGATGTCTCTCCTCCTCTCTCCTCTGCCGGTATGTAACACAGCGGTTGCGGCAGCAGCAGGGGGGGAGCTGTCCTGGTGTATATTTGCTCCATAAGACACACATACATTTCCCCCCATTTTCCTGGGAAAGCTGTACCGGCATCTATCCATTCTGATCTGTATGTCATTGATGGAGAGAATCTTACACATATTGGACGTTGGTTGCACTTTTATGCAAAGACTATTTTTTAATACCTTTTATTTTGGGGTATTAACATATTTAGCACATGTATTTTTGTATAATTTGGTGCTGTTTATAAGTTATATAAAAATATGTTTTTTTTTAACTTAGTAAAAAATAAACATATTGCTCACTGCATTACCAAGTTAATAAACCTTTACTGAAAAATCATCACTTAGGAGCATCAATGCATGTGTTTATGCCCTGCAGCTACCATTACCAGCCAGTAGACAGAAAAGACCTAATGGAACTTACAGACCTGACCAGATCCAATGTCTGTGTAAATCCCAGTCAGACATTGTATTTTACTTGACAGTACTGCAGATATTTTCATTTTGGGATGATGTACGATGACTCTTATAAGAAAATGTAACAACCATGTTGTCTCATTAGATGCAAACTTTCAGTTGTTAGAAACATTTAAAAGGTCAGAGCCTCACATGTCGACTTGTCCTCCAATTTGCTTCATTACAAGCACTGTAAAATCTGGGAAATAGGAAGACTTTATTGGAAATCTATTCAGCAAACCTAATTCTGCAGCACTGCAGTAAACTTCGGGGTTGCTAATAGCTGAAAGCTTTGATAATTTTCTAACCAGCTAAGTACTGTATGTATTCACCACCCTGAATAGAGAGCATTGCATTGTAGGTTGATTGCCTTAATATTTTGTATCTTCCTTTGCAGTTAGACACCCTCACCTAGCATACCTAATGTATGTCATTGCAATGTGCTTGTAGTTCAACAAATAAGTACTAATAACTGAGTTTACTTTTTTCTCTCCTTTTTTTCTCTTCTGTATATACCGAGTTGAGAAATTTTAAAGTTGAACTCCAGTCTTACCGTCATTTTTACAGGGTTCTCTCGTGAACATAAATTGCTTACTTTGATATTACTGCATACTGCACACTTTCACAATGTGCATTGGAAGCTGCAGCAGGTCAGATAGAATGCATCTTATTTTTTGGCTGGAGAATGTCCAGCATTATCTAGCCCATCATTTTCAACCTTGTTTTCAGTCACAGCACCCTTGATGTGAACCCTTAAACAAGTCCCTAATGAAAGATGTATACTGTATTCTACAGCACATAGACCAAAGTTAGCTATCAAAAGGATTTTCTATTGACTAGCAGACTGTACTGTTTATCTGGATTGAAGCGCTGGAAAACTGTGAATCAAGCACTTTACAGAAATTAATAGGGTATAATAGGACATGGAATAGGCAACTTTCTAAAACTAGATAATGTCAAAGTCGGTGCAAATTTAATTGCTTAATATTTTCCTTAAAGGCATTTTACACTTTCAAATGTTTTTATTGTTTTAACTAGGTATTAGTGTAGTAATATTCCTTGTGCTGTTTGTTTGCCTTACCTTGTAATGATGGGCTCACATGTGGCTAAAGTTTTTAGTGTCATGGCCTGATTGATTCCACTATGTCCTTGTATTCATTTACATAGCTTGTCCCTATTTACTAATGGGGCATGCAACTTCTGGTTTTCTGAGTTGTAGGTGGGAATGCTAATGTGATAAAACACATCTCTTACCTACATTGCTCTGCCTGCTTGTGTCTGTTACAGATCTAATTACTATGCAACATTCAACTGCAGAAGACTAAAATGAGAGACACGAGGATTGTGGAATATATAGTTTCTTCACAGGAAATGTCAGTTCTTAGACTACAGACAGAGGTCACACATTAACCTTTTCAGTGCCATGCCACATGCCTCATGTTTGAACACAAACAGAAGTTTCTGCCAAAGGAAGGTGAATATTTACTGTACTTTAGACTGTGTATACAGGGCAACAAATTACACCATGAAATTACATGATCAATGCTCATTCTTATGGGTAGGTGAAAAACACAACGTACAGGTAGGAAGGTTTATAATGGCTTTAACCCGACTGAATGTTTAAAAACAGGATTTCTGGATTGGTGCATGTTTAGATTCATTTTCTGCCTACTATGTGGGGTGTTATTTGGAGTGCCTGTAGGTTTTTTGTGGCTTAAATTACTGTTTTGTATCTTTGTTTTAATGTCTGTGTTACTGAAAATATTGCTGATGATGTCAACTGTATTAAGGAATAAATGCTCTGAGAGTAAATATCCCACTTTAGGAACAGCAAAATCTCCTATCTGGCAGTGAAGCTCTCCAAGCACAGTCACAATATGCCAAGAAAACTTTGATCAGAAAAGAATGCATGTTTTGGTCTGATTCCAACTTTCACATTTGTCATTGTTCTGAAAACAGAGTCTTCAATGCCAGCCACGTCTTTGTTCTGAAGAAATTTTTCAAATTTGGATGTATTTTAGCACACATTTTGTTTGAATATACAGTATATACAGTGGGTAAAAAAGTTATTGAATATGTCACCATTTTTCTAGGTAAATATATTTCTAAAGGTGCTATTGACAAGAAATGTTCACCACATGTCAGTAACAAGCCATGTAATCCACACATACAAAGAAACCAAAACAAATACATTCAGAAATGATGTTTTGTATAATAAAATGGAATGACACAGGGAAACCACTTTGAACACCCTAACTGAAATGTATTTAATACTTACGGTAGTACAAAATCCTTTGTTGGTAAACTACTTGCATTTTGGCTCATTCTTCCACACAGTCTTCAAATCGTGAAGGTTCCATGGGCCTCTTTTATGAACGCTGATCTTTAGTTCTTTCCATAGATTTTCTCTTTGATTCAAGTTAGGTGATTGGCTGGCCCATTCTAGCAACTTTATTTTCTTTGTTTGAAACCAATTAAGTTTCCTTGGCTTTGAGTTTGGGATCATTGTCTTGCTGAAATGTCCACCCTTGTTTCATCTTCATCATCCTGGTAGATGGCAGCAGATTTTTATCAAGAATGTCTTGGTACATTTTTTCATTCATCCTTCCTTCAAGGATATAAAGTTTGCCTGTACCGTATGCTGAAAAACAGCCCCACACCATGATGTTCCCACCTCCTAACTTCACTGTTGGTATGAGGAGTTTTTGGGGGGATGTGCCATTTGACCTCCAAACATGATGTGTATTATGGCACCCAAAGAGTTAAATTTTGGTCTCATTTGACCAGACTATATTCTCCCAGTATTAGTAATGCTGCTCCTCCATAGACACAATACAGTGAGCAAATATCACCATGAGAAATTAAAGGGAATAAGCCAGACAAATGAAACTAGTGCACCCAGCACATCTGATAATACTGATAAGCAGTAATATATATTTTTCTTTGTTTTTGAGTTTAGATACACTTTACATATTAGCACAATTCAAATACCTCCCGCCTTGGACTTTTCCAAAGATAGTGTGTAAAACACAAAACAAAGCACTTTTCCATAATGCCATACCAATTTAGGCACCTGTATATAAAAGGTTGATATTGATATTTTGCCATATGACATCATTTTCATGACCTTGCCTATTTGTAATGCTACCCTTGTAAATGTATCCCTCTTTTCTTTTTATCATTTTTTTTCACATTTAACTGACATGACAAATTTCCATTTTTAACTTTAAAGAAACTTGAGAAACAAACTTTGAATTAGGCCAAAGTATATTAAAACAAAGAACACTTATTCTGATAATCTTAAAATAGAACTGTATCCAGGCTATTGGCATTCAAATATTTTATGTTCCTAAAGCAAAACTTCAGTCAAAAGTAATACGATACAATTGAATAGCTTATTTAAAGATTGAAAAACAAAACCAGTTTTTGCTTCAATATTTAGCTTCAGTCTAGAGATGTCATGATGTCATGATGGCCAGCCTAATTCATTCCACTACATCTGCGCTCAGGTGCTTCTGGACCCGCCCCAGCCTGGAACTGTCACTCTGCTTTTTCCTTCTATCAGCTTATCAGCACATAAACTGATTACCACCTTGTACTGCATCTTTTCACGCTTTAGCTCTGTTATACAGGGACTGCATTAATGTATAAAGTATGTATTATTATGATACTGCAATATTAATGTCTTTTATATCTGCCTAGAGTTCAGCTTTAACATAAATAAGCCCCCATTGACTGTCCGCAATGTTAGCCCCTGAGTATCTCTCAGCACAGGTCCTCTTTTTATTATTCACAATTGGATACTCCAAAAAAATTATTAGTAATTAAGTAGTATTATTTTTTTTTTTAAGGAAACCCTTCATGAGTATTAGAACTGCTGTACTGTCATACTGATTCATTGGTCTCAATACTTTCTAAATCATTGGCACTTGAACAAGTATAGAGATTAGGACTAACTTTTTTCTGACTTCCACAATGCCTCCATCAAGATTCTGGAAACGTTGAGGATCTCAAATGTTTGGAGAAGGTGCTCTTCACAGTACAGTTTGGGATACTCAATGTTCACAGGATCTCCCCAGAAGAATTGTGAAGTCTCCCTCTCTAGTGCAGAAGGCAGTTGTAAGGCAAGTATATTTTATAACTGTTCTCTCTTCCCACTTTTTTTTTTACAGGTATGTTCAGAAGGGTTGACACTGTTCTCCAGGAGGCACCATATGTGCATTTACTATTATGTTTTTATTTTATGGGCTTGATATAGAAATAGATATTAGGTTCTTATTCATTAGAAAGCAAAATGATCAACAGGCCACGGCTGGAAGTCTTGAAACTATTGCATTCTCCAGAATGGCTGATGTGACTAAGTGTATTTGCTGGCTGGTGTTATCTGCTGTGGGCTGCACAGTCTCATTAGCACATGTTTTTGGTTGTCATGGCTGCACTGAATCCACATAAGTGAGAAAACATAAACATTACTGCTCTTTTAGCATAGCTGATGACTGATTTCAAAGGACAGGCTCTAGTTTTAAAGATTTCACAGGAAAGTTACCTAGTCAATTAGGTTTGAAAAAAAGACACTCATTCCTCCAATTCAAATGTAATTTTGTACCTGGGTTTCAGTTCCCTTTTTTCCCACCAGTTCCCAGTTGCCCCCCGTCAGAACACTCCAGTAAGCACACTCAGCCATTGGCTGAGAGAGCTGATTGGGAGCCGATTGGCAGACCTTTTTTGGTCATGCCCCTTCAACAGAAGCTAGCCAAAAGGCCTGCTTCTGTCAGACTGACTGCAGTACACACGGGCCGAATGTCGGCTGGTTTCCTATTGAACCGGCAGATGCCGCCCAACATTTGGCCCATGTGCACTAGGCTTTAGCGAAGGTTCTGGTTCTCTTATTTACCTACAGGTTTAATCCGATATCCTGTTTAGGGAGAATATTTTCTCATAACCCCCTCCCCCCACAAAAAAGGGCTACACTTATAATCTTGCCTAGGATAAATAAATTATTTATTAATAAAGAGCTGCTGGATTATTCAGGCACTCCCAGTGTTTGTATTTGAAATCCAGCTTTCAGCTGCCTCAAAACACTCACTGACCCATATATACCCATATATATGACATATTAACCAGCATTCTCTCTGTCATTCTTTTATTTCAGGTTTTATTGGCTGAATGTTCAAGGAAGATAGGGTTTGGAATTACAGGATACCCCCTTCTGTGACAAGAATTCCCTCTCAGACATCCCAAGTCTCCCATGAGGTTCGGGAGTCTCCTGCATTTCGGCTGCGGCTCCCGGACACCCACAAGTCCCCTGCAATATCCCGGCTGTCATCCCAGGACAAGAAGTCCTGTGGGAATGCATGGGAATGGCCAGGGCCGGTACATGGGCTGGGCGATGTGTTGCCATGCAGGAGAGGGGCATTAGCTTGGTAAGTCCCACACAGTGTAAGAAACGCACAGCGCCCTAGCTCAGGCTCATTCCTACAGCGTTCACATGATACAGCATATTCCCCAAACTCCCGCCCCTTCAGTGATAGCCTCAGGTGGAGGGAGTGTGAGAAGAGAACCATACACTTTGACTGGCCGAGGGTTCCATCCATCAACTACACTGGCCCCTCCCTCTGTACCTCGGCTTTCCGTGTGGAGAAGAACGTCCGTCAGAGGTAAAGCAGCACTCCCCCAAATGATGGGGGAGGATGTCTAGAGTCCTGAGCTCTATCTACCATCATGTTATCCCAGGTACACTTGTTCTATCAGCACAGACATACTTCCAGACGGTGAGCCACCACAGTTGCTGTATGTTGTTACATCCCACTGCAAAGTAAATGTGTTTTGTGCAGACATCAGCAAGAGCAAGAGCACTATTGGAGCACTATTGGAAAAAGATTAGAAAACAATTTCTTATTACCTTTAGGAAGAAGGACCTTTAGGTGAATAGTCTTCTTTTCACTTTGAGTGCTCATTCACACCAGATGTGTTAAGCTGTGTTGATTTGCATTGATCAACACAGGCTCCACGCAAGAGCACAGAGAAAACAATTGTTCTCTATATGCTCTGTTCACACTGTACATGAATGTTGGTGTGTGTTGTGTAAAATTGCAGCATTTCTGCTTTTATATTGCAGCACAACACATGTCACTGCATCACATACATTTGAATAACTTGTCTTTCATTAATTTTGACTACATCTTAAAATAACTAAACAATATGATGCATTTCAACAATGCATTGCACTGTCCTAACACAAACCAGCAGGCATGCATCAAAAGGACCAAAATGAGTGTGCTTGTGTGAATGGGACAAAAATCTTCATAGTGCATGTAAGCAAAACTTCTCAAACTGTAGCTATACCATAGAATCCAGTAAGGAGTCCCAGCACTGTTTATAGCTGCCTGTGCCGATCGTGCAGTGTCACTCTATATCTCACAGCAGGATTCAGAGTGGACAGCACAGGCTCCCAGGGTGCTGTAGACCCCTTGTAAAATGATCAATCCCTCATTCCCTTCTGTGCCCATGCTAGCAACCCCAACCCCTGATGTACACACACGCATGCTAGATAGGTGTGTGTGTGCAGCTGCAGCAGGTGAAAGCTTTAATTGGAGGAGACATGGAGCTGTAAAATCGGTAAGTCCACCGGAAGGGGGGGGGGGGGGGGGCAACCTCCCAGAACACAAACTTCAGGCTGCTTTTATCTGCCATATCAGAGAACTTGTCAGACATTATCAGGCTGATAACAGAGCTACCAAGCAGAAGAAAAACACACAGGACTCAGAGTTTTGGAGAGAGATAAGAAAACACTGTAGATATATTTTATATGCCCAGCTCAAATTTCATGAATCGGGTTTACATCTACTTTAAGCTAACAAAGACAATCTTCTGTTGTGTCCCTTTAGGGCTAGTTTGGTTGCTTCAAAACATGGCTTAGGACACGCTTTGTTCAAGCTCTCTGAACGCCAGTCAAAGCTCCTGTCACTAAATAAAATGGTTAGCTTACAGTCCTGTTTACACCTTGCTTTTGCTTGGTGCTTATATGAGGCTTTGGTGGGGCTTCGGTGGGGCTTTAGTAGGGCTTCAATGAGGCTTAAGTGAGGCTTCAGGGGGGCTTCGATGAGGCTTTGATGGGGCTTTGGTGGGGCTTCAGTAGGGCTTCAATGAGGCTTTAGTAAGGCTTCGTGGGGCTTCGAAGAGGCTTCAGTGGGGCTTCGAGGAGGCTTCGGTGGGGCTTCGAGGAGGCTTCGGTGGGGCTTCAAGTAAGCTTTGCCAAAGACTTCTATGGAGGCTTTGAAGATGCTTTGAAGCACCACTGAAGCTACACGGGGTATCATTTTTGAAGCAAAGCAAAGCAAAAGCAGGTGTAAACAGGATTGTAAGCTAACCATTTTATTTAGTGACAGGAGCTTTGACTAGCGTTCAGAGAGCTTTAACAAAAGACAAAAAAGCAGCGTTCTATGGGTAGGAGCCAAAATGATTATATATATATATATATATATATATAATGTATATGAACCATGAACTGGATTAAAACTTAGTTTATTGCATGGTAGACAGTTACCCAGCAAATGAAAAAGGCTGTTGGTGCTGGTACAAAACTGCAGCGGATAATAAAAAGCATATAGCTATGAAACTGTATTATATTAAAATTAAAAATGGTACCACCAAGATGTCCGGATGAGAAGGGGTTAAATGCTTTCAGGAGGCTCGCAGGTAACATGTGGAGAGAGATCATTCCAAAGCATGTGGGGAACAGTATTGTCTTGATGGAAGAAAGTGGGGTGATGGACTGCCTCATGCTTCTGATGTGAGGTCAGGTACTGTCAGAATTCTGAGGAATACCGTGTGAACAGGGAGACACTGGCTGGCTGCGATGATGGCTGGAACTGACCTCTGTAATCCAACAGCGTTGTGCCAAGCTGTTTAGGGTGTAGTGTGTCTGCCACCGCTGGAGGATGGAGCCAGAGAAGCTGAGCGTAGCCACTGGAGCCGGGCGCTTACATGTAGGGATGGGCCCGGTGTTCGATTCGAACCCATGTTCGAATCGAACATCGGGCGTTCGCCCGTTCGGCGAGCCCAGAACTATTTGGGCCGCTCGCATCAAATTCGTGTGATGCGAGCGGCCCGCAATGCATTGCGCCAGTCGCAGTGCAATGCTGGCTGATGGCCAATCACAGCGCCGGCAGCGAGGAGAGCCATAATTGGCTACAGGCAGGATGCCTGTAGCCAATTATAGCTCAGGGGCTTTAGTACACGCCCCACGGTATAAGAGGCCGCGGCGGCGGCGGCCTCGCATATTGTGATATTGTGTTTCAGTGTCAGCGTGTCAGCGTGCTGCTGACTGCTGAGAATATGTGCTCTATTTCTGGGGATTTGTGTGTGCGTGCTGTTAGTACAGTATTGCAGTATCACATCTGGGGGGGTGTCTATAGGTTGCCTGTGAAGGGGGGCAGGTTTCCTGTGCTTAGAACTGTCCCTGCAAAAAGTGTCATTTTTGCAGGGAAAAAGGCTATTTAAAAGCACTCGCGGCTAATGAATTGATGGCTCCCGTAACACAGAGAACTGTCATTCATTGATAAAAAAAATAAAAAATAAAGCGTGGGGGTCCCTCCAAATTCAATAACCAGGCCCTTCAGGTCTGGGATGGATATTAAGGGGGACCCCAGCCAAAAAAAAAATGGCGTAGGGCCCCCCTCAAAATCCATACCAGACCCTTGAGGTCTGGGATGGATTTTAAGGGGAACCCCAGCCAAAAAAAATGGCGTGGGGTCCCCTTCAAAATCCATACCAGACCCTTATCCGAGCATGCAACCTGGCAGGCCGCAGGAAAAGAGGGGGGGGACGAGAGCGGCCCCCCCTCCCGCCTGAACCGTACCAGGCCACATGCCCTCAACATTGGGAGGATGCTTTGGCGGTCTGAGACCCCCAAAGCACCTTGTCCCCATGTTGATGAGGACAAGGGCCTCTTCCCCGCAACCCTGGCCGGTGGTTGTGGGGGTCTGCGGGCGGGAAGCTTATCGGAATCTGGAAGCCCCCTTTAACAAGGGGACCCCCAGATCCCGCCCCCCCCCCCTGTGTGAAATGGTAAGGGGGTAAAAAAAGTACCCCTACCATTTCACCAAAAAGGTGTCAAAAATGGTAAAAATGACAGGAGACGGTCTTTGACAATTCCTTTATTAAAATCTTCTTTCTTCTTCTGGTCTTTCTTTCTTCATCCTTCGGTTTCTTCATCTTCTCCTTCCGGCATCTTCTTCCATCTTCTTCTTCCATCATCTTCTTCCTCCGATCCGCTTCTTCTTGCGCTGGTCTTCTCGTCCTTCTCGTCCGGCATCTTCTTCCATGGCGTCGGCGTCGGTGTCTCTTCTTGGGCCGCTCCTCGCAATGGGAGGCTCCCGCTGTGTGAGGCTTCGCTGCGTCTGACAGGTCTTTTATAACGGCGGGCACCTGGTGACCCCGCCCCGTCTGATGCACGGGGACGTCATGGGGAATTCCCTATGGCTTTCCCCATGACGTCAGAGGGGGCGGGGTCACCAGGTGCCCTCCGTTATAAAAGACCTGTCAGACGGAGCGAAGCCTCATACAGCGGGAGGCTCCCATTGCGAGGAGCGGCCCGAGAACAGACGCCGACGCCAAAGCCATGGAAGAAGATGCCGGACGAGAAGGACGAGAAGACCAGCGCAAGAAGAAGCGGATCAGAGGAAGAAGATGATGGAAGAAGATGACGGAAGGAGAAGATGAAGAAACCGAAGGATGAAGAAAGAAGAAAGAAGATTTTAATAAAGGAATTGTCAAAGACCGTCTCCTGTCATTTTTACAATTTTTGACACTTTTTTGGTGAAATGGTAGGGGTACTTTTGTACCCCTTACCATTTCACACAGGGGGGGCCGGGATCTGGGGGTCCCCTTGTTAAAGGGGGCTTCCAGATTCCGATAAGCCCCCCGCCCGCAGACCCCCACAACCACCGGACAGGGTTGTGGGGATGAGGCCCTTGTCCTCATCAACATGGGGACAAGGTGCTTTGGGGGTCTCAGACCCCCAAAGCATCCTCCCAATGTTGAGGGCATGTGGCCTGGTACGGTTCAGGCGGGAGCGCTCTCTCTTTCCTGCGGCCTGCCAGGTTGCGTGCTCGGATAAGGGTCTGGTATGGATTTTGAGGGGGACCCCACGCCATTTTTTTTGGCTGGGGTTCCCCTTAAAATCCATCCCAGACCTCAAGGGTCTGGTATGGATTTTGAGGGGGACCCTACGCCATTTTTTTTTTTTTGGCAGGGGTCCCCCTTAATATCCATCCCAGACCTGAAGGGCCTGGTTATTGAATTTGGGGGGACCCCCACGCTTTTTTTTTTTAATTGTTTTTATTTTTTATCAATGACTTTTTTTTTATCAATGACTTTCAATGAATGACGGTTCTCTGTGTTACGGGAGCCGTCAATTCACATTAGTCGCGAGTGATTTTAAATAGCTTTTTTTCTTGCAAAAATGACACTTTTTGCAGGGACAGTTCTAAGTACAGGAAACATGTGCCCCTTCACAGGCATACTATAGACACCCCCCAGGTACGAAATTTTAAGGAATATTACACTTTTATTGTTTCAATTTAAGCATTATTAAAATCACTGCTCCTGAAAAAACGGCCGTTTTAAAAAAAAAAAATTGCATTGATACATGTCCCCTGGGGCAGGACCCAGGCCCCCAAACACTTTTTATGACAATAACATGCATATTAGCCTTTAAAATTAGCACTTTTGATTTCGAACGTTCGCATCCATTATAACTAATAGGGTTCTAAAGCTCGCACAGACTTTAGGTCCGTTCGCGGGTTCTGGTGCGAGCCGAACAGGGGGGTGTTCGGCTCATCCCTACTTACATGTTTTGCGTGCATGCGCTTTATCAAAGCTATGGAGGGAATGGCAACAGGATCATTTAAAGGAATTTGAGGCTATTAAGTGGAAGGGGGAGAGGGTGAAGAAAGCAAGCTTGGTAAGAGCTGTTAACCCCTCTCACCCTAAGGTTAAAGCTAAATACTTGATGAGTTACAAAACACGTGTAAGCAGGTACCATTGTAAGACAATATACATAAAAAAAGCTGCTGCTTAATACAAACGTAATGAACCTACACATACTAAATGTAAAAAAATAATTATAAATGTATTGAAATACAAAATCAATTAAAAAACAATAATAAATATAAAAATGTAATTTAAATTAAAAAAAAAAATGTGAATAAATAATAATAATAAATAAAAGTAAAAATAAAAATAATAAGTGCGTTTTCTTGTTTTTTATTCTTTATACGTATGTGCCATGGGAGCATTGCTTGTGCACGTATGTGTATATACACCTATGTGTATACGTGCGTGTGCGTGTGTGTGTGCGTGTTTTTCACGTGTCGTTGAGATGTTGTTCTTCCAGACATGTGGATATACACATATGGTTTTTGACACTTATGCAAACGTTATCATCAGTGGTGCATATATAATAATGTTTTTCCACTTTTATTTTATTATTTTTACTTATAATTATTATTATTTATTCACATTCATTTTTATTTTTATTAAAATTTTCAATAACATTTTCTTTCATATTCATTATTATTTTTTAATTGATTTTGTATTTCAATACATTTATTATAAAATTGTTTTACATTTATTATGTGTAGGTTCATTACGTGTGTATTAGGCAGCAGCTTTTTTTATGTATTTTGTCTTACAATAGTACCTGCTTACACACACGTTTTAGCACACGTTTTAGCTTCAACCTTAGAGTGAGAGGGGTTAACAGCACTTTCCTTTAAATTGTCCTGTTGCCGTTCCCTCCGTGGCTTTGATAAAGCACATTCGCGCGAAACATGTAAGCTACGGCAACCTTTTCAGCTTGCGGTCCACCACTACACCCAGGGTTCCTGCTTCCGGAATAGCGCTGATGTCATCTCATGCGCCCGGCTCCAGTGGCTATGCTTAGCTTCCCCGGCTCCATTCTCCAGTGGTGACGGACACACTACACTCTAAACAGCTTGGCACAATGCTATTGGATTACAGAAGTAAGTTCCAGCCATCATCGCAGCCAGCCAGTGTCTCACTGCTCACACGGTATTCCTCAGGATTCTGACCTCACATAAGAAGCATGAGGCAGTCCATCACCCCACTTTCTTCCATCAAGACAATACTGTTCCCCACTTGCTTTGCAATGATCTCTCTCCACGTGTGACCTACGAGCCTCCTGAAAGCATTTAACCCCTTCTCATCCAGACATCACGGTGGTACCGTTTTAAATTTTAATATAATACAGTTACATAGCTATATGCTTTTTATTATCCGCTGCAGTTTTGTACCAGCACCAACAGCCTTTGTAATTTGCTGAGTAACTGTCTACAGGGTAATAAACTAAGTTATATATATATATATATATATATATATATATATATATATATATATATATATATATATATAATTTTGGCTCCTGCCCATAGAGCGATGCTTTTTTGTCTTTTTGATTCCTGCTCCCTATTTTTCCAGTGGTTGGCAGCTGCAGTGGATATCAGTTTTATCTACATATATCCACATATGACTGACAGTTTATGAACTTGTTGATAGAGAGCTTTAACAAGCCTGTCCGAAGCCTTGTTGAAGCCGAAGCAAGTGTAAATGAGCCCTTAAGCCGAGAGAGTGGACTGAGCACTTTCTCTTTGGAGGTGCTCCCCCTTAATATCATCTGGCATAGGACCTATACTAAACCTTGGAACTTGACTCTGAAGCTGTGCCCTCAGGCAGCAGGCCTGGGAGGCTATGACTTGATCCCTCACTTTGGCATCTTCTCCAGAAAAACCCTGGGAAGGAAGGAACCCTTTAGAAAGGACTCTCCAAATATATACAGTGTCTCCTTCCCTAGCCCACATCCTTGGCAAATAAACTTTCTAGTGAGACAAGGGTGAAAAAATATTTATAACATAATCCATAACATAAAACACAAAATTGTGTTTTCTTTAACTATCTACTGGAGAATACTTCCCAGGAGCAGGCAGAAATAAACAATGCACTAGGTTTAGGGGGAAACTCAACCAATACAGAAAAATATAAACAGAGTTTAGGCTAGATACAGCTTAGTAGGCCACCAAATTTGGAATAGGGACACCTCAGTTTATGGCCGAATTCCTACATTTACTCAAAAACATGTATAAAAAGACACCCAGGCAGACCAATAATTGATTAGTGCATAGGGTAGTTCAAAATCAGAACCGTGTCCCTATGCTGGGGCCCCCACCTAAAATGACAGGTGTGGTTCCTTAAGGTCATGCATAAACATGAAAAAAAATGGGGATTAGAGATCAACAAGAAACCTTATAAAGGAACACTATGGGCTTAAAAAATCGACTTTATTGAATATGGTTAAAATGAATTAGTGCAAAAAACTACCACTGAGGCAAACATTAAAAATGACAATGTTGTCAAACAACTCAGAGACCTGCCAGCAGCACACCTTATACACCCATCACATACAGTCCACACGGCAATAAGTCTATGGGAAAACACAGGCTCTTCCACAATCAGTGGTATAAGAAAGGATGAGATTATTCAAATGGAAAAAACACTCAATCCACAGAGCCCAAACCCTGGAAATCTTCCAATCAAAGGGTATAGCAATCCACATAGAGTGCCGCTGAGGCTGAATGTTCAGTAAAACCGCAATGAGGATAATGGCTGGATGGGAAGATAAGAGCGGGATGGAAATGGGAGTAGCTGGCTGTATCTTGGATAGGGTCTATGGATATACAGCAGAACCAGTCACAGAAGTTGGTATAGGTCAACCCCACAACAGGAGATTCACAGCCAGATATCGCTGGATATATAAATACTGGTGAGGACTCAAGTCCCATATAGCAGCATATAGCCACTGGGCAGCATATAGCTGCTGTACACTAGTATGTTCACCACCTCATGTCTCACAGAAGGGGGGATTGCTGAAAATCCTCGTGCTGTGTGCAGTCCATGCTTGCCAGCTCCTATTTTATAGTCCAATAGCCAAGAGAGATTGAAGTTCTACAAAGCCAGGCTGCTTCCCAATGGTCGGGCGGGGAGGGTGGGTCAGGCAGGGTCACCAGAGTTGCATGTTGACATCACGCTAACCTGTTTCATCTGCCTA
Organism: Lithobates sylvaticus; assembly: GCA_028564925.1. NCBI lineage: Eukaryota > Metazoa > Chordata > Amphibia > Anura > Ranidae > Lithobates > Lithobates sylvaticus. Next base: position 357,370,752 of record CM053028.1, on the reverse strand, counting down.
TCAGTGAACTTCTTTAGAGTTCCTACATTTCCTTCTAAAATGGACTCCATGGTCATCCTCTGAGGAATTAAAGCTAACATTCGATTTATACAAAAGATCTAATTCAATTATGATTTCATTGACAAATTATAGTTATTATTAAAATGCAGCTAGTATAAGCTCCTGAATTTGAGTTAGTATTAACCTCTCGTAATTTTATGTACTGCAGCAATCAGACTAGGAAAGAGAGAGCCATCACTAGGAACCAATCGAGTACTGAAATACTGTAGCTGTGTAACAAATTGATGAACTATTGCAGCAACTTCATTGTCCAATCACACAGACTTGGGCCCGTGTAGTTAAATAGCTATATTCCATACCTGCAGTAGAAAATGGTATGGCCTCCAACCTGGCTCAATGATCTGGCAGAGCTGTGTGAATTTTAGAACTAGATTGGCAACATTACAAATCCTTTGGCAAGTAAATAACCTCCAATATTTGTGATTCAACGGTGTAGTTGTTTGTGTGAAGTTAAAGTATGTGTTTTTCCTCCTGTTCTGGTGGAAACTGTACATTTTTTCCTGTAAAAGTGATATGAGCATGGCCTCCTCCACACAGAGACACAGTGCATATGAAGGCATGGTAATCAGTAATGGGGAAAGATCAGCTAATAGGAGACCACAGGCAAGACTGATGTTTACATTTTCTGCTCAATGAGTGGAAACTGGGACATTCTGTCCAAGTGACAATTGTCACCAGGACAAATCAAGAGGGTGTATTTCTCCAGTGGAGACAGCATGATAAAATTGGCAAAGGTTCTAAACCTTCTTTATTATATATAAAACTAAAAAAATGTGGCTATAAATAAAATTATTGGTTTGTGCTGCCAGAGATCCCAAATGAAGGCAATATCTTGTTTTGCAGATGTCCCAAACCCACAAGCTGTGGATCCATGGTGTTGGCAGCGGACGAGCGAGTGAGGCTCCATCTCCAGCTCAAGTTGCCGCCTGCTGTAGGCTGTATGTTCGGAGTGTATGGATCCTTGTAGGGATCTAGTGCCTGCCTGATGGTCTGGCAGGGGTCATGATGCCAAGAAGACTAGCCAATACAACCTGCACTGCCACCCTCCCACCACCACACGGCATCTGCCCCCCATTCTCCCAGCTCGACCATTCCCTTCCCTCTCTGTGGTCACACCACTCAGGCAATATATATATATTGTACAAAAATATGCTAAATATATATACTTGCGCTAATGGTGTGTATGTGAAAAAAGGAAGCAGCAGCTATACACAAAGTGCTGATCACTTGAAAAACGTATAAATATAAAATATAGCGCTCACAACCATTAAAGTATAAAAAACATGTGTGAACAAACACAATCAAATAATTGGCAAAATAAAGTCCTTTCTAAAAAATCTATATATATTTTTTAGAATCTTTATTTGTATCTGTTTGGCTGACCACATGAGCTCAATCTATTATTATTATTATTACTATGGAAAAATAGTATTATTATTATTATTGAAAAAATATATTATTATTATTATGAAAAAATGTGGTTATTTTTATTGGAAAACATTTTTAATCTTTATTTGTACTCAGGCCTCAGGAAAACATTTTTAATCTTTATTTGTACTCACCACTCAGGCAATATATATATATATATTTTAGAATGTTTATTTGAATCTGTTTGGCTGACCGCATGAGCTCAGTCTATTATTATTATTATTAATATGGAAAAATATTATTATTATTTGTTATTATTATTATGAAAATTGTTTGCTATTATTCTTATTATTGAAAAAAAATTATGTTTTTTAAATCTTTATTTGTATCTGTTTGGATGATTACATGAGCTCAATTCAGTATTATTAATAATATTTAATAGAGCTCATATGATTAGCCAAACCTATACAAATAAAGATTTTTAAAAATATATTTTTTTCAATAATAAGAATAATAACAATTTTCCTCTGGTCCGTGGAGGGGTTGTCTTCTGCGAGACCGGTCCCTGGTGCCAGAGAGGTTGAGGACCACTGTTCTATTGCATCTAAATGCAAGCCCCTACCTCTCTGGCTTGGGTAGCACACCTCCTAGCTGACTGCCTGAATAGCTGCAATTTAGGAAGACACATAACTAGAGTCCGCAAACAAGAACCTTGCTGTTTTGAAATGGATTTAGCTTGTGCTTCCCATACACTTGCTAACTTTTTCCTTCACTGCTCTTTGTGACTTGTGGTTTCTCTTTAGAACATTCTTTCCCTATCACATGGGAAGTTATTGCAGGAAAGCCCTCCCAGGCTCTAGTAATTGCCACTAGTAAAGATGACCTGCCACCTGTTTACAGGAACAGTAACAGTGCCACATTGCCATTGAGAAGGGTGCAGCTACCTGCGTTGAAAAAATTGATGTTCACAGTAAGTAAACGTTTGACTCTGGTTTCAGAGGTGTAATACAGACAGCTTTTATTTCAGTTGCTTTGACAATGAAGACCAAGAGTGACCGATATGTATTCCCATAGGGTTTGGATGTTTATAAGCTGTTAGTATTTGAATAAACTTTTTTCTTTTTTGTTCTGTTTGGTAGTTTTTATTCAACTTAAATAAAGATGTACATACAGTTTAGGGAGCAGAATAATTTATATACCGGTAATTAATTGAAGAGACTATTTAAATATACAATCATTGACCCATATGAGCTAATCATGAACTGATTATATTTTCTGCTCAAACGAGTGGAAAATGTTGAGCACAATAATTTCAAATGCAGAATTCAGCAATTTTAATATTTTCAGCTTGTCTATCTAGTGGAAGCAGATTTAATTACAGTATGTTTTAGTTTATCATAAAATGCAGGCCATGCAAAGGATTTATGATACAGAAAACCCATATATGTAAATATAGATTGTTGCATTCCTTTAAAGTGTTACTAAACCTAGGACCCCACATTCACTATATCTGGTCTCCCACAGGACACAGAACATAAAAATGCAATTGTCTTACTAAATATACACTGTTAAATACCATTTCTCATCGGCAGTTAGAGCAGTCTTGTTACTTCTATCAGTGTCTGGTTAAAGCTTTTAAGAGTTTTCATTCTCCCCTGATTGTCCTATGAGGCTGCAGGACCCCTGATCCTCTGTTTGGCAGTGCTGATTGGCCCTGTGCTGAACACACGCACTCTCCCAAGAAAAATAAATACTCTAGCAATACAGTCCAAACTGAGCATGTGCAGCTTGCCCCTTGGGCTCTGTTTTATCAGGAGATGAATTGGAGACTGTGGAAGAAGGGGAGGATCAGAGATGACAGGATCAAAGGGTCTTTTTACACAATGTAGAGGATTAACCTCTTAGGTTCCACAGTGAGTATTTTTAAAAATGCATATACAGACTGATTTTACTGTTGTAGGTTTAGTAACACTTTAACTAGGGGTAACCAGCTATGCACTCTCTAGTATGTGTGCTATTGTTCTTCCATCCTTCCCATGGCTGGAAATAACAGAAATTAATACATTTTTTGTTAATGTATGTAGTGGGGCATTTTTAGCACTGTGGCATCTTATATTTGTATAATGTATCTCACATGAAAGAAATATGCACTTAATTTACAGTGTCAGGAAGTGATCTCTAGAGGAAGAGAGAAGTGCAGGCAGCACTGCTGCTCCCTCTGGTGAGTGTCTGTCCAGAAAACACGATTACTGTCTCCTTCTCCTTAGTAATACCCGGCGGTATTATTTTCATCATTCCTAAAACAATATGTAAACAGACATGCTCCCAGGTCTCTGCACATGGATGAAATTCAGCAGCACATCTGTTTACATGAATGAAAAGCTCAAAGTAATGCTCCCTGTGAGGCCAGGAGGCTGAAGGAGAAGATTAAAAAACATCATTCTCACCTAGGTGAAAATAGAGACAGAGAGTGGGTCCAGCAGCAAATAAAAAAGTAAATAAAAAAATAAAAGGAGTCTGGCACGTGTCCTTCATGCAGACCCGTCCTTAAGAACAGACACCCCTCCCTGGGTGGCTTCCAGACATCCCACAATGTGGCTACAGAGAAGCCAAGTCGTGTCCTACATTCAGACCTTTCTCTCCCTATCAGATATCCTATCTAACCCATCTGGCTTTGACAAGATGCTTCTACAAGCCGACCCACCAACGCACATGGTTTCCCAACTTTACTCCTTACTGCTCAATGCCTCTACCCTTACCTCCCACACAGAACTGGGAATTGGAGTTACGACATTCTATTTCCCATGCGGACTGGCAAACGTGCTTCATCCTGATGCATAAGATTTCTCTAGCAACTAAGACCCAGGAAAAAGGGTTCAAGTTGGTGGTGACAAGATGGTACAGATGCCCTTTGACTATACAGCGTTTTAACCCATCCCTGTCAGACACTTGTTGGCGATGCCTGTTCTCTAGAGGTGGTGGGATTACCCTCCGAGACGGAAGTTTTGGCAAAATATCTTTGACTTGTACTGCAGACTGATGGTGACCTCAATCAAACCCTCACCAGAGGTAGCCCTTCTGTCTATTATCCCGGGCCTCCTCGAATCGATTAAAAAAGATATCCTGTGACATTTTCTAGCCGCAACCAGGACAGTGATTCCCCATCATTGGAGATCAACAAATGTGCCCTCCCAAGGGGATTGGGCTGTTGACGTGGACTGGATCAGAGACCTGGAAAGTATGTTGGCCCAAGAAACTGGGAAGGAGGAGCAGTTCTCTATCATTTGGACTTCATGGTCCATGCTTCGTTACTCTGTGGAATTTATCACATGGGCTGAAGGTGACTCAGCCTCACCTACTTCCTAGCCATGCTGGAGTGTATCCTTACCCTCTTTCTCTCTCTCCCCCCCCCCCCCCCCTCCCCACATCCCTCTCTAATTCTAATACCTGTCCTAGTATTATCTAATCCATATGAAGCTTGGTTACATAAAATCGTCCTGTTTCTTTGGATAACAAGTGACCCATACAACATCCCATTTTTTTGGGGAATAGTGCCTATTAAAATAATATACGTTGTCCTTTTTTTTTCTCTTTATTGTAATTGAGCTATATGATCGAGACACTACCTGAGCTTTGGATTATACCTGGTTATATATCCTGTTGAGAGGAAGGGCCTTTTACCACTATATGAAGGACTGTTACTACTTACTGTTACTACTCTGTTATTCTGCCCTCTTATGTGTAGTATGTTACTATAATGTTTTTCAATGTCATTTCTTGAGAAGATTTAACCATAGAATCTCAGTACGAACACATCCTGTTTACGTTCACTTTCTTACACTATCTGTACTTGATATCACTTTTGTATATTGTAACAATGTTAATCTGTCTATTCTTTCATTACCCTTTAATACAATAAAATTGAACTAAAAAAATAAAAGGAATGAAGAATAGAATAAAGAAAAGTTTTATTTTTGAGTGAAGGGCCGTTTAAGTTGATCATACATGGATTTGCAGTTTTTAGGCAATTTTAACCATATTCAATCCAGGGGAATCAAACATACAATTGAAAGCATTTACCTGAATTCAAGCAATTTACTATTTACAAGTACAATTGACCACCTGCATTTGATTACTTGAACTGAGCTATAAATTGTCAGCTCCAACACAAGGTAATAAAACAATCATTTGAAACTTGGAAAACATAGTGTCAATTTCCCAAAAACTTTTAACATTTTTAATCAAAGCAATTTTGATTCCATCTCTCTATGGTCAATAGAGGCCATTCTTTTTTTCCTATGTGGTTCTGCTTGGGGTTTCACTTCCTTTAAATTGCCCAAAAATGTGTATGGCCAGCTTTAGAGCTGCTTAAATTTGAGAAGAAAGTGGAACCAAATTTACACTTGAAAACCCAGAAAGAAATTTTATGTGGTGAGAATTTATTTCAAGACTGGAAACTGAGCAAAGGAAGTAGGACAAACTTTTTCTCTGAACTTAAAGTGTTACTAAACCCAGGACCTGCAGTCACTATATCTTGTCTCCCACAGAACATAGAAAATGGAAATGCAATCATTTTAGTAAATATAAACGGATAAATACCAGTGGCAGCTGGTGTTTTTTTGTTTAGGGGACGGCAAACAAGCACCCCCATAGCACCTGAAACCCCCCGACCCGCTGTCTGCCAGTCCACTGGCACTTACTCCATCGGCAAGAGGGCTCAGCGGGCACATCGGGGATCAGCGGGTACATCTGGAATTAGCAGGCACACAGCATCGGGGATCAGCGAGCACACAGCGGTGGGGATCGGCGGGCACATCGGGTAGGGGGATCAGGCTGCGGCAGGCATCTGGCAGCACCTCCTGTGTCCTCCTCTCTTCTGAGATCACGGCGTCTTCCACCGTGTGTCTCCTCCCCTCCTCCTAGGCAAAGAATAGGATAGTCTGACCTTTTAGTCAATCAGGAAACAGGTAACAGACCCACGCTTCCTGATTGGTGGAGAGGTGATTCAGTGTTAGAAAAGCGAATATTCATTTGCTTTTCTAACACACCTGGGTGGGCTATGAGCGCAATGCTCCAAGTTCACCCTATTTTGAAGCCTAATAGATATCTTCAGCTAAGTGACTCATATGAAAACTTATTTATTGTGTCATATATTATAGAGTAGATTCAGTGCTTCAGTTAAATCTGTGGACCAACATGTTCTCACCTTTTGTTCAGCTCCTGTCTGCTCTGGGTTCTCCTGTCTGCTGGATCCCTCATTTGATTTTAAAAATCAAAGTCCTCTCCTCCATGCAGTTTTTTTTACCTTTTTGAACTCTTGTAAAAGTCACAGAACTCACTGCGTTGTTGCAGGTATAATGCATCCATTTCTACTGTAGCACAAGCATAGCTATAGTAGAAACAAAATATCAATCCTTTCCTACATCCAGTCAGCTCTTGTGCACCCAAGTTGATTAACTTGTATTTATCATATTGATTTAACCCAATCTATGTACAGCCTCCCCAACCTGTTTTCAGCTCTTCATTCCATTGTTGGTTCAAGCTCACCCCAAGACCACAAAATTATTAAAACAAAGAATTGGATAATGAAACCTAAATCAAAATATCAGTACATAATGAGTTAATTGCACAAATGAGGGTAGTAGAACCACAAATTCAAGTAAGACTTAATTATAATTATAGATAGGCGAGCTGTTTGGGCCCACCAAGTGCCCCACAATGCACTGCGTGCTGCACAGTGCATTCTAGGACCCCGATTGGCTGAAGCAATGCACCTGACCACCAGTGTTGGTCATCTTACTTTAAAAAAGTAATTAGTTACATTACAAATTACTTCTCCCAAAAAAGTAATTGAGTTAGTAACTCAGTTTCTACATTGGAAAAGTAATTAGTTACTCAGAAAAGTAACTGTGATTTTTTTTTTTTTTTATATTCTTAGGGGCGGGTCTAGTATTACTGTAAGCAAGGGGTGCGTTCCCCCCTGCACGTCTGTTCCCCCCAACACATATATCTGTTTCCCCTCTGTACCCCACTACACATCTGTCCCCCCCACACACGTATATCTGTTCCCCCTCTGTACCCCACTACACGTCTGTCCCCCCCACACACATATATCTGTTGCCCCTCTGTACATCTGTCCCCCCCAAACTCACGGATCGGATCATTGCTTGGATCAGAGTCACGGATCGGATCATTTTTCTGATCAGCAAATAATAATTGAATTTGCAAAAACCTGTAAAAATTCCACCACCATAAAGCCCCCACTGTAATATCCATAATCTCACCCACTGTAATATCCACGTCATCTCCTCAACTGTAATATTGGCTGAATATGGCTGGGTACGGCTGAGCATGGCTGGGTACGGCTGGGTATCGCCGAGTATGGCTGGGTATTACCGTGTATTGCAGAGTATGGCTGGGTATTACCGAGTATTGCAGAGTATGGCTGGGTATGGCAGAGTATTGGCAGGGTGTTGCAGAGTATTGGCAGGGTGTTGCAGAGTATTGGCAGGGTGTTGCAGAGTATTGGCAGGGTGTTGCAGAGTATTGGCAGGGTGTTGCAGAGTATTGGCTGGGTATCGCAGAGTATTGGCTGGGTATTACCGAGTATTGCAGAGTATGGCTGGGTATTACCGAGTATTGCAGAGTATGGCTGGGTATTACCGAGTATTGCAGAGTATGGCTGGGTATTACCGAGTATTGCAGAGTATGGCTGGGTATTACCGAGTATTGCAGAGTATTGCAGAGTATGGCTGGGTATTACAGAGTATTGCAGAGTATGGCTGGGTATTACGGGGTATTGCAGAGTATGGCTGGGTATGGCAGAGTATTGCAGAGTATAGCTAGGTATTACGGGGTATTGCAGAGTATGGCTGGGTATGGCAGAGTATGGATGGGTATTACGGGGTATTGCGGGGTATTGCAGAGTATGGCAGAGTATGGCTGGGTATGGCAGAGTGTTGCAGAGTATTGGCAGAGTATTGGCAGAGTATTGGCAGGGTATTGGCAGAGTATTGCAGAGTATTACCTGGGTATTGCAGGGTGTTGTCAGGGTATTGGCTGGTATTGCAGAGTATTGGCAGGGTATGTGCTGGCATCCGATCTCTCCCCTCCACTGTACAGATCTGTACACAGAGGGGAGAGAGGAACCGGCGACAACTTGACGCCGGTTTGTTTACAAGTGATCGCTCCGTCATTTGACGGAGCAATCACATTGTAAACTGCCGACGGGTGCGCCAAGATGGCCGCCGCTCCGGAGCTAGGCCGAAGCCGCGGCCTTTCCTAAGGCCGAGGCCGCGGACGGCTCCGCGGATCGCGGCGAGTAATTGCGGTAACGCCGCCCCAGTAATGGGAATGGCGTTATCGCGAGGGGAAGAGTAATCAGTTAGATTACTCGTTACCCTTTAAAGTAACGCCGTTTACTTTAATCGCGTTACTTACAACACTGCTGACCACTGGTCAGAGCCCTGATTGGACAAGTCATGATGACTTTGCCCAATCGTGGCTCAGTGCTCATAGTCCCACCCCACATGTTCCTTCCCACAGGAACCTTTTGCAGTGTGTTGTTGGAGATAGAGCAGGGCTCAGTGATAGCTAGTTAGTGTTATTGTGACTGAGTGTAAAGTGTCAGTGTAGTGTTAGTGTAGTGTGAGTACAGTGTAGTGTTAGTGTAGTGTCAGTGTAATGCAGTGTTTAACAGCATTACATTTAGCATTACATTTACTGCTGTATACAGTGCTGTATACACACTTTTTTTTTTGTCACTGCGTCCTTTTTTTAAATTGTCAGCCGCAGTTTGTCTTACTGCAACGCTGGTGTTCCCCTTTTTTTATGTCAGCGGCAGTTTCCAATAGTACACAGTTTATAGTGCACCAAGCACCACATTTCATTTTTTTTTGTTGCTACTTCCTTTTTTTGTATTATTGTTGCTGTTCCCCTGCCCCCTTTTTTTAAATTGTCAGCCACAGTTTGTCTTACTGCGACGCTGGTGTCCCCCCTTTTTTATTAATATATATATCTTTTTTTTTTGTGTTACACAGTTTATAGTGCACCAAGCACCACATTTCATTTTTTTTTTTTTTTTGTCGTTTTTTTAATTTATTTTTTTAATATTGTTGTTATTCTCCTGCCCCCTTTTTTTTAATTGTCAGCCAAAGTTTGTCTTATTGCACCACTGGTGTTCCCCCTTTTTTATATATATATATATATATATATATATATATATATATATATATATATATATATATATGCACCAAGCACCACATTTAATTTCTTAGTTTTTTGGCGTTGAGTCATTTTTTTAACTATTGTTGTTATTCTCCTGCCCCCTTTTTTTTAATTCTCAGCCACAGCTTGTCTTACTGCGATTCTGGTGTTTCCCCTTTTTACTAATATATATATATATTTTTATCAGTGCTGAATTGTACACAGTTTATAGTGCACCAAACATCACATTTCATTAAATAAAGTGCATCCAATCAACTATTTATTATTATCTAATACATTTGTGTAATAAGCCCATCATGTCGGAGAGTCCAACAAGGAGAGGCCTAATCATACAGACTGGCTCCCCAAGCCGTTGTTTTCAAAATAGAGCTTTCAGGGAAAATCTATTTAAATGTAATTTCTTTCCTTTATATATGTCAGTTTTGCCGTGGCAAGTTCTTTACACCATACAGATGGCCACTTTACAGGCAGACTAAGAGGACCCTGGCACTACATTTAAAGCAATTTTTCATTTTTATTGTTTCACTTTAACCATCATTAAAATCACTGTTTCTTTAACTGCTTCAGCCCCGGAAGATTTTACCCCCTTCCTGGCCAGAGCACTTTTTGCGATTCGGCACTGCATTTTTTACCACAAATAGAGCTTTCTTTTGGTGGTATTTGATCACCTCTGCGATTTTTATTTTTTGCACTATAAAGAAAAAAAGAGCGACAATTTTGGAAAAAACACAATATTTTTTACTTTTTGCTATAATAAATATCCCCCAAAAATATATAAAAAATGTTTTTTTCAGTTTAGGCGACATGTATTCTTCTACATATTTTTGGTAAAAGAAATTGTAATAAGCGTATATTGATTGGTTTGTGCAAAAGTTTTAGCGTCTACAAAATAGGGGATAGTTTTATGGCATTTTTATTATTCATTTTTTTTATTAGTAATGGCGGCGATCTGCGACATTATAGCAGACACATCGGACACTATTGACACTATTTTGGGACCGTTGTAATTTATACAGCGATCAGTGCTATAAAAATGCACGGATAACTGTGTAAATGACACTGGCAGGGCAGGGGTTAACCACTAGAGGGCGATGAAGGGGTTAAGTGTGTCCTAGGGGGTGATTCTAATTGTGGGGGGATGGGCTACAACTCACATGACAGCGATCGCTGCTCCCGGGAATACTGATCTCTGTCATTCACAAATGCCATTAAAAAAAGACCAGGACACTTTTTATGCATTAAAAAACATGATCAGTAAAATTTTTACTGGTGTTTTACCGCCATGTTAATGAGGCCTAATAAAATAAATAACAGGCAGCACTTCAAACAGATAGCTTTTCAAATTTCATATATTTATGAAAGGAAGCATCATATTAAGACATAACAATGGACTATAGTATATGCATAGGATCTTACAGTACTAGTGATGAGCCAAAATGGTTTGGTAGGTGTGCTGCAAACTTTAAAGAAGTTTGGATACTGAACCTGAACCCCATTAAAAACAATGGGACCAGAATTTTCCAAATTAAAAATGGCTATTGTGAGAAATAAAAAAGCAGATTAGCGGCTTCTGTTTACATCACATGATCAGCTGTCATTGGCTGACAGGTGATCTTGTGGTAAAGGGCCGGGATCTGTCCCTTACTCTGATCTGTGATCAGCCGAGTCTCATGGACTTGCTAATCATAGAGCATGCCACCCACACCCCGCAGGGGATGCGCAGTCAGCACATGGACAGGAGGACATACATGGATGCCCTCCTGGTAATTTAGGCCCATGCTGTAGCCGTATTTCAACTATAGTGTGGGCAGAAAGAGAGCAATGCACCTCATTTGCAGAAAAATACAAGCTTTCTTTGATTCTGAGAACAAGACCTTACCTTAGCCCTTGCTATATTTCTTAGAAAGTTTCAGAGACTACCTGGTATACAGTCAGAGACAGAGGAACCAGTAAGACACAGGAAGGCGTTTAGCAGCTGACCTCATTAGCACAACTTTACCCATCAACTAAGTTTTCATAGCATCCTCTGCATTTCTCCACGCATGCATTTGCCAGGCTTCCCCAGGGTCCCTTCAGCTGGGCTCAGGCTGCATGCTAAACTCCCTGGGGCCGCATGCAGCTCATGGGACAGTAGTACAAGGGCCTGCCTGATTGGATACAGAGTGATTGGATAGATGATGTGTCCTCCTATTATATAGTTTTGGTAAATCTGAGGGAGATTGTGCAATCAGACTGTATAGTGTATGGTCACATTTATACATATAAAATTACCTAGTTGTGCTTTCGTTGTCATTAATTGTTAACATCACACTAAACACAGAAGCAAACACACATTTTGCCACATGAAAAAACAGATGACAATGCAACAAAAAATTGTGCGAAAAAATGTCCCATGAGCTACTTTCCCACATGTAGCGCAGCCACTAAAATAAACAGGCTGCCCTATGTGTGTCACTGGAAAAACAAACCAAAAAACATGCGCTCCCACTACTCTAGGTGTGAATGGGACCTGAAGCTGAAATTGATATGTTTACACAAGAACAATGAGGCTCCATTTACATCTGTGTGTTTCCAAATGCATGGCAAACTGCACAGAAAATGTGCGCTTTGCCATGCGTTTTTTTAGAAATGCTGCCAATGTGTATCCTGCTTGTGTTGTCATTACATGTTAAAGGCAACCCAAGTGCGGCAAACGCAAAAAAAAAAAAACTGTGGTAACGCATCTTGCTCCACTCCAAAAGAAGTTCTGTGGATTCTCTGGGGTAATTGTTGTGTGTAGAGTAGCCCATTCAAGTGAATGGGCTGCCCTATGTATGACGAGTGAAAACGCTCCAAAACAAACGCATGCAGGAATGTGAGTTTTGACTATGTGGAGATGTGAACGAGGCATGACAACTGAGTGTCTTCGTCCACTCCCTCCTATGTACTTGTATAAAGATGGCCTCAGAATATGCAATCTGATTGTACAATCTCTGTGCAAATTCCTAAAGATTTTCCAAAACTATGAAATAGGCGGACACACCTGAACAATCCATTCAATTTGTATCAAATCAGACAAGCCCTTGTACTACATAGCTGATGGGAGATCTAAAGGAGATTTTACAATCAGATTGCATAGGAAGTGGGTGGAAGGTGGTATTGTAATGAGGGAGGTGTGGTCCAGAGTGGTGAACAAACCCTATCACGCCCTCTTCCGTGATGCAACAAGAAAGTAAAGGTTTCTGGGAGATGGCCTACAGGAAGTGAAAGCTGAGGAAGTGATGAAATCTGAAAATCCATTTAAAAATTCAAATAAACTGACAAGATTTTAAACCTCTTGTGGATAAATTAAGTGAAAGAAAAGCACATTGGGATGACTGGGCCAAAAATGGCATTGGAAAACGCCTCTATTTACATAAACTGTCTGCGCTTTAAATCCTGTATAAAAATATAATAATAACACTTGCATTTTTGGTGCAGGTCCATTGAAGTCTATTACACGCAAAAAGCAATCTGCTGCGGGGAAAAAAGTCCCTGACCCTTTAAAAAAAACAGCTCAGAATTAACAGATGTGAACTAGATCCATAGGAAACCGTGTTAAATGGACTGTAGTGCATTTCTGAAAAACGCAAAACACACCAAAAAACACATAGGTGTAAACCAAGGGTTACAAAGGAAACCAGTTTTAAAATTGCCATTGTCAGCTTCTTTGTTTAAAAGCTAAGTTTACTTTTACAGAAAAAATAATAAATGCACATATTTTTGCAGTAAAAAATATATTTATTATATTTTCATGCCAGTCTGGAAAGTATTATAACAGTGCTCAGTAAATCGTGGCTTTAATGTGGGCACCTGCAGACATGTTCTCTGGCTTTCAGCCCATACCTCTGTACAAGCTTTCTGTTTGAAAGCTGGAGGACATGTCAGTGGACAAATAAGAAAGATGAAAGATAAAAACATTGGGATGGCTTGGGCATAAAAAACATTAGAAAAGGCTTCTATTTAATATGAAAAGTGAAATTCTATGTGAGAACGTGCACTTAGCATTTAAAACAGCACATCCTACAGAAAAAGTAAAACACTAAATATGTAGAGTGTCCCCTTAGAGTCTGGTGGGAATTTGAAGAGGATACCTCAAGCAAAAAAAGATGTAATGCCGCGTAAACACGAGCAGATTTTTTGGCGGAAAAACCTTGGATGTTTTTTCCGACAGAATTCCGCTCAAGCTTGGCTTGCATACACACGGTCACAGAAAAGTTTGCTGAACTTTCGACCATCAAAAACGCGGTGACGTACAACACTATGACGAGCCGAGAAAATTGAGTTCAATGCTTCCGTGCATGCGTCAAATTGTCTCCGAGCATGCGTAGGAATTTTGCGTGTTGGAATTGGTACAAACGATCGGAATTTCCAGCAAAAGTCCGATGGAGCATACACACGGTCGCTTTTTTCGACCAAAAGCTCTCATCGGACTATTGCTCCTAGAATTTCCGATCGTGTGTAATCATTAGACCCATTAATAAATCCATATCCAGACAGGGTAGTTTTACTTTTGCGGCCTCTTGGATGCAGCCTACCAACCATTAGAGGATATATCCAAACATAGTGGGGAGACCACCCAACACTGAGATGGGTGGACCTCCTTTACTATTTTAAAGAAGAGCGATCTGTAACTTAAGCTTTTAGGTAGAAATAACAACAGCAGATTGGGGAAGTAAATCTTGAGTCCACAAGAAAACAAAAATGTGGAAAAGACCATCTAGGAGACACAAAATTGATGCAAAAAATATTGTATCTACAAATGAGGGAAGCCACATCAATAATCATCTATATTTACAAATATATACATAGGGAGGATCACACCACTTCATACTGAGTTGAACAATAATAGCCAAGAACAGAGATATCACATAAATACTGATAGATCCTTATCCTCATTCAACACCTTAGGGAAGAAAGAATCCAATTTATAGATCCAGAATAGTTCTCCCTGTCGCATTAGGTGTGCAGATCGCCACCCTGTTTAGACGTTTTAACCCCTTCAATAACTCCAAAGCACAACTGGGAACAACAAAGACCTGCCACCTAAAATGTTTTGCCACAGATGATGGAAAATCAGCTGTTCTAATAACAATTCTGTGTTCACCTATACGCAGCCTAACTTCTATGTTTGTTTTTCTCACACATCTCAATCTAAAGGAACACTTGATAATGTAAAAACACTGATAGGGAGTCTTTTACCCTTATGTGGGTGTGCAAAGGAGTTTCCCCACATAAAAAAATATAAACTGGGCACAGCGACCACACTGAAACATGGTGTCTGATATTACCTGGCGGTCTTGGTCCTGGTTTGGCTTTGAAAATTAGTTTGTATCAAAGCATTTTTACCTGTGCAAACTCTTGTGTGAAAATATGGGGGTTCCCCAAATATCTCCTCCAATTTCAGATCACTAGACAGAACTCCCAGTGTTTCCTAATAATATGCTAAATTTGAGGAGTCTGCATTGAATAGGTAAGTACAACAGCAATGAGTTTAGATAGAACTTTTGCAATAAAATTAAGCAGGGATGTCCAGTCCTGGGCAGAGCTTTATTAAATGATTTCTGTAGTTCAGCATTGAGATAACCCTGCTCAACAAAGTTCTCCAGCATGTGTCTGGCTTGACTTAAAAAGATCTCATCAGTCCAGGAAATATGACATATAATAATCTGATTGTAAGGCAGACCTGCTTTCAACTTTTTTTGGGATAAAAGCTACTATAGTGCAAAATGTATTCCTATTGTTAGGCTTCTGATACACATCTATCACAATTTTACTTTCAGATTGTATCACCAGGACATTGAGAAAGTGGACTGAGTTGGCACTAATCTCCAAAGAAAAAGACTGTGACAGCACAATTGTCAAGATAATCCCTAAATTGAAGAAGCTGAGATTCGGAATACTGCCATATGAAAAATACATTGCCAATATAGCTATGCCAGGTGTATGACTATAAACATAATTTTCTTCAAAATAGGCCATATATAAGTTGGCATAGCTAGGAGCCACATTAATTATGTGTCCAGAAGCTTCTGAAAGAACTGGTTATCAAAAACAAAGTAGTAAGCACTATCTCCAGCAACTTCATGTCAAAGTCAATCAAGTCAACAGGGAGATGTAAACCCACCAGAACCTCACCTAATACCCTCAACCTTCATCATGTGGTAAGGATGTGTACAGACTATTTGTGTCCATGTTGCACAGAAGGCAGCCAGTTAGAAAGTTATCCAAACAGGTCGATGGTTCAAAATATCAGTGTTATCAAGTAGAAAGTATTAAATAGAAAAAATCCAAAGCGCCAAAGAGGTCTGGATGTTGGTGCGGATAACGTGATACCAAATAAATTGACAGCTGCAGTGAATGAAAACTTTGCAAGTGCAAAATGATACCAAATAAAGAATGAATAAACTGCGCTAAGTGCCACAAATATTAAATCAATATCACATTCAGCTTCAAATGTGATTTTGGTTTAATATTTGTGGCACTTAGTGGGGTTTATTCATTCTTTATAAGGAGAAAGGATTGCATACCTACTGTACAACCTTAGATTGTAATAGTTGGTCCAGAAAGATAGCTAAGGGTTGAAAAACTGAATCAGTACCAACCATGATGGGGTGCCTCAAAGGACTCTGTAGTCCTTTGTGAATCTTGGGGAGGCATTAAAATAGGGGTGTTAATGGATATTCTCTAATCAAGTTTTGTGTTACAATTTTCATGGAGTCTGCCCGTAGTACCAATGCATCAATCTGATTTGTCAAACTCTGAATAGCATCACCTGTCAAGTTTTTAATACACTTTACCATCTGATAATTGGTGCATGACCTTAGCCTGATGGTCTGATATATTCAAAATTACAATGGCTCCACCCCTATCTGCTGGTATCACAACAATGGTGTTTTGCTCATTTAAGGAGTTTAAAACCATTTTTTATCACAGGAAAGATTCCCAACCCCATACCCATTATGTTGACTTGGCCACCATAAATGACATACATTGAAAAAGTATTATTTGGAGAGACAAAATAACCCCTTAGTGAAGGCATCTTACAGTATCTCTCTAGTGTCCAATGCCAACTTCAAGTCTGTTACAAGTATAAACAGGCACAAATCATAGGCCCTTATTTAATAACACTAGGCCCTGTTCTTGGTTTTGCTCCTGGCAGAACTGCTCACACTTGTAGATGTGGTGTTGTTTCCTCACCAGTGTCCTTTTCTTTTCCCTAGTTTGTATAAAAAAATTGGTTATGATGAAGAGAAGGACTCACTCTAATTACCCTACCATTGTGAGAAAGATTGTGTAATATCCTGTGTATTTTGATTTCTACGGATTCTCCTCTGTGCTTGACAGGTATTTACCCACCCCTAATGATAATATATAATATCATGTCTAAACCTATTTTTCTTTGTAGTCAAAATATGTTTACAATCATTTTCTAGTAAACTATTCTGAGATTCCTGAAAATTAGGAAGTTGCTGACCGTGGACAAGTGCCTCTAGCCAGGAGCATAATTTGCCAGCTGCTGTTTCAAATACAGTAAATCTATTTATTTGTGAAGTCCCTGTAGATAACAGAATTGATGCTGCTCCATGCTGGTCCACACCACATGACTCTTTCTTTTTTTTTTTTTACTTACTAATATTTTTTATTAATTTCACAGGTACAAAACATACATTTAAACCTTGCATCTTACACCCCCCCCCCCACCCAGTGTTACATTCAACTCTACTTACATAGCATCCCCGCCTCTTGTCCCTCCACCCATCCCACACACTCTCACCATGGAGATTTATACAAATGTCTATCATCTTTTGTAGTTCTAGCATATTTTCCTACTTTTATGCATTTACATTTATACTGCCAAGCTTACACTAAAACCACCATGGGCTCCCTTCCCAATCACTCAAGGGTGAAAATCCATCTTTCGCAGCCAGGCCTTCCACATCTGTACAAACTTATTAAAATTGGCACGTCTAGTAAATGTCACTTTTTCCTTCCACACTGTCATATTTATGACCTTAACCCACTCTTCAGGAGACGGAGGACTCAGTGATTGCCAATTTTGTGCAATCAATTTTCTTGCTCAGTATAAGCACCTCAGAACCATCGTTATAGTGCTTGCTGACTTTCTGCCTTTGTCCATGTTTTCCAGCACACACACTTTGGCTTCTAATTCTAATGTGGTCCTAAACGTTGTGTTTATGATATTAAGTATCTCTGCCAATACCAAAACAGTTTTGGGCATCTCCACATCATGTGTATGAGATTCCCCTTCTCCTGACACCTGGGGCATTTAGTGTCTGGTCTCCAACAAACATAAATAGTTTCCTAGGGGTGTAGTAGGCTCTGTGTAACAGAAATAGATGTATTATTTTTGTGAAGGGGAGACTGACAATAATGGTGCCAATTCCAAAATCCTCCTCCACTGTTCAAGGGTTATTACCCCTACATCCTCTTACCATCTTTCCTTATTTTTAGAAGACACTACCTCAGTAATAGTTCTCCCGATTATCTGCGCATATACTTCTGAGATAAGTCTGACTTAATTATCCTTTGGAGGAGGGGGATCTTGCTCCATTCCACGCTTTGACTATTAAACTGGGTACACAGGGCATGCCTGATCTGTAAATAACTGTAAAGTTAATAATTTGGTATCCCATACTCTATCCTCAATTCTGCAAATGATTTTAGGATGTCACCTTCATATAATTGAATCAATCGACTTATACCCTGCTTTTTCCATTCCTTAATCCTCCCTATAACCAATAGTTCTTGCAATTTTTGGTATGCGAGAGGGGGGAAGTATTCTGTTACCCCCTTATATCCTATCAGTCTCTTAACTGACTGCCATACTTTAGTAATCATCTTCAGTGTTGGACACTCAAGAGAAAAGGAATCCACTTCCAGCACCTCCACTACTGCCCCCTGTAACATCATTCTACCATTGGCATTCCCTCCTCCCGGCATGATGCCCCCAACTGCTGCAGGTGGGCTGCTAAAAAATAACTGCGAGGATGTGGAACGGCCATTCCACCCTCGCTTGTTGGCAGCTGCAATGTTTGTAAACTAATCCTAGCCTGGCCCTTCTTCCAAATTAGTTCCCTAAAAAGGGACACTATTTTTTTTAAAACATTGTTTACCTATCCAGACTGGAGAATTATGCAGCAGGTACAGCAATTGTGGCATCCAGATCATTTTAACCAAGTTACTTCGTCCTGCCACGGACAAAGAGAGCCATCTCCAAATGTCACTTTTTCGCTTGAATTTTAGCAAAAGTGGGATCAAGTTATCACTGATGTACTGATTGGGGTCACTCGACAACATTATTCCAAGGTATTTCATTGTCTCCGCTGCTTTTAACTGAGGGATTCCATACGAAATAGGATTTCTAAGTGGGTCAACAGGTAACAATGCTGACTTCTCACAATTTATAACTAGGCCCAAAAATCGTCCAAACTCCTCCACTATATGCATTGCCGCAATCAGTGATGCCTCTGTATCGCCTAAAAAAAATAAAACGTCATCTGCATATAGTGCAATCCTATCTTCCCTGACTTTCTTTGAAACCCTTGCATGCCAGTTGCTGATCTTATCGCAATTGCCAATGGCTCCATCGCAAGGGCCAACAACAGGGGTGAAAAAGGACACCCCTGTCTCGTCCCTCTCTCAAGCTGAATCCTCTCTGAGTCTTCATTATTAATTAGAATTTTAGCACTTGGGGCATTGTAAAGTGTTTTTAACCATCCTATAAAGACAGGGCCAAATCTGATTCTTTCCAGACCCCGTCAGAGATATCTCCAATCCAGGCTATCAAAAGCCTTGGCTGTATCCAAGGACAAAATAGCCCTTGAACCCATATTCTCTGTCGGGGTCTGCAGGTTCAGATACACCCTTCATATATTAATACTAGTAGATCTGTTGGGGATGAACCCTGACTGATCTGGATGTATACGTTTTGAAATGTATTTATTCAGTCTGGTTGCCAACACCTTTGCCACTATTTTGAGATCAGAACACAAAAATTATATTGGTCTATGAGAAGATGCTTTGAGCTGATCCTTCCCCTCCTTCTGCAATACTATTATGGTAGCCTCTGACATCGAGGCGGGCAGTCTCCCCTCTACTGCTGCCCAACTACATGTCTTTAAAAGCTCCGGGAGCAACCCCTCCCCATAATATTTGTAGATCTCCAACGGAAAGTCGTCTGGCCCAGGAGATTTTTGATTGGCCATCCCAGCTGCTGCTTGTTGCAGTTCTTCTAAAGTTATGAGGGTCTCCATCTTGTCCCTATTCCTCTCTGAGAGTGCCGGGATTTCTAAACCCCCCAGAAAACATTCCATTCCACTTTCCTTCTCTAGGGTTCCACGTACTGTCTCTCTGTCTCCAGCACCTATTTACTAATATTCTCCTCCCACTCCCTTGATTTCCTCTTGATCTTTACCACCTGTTGAATCAATAACCCCCGGAGGAATGCTTTTAGAGTGTCCCACATCACCCCCACTGGTGCTGCGCCTGTATTGAATACCACTAACTCTTTTAATTTTAATGTTATTTCATCGGGTTTCTCCATTAATTTCAACCATAATGGGTTTATTTTCCACATTTTTGGGGAGCTTTTTCCCCTCAGATTTACCGTCCGCACCAGTGGTGAGTGATCTGACACCCCTCTTGGCCAGTACGCTATGTTTTTCACTAGCCACAGTACTTCCCCATTTCCTAGAGCCATGTCTATTCAGGAGAGGGTAGAATATGAACCCGAAAAACAGAAATATTGCCGACCCCCTGGATTCCGAGATCTCCAGATGTCGCACTATCCGACCTCCTCCAAAAATTGACACAAGCAACCCTCTGATGCCCTGTCCGTCCTTATCCCTGGGAAGGTGGGAACCTGTCTAGACTCCTATCAAGGACCTTATTAAAATCCCCCACCACTATAACCGCGATACCTGCCTTATCCTCTACAAATTCCAATAATCTGTACAGGATCTCAAGTTTGAAAGGGGGGGGGGATATACACATTTGCAAGCACATACGGTGTGTTCTCTATTGAACAGAGCAAAAAAATTTAACAACCTAACTCGCTTATACTGATCTTCCTGCAGGAGAAAGAAACCCACTCCTTACTCACCCCCCTAGAATAAGATGAGGAGACTGAGTGGTATTGACTTTAAATTTCTTACTCCGGAATTGTGTCATAGTGTCTTTTGACAAATGTGTCTCCTGCAGGCAGAGCAGTCCCACTCCATGTGTCTCCAATACAGAAAAAAACTGTAGCTTTTTTAATTGGGCCCCCCATCCCCTGGACATTCCAGGAGCCTATTTTAAATGTTCTTGACTGCATCAAAAAATATAAAAAATAAGA
The DNA here is from genome assembly GCA_028564925.1 of Lithobates sylvaticus. Lineage (NCBI taxonomy): Eukaryota > Metazoa > Chordata > Amphibia > Anura > Ranidae > Lithobates > Lithobates sylvaticus. The sequence continues at coordinate 357,349,721 of CM053028.1, read as the reverse complement.
AAAAAATTAAGGAAGGAAATGAAGGAAGAAAATTCCAAAAGAAAAGCCAAAAAAATAACAGCAAAAAAAAATGTCTTACTATAGCATTACTTATTAATCGTGACTGCCCTCCAAAGGCATTCCATTCTATAATTGTGCCCTTCAAAAAATAAATAAAACCCCATCAGGAAGCTCACTCCCTTTGAATGTACTTTCTATGTCATTTCTTATTAGACGTGAGTGGCATTCTTGTGTTTTTTCTTTTCATTCCTTTCCACCTTTGTGACTTTATTATACTATTCTCCACTATCCCTCCCTCATGTATCAATGCAAAAAAAGTTTAAAAAATACCAGTTACACTTACCGGTAACGGATTTTCTAGGAAATCTTCCAGGACGGCACACCTGAGAGGATGACTGGTCACACCTGGCAGGAAACACAATTAACAAAGTTTAAAAAGCCCCACCCCTCCCTCTGACCCTCAGTTATGACAAAGTAAACACCCACACCAGTGTCAGAGGGTACATTCTGTGAAGAATAAAACATCACCAACATTTAAGGGTAGGGAAGTAGGCCTGCCGTCCTGGAAGATTTCCTAGAAAATCCGTTACCGGTAAGTGTAACTGGTATTTTTCTCTAGTCATCTTCCAGGACGGCACACCTGAGACGATGAGCAAGAAGTTAAGGCCTACCTTAGGGTGGGACCACCGCCTGTAGGACCTTCCTGCCAAAGGCCAAGTCCTGAGGGGACAACAGCTCCACTCTGTAATGCCTCAGGAAGGTATTATGGCTCGTCCATGTTGCTGCCTTGCAGATCTGATCTATGGAAGCACCTGCCCTTTCTGCCCAGGAGGTCGCCAGAGATCTGGTTGAATGAGCCTTAAGGTGGGATGGAACCGGTTTATCCGAGTGTTTATAGGCTAATGCTATTGCCTGCTTAATCCACCTGGCTATCGTAGGTTTTGAGGCCTGAAGACCCTTTCTTTGGCCCTCAAAAGTAACTAGAAGATGATTTGATCTCCTAAACTCCCTTGCCCTTTCTAGATAGACTAAAAGACAGCGTCTAACATCTAAAAGGTGCAATCTTTCTTCCTTCTCATTCTTCGGATTCTGGCAGAATGATGGAAGAATAATCTCTTGTGACCTGTGGAACCCAGAGGTCACTTTTGGTAAATAAAGAGGATCCTGTCTAAGGATTACCCTGTCCTCTAGGATCAACAAAAAAGGCTCTTTTATTGTCAGGGCCTGTAGGTCGCCTACTCTTCTAGCTGTGGTAATGGCTAGAAGAAAGGCCATTTTAAGGGAAAGAAATTTAAATGAAATTTGATCCAACGGCTCAAATGGCCCTTTCGTCAGGGCGTCCAGAACCAGGGACAAATCCCACGGCGGGAAACTAACTGTCCTTACCGGGGTTAACCTTTCCCTGGCTAGCAAAAATCTCTTAACAAGAGGGTCTTGAGCTAACCTTGTGTCAAAGAACACTGACAGGGCTGCTACCTGGACCCTAAGGGTACTGACCGCTAACCCTAGGTCTACCCCTTCCTGGAGAAAATCCAGAACGGTTGGAATCGTCTGGATAGTTCTCTGATTTGCTTGAGCCCATCTAGAGAAGATCTTCCAGACCTTTGCATAAATCTGTCTGGTAACCTTCTTCCTACTAAGGAGAAGAGTGTCAATTACCTTCTCCGAGCATCCCCTGTTCCTGAGGATCTCCCTCTCAAGAGCCAGGCCGTCAGGGACAGAAACCCCGGGTTGGGATGCAGCACTGGGCCCTGGCAGAGAAGATCCCGCCTGACCGGGAGATGTAGCGGAGGCACGACTGACCACCTCCACATGGTGGGGAACCAGACCCGCTTCGGCCACCAGGGTGCAATCAGGATAAGGTCTCCATCCGACTGTGACAGCTTTTGAAGCACTCGTGGGATGAGTACCAGGGGAGGAAAGGCATATGCCAGGCTGAAGTCCCAATTCTGAGCGAGAGCGTCTACTCCTGAGGATCTCTGTTCTCTCGTGAGAGAAAAGAATCTCTGCACCTTTGCGTTCCTTTGACAAGCGAATAAATCTATCTCTGGTACTCCGAAATGACGTTTTACCAGAGCGAAAACTTCTTCGTTCAACTCCCATTCTCCCTGAAGAATGGGCTGTCTGCTGAGGAAGTCTGCTTGTATATTGAGGGATCCCTTTATGTGGACCGCAGAGATTGAGAGAATGTTTTTCTCTGCTTCTCCCAGGAAATCTTGGGTCAGTGCCCTTAGACTGACTGACCTTGTTCCCCCTTGACGGTTCAAATAGGATACTGCCACCCGGTTGTCCGAGAAAATTTGGACTTCCCTTCCTTGGATCAAGTCCCGGAAGACACTTAATGCCTTCCCGACTGCCAGAAGCTCCCTGAAGTTTGAGGAAGCTCTGCTCTGACTCTGATCCCAGGGACCCTGGGCGTAGCGGTCTCCTAAATGAGCCCCCCAACCCCAGGCACTTGCGTCTGTTGTAATGCCTATTGGGTCTAGCTGTGTCCACGTCCGACCTCCCGATAGGTTGACGGGATCGAGCCACCAAACTAGGGAGCCTCTTACCTCCTCTGACAGAGGAACTTCCTCCTCCAGGGTTTCTCTTCTCCCGCCCCAAGAGGAGAGAAGGAAGCCCTGGAGGACTCGTGAGTGGAGCTGAGCCCAGGGAACTGCCGGGATGCAAGAGGCCATCAGGCCCAACACCCTCATGATGTTTCTCAAAGATACCTCCGGGGCTTCGAGACACACTGTCACTGCGCCCCGAATTTTTTCGACCTTTTCTGGAGGAAGAAACACTTTCTGGGCTACTGAGTCCAACTGATACCCCAAGTATACCTTTGACTGTGAGGGATCCAGGGAGGATTTCTCCTGACTCACCATCCAACCTAGGGAATCCAGGGTCGACAAGACCAACTCTCGATCTCTCAGGAGCTGGTCTCTGGATGGACTGTAGATCAACAGATCGTCGAGGTATGGTATCAGAGCTACCCCCTGAAGGTGTAGAAAGGATACTACCTCTGCCAGGACTTTGGTAAAAATCCTTGGACTGGCCGCAAGGCCGAAGGGAAGTGCCCTGAACTGCCAATGCTGCACCCCCTGCTCTGTCCGTACTGCGAAACGCAAGTACTTCTGATGATCCGGGGCAATGGGTACATGCAGGTAAGCATCTTTGAGATCTAATGTGATCATGAAAACTCCCTTCTGGAGGTGTTTTCTGACCGTGTAGATGCTCTCCATTCTGAATCGCTTGTACAACAGGTAGTGGTTCAGTTTCCGTAGATTGATAATCAACCGAAACTTGCCCGATGGCTTCGGGACCACAAAAATGTGGGAATAAAAACCGAAAGCCCTCTGAGTCACTGGGACCGGGATAATCACTTCCTGTTCTGCGAGCATGCGAACGCTGTCTAGCAAGCCCCTTGCCTTCAGAGAATCTTTGGGAAGGTAAGTAACCAAAAAATTTTGAGGTGGGAGTGACCGAAATTCCAGCTTGTAACCTAGTTTTATTAGGTCTAAAATATAAGGGCTCTCTGAGATCTTCTCCCAATGGGGAAGGAAATACGAGAGCCTTGCGCCCACTTTTATGGCGTCATTTAGAATCCTTGCTGGACGGTCCGGACCCAGAAAAAAGGATTCCACCTTTTTCTTTGCCCTTTCCGATCCCCCATTTCTTCCTTTGTCCCCCTTTGCCCTTGAACTGGCCTTTTGCCGGGGGGCCACGAAAAAATTTCCTCCCTTTTTCCTTCTTGGGTTTGGAGGGAAATTTCTTACCTTTTTCTGTGGATCGGGAAAGGACCTGTTCCAGACCCGAACCAAAGAGTAGGGAGCCCTCAAAGGGAATACCACAGAGTCGGGACTTAGAGGTGAAGTCTCCGTCCCAAGTCTTAACCCAAAGGGCCCTCCTGGCTGAGTTCAGTAATGCCGCTGACTTAGCAGTCGTCCTTACTGTCTCTACTGCCGCGTCCGCCAAAAAGGCGATAGCTCTCCCCACCACTTCCAGGGATTCTACTACCTCCCTGGATTCCTTCTTACGTGTGAGATGGTCCATCAGCTTGTTGAGCCATGCGTCCGCGTTCCTGGCTACACAAGCTGAAGCTAATGCAGGGCTCATGGCCGATGCATTTGCTTCCCAAGCTCTACGCAACAGGATCTCAGATTTTTTATCCATCTGATCCTGAATGTTACCCGCGTCCTCAAAAGATAAGTCCGACCGTTTAGAAACCTGCGCCAAGGACGCATCTAAACGTGGGACTTTGAAAAATTTTTCTTCCTCCTCCTCCTTAAAAGGACATCTCCGCTTCCAAGTTTTAAGTCTGAGGAGTTTACGCTCAGGTTCCTTCCATTCCCTCAAGATAATATCTTTCAGGGACTGGTGAACTGGGAAGGATCTGGCCTGTGGCTTACCCAAACCTCTATAGACCTTATCCTGAGCTGACACTTGGGCGGAAGGTAACTGAATGTCCTCTGACGCATATACTGCCCTGAGGAGACCCTCCATATCTTCTGCTGAAAAGAGGTGTCCCCCAGATCTGGTCTCTACATGGCTATCCTGATCTGAGTCCTCCCCCTCCTGGGAACTCAGGTCAGAGCTGCAAACCTCCTCCTCTGAATAGTATGGGGCAGGTTCTTGAGACCCTCCTGTAAAGGTAGATCTATCTTCCTGTGAGGGAGAGCTTTCCCTTACTGATCTGGCATCCCCCTGACGCTGATCAAGTACGGCTTTAAAAGACTGAAGGGTAGCTAGCATCTCAACCTGAAGTGCCCTGCATTCCTTCGCAACTTCTGCTGTCTCTTTGCCTGCCAATTTGTAAATACATTTGTAACAAAAAGGCTTGCTGTGGTCCTGTGGGAGTTTAGAGCTACAAGACCCACAGCGTTTAGTTTTGGATGTGGCTTTCCCAGACCTACTGGCTCTCTCCTGAGCAGGGCATTCGGTCTCTGTAAGAAAGGGACACCCCATTAGCCACATCACATACACATACAGTGTGGGGGACAAGGACAATAGGGCCACCCCAAATGTCTGCCCCCCCCTCGCTCCAGCCGAGTCACTCACCCCCTGTGGCGACCTCTGATGCCGCGAGCTCTGGTCCGCCTTCCATCCTCTGCCTCTACACCGGTAGATGGATCGACTGTGAAGGCTGTGGACCTTGGGCCCCCTCTTTCCAAACAGCCGCCTCGTGCTCTGACCGCCGCGCTCGCCGCCATTTTGTTGAAGCCCCGGCGCGCCGGATATGACGTCACACCGGCGCCCGGCGGCTTCCGGACATGCGCACTAGCGGCTACAGACGCCGCTCTGCGCCGCGGTCTATCCCTAAGGATGGCACGGCCCCCTAAGGGGAAGAAAACGTTCGGCCATTGGAGCCCAGCTTCCGGCCGACGTGGGGTGTATCAGCGGCCCCCCCCCAACCGTCCACCACTGTCAGGTATGAGGGGAGGAAAAGAGGGAAGGTTAGGTGGCCCCTGGGGTTATGGACAACTCACCTGTCCTAGTGCCCCAGCCTCTCCCATTCAGCTTTCTAGGGAGAGCAGAGGGAAAACCCCTTAATTCAATGGCATTTGAAAAATGCTTGAACAGAGAACCCCACAGGCACCACTGACTGCTCTGGGTTTGTTCATTAAGGGGGCGACCATGGTCCCAGACCTGAGGTCTTAGAAAAAAATAACAAACGGTTTCGCAGCCATCAGCGTGTGGGAAACACAATCAATAACTGAGGGTCAGAGGGAGGGGTGGGGCTTTTTAAACTTTGTTAATTGTGTTTCCTGCCAGGTGTGACCAGTCATCCTCTCAGGTGTGCCGTCCTGGAAGATGACTAGAGAAACAATGTTTTTATGGTTTTTAAAGGGGCAGTGATTTTAATGATGCTTAAAATGAAACATAACATTTTTTATATTCCTTTAATACACTGGGGGGGGGGGGGGGGTCCCCTTAGGCTGCCTGTAAAGTGGCGCATCTGTGCAATGTGTAGAACAGTGCCACAGCAAAATTACATCTCTAAAGGAAAAATTTGCTAATGGCTGTAAAGTATTGCCAACTTCCGGCAATATAGATGAAAAAAATGGCGTGGGGTCCCCCCAGTCCATACCAGGCATGGGGTCCCCCTCAAAATCTATATCAGACCCTTATCCGAGCAAGCAGCCTGACATCACGACATCACATGATGTCAGAAGGGGGCAGGGTCACTCAGTTACATCACCGGGTGGCCCCGCCTATATAACAGCTGTCAAAGTGAAAGAGACAGCAGTCACCGGGAGGCCTCCCATCGAGGCAGAGCTTTTTTCTATTTTTCGGGTCCACAAGCGGCGTGATTAACGATGGATTTACATTGCATACTTTTTTCTTAATAACGGAATTGTCAAAACTGTCTCTTGTGGTTTTTACTTTTTGACACTTTTTGGTGAATGGGTAGGAGTACATGGCACCCCTACCAATTCACATAGGAGAGGGCCAGGATCTGGGGGCCCCCTTGTTAAAGGGGGCTTCCAAGTTCTGATAAGCCCCCTGCCCGCAGATCCAGACAACCACAGCCCAGGGTTGTCAGGAAGAGGCCCTCGTCCCCATTAACATGGGGACAAGGTGTTTTGGGAAGCACCCTCCCCATGTTGAGGGCAAACGGCCTGGTATGGTTCAGTAGGGGGGCGCTTGCTCTTCCCTCCCCTTTCCTGGCCTGCCAGGTTGCATGCTCGGATAAGGGTCTGCTATTGTTTTTTTGGGGGGGGGGCACACCATTTTTTTTTTTACATTTTGGCATGGAGTTCCCCTTAAAATCTATGCTAGCCCCAAAGTTATTTAGTGAGAGGCATTGTGAGTTTTTTGAAGTTGTAATTTTTCAAACAATTCTTGGAAAATAGAAGAATACATTTTTTTTTTTTTTTTTTACACAAAATTGTCATAATAACAAGTTATTTCTCACACACAGCATATGCATACTTCTAATTAAATTCCCAAATAATTTCTGATACTCCTCCCGAGTATGATGATACCACAAGTGTGAGACTTTTTCACAGTCTGGCCACATAGAGAAGCCCAACATGCATGGAGGACCATCAGGTGTTCTAGGAGCATAAATTACACATCTAATTTCATTCCTACTTATTACACTTTTTAAGGTCCTGGAGAACCAGGACAGTGGAATTACCCACAAAATGACCCCATTTTGTAAAGAAAACACCCCAACATATATTCTATGATGCATGGGCTGCAGATAGGTACTAGGGTAGTATTCCTGCTGGCGTAATTTTACAATGTGCCGGTACAGAAGTGGTTAAAATCTATACCAGACCCAAAGGATGGCCCCACTCTGTTTTCTCCCCAAATTTTTTTAATTTACATTCTTTTTTGTACAATCATTTTTTTTTTAATTTATCTCCCAGCGGGGAAGTCTCAACAACCTATTGACTATGCACTCGGTGGGCGAACATCCCACTAAGTGGCCAGAAAGTTTGGGTGTTAGGCGAATACCTGAATGGGCAATGTTCAGGCCAAACTTATGCTTGAACACTGTAACCCCTGACCGTTTGTCACAAAACAGGTGAGACCAGATTGTGTGGACTGCAAAGGAGAAACCCAAAACGCAAGTAAAAGTAAATAAGATTAACGTTTATTGAGATAAGTGATATAAATATATAAATAAGCAAACACCCCAAAATACAACAGTGCTCAGCCACAAACAGAAACCCACAGACAACAGATAAATATGTACAGGCACAGGGAAGTACCGAAATCAACACGTCAGCCAGGCCAGGGTCATACACGGAAAGATCAAGGGATAACAAGGGCAGTCAAGAATCACAAACGATTAGCCAAGCCAGGGTCATGCATGGGAGATCAGCAGATGAACAAGGGCAGGATGGGAGAGGGAACTAAGGATGGGAAAGGCAACAAGGAGCAGGAACTCAGGAACACAGGAACACAGGATCAGGATGGGCAGGGTACAGGTTACAGGTTACAGGTCACAGGTTCAGGGCACATGGAAGAGAGATACCAAGGCAAGTGTGTGAGGGCTGGCCGGGTATTTATAATCTGCCAGTGATTGGCCTCATGTGACAGCTGAGCGCAGAAAGAGCTGTCTGCTCCACACTGCCAGGATCCATCCGCTGGTGGACGCCAGTACTGCGGCCCAAAGGTGATATCCCAGCAGGGAAGGCCTCTCCTGACAGTTATAAACTGCCAGGAGACACCTGCTGGTGGACCACAGTACTGCACGCCAAATGATGGGTCTTACCAGCGGACGGATCCATTCCTGACAGTACCCCCCCTCAAAGGAGCGGCCTCCGGACGCTCCAACTAGCTGCTGCTGGGACAAGTCCATGGCATCGAGGTGGGCAGCAGGCACTTCAAGCTGGGCAGCAGGCACGGGCACTTTAGGCTGGGCAGCAGGAACAGGCACATCAAGCTGGGCAGCAGGAACAGGCACATCAAGCTGGGCAGCAGGAACAGGCACATCAAGCTGGGCAGCAGGAACAGGCACATCAAGCTGGGCAGCAGGAACAGGCACATCAAGCTGGGCAGCAGGAACAGGCACATCAAGCTGGGCAGCAGGAACAGGCACATCAAGCTGGGCAGCAGGAACAGGCACATCAAGCTGGCCAGCAGACAGGAACACTTCGGGCTGGGCAGCAGACAGGAACACTTCGGGCTGGGCAGCAGACAGGAACACTTCGGACTGGGCAGCAGACAGGAACACTTCGGGCTGGGCAGCAGACAGGAACACTTCGGGCTGGGCAGCAGACAGGGACTCATCAGACAGGTACTCAGACTGGGCAGCAGACAGGAACTCATCAGACTGGGCAGCAGACAGGAGCTCATCAGGCTGGGCAGCAGACAGGAGCTCATCAGGCTGGGCAGCAGACAGGAGCTCATCAGGCTGGGCAGCAGACAGGAGCTCATCAGGCTGGGCAGCAGACAGGAGCTCATCGGGCTGGGCAGCAGACAGGAGCTCATCGGGCTGGGCAGCAGACAGGAGCTCATCGGGCTGGGCAGCAGACAGGAACTCATCAGACTGGGCAGCAGACAGGAACTCATCAGACTGGGCAGCAGACAGGAACTCATCAGACTGGGCAGCAGACAGGAACTCATCAGACTGGGCAGCAGACAGGAGCTCATCAGACTGGGCAGCAGACAGGAACTCATCAGACTGGGCAGCAGACAGGAACTCATCAGACTGGGCAGCAGACAGGAACTCATCAGACTGGGCAGCAGACAGGAACTCATCAGACTGGGCGGCACACAGGAGCTCATCAGACTGGGCGGCAGACAGGAACTCATCAGACTGGGGAGCTGGCAGTGGGTCATCAGACTGGGGAGCTGGCAGCGGGTCATCAGACTGGGGAGCTGGCAGCGGGTCATCAGACTGGAAGGCCGGAACCAGGACATCAAACTGGAAGGCCGGGACTTCAAACTGGAAGGCCGGGAGCGGGTCATCAGACTGGAAGGCAGGCCGCGGGGCATCAGACTGGAAGGCAGGCAGCGGGGCATCAGACTGGAAGGCCGGGACATCAGAAGAAAAGGCAGGCAGCGGGTCATCAGACTGGAAGGCCGGCACCAAGACATCAGGCTGGAAGGCCGGCACCGGGACATCAGGCTGGAAGGCCGGCACCGGGACATCAGGCTGGAAGGCCGGCACCGGGACATCAGGCTGGAAGGCCGGCACCGGGACATCAGGCTGGAAGGCCGGCACCGGGACATCAGGCTGGAAGGCCGGCACCGGGACATCAGGCTGGAAGGCAGGCAGTGGGACATCAAAGTGGAAGGCTGGAACGTCAGGCTGGAAAGCCGGCAGCGGGTTAGACTGGAAGGCTGGGACATCAAGCTGGAGGGCTGGAACATCAAGCTGGGGGGCTGGAACCAGGGCATCAGGCTGGAAAGCTGGGGCATCAGGCCGGAGGGCAGGTAACAGGACATCCGACTGAAAGGCTGGGACGTCAAGCTGGAAGGCTGAAACATCAAGCTGGGGGGCTGGAACCAGGACATCAGGCTGGAAAGCTGGGGCATCCGGCTGGAAGGCTGGGGCATCAGGCTGGAAGGCCGGCAACGGGACATCAGACTGGAAGGCTGGGACGTCAAGCTGGAAGGCTGGCACCAGGACATCAGACTGGAAGGCTGGGACATCAGGCTGGAAGACTGGAGCGTCAGGCTGGGTGGCAGACACTGGAGCGTCAGACTGGGTGGCAGACACTGGAGCGTCAGACTGGGTGGCAGACACTGGAGCGTCAGACTGGGTGGCAGACACTGGAGCGTCAGACTGGGTGGCAGGCACTGGAGCGTCAGACTGGGTGGCAGGCACTGGAGCGTCAGACTGTAACAGGTTGGTTGGTGTGGAGGCAGGTTGGGTTACTGGCAGGATTGTGTGGGTCGGAAAGAACTTTCGCTTCTTTTTTGGTTTAGCCACTGCAGCTTTGTACGTAGGTGCAGGGCTGTAGGAAAAGGCTGGAGGAGGGTTTTGTGGGCTTGTTACAGGTAGAGGAGAAGAGGCAGGTGGGTTAAAGGCAGGATAGGTGCCGGGAGTAGAAACAGGGTATTGATACTTTGTGGGGAGCAGGGTATATTGGACGGTAGCTGAAGTTGCCTGGGGTGATGGGAGAAATGACGCCTGAGCTGGCAGGTGTTTAGTAATGGGTCTGGGTTGAGGAGAGCTGACAGAAGCTGGGCATAACAGGTCTGACCATGCCTGAAGTATAGGCAACACAAAAGTGAGCTCACATACCCTCTGTCTGACCAGGGACTGCACTTCAGCTATACAATCCTCCAACAACTGTTTGGGACAAACTGAATAGTGCTCCACAAAAGATGCAGCGTCATCCTCCAATAGCCATACCAAGGACGCAACCTGGTTAATGCTGAAGGGGGGAGAAAAGTCATCACAACCCTTTGGGATACAAGGCAGAGCCAGCTCTGTACACATTCTAATCAAAGGCTGAACATCCTCCAACAATATACTGCCCTGATCGACCACAGTGTGAGCTAAACGGATAATCTCCAGCAGCTGATCACTGGACCATCCTTTCAATGTCTGCCAGAGGTAGTCAGAACTCTCTGTTGCCAGCAGAGCATAATAGGCAATTATATCTGATTCCATTCCAAAAATGGGAAACAGAACCGAGATGGTTCCCCTGTGCAGCCACTTCTGGTCAGAGATGCCCTTGGTATACTGTCACAAAACAGGTGAGACCAGATTGTGTGGACTGCAAAGGAGAAACCCAAAACGCAAGTAAAAGTAAATAAGATTAACGTTTATTGAGATAAGTGATAAAAATATATAAATAAGCAAACACCCCAAAATACAACAGTGCTCAGCCACAAACAGAAACCCACAGACAACAGATAAATATGTACAGGCACAGGGAAGTACCGAAATCAACACGTCAGCCAGGCCAGGGTCATACACGGAAAGATCAAGGGATAACAAGGGCAGTCCAGAATCACAAACGATTAGCCAAGCCAGGGTCATGCACGGGAGATCAGCAGATGAACAAGGGCAGGATGGGAGAGGGAACTAAGGATGGGAAAGGCAACAAGGAGCAGGAACTCAGGAACACAGGAACACAGGATCAGGATGGGCAGGGTATAGGTTACAGGTCTCAGGTCTCAGGTCACAGGTTCAGGGCACATGGAAGAGAGATACCAAGGCAAGTGTGTGAGGGCTGGCCGGGTATTTATAATCTGCCAGTGATTGGCCTCATGTGACAGCTGAGCACAGAAAGAGCTGTCTGCTCCACACTGCCAGGATCTATCCGCTGGTGGACGCCAGTACTGCGGCCCAAAGGTGATATCCCAGCAGGGAAGGCCTCTCCTGACAGTTATAAACTGCCAGGAGACACCTGCTGGTGGACCACAGTACTGCACGCCAAATGATGGGTCTTACCAGCGGACGGATCCATTCCTGACACCGTTACTCTTGTTGGGTGCAGGAATGGACCCTGCTGTTAAGAAAAAAAAATATTGAAATTACATGCCCCAGTCAAACAGGTGCAGAACAATTGGGCCTTGGGTTTTGGTGGTGCCTGAACACTGCAACTCCTCCTTACATTTACTCTTGTTGGGCGCAGGAACGAGCCCTGCTGTTAAAAATTTGAAAAAAATTTAAATTATATGCCCTAGTCAAACTGGTGCAGAAAAATTGGGCCTTGGGTGTTGGTGGTGCCTAAACACTGTAACCCCTCACAGTTATTCTTGTTGGGCGCAGGAACGGCCCCTGCTGTTAAAAATGAGAAAACAATTAATATGACATGCCCCAGTCAAACAGGTGCAGAACAATGCACCCTTGGGTGTTGGTGGTGCCTGAACCCTGTAACTCCTCCTCACAGTTACTCTTGCTGGGTGCAGGAATGGGTCCTGCTGTTAAAAATTTAAAAAAATTGAAATGATATGTCCCAGTCAAACAGGTGCAGAAGAAATTGTGCCTTGGGTGTTGGTGGTGCCTGAACACTATAACTCCTCCTCACAGTTACTCTTGTTGGGCACAGGAACGGACCCCACTGTTAAAAATTTGAAAATGAATTGAAATTACATGCCTCTGTCAAACAGGTGCAGAAAAATTCGGTGTTGGTGGTGCCTGAACACTGTTATTCCTCCTCACAGTTGCACTTGTTGGGCGCAGGAACTGGCCCTGCTGTTAAAAATTTAAAAAAAAAAATTGAAATTACATGCATCTGTCAAACAGGTGCAGACGAAAATTGGGCCTTGGGTGTTGGTGGTGCCTGAACACTGTAACCCCTCACAGTTACTCTTGTTGGGCACAGAAACAGGCCCTGCTGTTAAAAAAAAAAACAATTGAAATGACATGCCCCAGTCAAACAGGTGCAGAACAATTGGGCCTTGGGTTTTGGTGGTGCCTGAACACTGTAACTCCTCCTCACATTTACTCTTGTTGGGCGCAGGAACGAGCCCTGCGGTTAATAATTAGAAAAAAATGTAAATTACATGCACCTGTCAAACAGGTGCAGAAAGATTGGGCCTTGGGTGTTGGTGGTGCCTAAACACTGTAACCCCTTACAGTTACTCTTGTTGGGCGCATAAACGGGCCCTGCTGTTAAAAATTAAAAAACAATTGAAATTACATGCCCCGGTCAAACAGGATGTTGGGTGTTGGTGGTGCCTGAACACTGTAACTCCTCCTCACATTTACTTTTGTTGGGCGCAGGAACGAGCCCTGCTGTTAAAAATTTGAAAACAATTTAAATTACATGCACCTGTCAAACAGGTGCAGAAAGATTGGGCCTTGGGTGTTGGTGGTGCCTGAACACTGTAACTCCTCCTCACATTTACTCTTGTTGGGCACAGGAACGAGCCCTGCTGTTACAAATTAAAAAAAAAAATTTAATTATATGCCCTAGTCAAACCGGTGCAAAAAAATTGGGCGTTGGGTGTTGGTGGTGCCTGAACACTAACCCCTCACAGTTATTCTTGTTGGGCGCAGAAACGGGCCCTGCTGTTAAAAATTAGAAAACAATTAAAATTACATGCCCCAGTCAAACAGATGCAGAACAATTCGGCCTTGGGTGTTGGTGATGCCTGAACACTGTAACTCCTCCTCACAGTTACTCTTGCTAGGCGCAGGAACGGGTCCTGCTGTTAAAAAAATTAAAAAATTGAAATGATATGTCCCAGTAAAACAGGTGCAGAAAAAATTGGGCCTTGGGTGTTGGTGGTGCCTTAACACTGTAACTCCTCCTCACAGTTACTTTTGTTGGGCGCAGGAATGGACCCCGCTCTTAAAAGTTTGAAAAAAAAATAGAAATTACATGTGCCATGCCTTTGACCAATCATGACTCTCACAGCACGCACATCGTGCTGTGAATGATCAAAGCATACAGTGGTGTGAAAAAGTGTTTGCCCCCTTCCTCATTTCCTGTTCCTTTGCATGTTTGTCACACTTAAGTGTTTCGGAACATCAAACCAATTTAAACAATAGTCAAGGACAACACAAGTAAACACAAAATGCAATTTGTAAATGAAGGTGTTTATTATTAAAGGTGAAAAAAAATCCAAACCATCATGGCCCTGTGTGAAAAAGTGATTGCCCCCCTTGTTAAAACATACTATAACTGTGGTTGTCCACACCTGAGTTCAATTTCTCTAGCCACACCCAGGCCTGATTATTGCCACACCTGTTCACAATCAAGGCATCACTTAAATAGGAGCTGCTTGACACAGTAAGGTCCACCAGAAGATCCTTAAAAGCTACACATCATGCCGAGACCCAAAGAAATTCAGGAACAATTGAGAAAGAAAGTAATTGAGATCTATCAGTCTGGAAAGGGTTATAAAGCCATTTCCAAAGCTTTGGGAATCCTGCGAACCACAGTGAGAGCCATTATCCACAAATGGCGAAGACATGGAACAGTGGTGAACCTTCCCAGGAGTGGCCGGCTGCCCAAAATTACCCCAAGAGCGCAGCGACGACTCATCCAAGAGGTCACAAAAGACCCCACAACAACGTCTAAGGAACTGCAGGCCTCACTTGCCTCAGTTAAGGTCAGCGTTCATGCCTCCACCATCAGGAAAAGACTGGGCAAAAATGGCCTGCATGGCAGAGTTCCAAGGAGAAAACCACTGCTGAGCAAAAAGAACATCAAAGCTCGTCTCAATTTCTCCACAACACATCTTGATGATCCCCAAGACTTTTGGGACAACATTCTGTGGACCGATGAGACAAAAGTGGAACTCTTTGGAAGGTGTGTGTCCAAGTATATCTGGCGTAGAAGGAACACTGCATTTCAGAAAAAGAACATTATACCAACAGTAAAATATGGTGGTGGTAGTGTGATGGTCTGGGGCTGTTTTGCTGCTTCAGGACCTGGAAGACTTGCCGTGATAAAAGGAACTATGAATTCTGCTGTCTACCAAGAGATCCTGAAGGAGAATGTCCGACCATCTGTTCGTGTACTCAAGCTGAAACGAACTTGGGTTCTGCAGCAGGACAATGATCCTAAACACACCAGCAAGTCCACCACCGAATGGCTGAAGAAAAACAAAATGAAGACTTTGGAGTGGCCTAGCCAAAGTCCTGACCTGAATCCTATTGAGATGTTGTGGTATGACCTTAAAAAGGCCGTTCATGCTCGAAAACCCTTTAATGTAACTGAATTAGGACAATTCTGCAAAGATGAGTGGGCCAAAATTCCTCCAGGACGCTGTAAAAGCCTCATTGCACGTTATCGCAAACGCTTGGTTGCAGTTGTTGCTGCTAAGGGTGGCCCAACCAGTTATTAGGTTTAGGGGGCAATCACTTTTTCACACAGGGCCATGATGGTTTGGATTTTTTTTCACCTTTAATAATAAACACCTTCATTTACAAATTGCATTTTGTGTTTACTTGTGTTGTCCTTGACTATTGTTTAAATTGGTTTGATGTTCCGAAACACTTAAGTGTGACAAACATGCAAAGGAACAGGAAATGAGGAAGGGGGCAAACACTTTTTCACACCACTGTACAGGTCAGGTGCATGCTTTGGCCAATCAGCAGCTATCAATGCACTGCAATCTCGCTCTGCTCCAAAGAGCGCCCCATATTTTGGTTTGTTTTACGAACATCAGGCCCATCTCTACTGCACACCCAAATCAAAACATTAAATGCCATATCATAGACACCAGCAGAACTGTTTGTGTTTTTTAGGCCTTGTTCACACTTGGTTTAAAATACTGACTCTTAACAAACATGCCTTATTAATGCGAGTTGTTTTTTCAGTTTGCATTGTGTTTAACCACTACGCGCCCACGCTATAGCCGAAAGACGGCTGCAGCACGGACGCTCCCTGCAGGGAGGACGTCCCTGGACGTCCTCCTGTTTACTTCCCTAATGCGCGCTCCTAAAGAGCGCGCATCGTTCTGTGTAATTTATGCTCATAGAACATGTGATGGCGCTCCCTGCATGTTGGGCCTCTCTAAGTGGCCAGGCTGTGGAAAATTCCCACACATGTGGTATCGTAGTACTCGGGAGGAGTAGCAGAATTTATTTTGGGGTGTCATTTGTGGTATATGGATGCCATGTGAGAGAAATAACCTATTACAATGACAATTTTGTGGAAAAGAATAAAAAAATAATTCATTTTGCAAAGAATTGTGGGAAAAAAATGACAACATCAAAAAGCTCACCATGCCTCTTACTAAATACCTTGGAATGTCTACTTTCAAAAAAGGGGTCATTTGGGGGGTATTTGTACTTTCCTGACTTGTTCGGGTCACAAGAAATGAGATCGGTCACCAGTACATCAGGTGTGATCAATTTTGTATAATTCGCACCACAGATTGTAGAGTCTGTAACTTTCACAAAGACCAAATAATTTCCACTAATTTGGGTTATTTTTACCAAAGACATGTAGCAGTATAAATTGTGGCCAAAATTTATGAAGAAAAATTAATAATTTGCTAAATTTTATCACAGAAACAAAGAAAAATGTGTTTTTTTTCTAAATTTTCGGTCTTTTTTCATTTATAGCGCAAAAAATAAAAAACCCAGAGGTGATCAAATACCACCAAAAGAAAGCTCTATTTGTGGGAAAAAAAGGACAAAAAATTCATTTGGGTTCAGTGTTGCATGACTGAGTAATTGTCATTCAAAGTGTGAGAGCACCGAAAGCTGAAAATTGGTCTGGGCAGGAAGGGTGTTTAAGTGCCCAGTAAGCAAGTGGTTAACCGGCGTTAAAGGCTTGTTAAAAATGCTCCACAAATGCCCTATGTGCTTTTGACATGAGTTTGACGAGAGTTAAAAATGTACCCTAGAAGCCAAGGTTTATTTCTTGGCTGCTGTGAACAAGGCCTAACTCCCTGCAAACTCTCTGCAAACACATTGCAAACTCTCTGCAAACACATGCCAGTGAGTTTATGGTGCATTACCATTGCCTTGAATAGAAGGAGTTGAGATTCTGCTTTCTTTTGAAGCACAGCAACGCTAACTGAAGAATTGATGTCTTGCTAATGTGAACAGCACTATGTGCTGTCCATAGTATTATTGTAGACTGCTTTACTAGGAGTTTGAGGAGAGTTAAAAACATGCCTCAAACTCCTTGCCAGTGTCAACAGGGCCTAAGGCAGGTAAGGAAACGTTGTCATTGGTTAATCAGGATAAGTTGGCATGAGCTAATTGAAAAGAAAAACATATGGTTTTTATGGTTTTCCGAATAACAAAAAGCACATATAGAAATAATCATTCAGAGATCTACCATTGAGAAAAAAATATATAAAAAATATATGTGTTGACTGCGCTCCCTTGTATTATGTGTTTTTAAAGTGCTTCAAGCAAAATATGCATTTAAATATACCACAATAAATGTATAAGTTTGTATACATTAGTGATAATAGAAGTAATAATAATAATTAATAAAAATCTATATTTTCTTCTGCTGTTCACCCGTGACTTCCAATATTAATTATTGCGTGCCAAAAAAACAAAATTTTTTTTTTTTTTTTTTTAACAGAAGGAATGTTTATTGAAGCTTCCAAACGGTTACATGTGAAACAGTGCAGATAATACATTGCAGTTTAAGTCTTCCTCACATGAGGATTACATACATTGAGGACAGGTGGGATTGAATACAGTGCGAGCGTTACAGATATATCCACAAACAGAAAAACCAAGGTAATGTAATGCAATACAGCTTCCCCATCACCATCCCTCCAAGGGAGGGAGAAAAAGGAAAAAGGAACCTAATATAACCTGTACCCTGTGTCAGCATAGATTAAAGCAAGTGGGGAGGGGGGGGGGGGGGGGGGGGAAAGGGGGGTGGGTGGGGGGGGGGGGGGCGATGGGGGGAAGACCGGGGGCATCCGTGACCCGGGTCTCCCGACCTGTAGGAGCAACTCGTTGGTCTCTATAGGAAGGTATGCCATATGTCCAGATGGAAGGGAGGGGAGAGGGAGGGACCTCTGTCAGGGTTATACCGTAATGTTTCTGGCCTCCACCCATGATGCCCATATTTTGTGGAATTTTTGGGGGCAATCCCTCCCCATGTAGGTCAACTTGTACAGAGGGAGTGCCTTGTTTACCAGCTCCCTCCAGGCGGAGACCCCGGGGGGCTCCGCCGACTTCCACTGGAGGAGAATTGTCTTCCTCGCATAGTATACTGTGTAGAAGACAAAGGTTTTTTTATGTGTGGAAGTGGGGAGGTTGTCTGTAATACCCAGTAGAAGGATCAGGGGATCCAGGCCTATGGATAGTCCGCCAATCACAGATATGTCAGCAGCCACTGCACGCCAAAATTCCTGTACTTTAGTACAGTGCCAGACCATATGCATATAGTTGCCCACCTCTCTCTGACATTTAGGGCATTTGTCATCTAAAGTGTGATAGATTCGTGCCAGCCGTTGGGGTGTGTAGTGTACCCTGTGGAGAAATTTAAGCTGGACAAATTTATCTTTAGCTGAGATCATGAGAGGTATAAACTGTTGCAGGCCCTCCGACCAATCTTCCTCTGTCAGTGCAGGGAGGTCCCGGCGCCATGCCAAAAAGGCTCTGTTGGCGTCTGTTCCACCCCTGCACGTGAGACGCATATATATGGAGGAGAGTGTTTTATCTATTAGGCGTGAGGTAAGTAGTCTTTCGACCTGATGTGGTTCTAGGGTGACGGGGTTCGGGAATTGTGCTCTGAGAGCGTGTCTAATTTGGAGGAATCTGAAGTACATCCAGGGGGGTAACCCAAACTTGTCCTTAAGTCTTCCAAAGGGGAGTATCTGTCCCTCCGGCATAACATCTTTCAGCGTCCTTATGTCGTATCTCGCCCAGACCCGCGGGTCAGGCACTGTACGCAAATGGGGCAGGTTGGGGTTTCCCATAGTGGCATGTGTGGTGAGAGGGTATCGGGATTTTGCAGGTGCTTAGAAACTTGTTTCCAGACCCGAACCGTGGTTTTCATGGGGGTGGTGATGTCCTTGGTAGACTTGGGCCCTCTGTAGACTAGGTTGCTCAATTCCGAGTAAGACCCCACTATCGCTGCCTCAAGGTTTACCGATGGGTTAGCTTTGTCCTGAGTAAACCACCACCTCACTGTCACCAGTACCGCCGCCCAGTAATATTTACGAAAATTGGGGAGGGCAAGCCCTCCCTCAGACAAAGCCAGCTGGAGTATAGGTCTGCCCACCCGTGGGACTGCCCCCTGCCAAATAAACGTGCCTATAATCTGTTCTAGCTTCAGGAAGAAGGAGTTGGAAATAGTAATAGGGGTATTCCTAAATACGTATAAGAATTTGGGGAGAAATGACATTTTAATTAAATTTACTCGCCCTACCGGTGTAAGTGGGAGGTTCTTCCAGACTGTACATTTTTGTGTGAGTTTGTGTAGGACGGGTTGCACATTGAGGTCCATGTATCGTGGTAAGTCCCTGTGGATCTGGATACCCAGATATTTGAAACTATCCACCCACTGGAGAGGGGTGTTGGCTCTCAGGGCCACCGCATTAGGGCCAATGGGGAATATAACCGACTTGTCCCAATTAATCCTAATTCCCGAATATTTACCAAAGGAATCAATTAGTTCTAAAGCTGCTGTTAGTGAATGTTGGGAATCTTTGAGGTATAGGAGCGTGTCGTCCGCATACATGGACACCTTTTCAACGATGGGATAGATTGAAATACCGGCGATGGCCTGTGAGGTCCTAAGAAGGATGGCCAGAGGTTCAATAGCGAGTGCAAAAAGGGCCGGTGAAAGAGGGCATCCCTGCCTTGTACCTCGGTGGAGTGGGAATGACATAGATAGGCGACCGTTTGTCCGGACCCTCGCTGTCGGGTTGGAGTATAACATCTGGATCCATTGAATGAACACTGGACCCAGACCGAACTTCTGAAGTACCAGCCATAAGTATTCCCACTCCACCGAGTCAAACGCCTTTTCGGCGTCTAAAGATGCAACCACCTCCTCTCCCCCCCGCCCCCGCCACCCTGTCCATCACCGTGAACAGCCTTCTTAGGTTTATGTCTGTACCCTTACCGGGCATGAATCCGGTTTGGTCCCCGTGTATCAAGGACAGTATAACTGCATTGAGTCTATTGGCCAGGACTTTAGTTAGGACCTTCGCGTCCACGTTCAAGAGTGATATTGGCCGGTATGAGGAGCATATCTCTGGGTTTTTCCCTGATTTGGGAATAACCACAATTACCGCCCTCATCATAGAGGATGGCAGGGATCCGCTCCGGAAGGCATTCAAGAGGACTCCTCGCAGTCTGGTCGCCACTACATTGGTGTGTGTTTTGAAGAATTCGGCCGGCAGGCCGTCGTCTCCTGGGGTCTTCCCGGCCTGCATAGAGGCTATTGCAGTCTGAATCTCCTTAAGGGATATAGGGGCATCTAAATGTAGTCGGGCTTCGTCTGTCAGTGTGGGGAAGGGAACCTCGTCCAGAAAGGCCTGTAGTTCACCAGGGGTGTGGACAGCTCTGGAGGAGTACAGGTTCCTATAATATGTCACAAATCTAGCATTGATTTCCCCTGCGTCAGATACCATTCCCCCAGACTCATCTCTGATATTGGCAATATGTGTGGTGTCGGCTGGTTCCCTAGAGAGCCAGGCGAGCATACGGCCAGACCTCTCTCCTTGTTCGAATACTCTTTGGGACTGGAACAGTATTTGTTTCTTTGCTGCCGATATTCTAAGTAATTGTACTTCCCTCCATGCCACCATTAGCTCCTTCCTCTGGTCCTCTCTCCCACCGGTAGTGTAGTCACTCTCCAACCTCTGAGCAGTGGCCTCCGCCTGCACAAGTGCAGCCTGGGAGGCCGAGCGAGCCGATCCTATAACCGTCTTGTAATGTCCCTTGATATGTTCCTTAAACTGTTCCCATCTATGGGGCGTCTCCGCTCCCTCCAGGTCGGGGGCCCAGTACTCTACAATGGCCGACTCAACTACAGGCTCAACCCTCTCGTCCGACACCCAATATCTCGAGAGACGCCACAGGGAGTCACCCGGATTCGACCGGACCTGCAACTTCAGTAGGATAGGCGCATGGTCTGACACCCCCCTGGGGAGGTGGGTTATATCTTGTACTTTCGTGAGGACAGGACTGCTGACATAAAGAAGGTCAATTCGTGACATAGCCTTGTATGTAGCAGAGCTACACGTATACCCCCTGATCCCAGGGTATCTCCATCTCCAGACATCCGTAAGGCCTACTGTATTGGCCCAGCGAGAGAGCGGGGAATCCACCGCTCCGTCAGTGGACAGTTTATCTATAGCCGGGCATGGGACCATGTTGAAGTCCCCAGCCAGTATCACTGCAGTAGCCGAATGGGAGGCCAGAATCTGCGTGATCTTAGTGAGGAGTCCGACCGTGGCTGGGGGGGGATTGTATAGACCCACTATCAGGGCAGGCATTCCTTCAATATCGGCATGCAGGGCCACATATTTGCCCTCGGGATCCAAATGTAGGTCTAGGAGCACGAATCGGAGAGTCTTTCTGACAAGTATACTAACTCCACGGGCATGGGTGGAATGGGTGGCATGGTAGCAATGCCCTACCCAAGGTTTTTTTAGACTCAGGACTCTGCCACCCACCAAATGTGTCTCTTGTAGGATGCAGATATCAGGGGAGTATTGCTTGAGAAATTTGAAAACGAGAGCTCGTTTAATTTTGGAATTGAGTCCCCTGACATTCCAGGATATGACCGTCAGGGGAGCCATAGGGGGTTGCATAGACACATCTGGTGGGTACCCAGCCCCACATCAGGATCACCGGGGCCTCCCCCCGGGGGGAGCCCGCATCTCTCTCCTACCCCCGTCACCTGTATGTACCTCAGTTTCACAATCTTAGCATACATATACCTCATTCCTTCAACCAATAAACCAGTCCTTAGGGGACCAAAAACAGAAAAAAGAAAAAACCAACAAAAGAAAGATAAAACAGTTTCCCCAACACCCCCCCACCCTGTGCCCCCCCTCCAACCGGGGTGCACCTGGATCCCTGTAACAAACATGGTCTTCAACCACATGGGGTCATGAACTTGAAGTCAAGTAGGCGATTCACCTTTGGGCACCTAGTGAACTAGGGGTTGCAGAGATGCCGCCAACGGGCGGGAAGATGATTGTGGTAGCCTCCTGGCTGAGCCAGGGCTAGGTGTGTTCGTGTAGTAAAAGCGGAGCGTCCAGCCCTATCCTCAAGAGTCTGGAGGGCTGGGGGAAAGAACGCATTGCCAAAGTCAGTGCTTATCAGGGGTGTATTTCCGTATGTCCCCCATACAGTACATGCTGGAAGCTGCATAGCGTTCGAGGGGGAGATGCTGGTAACAAAGAGTCCTGGACAGGACATCTGCCTTTGCATGGCCCCCAGAACCCCCCCCCCCCCCACCCCCACGCGGCCAGGTAGTGTCTTTCCCAGCAGCGGCCGGGTCTCCAGGAGTGTGCGGGGAGGGAAGGAGGGGGGGGCCCGGTGAAGCATCAGGGGGGGAGCAGTATGTCAGTGACCGGCAACCGGCAAGCAGGGCATAATCCAGGGGGACAAAGTAAAATACACAGCACTCACGTATCCCAGATCCGCTCCATTGTTGTCAGCAAGAGTAGTGGTATCCGTAGGTCACGCACGTGGGAGGGAGTTCACCCACCTCGCCGCTTCTTCGGGTGCAGTAAAAAACCGGGCCGATTCTCCGTCCGCCACCCGCAGACGAGCCGGAAACAGCATGCTATACTTAATGTTGCGGTCCCGTAGAGACTGCTTGACCGCATCGAAGGATTTCCGTCTTTTTTGCGTGTCGACCGAAAAGTCGGGAAAGAACATGAGGCGTGACGCTTCGTACCGGACATTCTCCATCTTCCGGGCCTCTCTCAGTATGAGATCCCGATCCCTGAAATTCATCAGCTTGAAGATGAATGTGCGCGGTGGGGCGCCCGGGGGCCCGCGGGTAGATGGCATCCTGTGCGCTCTCTCCACCACGAAGTGCTGGGAAAATGGCGCCTGCGGGAATAGCGTGCGCAGGAGATGCTCGGTAAAAGCTGGTATATCCGGGCCCTCGGTCCCCTCCGGGAGGCCTATGAGACGTAGGTTATTCCGCCTGTTGCGGTTCTCGGCGTCCTCAGACTTCGTTTCCAGATGTTTGAGGCGGACATGTACAGTGTGGAGGGTAGCCGTATGATCCCGCATGGTGTCTTCCGTGTCCCCTATGTGCCTTTCTGCCTCGTCCATCCGCCTGCGGATCTTCTCGCAGTCCTTCCTCATAAGGCCCAATTCTAGCTGCAGGGAGTCTATCTTGGAGGTCAGAGCCGCCTGGCATCCATTAATGGCCTGCATAAGCGCAGAGAAGTTGGCGTTCTCCGTGAGGGCCGGGTCTGCATCAGAGGTTTGAGTCGCCATGCTGGATGTTCTCTCCACGTGTGCGGGCGCGGCAGGCGGACGGGCTGGTGGTCTCCCTCCTTGCGACTTCTGGTTCCCACCTTTGCTTCTCCGGGTCTGTACCATCTACACGAACCAACCGTGTATATTAGGGGTCTTATCAGGCAGGTCAGGATAGTAATTTAGGATGATATCCCCTCCGTTGGTGCAGAGCTCCGCTCCTAGACGTCTGTCCCGATCGCCATCTTGGCCACGCCCGAAACAAAATTTATTTAGGCAAAACAAACCAAACGAAACCAAAAAACAATAAATGTCCGTAGTAATTTCTGCTGGTGCTGAGAAAGCAATCTTCAGCATAAAAGTGTTTCAATCCTCCTAATTCTTGTGTCCGTGCTTCCTTTATCCACCACTATAGTGACGATACCACCACCACCATAAGAATTGGCCACTCACCAGATGTTAATATAATGAATGCCTTTGGTTCATTAGTAGGGATAACCACTCCACTCCTCTCAGGTCTATGCTGTTTCCAATATACAGGTTTACCAATGTCCAACCTCATAAAAAATGAACAACGATCATGAAGCTTCCTGAGGACGCAAGAGTGTTTGCGAAATGCATAGAGGCTGCTAAAACACGGACTACGTCACTTCAGGTTAAACAAAAGGAGGCTTGGGACGCACGCTGACACAGGTGAGACAGGCAATACCCTCAGCCATCTGTACCCATTCGAGCGGCTGGATAAGTTTGGTGCCAACTGATAGGCACTTAAAAATGTGAGTGAACCCATTTGTTTTTACCTTTTTATAAATAAAAGCACAGACATACTGCGCAATGATCGTTGTTCATTTTTTATGAGGTTGGACATTGGTAAACCTGTATATTGGAAACAGCATAGACCTGAGAGGGGTGGAGTGGTTATCCCTACTAATGAACCAAAGGCATTCATTATATTAACATCTGGTGAGTGGCCAATTCTTTTGGTGGTGGTGGTATCGTCACTATAGTGGTGGATAAAGGAAGCATGGACACAAGAATTAGGAGGATTGAAACACTTTTATGCTGAAGATTGCTTTCTCAGCACCAGCAGAAATTACTACGGACATTTATTGTTTTTTTGGTTTTGTTTGGTTTGTTTTGCCTAAATTAATTTTGTTTTTTTGGCACGCAATAATTAATATTGGAAGTCACGGGTGAACAGCAGAAGAAAATATTGATTTTTATTAATTATTATTATTACTTCTATTATCACTAATGTATACAAACTTATAAATTTATTGTGGTATATTTAAATGCATATTTTGCTTGAAGCACTTTAAAAACACATAATACAAGGGAGCGCAGTCAACACATATATTTTTTTTATATATTTTTTTCTCATACTTTTTTACAGGTTTTAATTTTAGTAGAACCTTATTTGACTGCAGCACACCACACAAATTCACACATCTTCACAAATTTGGATGGTTTGATTATAATATTATTTTAATTTGCGCCGGTAGACACTTATTTTAGAGATCTACCATTGAACTGAAATCTCAGTGTGTGGCACTTTGCACATCAGTATTTCTCTTTGCACTGTTTAACCCCTTCCTGACCAGCTGTCGCAGTTTTACTTTCCCCTTTTACTTTCCCCTATTTTGTAGATGCTATAACTTTTGCGCAAACCAATCTCAATATACACTTACTGCAATTTTTATTACCAAAAATATGTAGAAGAATACAGAATACATATTGGCCTAAACTGAGGAAAAAAAATAGCTTTTTAACCACTTAAGCCCTGGACCATTTGGCTGGCAAAAGACCAGAGCACTTTTTGCAATTCGGCACTGCGTCGCTTTAACTGACAATTGCGCAGTCTTTCGTTGTGGCTCCCAAACAAAATTTACGTCCTTTTTTCCGCATTATTTTTAACTTTTTGCTATAATAAATATCCCCCAAAAATCTATAAAAAAATTTTTTTCCCTCAGTTTAGGCCGATAAATATTCTTCACAATAAGCGTTTATTGATTGGTTTGCACAAAAGTTATAGCGTCTACGAAATAGGGGATAGTTTTATGGCATTTTTATTAATAATTTTTTTTTACTAGTAATGGCGACGATCAGCGTTTTTTATCGTGACAAGACATTATGGCGGACAGATTGGACACTTTTGGCGATATTAAAAATGCATTGATTACTGTGTAAATGTGACTGGCAGTGAATGCTAACTGTGGGGGGGGGGGGGGGGGGCTGTGTGTGACACAACACTGATCACCGCTCCTGATTACAGGGAGCTTTGATCAATGACAGTGTCACTAGGCAGAACAGGGAAATGCTTGTTTACAATATCATTTCCCCGTTCTTCCTCTCCGTGAGACGATCGCGGGTATCCCCACGGACATCGAGTTCCCGAGACCCGCGATCAGGGCCGGTGCTACCACTAGGCAAACTAGGCAGCCGCCTAGGGCGCACTGCTGCCTAGGGGCACCCGGCCGCTGGTTTTCCTCCGTGTTTGCATGCTCTGCAGGCTGCAGCATGTAACTAACTCAGTCCAACCGGTAGTGTAATAAGAGGTGCAGCAGAGCACTGGAGCCAGTGCTAGAGGAAGCAGAGCCGACGTTTCCTGTATAGCGGCGCCTTCTGTCACATGGGCAGGGCAAAGGGGGTGGAGCCAGGGGTGGAGCCAATAGGGGCCGCGAAATGAGGTTTCGCCTAGGGTGTCAAAAATCCTTGCACCAGCCCTGCCCGCGATCCTACTCATGGAGCTACTCATGCTGCCGGCATGC
This sequence comes from Lithobates sylvaticus, assembly GCA_028564925.1. Taxonomy (NCBI): domain Eukaryota; kingdom Metazoa; phylum Chordata; class Amphibia; order Anura; family Ranidae; genus Lithobates; species Lithobates sylvaticus. The sequence goes on along the minus strand of CM053028.1, from coordinate 357,323,720 downwards.
ACGCGATGGCATGGCGGAAAATTCAAAGGGACATACAGGTACGCCCATTTGCGCAGCCGTGCCATTCTGTTGGGGATATTTATTATAGCAAAAAATACAAAATATTGTGTTTTTTTTTCAAAATAAAAACCGCAGAGATGATTAAATACCACCAAAAGAAAGCTCTATTTGTGGGGAAAAAAAGGACGTCAACTTTGTTTGGGTACAACGTTGCAAGACCGCGCAATTGTCAGTTAAAGCGACGCAGTGCCGTATTGCAAAAAATGGCCTGGTCATTGAGCAGCCAAATCTTTTGGGGCTGAAATAAAGTGTATCTACTGATAAAACTTTTTTTTTCTAGTTTTAGATATAATAAGGACATTTATTTTCTGTGTCCCCACTGGGAATCAGTGTTAATATTGACATCAAATTTCAGTTTAGTTTTAGTCATAGTCTTTTGAGTAAAATGATAAGAAAAAAGCTAAGCACACCAACACAGGATGGCACTGCGGGTGTACAAAAATAACAAAGTGCCACGTCCTAACATATTGAGAAATTTAAGAAAAATATAACTGAAAAAAATGACTTTATAGGAATAAAAAGTAATACATTTATTTAAACACACCACATAAATCTAAAAACATAATTGAAAAAACACACAGTAGTCAAATATATGTCTCCAAGACAGCTGTCTATGTTAGGGGTGTACTGGTGACAACCCCAACTATTGTCATGTTGGCTAGTACAAAGTATGAATTATGGCGCGTACACACGACCGGACTTTCCGGCAGACTAGGTCCCGACGGACTTTCGACAGAATTCCGACGGACTTCCGAATGAACGGACTTGCCCACACACGAACGGACTTAGAAAGTCCGTTCATTTTGAACGTGATGACGTAAGACGGGACTAAAAAAGGAAGTTCAATAGCCAGTAACCAATAGCTGCCCTTGCGTCGTATTTGGTCTGTCGGACCAGCATACAGACGAACGGTTTTCCCAATAGGAATTGAGTCCATTGGACAGATTTGAAACATGTGCTATTTCTAGCTCCGTCTTTTTATATAAAAACAATTGGATTATCCCACACACGATCGGAATGTCCGACGGACTGATCCCGTCGGACCTAGTCTGACGGAAAGTCCGGTCGTGTATATGCGGCATTACAGAAAGCTTGGCATGTTTTGCAGGGAACCGCTTCATCTGGAGCTTATATACAATTTTTCTGACACTGTTATGTTGGCTCAAACCAAGTCAGCTTATCTCTCCCACAGTATTCAAAATATTCTTAAATGGATAGTCAGTAAAGGCGTGAATGGCACCTCTAGGTATTACCTGAGAAGCACTTCAGTGCTGCAAAGATAACACCACAGATAAGTCGACCATATATAGTGGATTGCTCTTCAGTGCTATATAGGAGTGTCCATAGACTAAATGTCCATTAATTGCATACACTTCTGTGGTTGTGTATAAACACTCTAAGGTGTGTGGGAACACATCAAAAGCCAGACCGCAGGAGCACACATGGGGAGAGAGGTGCTGCTACCTCTCTCCCCATGTGTTATCATGTGTGATGTTATATTCGCAGCACTGAAATGCTTCTCAGATACTACCTAGAGGTTCCATTCAGGCCTTTACTGATTATCCATTTAAGAATATTTTGAATACTGTAGGAGAGCTCAGCTTATTTGGTTTGATCTTACATAACAGTGTCAGAGAAATTGTATGTACCGTATATACTTGAGTATAAGCTGAGTTTTTCAGCACATTTTTTTTTGTGCTGAAAGTGCCCCCCTCGGCTTATACTTGAGTCAAGCACTTTTCTGCAGTAGAGAATGACATTTTCTGACCCGACTTTGGGGCTAGGAACCCAATATTTGGTGTCCAAACCCAGTGAAACCAGCACTACAACATATCTAATCTAGGGGTTCACAGCACCATGTGGCCCTGAGATACAGGGACCCAAATTCAGTTCCGAAAATGTCATTCTCTGCTTCAGAAACGTGCTTGACATTTTCCGAACCGACTTTGGGGCCCTGCATCTTGGGGCCATTTAGTGCTAGGAACCCCATTTGGTGTGCAAACCCAGTGGAACTAGCACTACAACATATCCAATCTAGGGGTTCCTAGCACCAAGTGGCCCCGAGATGCGGGGCCCCAAAGTCGGTTCGGAAAATGTCATTCTCTTCTTCAGAAAAGTGCTTGACATTTTCCAAACCGACTTTGGGGCACTGTATCTCGGGGCCATTTGGTGCTAGGAACCCCAATTTGGGGTACCTAGCACCAAGTGGCACCAAGTGGCCCCGAGATACTGGGCCCCAAATTCGGTCAACGTGTCCATCTGCATCAATATCATTTCGGGACCCTTTGGGTCCAGAGACCCCAAATTTTGGCAGCAGCTAGGAACCCTTAACTACCGAAATTGAAGTTCAGGGGACCTATGGCTGCAAATGGGCACAGTGAGGCATGCAAATTGGCACAGTGAGGCTGCAAATGGGCATTGTTGACCCTCTTTTCTACTTACAGTAGCTGCGCATTTCTCACCCTAGGCTTATACTCGAGTCAATACGTTTTCCCAGTTTTTTGTGGTAAAATTAGGTGCCTCTGCTTATATTCGGGTCGGCTTATACTCAAGTATATACGGTAAGCTCCCAAAGAAGCGGTTCCCTGCGAAACATGTAGAGTTTTCTCTAATTCATACTTTGGACTAGCCGTCATGACAATAGTTGGGGTTGTCACCAGTACACCCCAAACGTAGACAGCAATCTTGGAGACATATATTTGACCACTGTGCGTTTTTTCAATTACTGTTTTTTCAATTTTGTTTTTATATTTATGTGATGTGTTTAAATAAATGTATTAATTTTTATCAGTGGTGCCTATAAAGTAAATTTTTCCAGTTATATTTTTCTTCTCTTTTGAATAAAATGGCATTTTAGTTTTAGTCTTATACTAGTCATATAAATTGTTTAGATTTTAGTTGTATTTTAGTTAAATAAAATATCCAGTACATTTTAATGGACTAACATATCCAGCACATTTTAATGGACTAAAATCTTCAGTACATTTTAGTTGGCTAAAATCAAATGGGTTTAGTTAAATTATGATGCATTATTTAAGCATTTCTCTAGCATTGCCAAACTCATTAACCACTTCAATACCAGGCCAATTTTCAGCTTTCAGCGCTGTCACACTTTGAATGACAATTGTGCAGTGATGCAACACTGTACCCAAACTACATTTTTTATCTTTTTCTTCCCACAAATAGAGCTTTCTTTTGGTGGTATTTGATCACCTCTGGGGTTTTTATTTTTTGCTAAACAAAAGAAAAAAGACCAGATTTTTTGAAAAATAAAATATGTTTTTCTTAGTTTCTGTCATAAAATTTTGTTTTCTCCTTCACTGATGGGCACTGATGAGGCAGCACTGATGGGAACTGATGAGGTGGCACTGATGAGTTGGCACTGATAAGGTGGCACTGATGGGCACTGATGAGGTGGCACTGATATGTAGAATTGATGGGCACTGATATGCAGCACTAATGAGCACCAATAGGTGGCACTGATATGCAGCACTGATGGGCACTGATAGGTGGCACTGATGGGCACTGATAGGTGGCACTGATAGGCGGAAATGATGGACACTGACAGGTGGCTGTGATGGGCACTGCCAGGCGGCACTGATAGGCAGTACTGATTGGCACTGACAGGTGGCACTGATGATGAGGTACTGATAAGGTACTGACAGTTGTTACTGCTGGGCACTGATTGGCACTGTAATGGGCAGTAGGGATGAGCCGAACACCCCCCTGTTCGGTTCGCACCAGAACCTGCGAACAGACCTAAAGCTTGTGTGAACTTTAGAACCCTAGTAAAGTCTATGGGACTCGAACGTTCAAAAACAAAAGTGCTAATTTTAAAGGCTTATATGCAAGTTATTGTCATAAAAAGTGTTTGGGGACCTGGGTCCTGCCCCAGGGGACATGTATCAATGCAAATTTTTTTTTTTAAAACTGACGTTTTTTCAGGAGCAGTGATTTTAATAATGCTTAATGTGAAACAATAAAAGTGTAATATTCCTTTACATTTCGTACCTGGGGGGTGTCTATAGTATGTCTATGAAGGGGCGCATGTTTCCCGTGCTTAGAACTGTCCCTGCACAAAGTGTCATTTTTGCAGGAAAAAAAGCTATTTAAAATCACTCGCAGCTAATGAATTGCCGGCTCCTGTAACACAGAGAACAGTCATTCATTGAAATTCATTGATAAAAAAAAAGTAATTGATAAAAAAAATAAAATAAAAAATAAAAGCGTGGGGGTCCCCCCAAATTCAATTACCAGGCCCTTCAGGTCTGCTATGGATATTAAGAGGAACCCCGCTTCAAATTTAAAAAAAAAAATGACATCGGGGTCCCCCTAAATATCCATACCAGACCCTTCAGGTCTGGGATGGATTTTAAGGGGAACCCCAGCCAAAAAAAATGGTCGTGGGGTCCCCCTCAAAATCCATACCAGACCATTATCCGAGCACGCAACCTGGCAGGTCGGTCTTTGATAATTCTTTTATTAAAATCTTCTTTCATCTTCTTTCTTCTGGTCTTCCTTCTTCCTTTCTTCATCCTTCGGTTTCTTCATCTTCTTCTTCCATCTTCTTCCATCTTCTTCTGCCTCCGATCCGCTTCTTCTTGCTCTGGTCTTCTCATCCTTCTTGTCCAGCATCTTCTTCCACGGCGTCGGCGTCTGTTCTTCTGTGTCGGGCCGCTCTGCGCAATGGGAGGCTCCCGCTGTGTGAGGCTTTGTTCCGTCTGACAGTTCTTTTATAACGGAGGGCGGGGCCACCTGGTGACCTCGCCCCCCTCTGACGCATGGGGACGTCATGGGGACTTCCCTATGGCTTTCCCCATGACGTCAGAGGGGGGCGGGGACGGCGACCCCGCCCCCCTCTGACGCACGTCTGTGACCCCCCAAAGCACCCTCCCAATGTTGAGGGCATGTTGCCTGGTATGGTTCAGGAGGGGGGGCGCTCTTGTCCCCCCCTCTTTTCCTGCGGCCTGTCAGGTTGCGTGCTCGGATAAGGGTCTGGTATGGATTTTGAGGGGGACCCCACACCATTTTTTTGGCTGGGGTTCCCCTTAAAATCCATCCCAGACCTGAAGGGTCTGGTATGGATATTTAGGGGGACCCCCACGTCATTTTTTTTTAAAATTTGAAGCGGGGTTCCTCTTAATATCCATAGCAGACCTGAAGGGCCTGGTAATTGAATTTGGTGGGACCCCCACGCTTTTTTTTTTATTATTTTTTTTTTTTATCAATGACTTTCAATGAATGACTGTTTTCTGTGTTACGGGGGCTGGCAATTCATTAGCCGCGAGTGATTTTAAATAGCTTTTTTTCCTGCAAAAATGACACTTTGTGCAGGGACAGTTCTAAGCACGGGAAATATGCGCCCCTTCACAGGCATACTATAGACACCCCCCAGGTATGAAATTTAAAGGAATATTACACTTTTATTGTTTCACTTTAAGCATTATTAAAATCACTGCTCCTGAAAAAAAGGCAGTTTTTTAAAAAAAAAATTGCATTGATACATGTCCCCTGGGGCAGGACCCAGGTCCCCAAACACTTTTTATGACAATAATTTGCATATAGGCTTTTAAAATTAGCACTTGAGATTTCTCCCATAGACTTTTACAGGGTGCTCGCGGCTTTTCGAATTTGCCGCGAACACCCCAAATTGTTTGCTGTTCGCTGAACAGGCGAACAGGCAATGTTCGAGTCGAACATGAGTTCGACTCGAACTCGAAGCTCATCCCTAATGGGCAGTACTGATTGGCACTGACAGGTGGCACTGATGTGCAGCACTGATGATGAGGTACTGACAGGTGTTACTGCTGGGCACTGATTGGCACTGTAATGGGCACTGATTGACACTGTGGTCGGCTCTGATTGGCACTGTGGTGGGCACTGGAAGACATTATTGGTGCATTGCTGGGCACTGATTGTCAGCTGATTGGCACATCTGAGGGGGCTGTGCTAATAATCAATGTGCTGATTATCAGCACAGACCCCCTCTGACAGGGAGAGCTGCCGATTGGCTCTCCCCGCCAGCGTGAACCGAGGAATGCCGTTTACCGGCACTTCCTGGTTCACGCGATGATCAGCTGTGGTCATTGGTCACAGCTGATCACGTGGTAAGAAGCCTCTGACAGTGGCTCCTTATCACGATCGAAGATGCAGCGTGTCATACTGACACGCCGCCAGTGGCGGCTGGTGAAGTTTTAGGATGGGGGGCGCCAGACCCCGCCCTTACTTTTGACCCCTCCTACTTGGTGAAAACGGGTGTGGTTTCAGCAAAATAGTGGGCATGGCTCTAAGGTGGTGTGGTTAGTGTCTGAGATGAACGAGGGACGGAGGGACAGCAGGCCCAGATCCTACACAACAATAGAAATATGTGTATTCTAGAAAATGTAACAATCAGCAGATAAAGATATTCCAAACACCTGGTGTTAGCACTTCAATCATCCCGGCACCATGGTTGTTATGGTGTCAGGATGATTGAAGTGCATTATTTCTATTATAACATTGTAATATAAAATGAAATCATTCAACTCACCATAATGCAGAATCAGTGGGAGCCCTGAGCGTGTCACTAGCCACGTCACCTGCCACCAGATGCCATCAGGTGTCCCCAGCGGAGTCCCTCCTTACATGCAGCCTGTGTCACATAAAATGCAGCCTGTGTCCCACAAAATGCAGCAGCCTGTGTCACCACCAAATTGCAGCAGCCTGTGTCACCATCAAATTGCAGCAGCATGTGTCCCACCAAATTGCAGCAGCATGTGTCCCACCAAGTTGCAGCAGCATGCATCCCACCAAATTGCAGCAGCATGTGTCCCACCAAGTTGAAGCAGCATGCATTCCACCAAGTTCCAGCAGCATGCATCCCACCAAATTGCAGCAGCATGTGTCCCACCAAGTTGAAGCAGCATGCATTCCACCAAGTTGCAGCAGCATGTGTCCCACCAAGTTGAAGCAGCATGCATTCCACCAAGTTGCTGCATCATGTGTCCCACCAAGTTGCAGCAGAATGTGTCCCACCAAGTTGTAGCAGAATGTGTCCCCATCAATTGCAGCAGAAGGTGTCCCCATCAATTGCAGCAGCATGTGTCCCCATGAAGCAGCATGCGTACAAACCAAGTTGCAGCAGAATGTGTCACCACCAATTGCAGCAGCATGTGTCCCCATCAATTGCAGCAGCATGTGTCACCATCAATTGCAGCAGCATGTGTCCCACCAAGTTGCAGCAGAATGTGTCCCCATCAATTGCAGCAGAATGTGTCCCCATCAATTGCAGCAGCATGCGTCCCACCAAATTGCAGCAGCATGTGTCCCACCAAGTTGCAGCAGCATGCGTCCCACCAAGTTGCAGCAGCATGCGTCCCGCAAATGAAACGCCACGTCTGCAATCTTGTGATTGCATAGGATTGGCGCTTCCCATAGGTGCACTGTGTCCGGCGTCGGACTGTGTCCGGCGTCCGAACACAGTGCTTTTTTATTTATTTATTTATTTTCATCCTGCTTGATGTCAAATGACGCCCAGTCAGGATAACAGAACCACTTCCCGGCCATCAATCTGCTATAGGCCTAGCGGAAAGTGGTTAAATATTCCTGGAGTAAAAATCTAATAACATGTTATTATTTAGTATTAAGGTTTAAACATGTACTACAGACACACATTTACCTTGCGTGATATACTGTATAACATCTTTATAAATAAATCCAAGTTTCATAAACAAAAAAATATTGCATTTTGACAAACAAAAGTGCAACTTTAACCACTTCAGCCCCGGACCAATTTGCAGCTAAAGGACCAGGCCCCTTTTTGCAATTCGGCACTGCGTCGCTTTAACTAACAATTGCGCGGTCATGCGACGTGGCTCCAAAACAAAATTGGCGTCCTTTTTTTCCCACAAATAGAGCTTTCTTTTGGTGGCATTTGATCGCCCCTGCGGTTTTTATTTTTTGCGCTATAAACAAAAATAGAGCGACAATTTTGAAAAAAATGCAATATTTTTTACTTTTTGCTATAATAAATATCCCCAAAAAATATATAAAAAAACATTTTTTTTCCTCAGTTTAGGCCGATACGTATTCTTCTACATATTTTTGGTAAAAAAAAATCGCAATTAGCGATTATTAATTAGTTTGCGCAAAAGTTATAGCGTTTACAAAATAGGGGATAGTTTTATAGCATTTTTTTATTAATTTTTTTTTTTTATTAGTAATGGCGGCGATCAGCGATTTTTATTGTGACTGCGACATTTTGGCGGACACATCGGACATTTTTGACACATTTTTGGGACATTTGTCATTTATACAGCAATCACTGCTATTTAAATAGCACTGATTCCTATGTAAATGACAGTTGTAGTTAGGGGGTGAACCACTAGGGGGCGGGGAGGAGTCAGTGTGACGTGTTGTGTTTTTTTTTACAGTAGGGGGGCGTGGCTGTACGTCTGACGTCATTGATCGGCGTTCCCGATGACAGGGAACCGCCGATCACTGACAGTCAGTGTAGGAAGCGCGGGGAGAGGTTTGTTTACATAGACCTCTCCCCGTTCTTCAGCTCCGTAACCCGATCGCGGGATACCAGCGGCGATCGGGTCCGCTGGTCCCGCGGCCGGGGTCACAGAGCTCCCGACCGGGTCGCGAGCGCGCCGCTAGCGGCGCGCGCGCGACCACGGGCAGGCACATGCACGATCACGTACCGGTACGTGATTCTGCCTGCCCGTGCCATTCTGCTGACGTATATATGCAGTGGCCGGTCGGGAAGCGGTTAAAATATAAAAAAAATACAAAAAAATACTTTTGGCTGTAATGCCATTGCACATATTACCTGAATATATTACCAACATTAAATATTAAGAAGAAAAATAGAAAAAGCCTTTTTCTTATTTATTTTTTCTTTCAGCAGCTTAGTAGATGCCCTCTGCTTATTCTTATGGGGTAGCGCAGTGTTCATTTTGACATCAAATTTTGATTTAGTTTTAGTCATAGTCTTTGGACTAAAATGTCATTTTAGTTTTAAGTCATATTTTGGTCATCTGAATTGTTTTAGTTTTAGTCGTATTTTAGTCGACTAAAATTATGTTAATTTCACCGACATAAATATTTTCGTCAACGAAATTAACACTGCTGTGAATTTATTTGCCATTTTTATTATGACAATTAACAAAACAATACCCATCCCTTTCTATTTGTATATCAGTATTGTTATTTGTTTAAAGTGTTTGTAAGGGTACAACTTGTATTTATTTATTTTAGTTTTAGATATAATGAGGATATTTGAACTCTGTGACCCACTGGAATTTTTTTTGTAATTTTTTTATGACAAATGCCAAAAAATCCCTCTGTTCTATTTGTCCTAGTAACCATTAAGTGCAGTACAGAGAGTCATGGAAATGCAAAACGTTTGAAAAATAAAAAGGAGGTGGTGGGACGTCTGCCAATGGGGACATCTGTTTCAGTGACAGTTGTCTAAGAGGAGATTTCCCCTCTCTTTGGAGAGATTTCCTCTTTAAAATTCTTTCTCTGAGACAGAACAGAAGGGAAATCTCCTGGAAAGAATACAGTCAACAAAAACAATAAATACTGCCGGGGGTCTTAAAGTAGTATTAAACCCAATGACTAAGATGTATTTTATTGCAGTTTTGTGAATTTTAAAATGTGTTGTCTTTTCTTCAAACTTTTTTCCTTTATCTTCAACCAGTGATCCAGCCAGTAACACACTTTCTTTCTTAGGGTATCTCCACTCTGAGTGGAGGTGCAACGAAAACACCTTTGGACAGCACCATTGTCAATCATGAGAGAGGGTAGTGTTAGATCCACTAGCAGATTGAGCTAGGTTCACACTGACAGCGGGAATTAAATAGTCTGAGTTCAGCTGAACTCACACAATTTCATTCCCGTGTGTCAGTCCCGACTTTGGGGGCGATTTCAGAGACATCTGTGTGGGTTTCTGCAACGATGTCTTTTGAAATAGCACCCTGAAGTCACCAAACGTAGTACAGAAACTACTTTTGGAAATCGGTGCGGCGCCGCAAATGTGGCATAGCACTAATTCAGACAGTGGCATTGCCGGAAATAGGAGGCGATGCAATTTGATATGTCAAATCGCATGCCAAATCGCTGCAATGTGAACCAGGGCTTAGATGAATTTAACAAACAAATACAGCTGAACTCCAGATAACACTTTTTAAGCTGTTACACCAAATATGTTTTGTCTTTTTGGGATAAAGGTTTTCTATAAATGAATAAAAGCTGATCATTGTAAGCACCTCTGTCAGTGTTAAATGGTCCTTATCAGCACTCAGTAACTCCTTCCAGGGCTGAAGTGGTTAATATCACTTTAACTATTCCTTTCTTTATTACAAAAAAAAAAAAAAAGTATTTACAGGTTCTTTAACTGAGTGAACTTATGTTGTACTAATCTTAAAGTGATTGTAAAGTCTTGTCGTTTAAAAAAACAAAAACAACAAACATGTTATACTGACCTCTTCTGTACAGTCAGTTTTGCCCAGAGCAGCCCAGATCCTCCTCTTCTCGGGTCCCTCTTTGCTGCTCCTGGCTCCTACCTTCTTTTGAGTGCCCCTACAGTCAGCAGCTTCCTATGGGGGCACTGGAGCCAAGTCACAGCTCCATGTGTCCATTTAGTCAGGGATACCCGACCCGGCCCGCCCCCTCTCTCCCCAATTGGCTGACTGACTTAGATTGACAGCTGCGGGAGCCAATGGCACCGCTGCCATGTCTCGGCCAATAAGGAGGAGTGTCCCGGACAGCTTAGAAATTTGTGGACATCGCTGGAATGAGATGGGGCTCAGGTAAGTAATTAGGGGATGCTGAGGTGGCTGCTACACACAAAAGGATTTTTATCTTAATGCATAGAATGCATTAAAGGAGTTGTAAAGGCAGAAGGTTTTTTATCTTAATGTATTCTATGCGTTAAGATAAAAAACCTTCTGTGTAGCAGCCTCCCCAGCAAACCCAATTACTTACCTGAGCCCCTTCTCTCTGTAGCAATGTCTACGAGTGTCTTAGCTGTCCCAGACACTCCTCCTGATTGGCTGAGATGTAGCAGGAGCGCCATTGGCTCCCGCTGGTATAAATCAAAGTCAGTCAGCCAATCGGGAGAGAGAGGGGGACGGTGCCAGGTCGGGGGGCTCCGTGTCTGAATGTATACATGGAGCTCTGACTCAGCTTGGGTGCCCCCTGTAGCAAGCTGCTGGCTGAGGGGGCCATCACCAGAGGGAGGGGCCAGGAGAGCAGAAGAGGGACCCAAGAATAGGAGGAACGGGGCTGCTCTGTGCAAATCAAACTGCATAGAGGAGGTAAGTATAATATGTTTGTTATTTAAAAATAAAACAGAGAGCCTTTACAATCATTTTAGGATAAAAAACCTTCTGCCTTTGCCTTCAATAATGTAGAGCAGAATCAAATCTATTCAACAGCTTGTGAAATTATAAGAACATAAAATGTTTTCCTTTATTCCTGTGCTAAGTTTGCCCATCATAGTCAGCCATACTGCGGCAGGTCGGCTCCCCTGCGCAAACCACCGTAGGTGTATGTCGGTCTTTGCACAGGAGATAACGGTCGCGTGCCCGTGGTAAACTGCCTATGTAAACAAGGCGATTCCCTGTTCTGCCAGATGACAGAGATCTTCTGTTCCCAGTGATCAGGAACAGGAATCTCTGTCATGTCCCTGGTAGCCCAGCCCCCACACAGTTAGAACACGCTGAGGGAACACACCTAACCCCTTGATCGCCCCCTAATGTTAACTCCTTCCCTGCCAGTGTTATTTTTACATTGATCAGTGCATTTTTATAGCACTGATCAATGTAATAATGTCACTGGTCCCCAAAATATGTAAGCTCGCAGTCCCACTAAAAATCGCAGATCGCTGCCATTACCAGTAAAAACAATAAAGAAAATAAAAGTCCCTAAATCTATCCTATAGTTTGTAGACGCAATAACTTTTGCGCAAACAAATCAATATACGCCTATTGCGATTTTTTTAACAAAAATATGTAGAAGAATGTATATCGGTCTGATGAATAAATTTGTTTTTATATATTTTTTTGGATGTGTATTATAGCAGAAAGTAAAAAAAATATTTTTTTTCAAAATTGACACCTTTTTTGTTTATAGCGCAAAAAATAAAAACGCAGAGGTAATCAAGTACCACCAAAAGAAAGCTCTATTTGTGGGTAAAAAAGGACATAAATTTTGTTTGGGTACAGCGTCGTACGACCGTGCAATTGTCAGTTAAAGCGATGCAGTGCCGTATCTCAAAAAATAGCCTGGTCATTAAGGGGGCAAATCCTTCTGGGGTTAAGTGGTTAATGCTGGATACGAAGTCAATTGCGACCAGCTCTGAGTATGCTAATATACTACAACCTCAGTAGAGACGTAAGCCACACTTTTTTCCCCCTCACAGAATGACAGTTCAGTACTTATTCCCTTTTCCTCTCTTTCTTCACTGAGGAGGAAAATAATAGTTTGTCGGATTACATGATTTCAGTACATTAGGCAATATCTCATGCTTTGGTGCTGCACAGTAAAGTGGGAAGCCAGAGATAGATGAACTGTAAACAAACCTTACACTATCATATAAAATTGCACTTTGAATTTAACCTATGCATTGAAATGCTGAAGAAAATGGGCAATATATTAGGGCCTAGTTACATATCAGTGCCTGAAAATACATGGAGTAGAACATATGCCTAGGTCATGTGCAACATATGCACCAGTCTTAAGCCAAGCCATTCAACCCTCTCAATTAAGAGAGGTACCAGGCACTTCAGGGGTGACTCTAGCCCAGCGGATTATGCAGGCTGATTCCCCAGAACCAGTATTACAGCTAACCTTCCAGGCAGAGGTAGAAGATACCACCTCCTTCTCGGCAGGGGATCCTGAAGGTTCAGGCTTTGAATTTGCAATGGTGCCACTATTCATTAAGGCAGTAAAAGCTATACTGGAATGAGAGGACCCAGAACCTCCTCCAAAGAAGGAGAAAACGTATTAAAGAAAGAAACAGGTAGCTACCTTTCCTATTATGACAGAAATAATAGGCCTGTTTCAGAAAGAAGGGGAGAAAGGAGAGGGGAAATCGTCTTCAACTAATAGGTTGTAGCCATGCTTAGCTCAGTCACAGCCAAAAGAGCTTAATGGCTAATACCATGGTTGGCTGACCCGTCTTCAAAGAAAAGTTGCTGTAAACTTCCTTTTGATGGGAAGGCGCTGCTTGGCCAAAAACTGGAGACTCCCATCTCCACGGTGACAGGAGGAAAATCAGGTCTTTTACCCCAAGATCGAAGGTCCAGACGCCAGGGGGGGGGGGGCAACCAGCCAGAGGGGCACCAAACAGGTACCGGGATTTCTGAGGTTTTTGCCGATCCAAGGACTTCAGGATGGGTTGGAGGGGTAAACAAACAACCTTCATAACGTTGCAGAGAGCTAAGGCCCCTGCAGCTCCCTCAGGTACCCAGGAGCCCATCCTGTTACTTCAAGGGGCGGTCATAGCAGTTCCGGCCTGTCAAAGGTTTATAGGCTTTTACTCGCCACTCTTTCTGATCCAGAAAGTTGAACCAATTTATCCGGATAGAGAGATTCAAAATGGAGTCTCTCCATATCATAATCCAGATAATTCAACCAGAGGACTGGATGATTTTGGTGGACATACAAAATGCCTACCTTCATGTCCGATCCTTCAGTTGTACCAGCAGTTCTTCAGATTTGCGTTGGGGGACAGTCATTACCAATTTATCTGCCTTCCCTTCAGTCTATCCACTTCCCCTCGAACCTTCACCAAGTTTCTGATTGCAGTCTTGGCGAAAGGGCTCAGAGTACATAATTTCTTGGACGATATCATCCACCTGGCCCAGGACCAAGACAATATGCTCTACCTAGGGGCCCATTTCAATACTCAGGTGGCCACAGTTTCCTTAACTCTTCAGAAACTCCCCAAAATCAGGAAGAAGTTCCAACAGGCATTGGCTGCACCAGTGATGTCACCATCCCAGTGCATGAGTCTTCTTGGGACATTGGCTTCATGTATCCCAATGATCCCCTGGGCTCACTGGAAACTCAGAGTTTTCCAACAATGCTTCCTGAAGCAGTGCCCAGCAATTCAGGATCACCAGCCAGATGCCACAAGGGTATATTCATAGTTAGTAAGGTTGAATAAAGACACCAGTCCATCCAGTTGAACCTGAGCAAGTGTCTACAACTGTCCCTATCCCTGTACATTGCACACTCACATTGGTAGGGACCCTCAAGGAGCCCACAATCCAAGGTCCCCATTCATATACTAGGGCCAATTTTTAGACAGAAGCCAATTAACCTACCTGCATGTCTTTGGATTGTGGGAGGAAACCAGAGTACCCAGAGGAAACCCACGCAGGGACAGGGAGAACATGCAAACTCCAGGCAGGTAGTGTCGTGGTTGGGATTTGAACCAGCAACCCTTCATTACTGCTAGGTGAGAGTGCTAACCAGTACACCACTGTGCCGTCTCTTGTGGTGGACACGGCAAAATACACTAGTACAGCATCGTTCATTAGGGCCGCAACCATGGATCATTGTTACCACAGATGCCAGTGCAGCAGGGTGGGGCGCCACCTGCAAACAACTCAAGATCCAGGGGAGATGGAAATTTCCCTCTCAGGGCCTAGTTTTCAATATTCTGGATTTATGGTGTTAGCCACCTTGCTGCCTCACATACAGGGTCACCCAGTCCTGCCCCATCTGGACAACATGGCAGCAGTGTCCTACATACAGCGACAAGGTGGGACACAAAGCCAATCCCTTTTGAGAGAGGTAGAACCGATCAGGACATTGGCACAACAATATCTCCCAGATTTGAGGGCCATATATCTTCCAGGCCATCAGAACTTGGAAGCGGATTGCCTATCCAGACCATTCAAGGATCCCAATGAATGGTCCCTTCATCCCGAAGTGTTCAAGCAGATCGTCCACAAGTGGGGGTGTCCGCAACTGGATCTCTTTGCCTCATCAATCAACTGCAAGGTGAGCCGATTCCTCTAACGCTACCCTCATCCATTAGCAGAGGGGATAGACGCCTTGACCCATCCTTGGGTGGCGCAACTGGCCTATGCCTTCCCTCCAATTTCTTTAATCCTGAAATTCCTTAAGAGATTGTTGGCAGAGAATCTGTCATTGCAGTACTACCCTACTGGCCTCACAGACCATGGTTCTCTCTGGCAATGGATCTCAGCGTGTGCCCACCAATCACTTTGCCAGTGACTCTTCATCTCCTGTCGCAGGGAGATATCCTACATCCGCAACCATCATGACTGGCCTTAACGGCCGGTGGATTGAAAGGCAGGGGTTACAAGAGTTAGGATGTTTTCCAAAGGTTATTAGAACTTTACAGAGTTCCAGAAAGGGGTCAACCAATTCCATCTACTCCAGAATATGGGATAAGTTCACAAGTTTTGCAGCCGGGCGTCAGTTTGACCCTAGTGACCCAAATGTATTGCAAATCCTGTCTTTCCTGCAATCCGGATTGAATTTGGGGCTCAGCCTATGTTCGCTTAAGGTGCAAATTTAAGCCATCTAGGCATTTACCCAAATGAAAAAGGGGCAGCAAACCTGTTGGTGGAGTGCTTCATGAGAGTGGTGCTTAGATTACGCTCTCCCAAGAGAAATAGGTTCCTTCAATAGGACCTGGCAGTAGTCCTCAATTCTCTTGCAAATCCACCATGTGCTCCAATGGAAGACTGTTCACTATGGGATATCACCTTAAAAACAGCATTCCTAATAGCCATAACTTCAAGGTGTCGTAACTCCAAAAATTATGGCAGCCGAACCTTATACCATGTTCCAGACAGGGTTGTGCTGAGACCATTGGATCACTTTGTCTCAAAAGTGGCATCAATATTTAATTTCTGCAGTGAATGGGTGCTTCCAGCCTTCCCAGCAGAATCAGATGCTGACATGCACGAGTTGGACATTCCCAAAGTCCTCAAAGCCTGTCTCCAGGCTACTTCTGCAGTCAGACAAAACTATTCATTGGGCATATACAGTACGTAGAGCAGCCAGGAAGGATCCTCCGGAGGTGGTTAGCGCTCACTCAACCAGGGCAAGGTCTTCTTCATGGGCAGGAGTATCTCTGGAGACAGTCTGCAAAGCGGCTAGCTGGTCATCACATCATACGTTCTTAAAACTCTACAGGGTGGATCCAGCAGCTCTTACTACAGTAGAGTTTGGGAGGAAAACTATCAAAGCTTCTATGTCTATTGCCAAATAAAGACTAAGTTTGCAACATTAAACCCTCCCTCTCAAAAGCTCATTATTTCATACTGTATGCATGCTGCCATGTTGGCATCAGGAAAATGGAAAATTGTATCAAATTTACCATAATTTTCCTTTCCTGACGCAAATACATGGCTGCATATGCACCCTCCCTCTGATTTTTGTGCTTTATACGGAGAATGGGGGAGGTAGCTCTCAGTCAGATTTTTATAAAACTAAACAGGTCCTGTGGGTGGATGGATATGAGGCAGAGCTATATCATATGTATGCTGTCATGTATTGGCGTCAGGAAATTTAAATTACGGTAAGAATTTAATACAATTTTCCAATTTCACACGGCCATGCTGCAGTTTGACTGCAGCTGGAGTGCAGTGCAGTATACCTGCAGTTTTCGTTTGGGTTACCCACAGTTTCCCATAGACTCCTATTATGGCTCAAATTTTTGGTGCGTTTTCTGAAAGCGCACCAAAAGTCCTGCATGCTGCATCTTTCGTGCACTTTCTGATACTGCACAAAAAACCTGGGTACACTGCGCTACACCTGCACTCTGGCCAAACTGGAAAATTGGTCTGGACAGGAGGGGGGTTTAAGTGCCCAGTAAGCAAGTGGTTAATCAATGTCATGTAGGTAGCAAAGTGCTACCTACAGTGAATTGGGGGATGAGAAGGGAAGAGTTTTCACCTTTTTCATCCTTTTTTATACCTTATTGCTATTGATGTCCTGTAGCCTCTTTATAGCCTGTCTCTATCCACATGAACTACAGTGATAACAGGCTGCATGTATTGTTTTTCAAAGGGCATATTTCCTAATTGTTGCTTGTTGCAACTTATTTAATATTAAATAAGTAACAGTAGAATATGCTACAAAAATATTAGATAGATCTAAGGGTATTATTATAACAATGTGGGGGGGGGGGGGGGTGTTTCCACTTAAAGCGGAGCTCCACCCAAAAGGGGAAGCTCTGCTTATCTTCACTGCCGTTACTAGAATTACTTAAAAATAAATAGATATTCCAGTATATATACCATAGTTAGTAGATGCTATAATGTTTGCGTAAACCAATCAATAAACGCTTATTGACATTTTGTTTACCAAAAATATGTAGCAGAATACATATTGGTCTAAATTTATGAAGAAATTAGATTTTTTTATATTTTTATTGGATATGTTTTATAGCAGAAAGTAAAAAATATTTTTAGTTTTTTAAAATTTTGCGGGCTTTTTTTGTTGCATGACCGGGGGGCAAATCTTCTGAATGGCAATTTATGATCTTTTAAAGTCCAGATCATTGAAGGAGTGGATTGTTCCAAGAGGGGGGGGCATCATCTCTGACTTCCCAAGAAGAGAGAGGTTTTCTGGATTTTTCATTTGGATAACCATATCCTTAAGGGTTTATACCATGAATGGGACATTGTTTATTATTATGAGTGAAACAGCACATATCCCTTTCTTTTTCTCTTCCTTTTCTTCTTTTTTCCTCTCTTCTTCCTCTTCACTTATCCCTTCCCTAAGCCAGCCGATGATGCATATGACCCTGAGAAATTCCAAACCACATATACCAGGCACTACAAGAACCTTGTCTGGTAACTGTTGTTTTGTGTCTGTCCAAGTTTGTTGTTGCACCTCAGATCTATTTTGGCATGATATTTCAGTAGGTGGCCATTTAGCTATATATGTCAATCATTTTTCTATGGTTCAATTGTGGAATCATATGTCAATTGTTTCTTTTTTGTATTTACAATAAATTAATTTTTTATATTATTACCTTCATCTGTGCACGTTGTGACACTCTTTTGGTCATCTGGTTCCTGTCTGTCTAGACAGGAACACACCAGGTTTTTTTGTATATGATATGACATAGTTTTGACCAGAGTGACACTGTCCATATTGGATTGGCAGGCATTGAAGAGAATTTTTTTCGTGTTCCATGTGACACCTTTATTATATATTCCCCGTTTTTTGTTAGTTCATACTACAAGAACCTTTACCTATAAAAAAAAAAAAAAAAACCCTTAATAAACAAAAAGAAAAAAAAATATATATATATGTAAATATATAATATACACACACACACACTTCATTTCCAAAAGTATTGGGATGCCTGCCTTTACACGCACACATGAACTTTAATGGCACCCAGTCTTAGTCTGTAGTGTTTAACCACTTTCCGACCGGCGCACGACGATGTACGTCCATTTTTTGAAGAGGGATATCTCGGTAACGGCAGCAGCTGCTGCCACAACCGAGGTATCCATCTCTTCAGGCGCCGGTCGGCTGTCCGATAATGGTGGTCATCGCGGCGGATTCGCCGCGAGATCACCGTTATCGGCAGCGGGAGAGGTGCCCCCCTCCCGCCGCTCTCCCGCGCCTTCCGCCGGCAGCGGCGGAGGCGATCGGGTCCGTTCTCCTCCTGTGTCTAGAGATGAGTGACGCTAAGATGGCCGCCACTCATCTCTATACCATAGGAGGGCGGAAGCGACGTCAAAAAAGTCACTTCCGCCCATACCTCTTAAAGAGGAATTTTCAAATGTCATTTTTTTAAATGACATTTTTTTTTTTTTTTTCATTGAAGTCCAAATATGAGATCTGAGGACTTTTTGACCCCAGATCTCATATTTAAGAGGACCTGTCATGCTTTTTTCTATTACAATGTTTACATTCCTTGTAATAGGAATAAAAGTAAGCCAATTAATTTTTTTTAAAAAAAACAGTGTAAAAATAAATAAAATCAAGAAAAATAAATAAGAAAAACCCAAAAAAAATTTTTTAAAGCGCCCCGTCCCGACGAGCTCGTGCGCAGAAGCGAACCCATACGTGAGTAGCGCCCGCATATGAAAACGGTGGTCAAACCACACATGTGAGGTATCGCCGCGATCGATAGAGCGAGAGCAATAATTATAGCCATAGACCTCCTCTGTAACGCAAAATATGCAACCTGTAGAATTTTTTAAACGTCGCCTATGGAGATTTTTGAGGGTAAAAGTTTGATTCCATTCCACGAGCGGGCGCAATTTTGAAGCGTGACATGTTAGGTATCAATTTACTCGGCGTAACATTATCTTTCACAATATTTAAAAAAATTGGACTAACTTTACTGTTGTCTTATTTTTTATTCAAAAAAGTGATTTTTTTCCAAAAAAAGTGCGCTTGCAAGACCGCTGCTCAAATACGGTGTGAAAAAAAGTATTGCAACGACCGCCATTTTATTCTCTAGGGTGTTGGAAAAAAAACAATATATAATGTTTGGGGGTTCTAAGTTTTTTTCTAGCAAAAAAAACTGTTTTAAACATGTAAACACCTAAAATCCAAAACGAGGCTGGTCTTAAAGTGGTTAATATTGAGTTGGCCCACCCTTTGCAGATATAACATATTGGCTGGCCACATGGTTTAGGAGTTTGTCTATGGGAATGTTCAATCATTCTTCCAGAAGCGCATTTGTGAGGTCAGGCACTGATGGGGATGAGAAGGCCTGGCTCGCAGTCTGCACTCTAATTTATCCCAAAGGTGTTCTATTGGTTTGTGCAGGCCAGTCAAGTTCCTCCACCCCAAACTCGCTTATCCATGTCTTTATGGACCTTGCTTTGGGCACTGGTCCAAATAATTTGGTGTAGGGGGGATTATGCTGTGGAGTTGTTTTTCAGGGGTTGGGCTTGGCCCATTAGTTCCAGTGAAGGAAAATGTTAAGGCGCCAGCATACCAAGACATTTTGGACTATTTCATGCTCCCAACTTTGTGGGAACACACTCCTAAACCTCCTGAACCTTGTGGACAGCCTTCCCAGAAGAGTTGAAGCTGTTATAGCTGCAAAGCGTAGGGCAACTCAATATTGAACCCTACGGACAAAGACTGGGATGTCATTAAAGTTCATGTGTGTGTAAAGGTAGGTGTCCCAATACTTTTCATAGTATATATAATAGGATTTCTATTACAGCTTACCTATAACATTATTTTCTTGGAGTACATCATGGGACACAGAGCCTTAAGTAATTACTTAATGGGTTATAGACCACCTTCAGGTGTTGACACTGGTAAACCCAATCAAAGGAAGTTTACTCCCCTATATAACCCCTCCTCCTTCCAAGAGCACATCAGTTTTTGTAGCAAAGCAATATACTTGTATCCCAAAAGTGGGGGGGACCTCTGTGTCCCTGATGTACTCCAAGAAAAGGATTTTACAGGTAAGCTGTAATAAAAATGCTATTTTCTTTATCGTACATCATGGGACACAGAGCCTTAAGTAATTACTTAATGGGATATCCCACAGCAATGTCACATGAGGGGTGGGAGAAAACAACCCGCAGGGTAAACCCAGACTTGAGGATCTATACTGCTGCTTGCAGCACACTGCACCAAGGCAATATCCTCATACCTCCTTACATCCACCTGATAAAATTTTGTGAATGTATGCACTGAAGACCAAGTTGCGGCCTTACAGATCTGAGCCATTGAGGCCTAATGACGCACTGCCCAAGAAGCACTAACCGACGTGGTAGAATGTGCCTTAACTTGAAACGGGGGAATCTTACCCCTTGAATCATAAGTTTGAATTATCACTTGCCGAATCCACTTAGCAACAGTGGATTTCGACGCTGCCTGTCCTTTCTTAGAACCCTCCAGCAGAATAAATAAGACATCAGTCTTACGAATCTGAACAGTTTTCTTTAAATAGATTTTCACTGCTCTCACCACATCAAGACAATACCCTGGAACATGGTTTTGAAAAAAACTATGGCAGGACAATATCTTGGTTCAGATCAAAACCTGAAATTACTTTTGCCAAAAAGCCTGGACGAGGGCGTAACACCACTCTGTCCTCATGAAAAATCTAATATGGCTCTTTACAAGAAAGAGCAGCCAATTCTGAAACCCTCCTCGCTGAGGATATAGCAACCAAAAATACCAACTTCCTTGTCAGAAGGACTAGGGGAATCTGTTGTATTGGTTCAAATGGCTGTTTTTGTAACACAGACAAAACTAAGTTTAAGTCCCAAGGGTTCAAGGGAGGTTTGACGAGCGGATTAAGCCACTTCACCCCTTGTATAAAGCCCTGGACTAAAGAATGAGTAGCAAGTGGTCTTTGAAATAAGACCAATAAAGCTGAGACTTGGCCTTTAATAGTACTTAAGGCCAATTTCATTTCTACCCCTAATTGTAGAAAGGCAAGAATTCTGCCTATGATAAATCTCCGAGGGTGCCAACCCTTGGATTCACACCAGGAAACATAAGCCTTCCAGATTCTATAATATATAGTTCTGGAAGCTGGCTTCCTAGCATTAATCAGGGTAGAGATAACTGACCCGGAAAGCCCACGTTTCTTTAGAATGTAGAGACCGTAAGGAAGGATGGAATATCAGTCCCTGAGAGAGCAGATCTGGCCGTAGTGGGAGGGACCATGGGCCCTCCACTGCCATCTTTACGATTTCAGCGTACCTTCTGGGCCATGCTGGTGACACCAGAATTATCGGCTTTCTTTCCAGCTTGATCCTACAAAGAAGACAAGACAGCAACTGAATAGGGGAATGCATAGATCAGTTAGAACTGATCCCATGGGGTCACTAACGCATATGTTCCACATGCGAATGGATCCCTTGTTCTGGCCACAAAGTTGACCAACTTCGTGTTGAACCTGGATGCTAGAAGATCCACATCCAGAGTCCCCCATCTTTGACAAACAGCCCGAAATATGCCCGGGGGAAAAGACCATTCCCCTGGGAATAACTGCTGGTGACTTAAGTAGTCGGTAGGGTAACACACACCTCCACAGCCATCCTTGATATGGATGTCTTTGATTTTAGAACTTCTAGGGTGCTTGATGTAGAAGGTGTATTTGAAAGGTACACACAGGATGAAAGCGATTTGAGTGGCACTTTCATCCGTTTAAAGAATTTGATGATCTCAGAAAACCATACTAAATGGGATATTGAGTATCTAGAAACGTACATCAAATTCTCTATGGTTCCAAGAAGTTTGAGGTGGGAGGTGGCCCCTCAAAAGGGTGACCTAGACCTTGAAGAATGGTTTAAGTATTTTAACCAAGCAGGTGTCTCCTTCCTGAAATTTCTTGTGGAAAGGAAAACAATCAAATTATCTAAATTAGATGATGAGATTAAAAATATCCAAATCAAATTGGCCACCACTAAGGACAGTAACGAGTATAGAGATAAATCGCAAAGCCTTTTAAAAATCCTTGAAAAAGAGGATAAGGACCAGCGAGTTAAGAAAAAGAAGAAATACAACAGAGACTTGGCTGATTATACAGGGAATGTTGTATTCGAGTGGCAAAAAAAATTGTTGGATGAATTATCTAAACAAAATGATCCTACTATGGAGGTGACTAATCCTATAGATCCCATGGGAGGAGGTGGGGGTATGCCAAGCCAACCCCCTATACCTAAGCGGGCTAACCCTATTAATAAGACCCAATCAAATGGGACCCATCAGTTTTACCAGTCCCCTCGGAGGGGACGTGGTAAAAATAGGGGGCTGCCACCCTACCGAGGTAATTTTCAATCGGGAGGCCCGTCTAGATCCAATTATGGAACTTATACATCCAATGGGGGGTATCCATATCCACCCCCACAATTCCCCCTTAATGTAGGGGGACAATACCCTCCACGTAATAAAGGGTGGGATCAGCACCCTAACCCACCCGCTAATGAGACCCAGGTGAGTCAACATAGAGGATGGGGACAACCCAGCAATAGGGTTTTTGAGCCCCCATCCCCTTTCTTTGACACTATAGGGAGAGGCTCTGATTGGGACTATGGGGTTCCAGTTAGGAATACATTCTTCCCCCTAAGTGACGCTAATGGTCCTTATGAGGAACCTATTCTCAATCCTTTTTCTCAGTCCCAGTCAATAAATAACTCCACACAGGGTTTTTACTCTGGTCCCAATGTCGACGGAGGAATACGGGGTTTACCCCCACCCCCTCTTTTACCTAATGGTTGGGGTTTTCCCCGAACAACACAAGGAAAAAAACGTTTGGGGCGAAATAGGAGAGGAACCAGAGGGGGGAGGCGGACCCGAGCAATTAAAGCGAGCAAGGGTGTGATGGGGAAGGGCATTTTTAATTTGAGTTCTAGGCCCCTGTCTGAATCTGAGCAGTCCATCTTAGATAAGGGTCTAAAATTTGCACCCCCAAAAGGTCTGAATAAATTCCATACATACATGGACATACATAAATTTGTACGTAGGCTCAATATTAAACGCTATATGAGCAATAACCCTTTTTCCAATAGAACTATCCAAACTAATTCAATGACTTCACAGGTAGTTCACTCAGGGTTGGCTAATGCCTCCCTTTTCAACCCCCCGGGAGGATTGGCACCTTCACTCCGGGTGTTTCGAGACGTCCTATTGAGAGATCTTGAATGTATGGAAACCAAAAAAATTAGAATGAATAAGACACTGCAGGAAGGTCTTGATTCATTGTGTGAAAGGAAAGATCTGGTCATTCGGCCAGCCGATAAGGGGGGGGCCATTGTTGTTCTGGACAGGGAAACTTACCTCACAGAGATGCATAGGATTGCTGATGATGAGACCACATATATTAAACTATCTTCTGACCCCAAAATCCAATTCACCAGGGATTTGGAGAAGTTAATTAAGATAGGCCAAAATACAGGGATTTTAAATCCCAAAGAAGCATTATATCTCATCCCCAGGGCCCCAAGAACTCCAGTTCTCTACTACCTACCTAAACTGCATAAGAATCCTTCTTGCCCACCCGGGCGTCCCATAGTTAGTGGGATTGATTCAGTGACTTCCCGGGTGGGTAAGTACATTGATTCTTATTTGCAGCCCCTGGTGGCTAAGATGCCATCCTTCATCAAGGATTCTAGGCAGGTCATCAATATGTTGGGCAACATCACTGTCAAACCAGGCATATGGATGGTGACGGCGGACGTCACGTCCCTATACACTATAATCCCTCACGAGTTGGGGTTTGAAGCTGTCAACAATTATTTACAACAGGAACCCCACCTTTCTAAAGATCAGGTGGCCTTCATTATGACCTTACTTAGATACATAGCTACACACAACTATTTTTGGTTCAACAACCAATTCTATCTACAGATAGTTGGTGTGGCTATGGGGGCGAAGTATGCCCCCAGCCTGGCCAACCTGTTTATGGCCCAATGGGAGGAGGATGTCATCTATGCCCAGAACACACCCCAATTAGTGCTTTGGGCACGTTACATTGATGACATCCTCCTCCTATGGGATGGCCAGGCTAGCGATCTGCAGTCTTTCATACAGTCCCTAAATGTCAACTATAGGGGAATAGAATTAAAATATGAAATGAGTCAGGAAACTATTCATTTTCTAGATCTCAACATCAGAATAGAAAACAATAGATTTAAGACATCCACTCATTTCAAAGCCACTGATAGGAACTCATTTATTCCTATAGGGAGTTGTCACCATTCACCATGGCTCAATTCGTTCCCCAAGAGCCAATTTGTTAGATTAAAAAGGAACTGTACAGAACAGGATGAATTCTTGGCTCAATCCAATATTCTCATAGAGAGGTTTGTTGAGAAAGGCTACAAATTAGAAGAACTGACGAAGACTCTGGATGATGTGAAAGATCTAGAAAGAACTGATCTATTAGTTGATAGAGGCCCGAGACAAAGGGACCGTTTTAGGAATGGAGTCCCATTTATTACTTCCTATTCACTACAACATAAAGGTATCAAACAACTTGTCAATAAGCATTGGCACATTGTCAAAAGCGACACCATTCTGAAGGACCTACTGCCAGACAGACCTCAAGTGATTTTTAAAGGGTTACCTTCCTTGAGGAATCAAATTGCAGCCAATGTTGTAGACCCCCCAACAAACACAAGGGGTTTTTTTGATCAACTTACGGGGTACTACAAGTTTGGCAAATGCAGAGTCTGTTCCCTCAATAGGAATGTTGGGAGACGTACTACCTCCTTTATGTGTACATCTACAGGAAAAAGTCACACTATTAAACCATGTATAACATGTTCCTCTAAGGGGGTGGTATATATGCTACAGTGCCCCTGTGGGCTGCAGTATGTGGGCCGAACTAAGCGCCCTCTCCACGTACGTTTGGGGGAACACATATCTAACATCATAAGTGGTTTCCCCAAACGTCCAAACATTATCTATTGGTACACGACAAGAATCCCTCTAATACTCTATTCTTCGGGATTGATAAATTCAAACCCCATTGGCGGGGGAGCTCTCTAGTGAGAGAGATCTCTAAACTAGAAATGGCATGGATCCATCGCCTAAAATCTTACACCCCACACGGGTTGAATATAGATACCGACATTAATGCCTTTGTTGATAATTCCTAATATGGGGCATGTATATTTCAAATTTTCCTGTCTATGGAAGTTCTCAATTATTCTGTATTTTTATTATACATTTTATACATAATTTGTATTTTTTCTCTTTTTTATGATGTTTTTTTCTTTATGTATTATTTATGTTATAGGGTTTTTTTCCCCCTTTTTAATATATTGTGATTTTTATTTATAAGATATAAGTTTGCTTCTTCCTCTTCTTTACATTGGGTTCTGTTATACATGTACACTCCCCCTGAGATGCATGTAGGGTCTGTATACTGATTATATGCATTTTACATCATATCCATTTAATAGATATGGACTATATTTGTACGTATCACACTAGTTGTTTATCGAATCACATTCACATGTTTTTCACTTATAGTCACATGCACTATAATAAAGAGGTTGATTTTTGATTATAATAATTGATAATTTATTTATCAATTGATTAATTAATTGTTAACGACAATTAATTATAGTAATCGATTTAATTGCTAAATATCATTTAATTAAATTTTTCATCTATTTGGATCACGTATTTTATTGATTTGCGTCTATTTCATTATTGACACATTCACTTTTAATCTCCATCCGACATTTTTCTTTCAGCATGTGTTATTATTATTATGTTGCATGGACACTTATTTTTATTTATATCTTTATCAGTAAAATTTTTTTCATATTTAATATACATTTATTCCATTTTAGATTTTGGACACATCGCAGTTATCTCCTTTTTTTATATATTATCACTATCAATATTCACTTATTACACGTTTTTAGCACATTTCCTTAGTATTCATGTTGCTTTTTGACACATTTTCACTATTAGGCTCTATTAACATTTTATATTATGTTAATATTTTTTTTCCTCTATTAAAACATTCGTAATCAATATGCGGATTTCCACATGCTTACATTATGATATGTCATCGGTTTGAATATATTGGGGCTATTCGGTCCTAAATGTATTCTTAAATGCCATAGTTAAATACAGACATCTGACTGTATATGGTCATGTATGTTTAGTATTTATTTAGATTGCAGTTTTATTTTCAGTCTAATTGGCTTGTTCCTTTTTTTCATAAGCGCTACATATCAATATCTGGTATGGGCTGTTTGCCCATACATAAGATGGTGGCGCTAGTCTGACCTCATGCAATTCAGGTGGAGGCTGGGTTATTTATAGGTGGTGCGTTACTGCGTCGCCCGTTCCCCATTGAAAACGTCATCTATGATGAAACGACGTATGGGAAGGCACGCAGCAACGCCACCACGCATACTTTGAACGGGGGACGGGTTTTACACTGACCGGCCGGCAGTGTGTTTTACATTGTGCTCGTTTTCTTCTTACCTATGTAAGTGCTTTTAATCTTTTTGAGCTAAATAAACAATTTTATATCAGTATTACGCTATGGGCGGCCCCCTTCTTTTATATATCTGAGATAATTAGTTGGATGGTTCTGGGTGGAGCGGACGGTGCAGAGATCCTCCTTTCCCATTTGAATGAATTGTTCCTGGGTTGATCGGTCCTACCAGTTATCGTTTACCTTGGAAGCTGCAGGCTTTACATACAGTGCTCTGTGTATACAGCCATCTGGTAAGCGTTCAATCTAACAGGTGGTTGGGATCGAACAAAACTTCTGCATGTCACAGTGCGCTTTAAAGAAGATATACAAATAAGACTATTGCAGTCACCACTGGATTTTATTATCCAATTCATTTTGTATGTTCCTTCATAGTCACGTCTTATATGAACATTATTCTTTTTGTCTAATAATTGTTTGGATATTTGTGTCCCCTTTTCCATTTTTAATCAATTATTTAATATTGGCGCAGCTTTACCCATTCATATGACTTAAGTAGTCCGCCTGCCAATTCTCTACTCCCAGAATGAAGATTGCAGAAAGGCATGAAACATTCCTTTCTGCCCAAGTTAGAATATGGTTCACCTCTCTCTGTGCTGAGAGACTTTTGGTGCCCCCTTGGTGATTTAAATAGGCCACAACTGTGGCATTGTCAGATTGAATCCTGACAGGACAAACCCGTAACCTGAAAGTCCAGGCCTTTAGAGCCAGACGTACTGCCCAAATCTCTAGGATATTGATGTGCAACATTCTTTCGGTTCTTGACCACTGTCCCTGGACAGTGGTCTTTTCTAGTACTGCTCCCCAGCCTGAAAGGCTGGCATCCGTCGTTATCACTTTCCAGATAACTGGACTGTAGGATTTTTCCTTTCAGCAGATTCTGGGTTAATAACCACCAAGTGAGGCTTTGGGCCACTCTTGGGGACAGCTGCATTCGTAAGTCTAAAGCTTGAATTGTTTTGTTTCAAGCAGATAGGATACTTTTTTGCAACAGTCTTGAATGGAACTGGGCATAGGGAACTGCTTCAAATGAAGCTACCCTGGTTCCTAGCAACCTCATGCAGAGGCGAATGGAGGAATTGCCATTTGACCTGACCCCCCGCACCAGCTCTCTTATGGAATTGATTTTTGCTTGAGGCAAGAACACTCTTTCCTGGGCTGTGTCTATGATCAGACCCAAATACTCCAGCCTTCTTAGTGGTATTAAGGAAGATTTCTCTAGGTTGAGAATCCAACCCAAACTTTTCAGATAGTTGGTTGTAGTGCGTACGCTTTGCTCCAAACGAGTCACTGATTGATCTATAAGATATAGATCGTCTAGGTACACTATGATTGATTAGGAGTGATGCCAGCACTTGGTGAGCACCCGAGGTGCTGTGGCTAGCCCGAAGGGCAGGGCTACAAATTGAAAATGCTGCTGTTCTAAATCAAACCACAGAAAAATTTGATGAGCAGGAAATATAGGGACATGCAGATATGCATCCCTGATAGACTGACGCCAGAAGTTCTCTTCCTAAAAGGATAGAAACTACCGACCTGATTGTCTCCATGTGAAAGGAGCGGATCTTCAGGAATTTATTTAGCTTAGATCTAGAATGGGTCTGACATCCCCATTTGGTTTTGCTACCATAAAAAGGTTTGAATAAAATCCTAGACCTTGCTCTTTTGTGAGTATGTGTATGATCACCCCTTGAGAAATTAATCGGCCTAGTGCTTGAAACAGAGACTGTTTTTTCTCTGGATCTTTGGGAACGCTTGACCTCAGGAAGCGAGATGGTGGAAAGTCCCGAAATTCCAGCTTGTAACCCAGCGTTACCGTGGAAATGACCCATCTGTCCTGAATTTCATTTTTCGAGACTTCTGACAATTGCAGAAGTCTTCCCCCCACCTTGGTGAGGGGGGTTGCCTCTTCATGATGAGGCTTTAAGATTCTGTTTTGCAGATTTCCTACCCCCCTCTTTTGAGCCTGGGTCTGACCCTGAGGTTTTCCTCTAGAGTCTGACAGCAAAGGCCATCGCCACTGCCTAGAGGCGGAAGCCTTTGGCATAGGGGAAAGAGGCTGGTGTTTCAGCTGACCAATTTTCAGCTGACTAATTTTTCAACCACAGGATTCTGGGCATAGGTACAAGCATAAGCGTAAGGTGGGATGCCTGGTGAATAGAGTCTTTAATGGCATCTATGGCAAAACATAATGCCTTAGGTAGTTCAGCCAAATCCCGAGCTTGTTGTGTAGGAAGATCTCTATGGGCCTGTTTTAAATGGTCCTTTAGGGATTGGTAGACACCTATCGTGGCGACTGCGGCTGAGTGACGGCACCTGCTATGGAAAAAGCAGATCTTAGCAGGGATTCCAACTTTTTATCTGTTGGATCCTTAAGCATCTGTGCATTATCTACAGGACAAGTTAAGTTATTATTCACATTGGAAATCGCAGCGTCAATTGCTGGTACTTTCCATCTTTTGGAGAATTTCTCCTCCAGAGGATAGAGAATTGAAAACCTCTTAGGAGGGAGAAAATGTTTATCCAATTTATCCCATTCCGAAAAAAATAAGCTGTTCAAGTAAATGCATGTGCAGGAAACGCATGCAAAGGATGGGAAGGTTTTAAAGAACTTAAGGAAGTAGCCAAGTTTTCATGAGACTCTGTTAGAGGCAGCATGAAAGTGTGACGAACCATTTCTGTAAGAGATTGTATCAGCAATTTTTCAGATTGAGAAGCTGAAAAAGGTTAATCTACCGTTGTTTCCTCAGCAGAATAATCATTGGTTTGTTTGTCTTCCTGATCGATGGAGGGTAAAACCTCATTGTGTGCCCACTGTTCCCCTTGCAAAGCTGAACCGGAGGGGGACCTAGTACCCTTCCTATCCATTTTAATGGAGGATGCGATTAAAGATGCTAATCTTCCAGATCCTGAAGGGAGGAGGAAAGGGCACCTTTAGTCACGTATACAGGGGCTGAGATGTGAGAGGCAGCTGCACCATCATGTTGCTCCAATGACTCACCCTGGCTTTCCATAATTGGTCATTCAAGCGAGGATGACAGCATGGAAATACAGCTGGAAATCCCAATGCCTGGGGGTGAAACTTTTACTCTTTTGGCTTTTGTGGTGTCTTTTTTGGCAGGCATAGTCCTAAGTACAAAAAACAGAGGCGCTATACACATTGCACTAAATTGCTGAAAATAGTCATGGCTTTTTAAAGCGGCTATAGAGTTCAGCCTAGTGCTGGAAAAATAGTGTCGTTCCTGTATCAGGAATGCCAGGTTTGCGACTCATACGTGTTTCCCAGCTCGTGTGTTCCTGTGTGCAGGCAGCTTGTTTCCTCCTCATCAGCAGAGGAGAGACTGACACAGCTGTATAGTTATCTGATATTAGCCTGCCGTGTATCCTTGTGGAGCGGGGAACGAGGGGGGGCTTCGTTCCCCCGCATCGCTGGACCCTGGGACAGGTAAGTGTCCGATTATTAAAAGCAGCAGCTGCAGTATTTGTAGTTGCTGACTTTTAAAAAAAATGTTTTAGGGGGCACCCCACTTTAAGATGCCTCTTCAAAAGCAACCAAAATGGTGCAGGCATCCTAGATTGATTAGCCACTGTTAGGGTGAAAAAAAAAACAGTGCTCCAGAGCCTCTCCTTGTACCATAATCACATAGAGGGAGGAGGAGGTGAAGGAGAAGTATGGGGTGAATGAGGAAGGGGGAAGCAGTAGAGCTTGTCCTACAAGTAGTAGGAGTTTATCCTGAAGAACCTGTTTGCCCCATTATGCCTTTACATACAGAACATCTGCCTCTTACTTTAGGCCTACCTGACATTTTTTTTTTTTTAAAGTAAGTGCTTACATTTTATTGCAGCTGTGGGGATGCCTACAGTATTGTGATGCCTGCCTTTACACGCACATGAATGGCATCCCAGTCTTAATCCGTATGGATTAATATTGAGTTGGCCCACTCCTTGAACCTATAACAGCTTCAACTCTTCTTGGAAGGGTGTCCACAAGGTTTAGGAGGTTTTCTAGGGGAATGTTTGACCATTCTTCCAGAAGAGCATTTGTGAGGTCAAACACTGGTTTAAACGAGAAGGCCTGGCTCGCAGTCTCCGTTCTAATGTCAGGACTCTGTGCAGGCCAATCAAGTTCCACCACCCCAAACTCCCTCACTCATGTCTTTATAGACCTTGTTTGTGCACTGGTGTGCAGCCATGTTGGAACAGGCTGCACACCAACATTGTTCCCACATAGTTGGGAGCATGAAATTGTCCAAAATGTCTTGGTATGCTGACGTCTAAGAATTCCCTTCACTGGAACTAAGGGGCTAAGCCTAACCCCGAAAAATAGCTCCACATCATAACCCCCCCCCCCCCCCCACCAAATGATTTGGACCAGTGCACAAAGCAAGGTCCATAAAGACATGAATAAATGAGTTTGCCTGCACAGAGTCCTGACCTCAACCCGATAGAACACCTTTGGGATGAATTGGAGTGGAGAAAACAAGACAGGCATTCTTGTCCACATCAGTGCCTGATCTCACAAATGCGCTTCTGAAAAAATGGTCAAACATTCTAATTGGCACACTCCTAAACCTTGTGGAAAGCCTTTCCAGAAGAGCTAATGCTTTTATAGCTGAAAAAGGTCAGAACTTGGATGTCATTAAACTTCCTGTGCATGTAAAGGAAGGTGTCCCAATACTTTTGGTAAGATAGTGTATGTGGTGCTTTGGTGCACACAATTTTACAACACAGGTATGTGGTGATGTGTGCGAAAACAAAGAGCAACTTTGCCCGGGGCAACATTAAGTTTACACTGCTAATCCCTCAATAGCCTAGCAACATAAATTAAAACCCTGCAACACTAAAACCCAACCCCCAACCCCCAATATAGTTTTTTAACCTGGCAGAAAATACAAAAATATGGGTAAAAGTGAAAAAAATTAAATAAAACAAAGCAAAAAAAAGTGCAAGGTGGGACACATCAGTTAAATAGCAACTTTAGTTGTTGCCGACACATAATGAAAGTCCTAAACTGTTGTATCTCTGAAATGTTTTGCTACTGCCCATTTTGTAAAAAATTGAGGGCTTTTCTATAGCCTGTAGATCTGTTTTGCTTGGTATATTTACCAATCAATTCAGGCCCATTGCCTTAATAAAACAAATTAAGAAACCAAGAAAAGCCTTTTTTCCAAAGATGATTAGAATCAGTTTGGAGTGTTGCTGTTGTATTTAAGCCAAGATAAATGTAATAGTTAAAAAATAAATTGTACATCCAAAATATGTGATGCCAAAATACAATGTCACCGATATTGTCCATGAAAGGCTCTCAAGCATGTAATTTAAAAGTGAATGAAGTTTCATTAAACTAACCCTCTTCCGGCTGTATGGTATTCTAAAAAAAATGTTTTTTGCTTTGTTAACCACTTCATTACCGCCCATAGTCATATAAAGCCCACAAGGTGGATCTACCATCCTGGGTGGGCGTCATATGACGTCCTCGCATTCCCGGCCGCCGGCGGCGCGCGGTGCGGACACGGTGCGAGTGCCCGGCGGCCGCGATGTCCGCCGGGCACCCGCGATTGCCCGTTAAAACAACGGGACCGTGCGGGACCGTGGAGCTGTGTGTGTAAACACACAGCTCCACGTCCTGTCAGTGCAGAGGAGACCGATCATGTGATCCCAGTACGGAGGAACACATGATCGGTCTCCTCCCCTTGAGTCCCCTCCCCCCACAGTTAGAATCACTTCTATTAGGGAACATATTAACCCCTCCAGCGCCCCCTAGAGTTAACCCCTTCCCTGCCAGTCACATTTACACAGTAATCATTGCAATTTTATAGCAACGATCGCTGTGTAAATGTGAATGGTTCCAAAAATGTGTCAAAAGTGTCCGAAGTGTCCGTCGCAATGTCGCAGTCACGAAAAAAAAATGCAGATCGCCGCCATTACTACTAGTAAAAAAAAAAAAAAAATTCAATAAATCTATCCCCTATTTTGTAGACGCTATAACTTTTGCGCAAACCGATCAATATGCGCCTATTGCGATTTTTTTGACCAAAAATATGTAGAAGAATACGTATCGGCCTAAACTGAGGAAAAAAATATATTTTTTTTTTAAAAAAATGGGATATTTATTATAGCAAAAAGTAAAAAATATTGTGTTTTTTTTCAAAATTGTCGCTCTTCTTTTGTTTATAGCGCAAAAAATAAAAACCGCAGAGGTGATCAAATACCACCAAAAGAAAGCTCTATTTGTGGGAAAAAAAGGACGTCGATTTTGTTTGGGCGTAACGTCGCACGACCGCGCAAATTGTTAGTTAAAGCGACGCAGTGCCGAATCGCAAAAAGTGCTCTGGTAAGGAAGGGTGTTTAAAAGCCCTGTATTGAAGCGGTTAAATATCCCCCATGGCAGTCCCAGCTGCCCTTTCCCCTTTTTTGACAATAGCTTGCCCATTACCTTTGAAAATGACCAGACTTTTTTTATGTAGACCTGTCCCACATTGACTTCAGTAGGGTTTTCTAAGTTCAGGTTTCGTGAATTTCAGAAACATTTCAATGGACCCCCCCCCCCGCAAATCCAACCTAGGCAGATTCTACTATCCCTAGTTAGCATTAGCAGTGCACACATTTTTCTCCTGACAAGTTTCCTTTAATATAACTTAAAGTGAGAAGAGTTCAAGGTAATGCTCAGTGGAAGTGTATATGTTGATCAATAGGGTACCTTTACTATTCAAGTTAGCAAAAGGTCAGAGTTAGAGAAATACTCAGATCTTTATTCCACTGTGTCCTCTCATCAATATCCTCCCTTTCTTGTAGTGTTACGGTATCCTCTACAAAGCTTAATTCCTTGTGCTAACTTTGCAATAAAGAGTTGGTGAAGACAGATGTGACAGGACTAATCTGACTGCCTTGCATGAGTAATGATGATTTCAGCTCAGCACACTTATACCGACAAGATAAATTTAGTCAGTAAAATGGTCTGCCAAAAAATTACCACAAACCTAACCTTTCATTTATTCAGTGCTTTTATATTAATAGGATTAGAATTTTTTTTTTTTTAACCATGCAGTATATACAATACTCATAATAAGTCTCATAATAGCCTTGTAATTATACTTGATAATGCAAGCTTTGCTTGGAAATAGTGATGGGGAAACTTGTTTGGGTTCAATTAAGGGGGTGGGGCACATTCGGCAAATGAACCAAAAAAATGTTTAAACTGCTAACTTTATTCAGAACCCCCTTGAAGTCAACACAAGGTGAATTTTGAATATCAGTTCTCTCCATATTCAAGGAATTATCAAACAAAGGACATGGAGAGCTGGGCACTGCCCTGGGGAAAAAAATAAAAAATACTGGTTAGCGGTGAGAGGCCCCCTTATTTTATGTGAATTTGAGGGCAACATGGGAAAAACACCAATTCTTCAAATGACATGCTACAGATATCCTTTTAAACCATATGCAGTGATACAGAACATGAAAATTCTCCAGGGTGTCAGCAACACCTCATTTTGTTGTCACATATATTTTATGTATCATACATTTTTTACATTATGCATTATTACTTGAGTTACATAAAGCAACAACACCCCTAGCTGATTAATTTTAAATTGGAAATTAATTTTTAGGCAGTATTTGCTGTGAATCGTGATTTTTTTTCTATCCAGCTGCAATACAGAACAGATGTAAAAGCTTAATAATAGAAAACCAACACTCTTGCGCATTAGTGGAAGAACCGGGTGGTCTATGACTCAGGGGATAGTGTCTCTGGCCTTGCTGCACTCCAGGATAGGGGATATCCTAATAGTCATAAAAAAGATAAAAAGAAGAGGGCGCACCAGCCATGTGCATTATGCCAAGGCAATTTATTAATAAAATCAATTTACTGCTAGGCTCTGAGGAAGAAGGTACTCCTTCAAAATGCATCAGCCAGCAGTGGTCCTGATGTTCTCCCCTTTGCTATCTAGAGACTGTCGGTTCCAGGACTGTTTTGCGCAAATAGGTGGCTTTTACAAGCAATCATTCTCCACATGTTTGTGAGTAGTTCTTAAATAGTTTTTATTAATAAATTGCCTTTGGATAATGCACAAGGCTGGTGTGCCCTCTTCTTTTTATCTTTTTCAGATGTAAAAGCTATTGGAAGATTTACACTTAGAAAAGTAAAAAAAAAGCAAAATGTTTAAACTTTATAGCAATTGCCAAACAATGGTAAAATATGTTTCATTGGATAGTTTGTGAATGTTTTCTACTGCAGTACCACACTATATTGTCTACGAAATTAATTAAATGTGAACACAGAGTGCACAAAAGTACTTCAAAACCACAACCTCACATTCCAGAAACAAGGCAGTTGTTATGAAGAAACATAAATT
This sequence comes from Lithobates sylvaticus, assembly GCA_028564925.1. Taxonomy (NCBI): domain Eukaryota; kingdom Metazoa; phylum Chordata; class Amphibia; order Anura; family Ranidae; genus Lithobates; species Lithobates sylvaticus. The sequence continues at coordinate 357,288,368 of CM053028.1, read as the reverse complement.
ACAGAGTCATATTTCAAAGACAATAGTTAGACATATAGTACAGCAGTTGTGTATGTAAGCAGCTTGACTAGCCAGCAATGTGAGATGGAAAGACAAGGCAGTTTTTTTTTCAAAACTCAATTAAAAATTACAGTGGATTATGTAAGAGACAAGAGGCAGACATATTGCAGAGACATACTGCAAATCATGTAAGCCTTTTAAGTTGGTTGCATTTGAAGAGGGAGAGACAAGGCATTTCTGCTACAGAAATACAATTTAGAGTGGATTATGCCAGGTACAAAAGGCAGACATAATACAGAGACATTCTGCACCTTATTTAGGTCTTTTTAGTAGGTTGCATTTGAAGAGGGAGAGATGAGGCATTTTTGATCCAGAAAGAAAATTACAGTGGATAATGTCTGAGACACAAAGCAGAAATATTATAGAGACATTCTGCACACCATACAACCTATTTTGGTAGGGCACATCAGGATAAGCAGGGAACATAATATGGGGGTTAGCTTTTAAAGTCTGGCCAATAAGCCATAGGATTGCTGTTCACCGCAAACTTAACCTGGCAATGAACAGGAACCTCATCCCTTGTTTATTAGCAGAACAATATTGCTATAACAAATTAAACAGATTCAATTAGTAAAGTTTGATGTATAATGTACAGATGCCCTTGTCTATTTTTACAAAAGAACAACAGTGGCACAATTTCTTATTTTTATGTTATGTTTAATTCGTCTGAATAATAGAAATATAATGAGTCATACATAAAATATTTTAGAAGAACTGTGGTCAAATTAGAGGCATATTCACAATTGAGGCATAACACAGCAATATTTAAGATCTCCATTGTTCATTAAATTGTTGACAGAGGGCCAAGTGTGTTTGCATAGGCTCACAAAAAGCCTCATAGTGAGCACAGGACATCAAATGTATCTTGGTATCCAGACACGATGATGAGCAAGTCCTTATACATTTGTTAGGTGATAATGAATGGAAGGATGTAAACACCCTTTGTTTTTATACTCGGTTGCCAAATAGCTAATAAATGATCTTTAGTTTATTATTATTTTTTTGTATGTATATATATATCCAGGGATGCAACCTCATGGACCTTCATGTTACTAGAGGACACTAAGGAAGAGCACCATTCCAGTGTAATCTCCAGGGTTGTAGTCTCAATGGTGCTGAGGTGGGAGCCTCAGCACCATTGAGAGGTTATGAGAACTTACACTTTACAGGGATGTGCTGAGGCAGAATATTAAAGTGCAAATCCACTCAAAATAGTTATTTTACTTTTTTTTATTAAGATAGGCATGAATTAGAACTATTGCATTTTAATTGCTGTCTGTGTACAAATCTCCCTCATTCTGTGTCCCTGCAATAGTTTGAAGGTCACCAAAAACTAAAAACACAGACTGTAATAAAAAGCTGACTAAGGTTGTAATCTGTCTTCATTCATTTCAAAGCAAAGTTATACCTGTAGTTGGGGTTTTAGGCAATGAATGCACTGGAGGTCTATATACAAGTAGGGAGACTTTGCACAATGATTGCTGGAAACACAGACCTCTACAAAAGAAGAAAGATTTCACCATAAATGCCATAATACAAGGCATGTCTGTAAAAAATGACCCCAAATCCTGAGCTTTTAAAGCACCTCATGGCTTTGATTATTTGGGGACCAGTTCAATAGACAAATGCTAAGGGGAGCTATTAGCCAATTGCTAGGCCTCATCAGCATTTTAAGTGCATTGGAAGTGACTCTAATGGAGTTCTAAGTACAAGTAGAAAAACTGGGTACTAAATGCAAATAAGCTTATCTAAAACGGTACAAATGCTATATTTTCATGGCAGGCATATAAGTAAAAGGGATGAAACGTCATTTATTTTTGGTACACTTTGGCAGAGAAGATGTGTTAAACTGCTGCAAACATTCCTAAATCTACCAATTTAAAGCAAATTGTAAAGGTGACTATCAAGACCTGATTATGAACCCTGCAGCCTGTGTGGTATCTGGCTGTGGCTCCACTCGCTGTGCCACCAGGGATGCTGGTCAGCTTCCTGCCTGATTCTATAGACAATCTTGCTCTGTGTCTTGTTTCTCTTCAACCTTGAACATGTTGATCATCCCATGAACTTCTGGATTTAAGAGATGTCTCTGCACTTCCTCTTTGACAAATTATTGTGCTATCTCCAGCCAATATCTTTCTCCTTTGTATATCTACTGCTGACCTTATCTTTACTACCACTCGTTACCCATCCTTGGCTTGTTCATTGACTACGCTTTCATCTTATCCCATCCAGCTACTACATGTTATCAATCCCTGGCTTGTCGATTACCCTTTCGTTTGTTCCAATTCAGCTACTACTTGTTACTAAAATTTACTGACGACACTTCTACTTGATTACTACTTACTTTATATGCTACCAGACTCTGGCTTGCTCACCACCTGGTGGGGCAATCCTGAGACTTGTGATGTGGTACTAACACGCAGAAAAACCAATAACCACCATTAGGAGCTTTGGCGAATACCAGTTAGTGCTTAGACCCATGCCTCAGATGACCGCACCATCCACTATGGGGATTTGCTTGTACATTTCCAGCTGACTACCTGTGAAATCTACTGCTACAGGCACTTGTCTCTCAACCTGACTCCAGATTTTGACAGTGACATTAAACGACCAAGACACTGCCAGAAAATACTAACTTGTAAAAAAAAAAGTTAATGAGGGTGTTTAAATAGAAACACTATAACAGTGATAAAGTCTTGTCACTTTTACAGCTCATCAGCATTAAAAACATTTCAATAACCTTGGAGCAGTGAGGGCTTCCTTGTGACAAATCACAACAACAATATTGGCCTTGTCATTCCTTAAATGAACTGAAGTGTCACTAGCAGCACAATGGCATTCACATATAAAAAAGATTACAAAGTACTAAAAACTTCATTACACCCCCTCAAAATTTATTAGGACTTGTCAAGGATTTCATTCATAATTTTGAATCCTGTAAGAGGCAGTGGATGAAATTTCCCTGGGACAATTACTGCCATTGCTGGTTCATTGTGGTTTCATTATGTCTATAAAACATTCAACTAATGGCTTTTCATTTGTAAATTAGTGGTTATGCGTCCGCAGCTGAATGTGGGAAAAATACAAAGCAGGCTAGTTATATATTCAGAATTTCTTATGTGATGAAAAAACAAAGATTTTATCGACTAATTATTGCTTATAACCATCATTAATATAGGAAATTGTTTACTTTCTAGTATGCAGAATTCATTAATCATTAAATAGATCATTTTCTTTATCATGTGCCTGTTAATCCTACTTTTCATGGTAAAGAGTTAATATTCGATACTGCAACTCTAGAAGGACTCCTAACATAATGAGGCATACACACACATGCACAATTGTCAGATTAAAATAACTGGCTTGATATACATTAACCAGAGTTATTAAAGCTTATAACAAGTAATACAGCATTGTGACACTGAAAATTACACATTAAGGTGTGCTCCTTTTAGCTCTCAGGAAAGTAACCATTGACACTAATGATCTATTTAGTTGTTAGTAATGGGTTCATTCTCCCCACTGACCACTAATGTAAGTGTCTCTCTTGCCGCTAACCCCAATATAAGGGTTATTCTTCTTTATTCTTCTTGACGGATGAGCTGATCCCCAGTCTTTGGTAATGAACTTGCCACCCACTCAGCTACAATCATAGAGATTTGAAAGGGACTACTAACGCCCTCACACACCGGCTGAGCGCCGTACTGCTGATGTAAGTTAAGCTTCCGCCTGGAGCCCAATCACACAGGCTTCGTCTCCAGTGCTGAACGGCTGGCGTGTCTGCAAGTGTCTTCTGAGCTGATCAGTCCCATCTCTGTGAAGACTGTAACCAACACTGGATGGATTAATAGCTCCTAATACAGATGCTGCTTCTATATATCTACGGAATTTCTCCCTACTCTATGTCAACTTCTGGACATCAGTCACATTGTTTATACACTTACAATCAAGTGCATGGAGAAGTCAGCAAATGAAGCAAGCTTCACCTGTGCCCAGGGGCGGACTGACAACTCATGGGGCCCCCAGGCACTAGGGAATAATGGGACCCCCAGGTTTAAAGATGGCCACCACACGGCAGCCATCTTTCTGATGCAACATTAATGCGGCAGGGCCTCGTGGAGGGGCATCTAGCTTGGCAACATGCAGAGTGGCAGGAGACTTATAGGCTTAACTGTAGGTACAAGTGGTAGTACAGAGTTTACTACCACTTTAAGTCAGATTTTTTACAATAGTTTTTTTTATTACATTTTTTTCACAACTCTGTTGGGGGGAGGGGGGATTGGTGAGATATCAGGGGTCTATACAGACCCCCTGAAGTCTCACTTTTGAGACAGGTATTGAGGACAGAGATTCCACAGTCCCTTTTCTCTGCAGCCTCAGTTGCACTGAAAATGATCGATCAGGAGACAGAGGCTATTGCCCATTCATAAACTGAAGCATAGTAAACACAGTTTACTATGCTCAGTTATGAATGAATACAGTATCAATCACTCACTGTGTTCACTTAGAAAAGAAAGGGGTTGGTAAATTACATATTTACAGACCCCTTCCCCTTGACAGATTCCCGTATGTGCCCACAACTTCTACTAGTGGGAGAGAAAAGAAGGAAGCAGGCAGTGCTGCGGGGTGGGGTTCAGGCAGTGAGAGAAATCCAGATTAGTGCAGTAGGTGGGGGAAATAACTGAATCAATCTTTCAGCTGCTGCAGTGAGAGACACAAAAGTTCAGTTTCAGTTATTTCCCCCACCTGCTGCAGTGATTACCTGCTCTATCCCCCCTGGTGGGAACAACTGCAGGCGCAGGGGTGCCCCCAAACACCAGTGGGATAGGGTTGTAAGACAGTTGGTAGGGGTGAGTTAGTTGTGGAGGGATTTATTTCAGTGGCAGTGTTTGTGGGGTGACCGGGGAGCGATGTTGGGAAGGTAGAGAATGAAAAGTGACCATGGAATAATGTCACTCAGCTGGGGGGTAGGAAGTAGCTCAAAGTGATGTCTGTCAGCTGGATGTATGAAGTGGCCTGGGGGTGATGCAAGTTGGGGGGAGGCGGGGCTGAAAAGTACTCAGATAAAGATGTCTATAATCCAAAAATGTCTGCGCTCATCTTCTAATAGATAAAACAATAAATAATACAATGGTACTGCTCATAGGAACAACCTCCTGTTATAAGAGATATATACAACCCCAATCACTCTGTGTATGTCTAGATAATGTTTTTTTTTTGCTGACCATTCTATTTAACCCTGTGTTATCCAAACCCTGTACAATCAAAAGTGTAAACTCAACACAAACTAAACACTCCATGGCTAAGTTCACAGCTATGCATTGGGGGAATGCATGCAAAAGTGTATGCTTTCCCAACATGCACAGAAATTAGCTGCCCATTAATCAGATGCACAGCAGGTCTATTAATTGTTAATGGCACCCCCATGCATCTGCAAACGTGCCCATCAAACTGGACTCTTTCATGTGTAGCGCCATAACCCCTGCGGGGCGGCTATGGATTTTCTGGGCTTACCAATTACCTCCTCCTTGTAGCTCGTCGTTCGTTGTCTAGGGGTTCCCAGGGTTAATACCCAGTAATTGCGGAGACTGACACTCACAGTCCTTTTGAGGATTTTTATTTGCAAAAAACGTTTAATCATAACACAGTCTCTCAGTTGGGAATAGAGGGCTTCGGTGATAATGCTCAGGCACTGTAGAATTGCTGACATCCAAATAAATGTCTCTCAAGACAGTCCAGGGAGTAGCCACTCGCAACTGGACACTTCACTGTTGGATAAACCCTTTTGTAGATCTAGCAGCCAACAAGTGATTTGGAATTAGCAAAAGTCTCTGCCACAGACTAGGTTGTAGAACTTCAGATGAACATGTAAAAGTCTCTGCCACAGACTATGTTGTAACCGAAGGATAGGTTAGGAACTTTTCTTATGGTACCTGTATCTTTCAGCCGTTGCGGCGATACCATAGGAAATGCGGATTCAACTAGTGTCCATACATCTCAGCTCCCAGGCTCTTACCGAGCAGACAGCTTCATGGCCCTCTTCCGAAGAGTCCTCCCCTGGTCGCTTATACAAGTTGCTGTGCCTCTCCAATCCTGAGAGGACACGGGACACTTCAGAATCCTCCTTCAGTTACTGGGCCTCGAATTAGTCAGTTCTGAGGCTCGGGAACGGATGGATCCCCACCCCAGACCATGAGGGCCTCTGGGGCTGGTCAGGGTGACCAGGCTTACGGGGGGCAACAGACACTCATGGGCCCGGGACCCCTGGCGGGGTTTGTCCGGACTGGAACCAGGAATCAAAAGAGCAAGCCGAACCCTGAACACGTGACTTCAGCATCTTAAATACCCCTTCCCGGAATACACAGCGGGGCCAGACGCGCCCACTGATTAGCTCCGAGAAAGATTTGTACCTAATGCGTCCAACCAGACTGCGTTCTCAGCCGGTCACAGGTGCTCACCTCACCTATGACCAGGCAGAACTCTAGTACAGCCCAGCCAAACTGATGCAAAAGTGCAACCTAGAACAATTAACCCCAAACTCCATTACAGTTTTGGGAAAAACTAAATTCACAAGATAGCGCACACTTTAGAAAAAAAGTGTCGGCGCTACACATGTCTTTTCCATGTTGCTTGCGTGTAGGGCAGCCCATTGAAATGAATGGGCTGCCCTACATGTGATATGTGAAAAACATGCCCATGCTTAGTTGCACCTGCAGGTGTGAACCAAGCCTAACTGTAAGCCCCCTTTCACACGGGGCACATTCGTTTTGACGGGCTCCGCTTTGCTCAGCGGGGGAATGATCCAATCACTGTGCAGGGACAGACCTGTCAGAGCCCCGCTCTTCTCTATGGGGAGATTGGATGAAAACGGACTGCCTGTCTGTTTTCATCCGATCCGCCAGACGGATGGAAAATAGGACCACCGTCCACCATCCATCTGATTTGGCGGACAAGATCAGATAGCAGCGGGTGTAAGCGGACATGTCACCGCTGATATCCGCCGCTCCATAGGGGAGTTGGACTGGAGATTCCAATCAGGTCCACCTAACAAACTGACAGGCGGACCTGATCGGAAAGCCCATGTTAAAGGGGCCTTAGCACATAAAAAAAATCAATTCTCCATGAACATAGATGATTCTCTAAATGATCATTATCTGGGACATGCACAGAGTGATGGGGGATGTTTATGTAGATAGATAGTGATTAGTGCTGTTTGTCTGCTTAGGAGATATCTGTCCCAATGTCTGTCAGCTAGGGGGAGAGGGGGGGCTGCAAACTCTGTCAGCTTGGACACACACAGTTGCCTGCTATTTCAACCCTCCTTGTCACTTTACTTAACCCTTCACATGTTGCCACAAACATTTCCTCCTGACATGAAACCTTCTAATGTGTGCACTGCAGCAGCTTACCTCCATGAAACTTTCCTCACTCACTCAGCTCAGCTCCGCTCCCTCTCTGCATACAGCGTGGAGTAGTCAGCAGTATCTATGCCCCTCCTTTGGGTTCTCCCATCACACTGCACTGAAGGGGGGGTCTGACTGAGGGGAACACAGAGCGAGTGTGCAGGAGAGCACTGTGGGGTTAGACAGAAAGAAAACCCAGAACTTCTAAATACATAAACCGCCAGGCAGTGTATGCATTTAGAAGCAATGACACTGCTACTGACAAACCCCGGGATTGAGCTGTAACAGAACACCTTCTTAAAGAAGGTGACTGTCCCTGCTCATGGGGCTCCCTACTGGCCATGGGGCCCTCGGTTGGTGCCCAAGTGCCCTAATGGTCAGTCCACCCCTGCCTGTGCCTAATCATATGGTCTTGTGTAAGAGAAGGGAACTTACTCCTTCAATTTTGTGCCTCGTTAAAGCTGACTTTCTAAATATTATTGCTGCAGTGTGTAACTTTTGTCATCACATCCGTGCCATTATCAGGGGGCTTCCTGTACTATCTAGGACTGCTTTGGAAGCCTATCTATTTTTCGTTGGTTCCCCTGTGTTCATTGTACCAAGGCAGGACTGAATACAACCATTTTAAAACTAAGGCTGCTCTCAATAACTGAAGATTAACTTTTTAGCGCACCTATTTGTGTAGTAGCTAATTATTTTGTTTATTTTTCTTCAGGTTTTATTTGTTAGCCAGCTACTAGTAGGAGACTGAATGAATGAGGGGTTTGTTCCTGGTAATCACCTATTTGATGATAACATTATCATAATTTTAGACTTGCCGTGGAGGTATTGTGGTATCTATTCATATTTTATGTGGGTGGAATTGTTTTTCAATAAAGAATTTTATTTAATCTCTCTATAACCTGGGTGTTCCTCTCTAAAGAATCCTTCCAGAAACTTTGGGTTTTCTTTCCAGCCTCTTCTCCCATCCCCCTGATTTTTCTACTAATTGTATTGATTCGGAGGAACCTGCCTTAACTGTTATACCAATTTTTATACCAATAGGCAATAGGTATTTTGTCTTTGGATGGGTGTAGTGTGAATAATTTATTATTGTTAGATATTGACACACTCCCCTCCATTGTTACAACTTTATTAAAGATTGTGTCTTCCTGACTATACAACCGTTTTTTCTTTATTCTTCCCAAAGACCATTCCCATTGATCAAATATGTAAGAGGGAACTACAGTGGTGTGAAAAAGTGTTTGCCCCCTTCCTCATTTCCTGTTCCTTTGCATGTTTGTCACACTTAAGTGTTTCGGAACATCAAACCAATTTAAACAATAGTCAAGGACAACACAAGTAAACACAAAATGCAATTTGTAAATGAAGGTGTTTATTATTAAAGGTGAAAAAAAATCCAAACCATCATGGCCCTGTGTGAAAAAGTGATTGCCCCCTAAACCTAATAACTGGTTGGGCCACCCTTAGCAGCAACAACTGCAACCAAGCGTTTGCGATAACGTGCAATGAGGCTTTTACAGCGTCCTGGAGGAATTTTGGCCCACTCATCTTTGCAGAATTATCCTAATTCAGTTACATTAGAGGGTTTTCGAGCATGAACGGCCTTTTTAAGGTCATACCACAACATCTCAATAGGATTCAGGTCAGGACTTTGGCTAGGCCACTCCAAAGTCTTCATTTTGTTTTTCTTCAGCCATTCGGTGGTGGACTTGCTGGTGTGTTTAGGATCATATCATTGTCCTGCTGCAGAACCCAAGTTCGTTTCAGCTTGAGTACACGAACAGATGGTCGGACATTCTCCTTCAGGATCTCTTGGTAGACAGCAGAATTCATAGTTCCTTTTATCACGGCAAGTCTTCCAGGTCCTGAAGCAGCAAAACAGCCCCAGACCATCACACTACCACCACCATATTTTACTGTTGGTATAATGTTCTTTTTCTGAAATGCAGTGTTCCTTCTACGCCAGATATACTTGGACACACACCTTCCAAAGAGTTCCACTTTTGTCTCATCGGTCCACAGAATGTTGTCCCAAAAGTCTTGGGGATCATCAAGATGTGTTGTGGAGAAATTGAGACGAGCTTTGATGTTCTTTTTGCTCAGCAGTGGTTTTCTCCTTGGAACTCTGCCATGCAGGCCATTTTTGCCCAGTCTTTTCCTGATGGTGGAGGCATGAACGCTGACCTTAACTGAGGCAAGTGAGGCCTGCAGTTCCTTGGACGTTGTTGTGGGGTCTTTTGTGACCTCTTGGATGAGTCGTCGCTGCACTCTTGGGGTAATTTTGGGCGGCCGGCCACTCCTGGGAAGGTTCACCACTGTTCCATGTCTTCGCCATTTGTGGATAATGGCTCTCACTGTGGTTCGCTGGATTCCCAAAGCTTTGGAAATGGCTTTATAACCCTTTCCAGACTGATAGATCTCAATTACTTTCTTTCTCAATTGTTCCTGAATTTCTTTGGGTCTCGGCATGATGTGTAGCTTTTAAGGATCTTCTGGTGGACCTTACTGTGTCAAGCAGCTCCTATTTAAGTGATGCCTTGATTGTGAACAGGTGTGGCAATAATCAGGCCTGGGTGTGGCTAGAGAAATTGAACTCAGGTGTGGACAACCACAGTTATAGTATGTTTTAACAAGGGGGGCAATCACTTTTTCACACAGGGCCATGATGGTTTGGATTTTTTTTCACCTTTAATAATAAACACCTTCATTTACAAATTGCATTTTGTGTTTACTTGTGTTGTCCTTGACTATTGTTTAAATTGGTTTGATGTTCTGAAACACTTAAGTGTGACAAACATGCAAAGGAACAGGAAATGAGGAAGGGGGCAAACACTTTTTCACACCACTGTACATTACTACCCACTTAAAGACCAGGCCTCTTTTTCAGACTCAGTGTTTACAAGTTAAAAAAAAATTTTTTGCTAGAAAATTACTTAAAACCCCCAAACATCATACATTTTTTTCCTAAAACCCTAGAGAATAAAATGGCGGTCATTGCAATACTTTTTGTCACATCGTATTTGCGCAGCGGTCTTACAATCGCAATTTTTTTGGAAAAAATTCACTTTTTTTAATAAAAAAATAAGACAACAGTAAGGTTAGCCCAATTTTTTTTATATTGTGAAAGATAATGTTATGCCGAGTAAATTGATACTCAACATGTCACACTTCAAAATTGCGCCCGCTCATGGAATGTCTTCAAACTTTTACCCTTAAAAATCTCCATAGGCGACGTTTAAAAAAATTCTACAGGTTGCATGTTTTGAGTTACAGAGGATATAAGAAGATGTAATAGCACACACCACTCTGTGGTCAAACTACAGGGGGTCCCTGGGTTACGAACCCGTTAGGGACTGTCCTCCTGTTTGTAATTTGCAAATGTTCGTAAGTCGACCACGCATGCGCAGAACGACAATTACAGACATTTCCGATGTTCCGTTGAATGACGATATGCGCAAGCGCAGCAAATTACAGACATTTCCGATGTTTTCCGTCATTTCCGAGGCTCCGTCTGGCCGCGCATGCGCAGAGCGCCCGATGTCTGCGCAAAATGGCAGAGGGTATACGCAGCGCCCGGTTCGTAAGTAGGAGATGTTCATAGGTCGTGCGTTCATAAGTCGGGGGCCCCCTGTATGCTTAATCCTCTCGGTTCAAAAATAATCTTCCAAAGTTTGTGAAGGTGTCTGCTTCCAAGCAGAAAACCTCCACCAACCCTTCAGGAAATTTACTCCCCTCCAATGTAGACCTTGACTACAAAAGGTCTGATATGCATATTGAAAACAACAGGACCCAGGTAAGTATCTATATTCCTTTAGAACATATGGATCAATTATCTTACAAAGGTCAGCCTCATAGATCAACTAGCCAATACAGTCAAGGAGAATATAACCACACTCCAGTTGAGCTGTCTTCCCCTTCCTCTGTCTCTCAGTCTATTTCTGGTCAGGTTGGTACGCAAGTTAGAATTTAGGTGTTGGCTGTGAATTTAGGTGTTGGCTGTTAATTTAGGTGTTGGCTGTGAAGAGTTTCTTACACTCCCTCCTCAACTCCAAATGTAAGGCAATGGCAGCAATGGGGTATATTATTTATTTGATATATATTAATTGTTTAATTATTTATTTATTATTTGTTTCATCATCTAGATACTGTATATGCTATATAAGTAATCCATTTTTTGGTTTGTTGATTTATCACTTTGATACAGAATACACATCATTTTATTAGGTTACTTTGTTTAAGGTCAGCACATTTTATTACATATTCTTTTCATTTTTACTTGCTAATCACATTAGAATACTGTGAGCTGTAGATATAATACTTTTTTTGCAAGGGTTCTGTAAGGAAAGGCATTCTGTGCACAGGCTAAAACAGATTCTTTTTCGTGCTCGCAAGAATTGGGCATTGGCAAATACATATGTGCATGCGTGAACTGGTGCGCGCACATGAGCCAAATTTGCGCATCACTGTTCTTGGTCTCTGCCATGACCATGTCTTTGACTTTGAGGTCATGGACCCTCTATTGAAGATGGCACATTCTGTACCCATGAAGGGCACACCATCAGCCTTGGAAACAGCACAAAATTTTATCAAAGTAATAGTAAGATTGCATGGAGTTCCTGTTAATATCGTATCAGATTGCGGGGTTTAGTTTACCTCCAAGTTTTGGAAAGCCTTATGTCAAACCCTGAAGATTGAACTGTCTTTCTCTTCAGCATATCACCCGCAGACCAACGGCCAAACTGAGAAAACCAATCAGACACAGGAACAATACTCACGCTGCTTCTCATTCTTTTTGCAAGATGATTGGGTTTCTCTGCTGCCATTAGCTGAGTTTGCTTACAATAATTCGGAGCACTCTGCTACTAAGCAATCTCCATTTTTTGCCAATCATGGTTTTCATCCTTCATTCCTGATTGCTGCGAGTCCTGAATGCTCTGTTCCTGCTGTCCAAGGTATGATAAATCTTTTCAGTTCTAATAACAAACTGTTACAAGAAACAATAGCTAAGACACAGGAAGTCATTCAAATGTTTTTTGATAAAAAAGAGGCGGGAGAAATGATCTTAGAGCCAGGTGATCAGATATGGTTGGCCACAACAAATCTGAAGTTAACCTGTCCTTCAAGGAAATGGGGGCCTAAGTATGTGGGACCATTTTCAGTAAAGAAAAAGATCAATGATGTTGTCTGTGGGTTAGTGTTGCCAAATTCCTTTAGAATTCACCTTGTTTTCCATGTGTTTTTGCTGAAACCTGCAGTTCCAGATCCATTTCCTGAACGGAACAGTGGTCAGTAATGGTGGATGGGGAGAAGGAATACAAAGTGGAGGCAAATGTGGATTACAGGAAGAGACTTAATCAAATGCAGTATTTGATCAAGTGGAAAGGGTATGGGCTTGAAGACAATTCTTTGGAGCCTGAGAGCAATATCCATGCTGAAAGACTCATTCAAGCATTTAAGCATAATCATCCAAAAAATGTGCTCAGTTGGGCAGCCGGAGGCTGTCCATTGGGAGGGGCAATGTAAGGAAAGGCACAAGCTAAAACAGATACATTTTTGTGCTCGCAAGAATTGGGCATTGGCTAATACATATGCGCACACGTGCACCTGTGACACATGTTTAAACCCAGCCAGTGCTTGAGTTCAGTGCTGCTTTGTCTTTCAGCCTCCTGCGTATCCTGTGTTGCTGTTATCCTTTATCCTGATTTAAGTTACTGACCTGGCTTGTCTGACCACCTTCGGAACTCCATCTGCACCGACCCTGGCTTGTCCTTGACCCCCGCTTCTGTCTCTTTCATTGGCTTCTATTGCACCGATTAGCTCCTGACCCGGCTTGTACCCAGACCACGTTATTGCTTGCTCCTCTGTACCTGATCTGTCCTGCCAGTGTATGACCCGGCCTGCCTGACTCTGATCCTGCTGTGCCTGCTGTTCTTCAGTCTGCAACCAGTGCATGCCTCACTTGCCTGCTGTTACCAGTACCAGCCTACTTCAGTCTGCCATCCTTCAGTTTCCCGCCTGCTCACCTGCTTGTTGGAGCCATCTGATGATGAAAGAGCTCACCCTCTAATGTCCCTATCAAACACATACTAGTGACTTCCTATTTAACCAACTGCATATTTTTCTAAGCCAGTAAACCTTGTTGTAACATACCTGGTGATGGAGCCCGATGTTTAGTGGAAGGCCTCTCTTACAGCTCTGGCTCAGGAGCCCTGGTAGAGTAACAGGGAACACCAGAGCACAAAATTGACATGAGTGGTCTGATAAGACTTCTGCTGGAGAATGCGGATGTGAGTATGACAGAGCAGCTGGCTGGAGGCACACTGGCAGAAGAGCAGTAACAGATGTCACGCATAGCTACAGCTGGATCAGGTGCAGGAAGAAGAGAATGGCAAGGTCAGACAGTCCAGGTCAGCAACTAGAAGGCAGGTCAGACACAGGTGGGAGGCAAAAGAGTAGTCAGGAGTTAGACTGGTATCGGTAACAACAAGGCAGATGAGCATAAGGATAAGACAGAACCATAGTTCAGAGGCAAGCCAGGGGTCAGTGCAGGCGGGGTTCAGGTTAAGTCAGAAGCAGATTGGGTTGGCAACAGCAGTTCAATACAAGAACAGATACACAGATTTGGATTGTAATAGACCAGGAACTAGTGCAGCTTAAATAGCCCGCCTGACTCTATCGAGCACAGGGCTTACAGGAACCATGCATCTGCGCACATGCATGCTTCTTTCCTGACACTCATAAATGGCAGTTATTGCTATGTTTGTTTAAAAATGACAGATTATAATCAAGTTTACCTTACCACAAACACTATTTAGGTCATGCAAAACAGACCAATTTTTCCTCTCGGTGAAGGGGGGTTGGGTTCAATCAAGACAGTCTAATTTATTTTCTACATCATTAGTATTAAAGAAACACTGTACTAAGAATAATATGGGGGTTGGCATTTGCCTGGCTGTGTCTGGCTTCAATACTGTATCAGTCACTGGCCAGGAGCAACTATTCAGATTAGAACATTTGCTTATTTGAACGCATAACTCCTGATCTGGATACTTTATCCAGATCGGTGCTTTCATATTCTCTCAGAACAGGTTGCCTTTAATAAAATCATCCAATTATTTTTAATTTTTTTTATTTTTAATTTTTTAATTTTATAAGTAGCAAAGTCAGAGAGCCAGTATAGGAGCCAGGCACCTTCAGATGGTCAGGACTGGATCAGGGCCACTATGTATGACAGGTAGAGAAAGTCTAATCTTTCAGTTATAGAGCATGAATAATAAAATACATATTAACAACCACATTACAAAATAAAAGTTCTTTATACAAAGCAGTATAATATATTTTGTAGTCATTGTGCCTGAGAATTATGAAACATCAGGAGGGATTGTATGTCGAAGTGAATGTGCACTGAGGTGTCAGGTGGAAAGAGGTTCTTAGAAGGGCTGTGAAGTGTTTAAAATGAATATTGCTGAAAGATATCAACTCACCTTGACACAATCCTCCCAAGGTAAAGAGCTGCACACATCTGTGCTGTGGAGAAATTAGAAAGGTTTCACTCATTGTTAACACTCTCGCACACTGCTCATGAAACAATATTAGAATGCCACATCTATGACTTATGAAGTATCCTCATAACAAATATAGAAATCTTTGCTGTTGGATAGGGTTAATTGTTAGGTTAATTATAAAACATAGGGAAATATTTTAGTGTTAATGGTAAAATGAAATGGTAAAAACATCTGGAGACATGGCAATGAGGCTGCATATTTTCTTCACAGCACCTAATCCAAATGCTGGGCTAAGCTGTTAACGGAGTAAAGATTTTTTTTTATCTTTCCTATATCAAATAATTTCCCCAGTGAATTTTAGAAAAAAAAAAGAAATAGCTTGAAACACACAAACACACACACCCCAAAGAACCCTCCACATGTTGAGGGCCAGTGTCCTGGTATGGTTCGGGGGGGGGGGGGGCGCCCGCTTGTTCCCTCCCTTTCCTGGCCTGCCAGACTGCATGCTTGGATAAGGGTCTGTGTGGATTTTGGGGGGTACCCCTTGCCATTTAAAAAAAAAATTGCCATGGAGTTCCCCTTAAAATCTATGCCAGACCCAAAGGGCCTGGTATGGATTTTGAGGAGGTCCCCACACCATTTTTTTTTTATTTTGGTGTGGAGTTCCCCTTAAAATCTATACCAGACCCTAAGGGCCTGGTATGGATTTTGGGAGGGACCCCACAATGTTTTTTTTTCTTAATTCTGTCATAGGGTTCCTCTTAACCACTTCAATACAGTGCCTTTCACCACTTCCTGCCCAGACCAATTTTCATCTTTCAGTGCTCTCACACTTTGATTTGACAATTACTCAGTTAGGCAACACTGTACCCAAACCAAATTTTTATAACTTTATAAAATAGAGCTTTCTTTTTATGAAATTAAATCACCACTGTGTTTTTTAATTTTTTGCAATATAAGTAAAAAAAGTTTTTTCCAATTTGGAAAAAAAAAATGTATTTCTATTATAAAATTTTGCAAATAAGTAAATTTTGTTTAAAAATGTGGGCCAAAAGTTATACTGCTACATATCTTTGGTAAAAATAACCCAATTTAGTGGATATTATTTAGTCTGTGTGAAAGTTATAGAGTCTACAAGTTATGGTGCAAATCATGTTCAAGTTATGTCTCACACACATCATATGCATACTTCCAATTAAACCCCAAAATACATTCTGCTACTCCTCCTGACTCAGTATGGTGATAACACATGTTTGAGACTTTTTTACAGCCTGGCCACATAGAGAGGCACAATATGCAGGGAGCACCATTAGGCGTTTTAGGAGCATAAATTACACATCTAATTTCATTCCTACCTATTACACTTTTGAAGGTCCTGAAGCACGAGGACAGTGGAATTGCCCACGAAATGACACCATTTTGGAAAGAAAACACCCCAATGTATATTCAGTGAGGCATGAGCTGCAGATAGGTACTCGGGTACTCAGATGTGCTGCAGGAGGGCATTAAGTGCCCAGAAAGTTCAGGTGTTAGGCGAGTACCTAAATGGGTAATGTTCAGGCCAAACTTATGCTCGGGCAAACCATTCGCCCATCCCAAGTGGTGCCTGAACAATGTAACGCCTCACAGTTACCTCTTGTTGGGTGCAGGAATGGGCCCTGCTGTTAAAAATTTGTAGAAAATGGAAATTACATGCTTCTGTCAAACAGGTGCAGAAAAATTGGGCCTTGGGTGTTGGTGGTGCCTGAACACTGTAACCCCTCACAGTTACTCTTGATGTTAAAAATTAGTAAAGAAATTGAAATTACATGTTACTGTCAAACAGGTGCAGAAAAATTGGGCCTTGGGTGTTGGTGTTGCCCTAAACCTAAAATATTGTTGGAAGCTAGCATAATCAAGATTCAGAAATAGGCAGCATAGGCAGTCTTCAAGTGATCCCAGATCCCTAGAAAATTCAATCAGTTACATCAGCATCAGGGGCTTGATAGCTGCTGATCCAGGACTTATTAATTTTGATAAATGTCAGCCTATCAACGGAGTCTGTGGATAGGGGCACTCTTTGATTTATCACAAGCTCTCCAGCAGCAATGAATGTCCATTCAGAAAGCACGCTGGATGCAGAACAGGCCAGTAGCTCAATTGCATATTGAGCAAGTTCTGGCCAGTGGTCCATCCTCAAGTCCCAGTAAGCTCAGTTAAAAAGGTCTCCAAGTCTGCTTTTGCCCCTAGCTATTCCTATACCATATAATACAGAGGCTGCAGATGGTTGCTTAAACCTAACAGCACTGAGGACTAAAGAATTGTTTAAAGGCATTGGTTGGCCAGCTACCTTCTCCACCGCTCTTCTTCTGACCGAACAAAGCCTCAGAAACACATTGTCTGGGAAATGGTAACCTCACAGGGTCTGGAAATCGTTACATAAATTTTTTTTAAGCTGTCCTGTGGATGTTTCATCTTCTGCGTCCTCTGCAAAGGCAGGATGAGCTCTGGCACTTTACCCTTCTAACATGGATCAAGAAGGATCCCTCTCCTTGATACCACGATTGAGAATGTCACCCAGCCGAGTACTGGCATTGTATGACCATCGGAAATGGACACAGACTCAAAAGATCTTGTAAGCCTGGGTATCTGTTCAAGAAATGCTGCACCACCAAATTCAGGATGTGTGCCAAGCATGGAGAAGGTTGGTGCAATTGTCGCATACAACCATTCCTGGCTCAAGCTGCCGTGGTGTTAACCACCTCTGAACCTGCTCCTGCAGAGCTGACAGAATCTCTGCCCCAGTGTGGCTCCTGTGCACTAGATAGACCAACTGAAGCACCATATGGTATCTTTTAGCCTGACTTCTTACGTAGCCTCTTGAACGCTTAGGGAGCATTGCTGGTTCAGAGGACAATTCAGGAGCAGACAGATGTGGCAGAATCAACACCAGCCTTTTGGAGGCATTGTGGCGGAACAAGCTCCAGTACTGAACCCTGTCCTGCAACCTTGCCAGCTGCCAGCAAAGTTCTCCAGTGCACAGTGAAGGAAATGTAATGTCCCTGACCATGCCTGCTGGACCATAAGTCAGCAGTAATGTGAACCTTGCTGTTGACTGCCCTGTCCAACGAGGCCAAAACATTGCCTTCCACATGACCATAGAGAGCTGAAAAGGGGTCAGAGTCTACCAGATGAAAAGGCAGCAGTTGTAGTGCTAGCAATTTGGCAAACTAGCATTTAGACACTGAGCATGTGGATGACTGGGACAGTATTTTTTTTTTTACGGTTCAGCAACTGGGGTAGCAAAATTTGCCTGCTGAAATCAACAGGTGTACTGCTAGCAGATTGGCTGCAAGTACCTATAGCACCCATTGCTATACCATCATTTCTCTCAGTGCAGGTTTTTGAGAAGCCTTGAGGTATAGTAGGGGTAGAGATCCCAGATGAGGAACAAGGAGAAGTCTGCATTTTTTTATGATGTGGGTCTTTCAGGTGCTGTTGCCAATGGCCTGCATGGCAGGTCATCATATGTCTTGTCAAGCATGTGGTGCCCATTTGGGTGGTGTTCTTGCTACACTTGATCCGCAAGTTGCGATCTACTGCACATGTGTTGAAAAAAGCCCACACCAATGAACTTTTGGAAGTCAGCGGTGCGTCATCAGCACCCTGCAGCTGTGAAGCTCTGTGGTGTAATGCAATAGGGTGGCTGCCCTTAAGCTGGCCCCTGGAGGACATCCTGCCTCTTTGGAGTTGTGCCTCCTCCTCACTTTCCTCCTCTATTCTTTCAGGCACCCAAGTACAGTCAGTGACCTCATCGTCCCCTCCCTCCTTGTCACTGGAGCAAACGTGGCAGTATGCTGCAGCTAGGGGAACATGACTGCTAGTTTCTTTTCCTTCTGGGGCACCCCTATCTCTAGCCTCATATTACTCCCTTCCCCAACCTGGGAACCAACATCAGAAGAAATCAAATTGCTGCGCATCCTTCAGCAGCATGTAACCGACACTGTGATCAAATAATTCTGGTGACTCCTCCGTGCATGATGGTGGGGCTACGAAAGGAGTAGCTGTGGACAAGGAGCGGGTGAAATAGGCTGCTTTGGCAGCTGCAGTGCAAGGCAAACTAGTATGAGCCTGGGAGATAGAGGATAAGGAGGATGAGGACATATGTATATATATCTACTCCACCAACTCCTCTGCATGTTGTGGCTTAATAATACGACCAGCAGCGAAAAAAAAGGACAAGCGTGCCCTGCCTGCAGAGGATGCACCATGTCCGCGACCACCACTTTTCAATTTACACACAGAGGCTGCTTGCCCTCTTTTAGTGACCTGTGAGTGTCTGCCTCTCCTTAATGGCCTTCCAGTGCACTATAAACCGTTTTATTATTGTGGAGAATTTTTTTTCACTGCTGTTGCTGCAACAAAAACTAAAATAAAAAAAATGTAAAAAAAAAAATGAGAAGGGCCAAAAAAGAAAAAGGGAACCACTGCTGATGCAGAAAGAGAAATACCTGAGATGCAGATGGGGGACAGCAATTATGCCCTAAATATTCTTAGTGCTGCTGCGCCACGGACAAAAAAAAATTGAAGTTATACCGCTGCTATGCTGACACAGAAGGAATAACACCTGCGACACATGAGGAGTACTAATAATGCAGCAATAGAACCTGATCCTGCAAAAAAAAAAAAGAAATAATAAAAAAATGGGATCAGTGGTGACACACCGACACTTCAGTAACATCACAACACTGTGCTATTCGCACTACACTCCACTGTATTATATACACTGCACTATACTGTGTTATTCACACCCCAGTACACTGTATTATATACTCTGCACTGCACTACATACTGCGCACTGCACTGTAATATATGTGCTGCACTGTAGTATAAACTCTGCACTGCACTATATACACTCTGCACTGTAGTATATACTATGCACTGCATTATATACACTACACTGACTGCACTGTATTATGTATTATACACTGCCTGAATTGTAATATATATATACTACACTGTAATATATATTCTACACTGACTGCACTGTAATATATATTCACACTGACTGCACTATAATATATGTACGACACTGCCTGTACTGTAATATATACTACACTGGCTGCACTATATTATATATTCTACACTGCCTGCACTCTATATATAATACTACACTGACTACATGCTCTATACACTAACTAACCTGCCTATGCTATCTCCACTCCAACCCACTACATACAGCTGCCGTGTAAGCAGCCTTATATAGTGTGGGAGTGAACTTAGCTCCTAAGCCATGATTGGCCAAAGGCACCCTGCCTTTGGCCAATCATGGCTCTCACAGCACATCACGCTGTGATTGGACAAAGCATGCAGGTCAGGTACATGCTTTGGCCAACCAGCAGCCGTCAATGCACTGCGATCTCGCAGTGCATTATGGGGCACTCCTCAGCAGGCAAACTTGCTGCGAGCGCCCTATATGTTTGTTTGTTCTACGAACAAACACCTGATTTTCGAGTCAAACTTATGTTCGACTCGAACATCGGGGCCATCCTTACAGTGTATATATAGTATATATTATAGCAACCTGCTACACTGCATCTTCCTCATCATCAAAGAGTGCACACATTAACTCTGCCTAAAAAAAGTTATTGTTCATTGTCAAAGGTGAATAAAGGTGCTTATAATCTGCTGCAAGGGGAAAAACTGGTACATTTTCACTAGAAAAAAAAGGAAAGTAACATAAAAAAAAACAATTACCTGAGCAACTCTGCTCTGCTATCACCTTCAGGAAAATCCGATGGCTTCACCATTCAGTACTACAAAACCCCTTACCTTTCTACTCGCCTTACAGCAGCCTTTAACTCCCTAGCCCAACATTCCCAGTTCTCTGGAGACTCCCTTAGTGCGCACATTACAGTTATTCACAAAAAAGGGAAGGAGCCCTCCTACTGTGTTTGCTACCGACCCATCTCCCTACTCAACAACGATGTAAAGCTTTTCACGAAAGTCCTAGCAGATCAACTTCTTCACCACATAGCACTCATCTTTGATCGTGATCAAGTTGGCTTCCTCCCATCACACGAAGCATAAGACAATGTCATGAAGGTACTTAGCCTCATACACATTGCTTCCTCTTCATCCACTCTTTCTCTGTTCCTATCCACTGACACAAAAAAAGCATTTGACAGAGTGAACTGGCAATTTATGATTTTGACGCTGCAACATATATGGCTATGAGACCGCAGTATGAAATGGATTAGGGCAATCGACTCCATCCCCTCAGCCTCGCTTAACGTTAATTGGTTTGTGTCAATCCCTTTTCTTTATAACAAATGACACAAGCCAGGGCTGCTCTCTCGCTCTCTCTCTCTCTTTACCTAATACTATCATTGGAGCCTTTCCACCATTCCTACATAGTCAGAGCCAATCCAACCATCTCAGACCTATTAGTAGCAGACTCTCCTTATGGAATAAAACAAAACTTCAGCTAACAGTGAAATATGTAAACCGATTAAATAAAAATGAAAAAAAGTCCGATAAACAATAAATGATAATTTCTTCAGTGATAAAAAAAGAAGAACAAATCTGATGCTTTTTCTAAAAAAACTCCTTATCCAGAGTGCTCCCACCACCGCATGCAATGGCCGCTCACCTCCTTTATAGGACCCCAAGGGGTCAAACACGCCTTGCGACAATAATCTCTCCAAAGGATCCTCTGTGATCTTTACTTTGCTCAAAGTATAGAAAAACGGTCTATGGCCAGCAAAGGGTTCCATCCACTGTGCTGCTTACACCTAAATCCGTATTAAAGACCAGTAGATGCAGAAATACATAAAAAAAGCCAAGAAAAAGTGCCTTCTATAGTGCAGTACCCGAGGAATTAAAAAAGGAAACCTCTCCACCCCAGCTAGCAATAAATTCACATTTATTAAAACAATTAAAAGCATTGATACAAATCTGAAAAATCTCACTCAGTAACGATCAGTCCACCGCCAGGCTCCACCTCTACTAGTTTTGCCACCTCCAATGTGGCTTCATCTAGAGGAGTGTGCCAGGTGGCTGTGGCGGGACCAATATATAGGGTACAGTGTGGGAAAAAAGCAATTACCTTATTTGCAAACAGCTGTGGCGTTCACAAGACACCCGCACATGCGCAGTAGCAACTCCAAATGTTGCTGCAACATTATCAAAATGAGGAGTCTATCAACATTTATGCTAGACTTGTAATGTAAGCAGTTGTTCTATCCTCTTACAGTTGCATGATGTGTAAAGTAAAATGCTCTAAAATTCCCTCTTCAGGTAGAATCAATTGCAATATGTGACATTATTCATTGGTGATCAACTGCAGGTGTCGGTTCTCTGCCTCCGTCCACTGCTTGTATGTGGGGGATCTCCCCTATAATGTGACTCCTTGTAAGATGAACCTGGGCACTCTAGGTGTCAACGATTTGTGGTCTTTTTGTAGAACCAAGTGAAAGGCTTTTAAGAGGATCTCTGGCTAGGAGTTTTTCCACAATACACTGTGATCGGTAACTATATATTGAGATGTTCCGCTAGATACCATTGTTTTTTTAGCCAAGAACAATAATAGATTAATTAATGTAAATCCTTTCACAGCAAACCAAGCCTTTTGAAGAAGACCTGGCAGGGCCGAAACTCGTCAGACTTTGTGCCCCACTAGCATTCCTAACCTTCAATGTTGTGTACCACATTGTTTGCATTAACTGTATTGGCCTTTACATTCTCTGTACCAGAGCTCATATTTTAACTGTTATTGTCAATAATATATGCTTGTCATCAATAAAATGTATTTTTTATTCTTTATGAATTATCATTCCAATCTCTTGCTGCCTAGAAAACCCCATTCTGGGGGACATTTCCCTTATTTTTTGCCTTATTCGGGGTGTGCAGCTTTGTTTCTTTCTCCTATTAGTGTCCTTTCCTTTATACAGTTGCATGATGATTGTATGTGATGCTGCTGTCACCCAAGTAAGATAACCAATTTAGAAAAAGTACATATATTTATATATCAAGATCCTGCACCATCAATCATGTAAGGGACCTAATTGAAACTGGCCTAACATCTTTAAACACATTTAATTATCTTGATGATGGAATTATATTTCTTGTAATTGTATTCCATTACTGATAAAATGTAATTATGCATCGCTAAGCATATTTATTATATTAATTGAAGATTTATGGATCATTTCCATGAAAGTAGAAAGTGTTTTATGAAAATTATCAGTTTCAGAGGAGATTGCTCATGGCATAACATGCTGGCCTTGTACTAAATGAAGTAAATGGGCAGATATGTGTGTTTTGTAGTAGATTCAGCAACTTATTTAGTAAATTCTTTATTCAATAAAAAAGATTTAATTTCAAAAGTGTACAAAAAACAGCATTCTGCACCCTAAAGTTTAATAAAAAAATAGAGCTGCACTTTGTTCTGTAGCAAACTTGTTATATTTTGTTTTTGGTTTTACCTACAACAGATTTGCTTGTTTGCACCCAGGTAATTTGCCAAACCAAACTTGGCTTTGCCAGGTCACCCCTTTAATGAATTGTCGGGGCTCTGCAATACAGATAAAAGTCAGGTACGAAATTTAAAGGAATATTTCACTTTTATTGTTTCACTTTAAGCATTATTAAAATCACTGCTCTTGAAAAAGCGTCCGTTTTTAAAACTTTTTTTGCATTGATGCATGTCCCCTGGGGCAGGACCCAGGTCCCCAAACACTTTTTATGACCATACCAAGCATATAAACCTTTAAAATTAGCACTTTTGATTTCTCCCATAGACTTTTAAAGGGTGTTCTGCGGCTTTCGAATTTGTCGGCAACACCCCAAATTGTTGAACATTCGGCTCATCCCTATATGTCAGTAATGAAGAAGCTGGGTTGGCAAATCTGTTTATTTGCTATTTTTATTTCTATCATTTTTTTTTATAGAGTGCATTCTTGGAGGAGTTTGAGTGTTGAGTTATTCCAGCAAGCAGTGGCAAGGCACAGCAACGTCACCAGCTTCTCCCGGGAGTGATGGAAGTCAAGGCCAGGGGGAAATATTTTTCTGTTTTTAACAACAGCTTTATTGCTAAAGCCCTGTGATTTGACTTTGGGGGGGTTGGGGAAGGTCCTCTTGAAAAAAACAATTGCAACCAACAATTAGAAACCATGCCCTGAAAAAAACATACATGCAATTATCACTGTACATGTGGTCAGGGACAGGCTGTAAAGTGGACATCAGGTCATCCAGCAAGACGGCAAAATTCACATTCAAATAATCGTGGGTAGTTCTTCCCTTCAATTCCTGTTATGACACCATCCCTAATTATAGACAACTGTAAACCACATTCTCCTACTAACTCATAGATAAGAAACTAGTATAATGGGACTTTAAGTGTGCCTACACAGGAACGTAAAATCCACAAAATATTATAAAAACATAAAGTCTTTATTACAATAATTAAAACAGGTAAAAACAACATGCCACATCTTTAACATTCCACATATAATGGACACGTAAGTACAGTTACAAAGAGGCATAATTGATTGTACATAGGTAACGTTAAAAATTGGCATATTATATCAACGCGTTTCACATATCTAGTTGCTTTTTCAGGATCGACGCCAATGTTCATGGACTAAAATGGCTAATTAAAAACAGTAATACACATTAGATGACACTAACATAGAATAGCTAACAAAAAAATAATTCTTTACAATTGATACAACATCCCACCCCAAACATGCACACAGACATCTATCCATTTCCCTCCCCTTCTCGCCAGACTGCACCTAAACCCTCTCATAGTCCAGAACCACCCAAAAAAGCAGCTGCTCCATCAGTGATTAAACATGCGGAAGTGAGGTCATCCCCAATCACGCACCTCCCCATTCATCCAGTTGGAGATACCGCCAGCCTTATTGTGATAAAGACCAAATTTTTTTTTATGCCTTGTGGATTATAAACTCCTGTTGAGACACAATTAAAGTCCTATTATACTAGTCTCTCATCTATTAGTTAGTGAGAGAATATGGTTTACAAATGAAGAAGGCAAACTGCGCACTACCAGGTTGAGGGGGCAGGGCTATTAGTGGCAAGTAGAGCAAAATGTATGCAATGTTTGTGGTGTGTGCTGAAAAGGTACCAATAGTTTTACTTTACCACAGCAACACAAAGTGTTAAAAATGAGTGCACAAGTAAAGGGGCTAAACATTTTGAAGAAAAAAATGTCCCCATGTCAGTGGTGTCAATGGAAGAAAAAATATCTGTATCAGTAGTGTTGCTAAGGAAAAACTGCCGCTGCATACATTCCTGCAACACACAAATGTAAACCTAGGGTAAGAGAGAGGAGGCTAAGGGAGTCTAGGGAGGAGAAATGAGGTCTGTGGCTGAGTTGCCCCTTCCCCCTTGTACTCACAAATCACAACTACTATTCCCACTTGCAATGAAGGCAGCTTCTACCTCTCTCCAGTCATATGATAGGAAAGAAGGGCAGTCTACCCTCACTCCACTGCACTGAGACTGAGGTAAGTTCTTAGTCTAAACGCCAGCTCCCTTCTGCCCCCTGTGGGCTAGAGAGGAGGAAGCCAAATTTTCTCTCCAACAGTAGTAAGCTGCTGCTCCTTCTGTCAAACGTGATGCTGCAGTCATTCCTGTCAATCAGGAGCAGGATGCGTAGCCAGATCACCAATGCCACCCTCAACACAGTGCCAGGGGAATGTGCCTATTCTCCAAGCCCTGCTTCAAGCCCTACACTAATCTCTCTTTGTGCACTTTATCAGCAGCACTCCTTATTCTTTCCCTATCACTTAAAGCATATTGTTAGTATGGCTGCTGTGACCCCACCTTTTTTCGTCAGGAGGATGATTTATCCACAATCCTTCTTATTGCCCTTCTAAGTCAGCTGACCTAAGTTTTAGGGCCAGGTAGTGCATTATGGTTACAAAAAATCAGTCTAAGTTCTTAGATTTCATAAATTCTCCAGAACCACACATTTCCAACTTGATGGATTTGCCAGGAACCCATGGTAGTGACCAACCCAAACCTCATCCCTACTGTTCACTATCCATGTGTAGTATTTACCCAAAGCTCTAATTTTCTGCTTCTGTGATTTACTGCTTTTCCCAGAAGTCTGCATTAAGTCTCAGTTCAGTCATCCTGTGCAATAGGGAAATCATTTTTAACACATTTTAAGGCTCATCTATGTCTAGAAGGTTGGAATTTTTACAACACCAAAATCATTCAGGTGGTTATAATGAAGGCAGTCTCTAAGCAAATAGTTTAAGAAAAGACAGGCTAAAGCAAACAGCAATCTCTTCAAAATAGAGAAGAGTATAAATCTGATAAATGTTTTCTAACATCCCTGCCATGTATAATACTCACCTGGAAGGGATTATTTTTTCCTCAACAAAACAGAAACTACACTTCAAATAAATTGCAATTTTCTCAGATCTGAAAATAATGATTTCAAATTGCATTTTTAAGACTAATCACAATCAGAGATGAGTGAATTATTTATCCAGATGCATTTATTCGGCGGCGGGAAAGCTTTGCTTTCCAAGGATGAAGACTGGAATATTCTTTTACGAAATATTAATTTGAGGAAAGAAAGATATATGCAACCACCAAATGCCATTTCTTTTTTTTTAAAGCTAAACTATGGGCACAAAAACTTTAATAAAACTATATTCTCCAATAGCCACAAACGATATAAATCCTCTTTATGTGCACCAAATGCCTTTGCAAACCTTCTTCTACCTTGTAAAAGTAGCAGTGGCACCATCATTATGCTGTGCATAGCCCATGGGGGAAGGTCCCACCCACTAAAGGCTGCCTGCAGAAAACTACCGGAGGGGCGGAGACAATACCACTCACCCTGCACAAGGAGAGAGAGCAAGAGGGGCCGTTTTTTATTACAGGAAGCTTCTGCACAGAGGCAAAGTTTCACAGGGCATGATTCTCCCACTCTACAAGACTCTGGTCTGGCCGCACCTGGAGTATGCTGACAAGTTCTGGGCACCAGTCCTCAGAAAGGATGTGCTGGAAATGGAGCGAGTACAGAAAAGGGCAACAAAGCTAATAAAGGGACTGGAGGATATTAGTTATAAAGAAAGGTTATGAGCACTGAACTTATTCTCTCTGGAGCAGAGATGCTTGAGAGGGGATATGATTTTAATTTACAAATACCATACTGGTGACCCCACAATAGGGATAAAACGTTTCTGCAGAAGGGAGTTTAATAAGACACGTGGCCACTCATTAAAATTAGAAGAAAAGAGGCTTAACCTTAAACTGCGTAGAGGGTTCTTTACTGTAAGAGCGGCAAGGATGTGGAATTTCCTTCCACAGGCGGTGGTTTCAGCGGGGAGCATCGGTAGTTTCAAGAAACTATTAGATAAGCACCTGAATGACCACAACATACAGGGATATACAATTTAATACTGACATAAAATCACACACATAGGTTGGACTTGATGGACTTGTGTCTTTTTTTAACCTCACCTACTATGTAACTATGTAAAAGTGTGGCGTGCATTTGTATTCAGCCCCCTTTACTCAGATACCCCTAACTAAAATCTAGTGGAACCAATTGCCTTCAGAAGTCACCTGATTAGTAAATAGGGTCCACCTGTGTATAATTTAATCTCAGTATAAATACAGCTGTTCTGTGAAGCCCTCAGAGGTTTTTTTTAGAGAACCTTAGTGAACAAACAGCATCATGAAGGCCAAGGAACACACCAGACAGGTCAGGGATAAAGTTGTGGAGAAGTTTAAAGCAGGGTTAGGTTATAAAAAAATATCCCAAGCTTTGAACATCTCACAGAGCACTGTTCAATTCATCATCCGAAAATGGAAAGAGTATGGCACAACTGCAAATCTACCAAGACATGGCTGTCCACCTAAACTGACAGGCTGGGCAAGGAGAGAAGCAGCCAAGAGGCCCATGGTAACTCTGGAGGAACTGCAGAGATCCACACCCAAGGTGGGAGAATCTGTCCACAGGACAACTATTAGTCGTACACACCACAAATCTGGCCTTTATGGAAGTGTGGCAAGAAGAAAGCCATTGTTAAAAGAAAGCCATCAGAAGTCCCATTTGCAGTTTGCGAGAAGCCATGCAAACACTTTTTATGGCAATATCTTGCATATAAGCCTCTAAAATTAGCACTTTCAATTTTTCATGTTCGTGTCCCATAGACTTTAACGTTGTTCACATGTTCGAGCAAATCTTTTGCCTGTTCGCATGTTCTGCTGTGAACCGAACCGGGGGGTGTTCGGGTCATTCATACTTATGGCCCCATTGCACAATTTATAGTTTAAAGTTGGTATTCGTGCATATCCTTGGACGTAAGGGGAAGGAATATTTATCAGCGAGGGTTGGTTGATTGCACAATGAAAATATTATATCTGGTAAGGTGCATGGGTTCACTGGTGGATCACAACACACATGGTGTGTTTTTAGTTTTTTTTTTGCAGTATTACACTATTTGTTTAAAATACATTTTTAAAATTCACTCTGACACCCATTTGGAGAAAGGGGAAGAAGATCTTTTCAAGAGAGGATATAAAAGGCACAGAAGAAAGTTACAATGGAGTCTAATTTGAGGCATTTTTTTTGAAAAGTTGGAGGGTAAGGGTGTATATATAAGAACGCATTGTGTGGTTTATTGGAGATATTTTTTTCAATTTTTGATGTAAGTACATTATATGAATATAGTTGGTACACATGTGAAGTTGGACATATATTTTTTTTCTTTTCTTCGACATCAATCATCTTATCCAGTGAAGCACTACAAAATACCCAAAACCAGTGAGGACGGTGTGGAATTCATGGCCTATATTGGACTATAAGTAATTCTGCTCTGCGCAAAACCATTGCACAGAGCAGGGAAGAATAATATGTTTGTTATTTTAAAAAAATGTAGGGTTACAATCACTTTAATCTATTTTCTGTTGAAATTGTGATTATGGAGAAAAATGTGTAGAGAAAAAAGAGAAATTAGTAACAAATTAAATAGAGCATTCCATTATTTGTATTCTTTCATCTTTTAACTAGCACTAAGAAAACAGAAAGAGAAATATGACTGGTTTCTGCAAAAAACACTTGCTGTTTTTACACAGGTTTCAAAAACAAGGCCTAATATTTTCTGAAAGGCATATGAGCACATGCTTTGAAATGTCTAAGCAATTAGTAAATGAAACTAGGCTGAAAAAGTGTTTTCTTTACTAAATAAAGGTGAGATTAATGAAGTATGTCAATACAGAACACAAGTAAAGAAAAATAAAGAAAAAAATATTTGTAAAATCTTAAAAAATTTGGTTATATAAGCTAGTCATTGTTTGTATTCAGAGGCGGCTCTAGGATTTGTGAGGCCTTAGACAAAACTAAGACATGAAGCCCCACTCATGCCCATAATGTGAAAAATAATGAAAGCGATCAATAAAAATAAACTGTATTAGTAGGGTACAGTACACGGGTCAGGAGGGTACAGTACAGGAGGGTAAGTGGATACAGTACAGGAGGCAGGAGGATACAGTACAGGGGGAGCAGGAGGTCACAGTACAGGGGGTAGGTAAGTGGTAACAGTACAGTGGGTCGGTAAGTGGGCACAGTACAGGGGCAGTAATGAATGTTACTGATATGGTCTCCTCAGAGAGCTGCGCAGGGAAGCTCCTCTTACAGATCCCACCTATTCTGGCAGGCTGTCACTGGGCTAAACTGGAATGACAACTCCTCCTCTACCTCCCCTTCAGAGTTTTTTGCTCTCTTACAGCACTTTGCAGGGTTAAGGAAGGACCCAGAGGTGGAACATCTTATTACTGCTGCTGCTTGTGTGGGTGGGATTTGTACTGCACCAATCACATGGGAGGAATAGGAGAGGAGGGTCAGCAGGGATTGGTGCAGCACACATCCCACACACACAAGCAGCAGCAATAGTAAGATGCTCTGCCTCTGGGTTCTTTCTTTGCCCCTAAAAAAATAGGAGTGGGGGGGGGGGGGTGGGACTGGGAACCATGGGGTAGGGGAGTAGGAGGAGGGTTGAAAAAGGGGGGAATGGGTAGGAGATGGGGATTGTGTAAAGGAGAACTGGAGTGGTCAGGGGAGAAAGATGGAAGGAAGGAAAGAAAGAAAGAAAAAAATGAAATTAAATGAAAGAAAGAAAGAGGAGGATGAAGGGAGAAAGAAAGAAAGAAATATGAAGCAAGAAAGAAAGAAAGAAGGATGAAGGGAGAAAGGAAAAAGAGAAAGAAAAAAGAGAAAGAAAGAAAGATGAAGGGAGAAAGAAAGAAAGAGAGAAATAAAGCAAGGATGAAGGGTGAAAGAAAGAAAGAAACAAAGAAAGAAAGAAACATAGATAGATAGACAGATAAAGGGAGAAATAAATATAGATATATAGATAAAAGGGAGAGAGAAAGAAAGAAAGAAGGGTCAAGAGAGAAAGAGAGAAGGGAAGGAAGGGCACCCCTACATCAGTGTACAGTGTACTCACTCGGAGGCAGGGACTGGATCGATGGACCAGACTCCATCTTTCCTTTCTGTTTGCTGGGCTTTAGCTTCAATCTTCCCACCCACATCCCTTAGACAGCAGAACAGTGTCTGTCAGGGAGAGTGAGGCATACACAGCAGGAGAGGACGGGAGGAGGGGAGGAGTATAAGCAGCTACTCTCCTCTGTCTGGCTGTGCGGGCAGCAGGGGGAGGGGAGAAGTGTCAGAGCTGGCAGTGATACCCCAAGTCATCTCTCTCTATCTGAAGCTCTCAGTGAGCTCCGATCCCCCTGCTGATCTGTCCCGCTAAGATTGGTGTCTCCTGGATCAGTAAAACATGGTGTCACCCCTCCTCCCGGGGTGGGGGTGGAATCCCATGTTTTACCGCACCGCCGTGGTTCTCACCTCCTAGCCTGCCACAGTGCTCTGTCCTGCCGCTGTAGACACTTGGCAGGCTAGCACATCAGGCTCTCTCCTGTCTAACCCGCCACAGTGCACTGACTTGATGATGTCACCCAAGGCTCAACCATGCCTCCACCACAACCCCCCCCAAAGGGGGAGAGTACACTGTATTAAAGGATAAGTGTGGCCGAATTGCATTAACAACGGGACGGCCTTATAAAAGCATTGTTAAATACCATGAGTGCATTATGCACAGTGTTCAGAAGTACACTACATACAGAGTGCAGCGTTCAGGAATGTGATACAAACAGGGTGCAGAAGTTCACTATGTACAGGATGCAAGGCTCAGAAGTTTGCTATGTACAGGGTGCAAGGCAGAGCCAGACTGGCCTACCGGGGAATATTCCTGGTAGGCCACCTGCCCTGTGGCCGCTTTGAGCTGTGACTGGCTTCAGCACTCCCTCTCTGAATGAATGAATGAATGAATGATTTGTATAGCGCTGCAACTGCGAACTGAATCGCCTCGAGGCGCTTGACTGCTCATGTTGGGATGCCATGTATTAGAAGAGGTGGGTCTTGAGTTTTTTCCTGAAGGCCTGATGGTTTTCTTCCATGCGGATGTTGTTTGGTAGAGCATTCCATAGCCGGGGTCCCTGTACTGCGAATCTTCGTTCTCCCTTCGATTTGTAGCGGGCTTTGGGGATGAGAAGGCGATTTTGGTTTGTTGATCGAAGTCTGCGATTCGGTATGTATTTTTCTATTTTCTCACAAAGGTATTGAGGCGCATTTCCTTGTGTACATTTGTGGGTGAGGCAGAGGGTCTTGAATGTGATCCTGTCTTTTACCTTGAGCCAATGGAGCATCCTTAGGGATGGGGAGATGGATTCCCAGGGTTTCTTTCCGGTGACTATTCTTGCTGCTGTGTTTTGGACAATTTGAAGGCGCGCAATCTGGTAATCCGGTAATCCTATGTAGAGTGAGTTTGCGTAGTCGAGCCGTGAATTGATGATCGTTCCTACTACTACCGCTTTTTCCTTTTCCGGGATGAAGGGGATGAGTCTGCGTAGCATGCGAAGGAGATGGTGGGATCCGCTGATTACGGATCCTATTTGTGCCTCCATTGTCATCTCTGAATCAAAGATTACTCCGAGGCTTTTGGCTTTGTTGCTTGGAAGGATGGTCTGTCCCAAGATGGTTGGTGGTGTCCAAGGGGTCTTCGTCTTTTTCCTTGAGTTTGCGTCGAGGAGCAGTAATTCTGTTTTTGATCCATTGAGTTTGAGGGAGCTAGTGGTCATCCAGTCATCTATCAATGTGAGACATTTTCCTAGTTCCTGGTATTGGTCTTTTTGTCCGGTGATCCGGAAGTACAGTTGAGTGTCGTCAGCGTATGAGTGGAAGCACAGATCCAATTTGTTAATAATTTTGAAGAGTGGTCGGATGTAAATGTTGAACAGTACTGGTGACAATGGTGATCCTTGAGGGACTCCATAAGTGATTGCCCGAGTTTCCGAAGTGAAGGCTCCTAGTTTCTTGTGCCGCAGAACACAGAGCCAGCTCCGTGGCACACAGCGGGAGATGCCTGCTGTGTGTGGGGGATCCAGGCAACAGTGAGTATGCATTCATGGGTAGTGAGGCTTCATTTATGGGCAGTGAGGCTGCATTCATGGGCACAGTGAGGCTGCAATGATGGGCAAAGGGAGGTTGCATTCATGGGCAGTGAGGCTGCATTTGATCGGAAGTGAGGCTGCTGCATTCACGGGAATATTGAGGCTGCATTCACGGGCACATTGAGGCTGCATTCATGGGCACAATGAGGCTGCAATGATGGACACAGTGAGGCTTCAATGATGGGCACAGTGAGGCTGCATTAATGGGCAGTGAGGCTGCATTTGATGGACAGTGAGGCTGCATTCACAGGCATAGTGAGGCTGCATTCACGGGCACGATGAGGCTGCATTCATGGGCATAGTGAGGCTGCATTCACGAGCACAGTAAAGCTGCATTCGATGGACAGTGAGGCTGCATTTATGGGCACAGTGAAGCTGCATTCATGGTGTTTTTTATTTTCCTTGCATTTCCCCTCGGATTTACAGCGACTGCACTTCCAAGTGCACTTGCAGTGCAAAGTGAATCTGCCTTTCGTAAATAACCCCCATTGTCATATTAAACTTAAAAAATGGTTTAATTGGACATAAATCTAGGGACCCCTCCTCTCAGACTAACCAAGGCAGTTGCTTGGTTTTTCAATCAATGATTTTTGCCTTTGAGCTCAGAATAAAACTATTGCAAAGATCAGAAATCCTGCAGTAAAAGATTTTGTCTAATTGCATTCTGCTATGCTTTGTTCATACTAAGTAGTTCATATAATTTCTTGTTAAACACAGAACAATGAGAGTCAGTACAGTAAATGTTACTTTCATAAAGTCACTAAATATAATGAAAAACTAGTCATAATAAGGGAAAGTTCTCCTGATTGTATTTATTGCTTATTTTGTTACAAAATCAATAGTTAGAACATTAGTTCCGCGTGGGTAATGTCTCTGTCAGGACAACATGTAGTCTGAGTGCTTCTCTCAGAGAAAATTTATTATGTTTGTAATAAAAAAGAAAACAAAAAAAATCACATTTAAATTGAAAAATGTATTCAATTAATAAAACCAGCACAGACACGGTCACAATTAAAAGTGGATATTGCAAGTTCTTAAATAACCCCTAAGAGAGATTAATAGATTGAGAGTCCAAAGTAACAGAGAGATTAATAGATTAGGAAAGGGAAGGAAAGGCAAGGAAAGCAAAGGGGAATTGTTCATGAATGCCCCCCTTAAAGTGTACCTGTCATTTTTCCATTCAAGGCATACTTGCCCGACATAATACTAACCCAAGCTCCTGTGCTGCACTTTCCCACTGCTTTTTTTGTCTGCCAGGGTCCTTTGTCCTGGAATGCAGTGCCCAGGCCTCATTGGCCAATGGGAAGAAAGTCATTAAACCAGTGTAAGTTCTACACAGACCAACATGGAGCTTACAAAGGTATTAGTTCTTCTGTGTGGTGAAGGTGAGTGCTTCCGTGTAATGAAGGTGAGTATAAATGGATGAACTATTTGTTAAAGAGACTGAATGGGCAAAGTGAATGATTACTTTTAAACATGAACTGATCCTTAACTAGGCAATAACATAACATAAACACAATCTTATTTAATAGGCACATTGATTAAATAAGCACATTAACATCTAGAATAACTGCATCTTGATGTTACCTGTCCTAGTCAATGAGGATGATTTGCTAAAGGAGTCAAATTTATATTAATCTGAAGAGTTTGGGTACGTGTGTTCTCTTTCCAGTCATGATAATGTCTGATTAAGATCAATTCTCTAATTGAAATGAAAAATAAATAAATAACTAAAGTGTTTTTATATTTTACCTTGCAGATGCTCAGCTGTTCTGAGTGGGGGTCTGCAAGCTGGGGGCTTATGAGAATCTGGAAGCCCACTTTACAAAAAGAGGCCCCCAGATACCTCCGTCCATTATATGAATGAGTAAGGGGTGCAAAGTACTCTTCTGCTCATTCACAAAAAAAAAAGTAAACAGTAAATAAACAAACCACACACTTTGACAAGTCTTTTAGTGACCCTTTCACTGCCAGAGTCATTTTTGTGTTATTTGTACACATTTAAAAAAGGATTTTAGGCCCGAAGATCAGTCCCTAAAACACTATATATTCTCTTAAAAATTGGTGTATACTAAAGCGCTGATATATAATTTAAAAGCCCCAAATCTAATAGAATAAAATAAGATTACTAAATGAAATGCTGCTACCATTAAAAGTGTTCCCACACTTGAAAATAGGTGAAAGATATACAAATAGCGTATAAATGGTGCGCAATTCAACCTTAATTATGTGAGCATAGATAATAAAAAAAAAAAATAAATTATTTCCACAATGTCAATTGTGGTCAATAGTGCACAAGTGAAAAAAATAAAATAAAATATATATACACTCCGTATATATAGTGCTGGAGGTGTGTGAAATAAAATATACAATCCTTGTATATAAATTAATATGTGAGTATGTGATCCTTATTAGAAAAGAAATGCCAAACGTGCATATAAAATCTTATTTAATAGGTGAAAGTATTTTTTGTGTTGGTAAAATGAAAAAAAGTTGAACGACGATTCAGTGATAGCAATCAAGATGATTGGGAATTGTGTGCTGTGTTAGAAAGATTGAAGGAACTCTGGCATAGCAACAGGTGCTCTGACTACAAGATTGGTACCATACACCAGACAATTAGTGTTGAATACAATCTAATTGCAACAATATGCAGATACACCAGGCGATTACTCTAATTGCAAGGTTGGTGCCATACACCATACAATCCTATTGTATGCAATCTATTTGCTTCGATAACCAGATAAACATATACACCAGGCGATTGGTGTTTTAAAAGTGCAGTGGTGCATTACTGATATAGCAATTAAGACAGCTGGTTTAAACTCCCACTGTTTGGAGAAACAAAAAGCAAAAAAAGACTGCTATTTTGGAAAATATAAATATAAAATGTTGCCACTTCGCTATTGGTATTTATAAATATATAGGAAGAAAGAAACAAAAACTTCCCTTAATGTTGCCGGTACAATTATAGGTGATTCTTTGAAATCTTCCTGATGCTCAAGCCGGTTTTAACATGAAAAAGAGAAAAAAAAAAAAAAAAAAAACCATTGCGCAATATTGCTGACTATAGACTCCCCATGAGATGCCTCAAGTTGTATGCACTCACGTGTACCAGGTGGATATAGTGCAGATAAAAAGTGTCAACACGGCGTCACCTAAGCTCCTCCTCCCGACGCGTTGCATCACAGGTCACGTGACTTTTTCAAGGGATACTGACCTAGTGACCAGCGTGGAGTATTTATAGCAACATAATAACAGACGGGTTGTCTTGGTGACTTCAAATTGTCTTCAATTTGAAGTCACCAAGACAACCCGTCTGTTATTATGTTGCTATAAATACTCCACGCTGGTCACTAGGTCAGTATCCCTTGAAAAAGTCACGTGACCTGTGATGCAACGCGTCGGGAGGAGGAGCTTAGGTGACGCCGTGTGATACACGAGCTCAGCAAAGGAGGAGAAGGGCTGACAGCCCAGGAGCGAAAGCCTGACCATTGACACTTTTTATCTGCACTATATCCACCTGGTACACGTGAGTGCATACAACTTGAGGCATCTCATGGGGAGTCTATAGTTAGCAATATTGCGCAATGGTTTTTGTTTGTTTTTTTTCTCTTTTTCATGTTAAAACCGGCTTGAGCATCAGGAAGATTTCAACGAATCACCTATAATTGTACCGGCAACATTAAGGGAAGTTTTTGTTTCTTTCTTCCTATATATTTATAAATACCAATAGCGAAGTGGCAACATTTTATATTTATATTTTCCAAAATAGCAGTCTTTTTTTGCTTTTTGTTTCTCCAAACAGTGGGAGTTTAAACCAGCTGTCTTAATTGCTATATCGGTAATGCACCACTGCACTTTTAAAACACCAATCGCCTGGTGTATATGTTTATCTGGTTATCGAAGCAAATAGATTGCATACAATAGTATTGTATGGTGTATGGCACCAACCTTGCAATTAGAGTAATCGCCTGGTGTATCTGCATATTGTTGCAATTAGATTGTATTCAACACTAATTGTCTGGTGTATGGTACCAATCTTGTAGTCAGAGCCCCTGTTGCTATGCCAGAGTTCCTTCAATCTTTCTAACACAGCACACAATTCCCAATCATCCTGATTGCTATCACTGAATCGTCGTTCAACTTTTTTTTCATTTTACCAACACAACAAATACTTTCACCTATTAAATAAGATTTTATATGCACGTTTGGCATTTCTTTTATAATAAGGATCACATACTCACATATTAATTTATATACAAGGATTGTATATTTTATTTCACACACCTCCAGCACTATATATACGGAGTGTATATATATTTTATTTTATTTTTTTCACTTGTGCACTATTGACCACAATTGACATTGTGGAAATAATTATTTTTAAAGATCTATGCTCACATAATTAAGGTTGAATTGCGCACCATTTATACGCTATTTGTATATCTTTCACTATATATTCTCTGAAAGCAGACATCCTGGAGAATAAAATAGTGGTAGTTTCTTTTTTTTATGCCACACAATATCAATGCGACGTTTGAAAAAAAAAAATATCAGTAAAATAAATCACTAAAGTTAACTTAAAGACACACAAACATAACAACTTAACCAATTTTAAAATAAAATATAAAATATGAGGTTATGCTGAGTAAACAAATACCCAGCATGTCATAGTTGGTTACATAATTACATAGTTGGTGAGGTTGAAAAAAAGAGTCCAAGCTGTGTGTGTGTGCTTTTATGTTAATATTACATTGTATATCCCTGTATGCTGTGGTCGTTTAGGTATCTAATAGTTTTTTTAATTATCGATGCTCCCCGCTGAAACCACTGCCTGTGGAAGAGAATTCCACATCCTTACCACTCTAACAGTGAAGAACCCTCTACGCAGTTTAAGGTTAAACCGCTTCTCTTCTAATTTTAGTGAATGGCCTTAAAATTGCCCATGAAACAGGAACAGACTTCAGTACCCTATATTTTCCATTGGCGATGCTTTAAAAGGTCATCAGCTTAGAGTTAGGGCTCATGTACACAGGACGTTTTAAAAAAGCATTTTTTAGTGTTAGCGTTTTTGGCAGTTTTTTCATTAAAAACACTCTTTATAATGTAAAAAAGCCTAAAAAGTTAAGCTGCGTTTTTTCGATTTTACAGCTCGTTTTTACTGCTCCTGGAAGCACAGTCTACAGGCTGTCGTTTTTTTTTTTTTTTTTACTGCCCCTAAACGCTTATGCCTCCAAACGCCTCTGACAGTTTATGTGTGCATGGACACATAGGCTAACACGGAGGGGCTTTTAGAGGCAGTTAAAAAAAACATCAAACACCCCAGAAAGCAGCTGAAAAACATCCTTTGTGCATGAGCCCTTAACCATGAATAATGGGCCTAGAATTATTCCGACATGTATGGCAATATGTAACATGTGTAGTGCAATCAAAGTTTGCTAGCATTTTTGCACCCCTGACACATACCTTTATGTTCATACGCCACCATACTGTTCCTGAGTCCAATGATGGGTCCAAGGAGCCCAAGAAACTTTGCCGGGCCATGCGCAGGAGAGACCAACAGTAACAGGGTGTGTGGAAGTGATCCAGCAACTTCACAGTCATCGGATCACTTCCATCTGACAGCTGGCAGTTGGCTTGCCAGATTTACACTCCTGGCAGTATGTGTAAAACTCCCCAAAGCCACCACTGTTGTTTTGAACGGTGGCAGTAAAAGGGTTTTAGAAAAAATTCCCATGTTGTAAATCCTCTAGTAATCACCGAGCAGTGCAGATCCATGTTAATTACAATGAACAATGTCAACAACACCCACCACATACCAACCACTGAGATGACCTACTCCCAGTGGAGACCCAGCATAAAAGACATATTCTAGGCTGACAGGTAATGTAAACAAAGGGGTGAGGATGGTGGCCGATGTCATTGACAAAAACATGGCCATGAGCATTTTTGATCAGTGATGTCAGCCACCATACCTGTCCCTTTGTTTACATTCTTCTTCCCAGCTGAGAGCTGAATGGGCAAGGCAGGGATATGTCACTGGTTGTAAGGAAGATTTTGGGCCTGCCCGTTCCCTAACAACCAGCCTGAGCTGGAAGTTTACTGTGCTAAATGTATCACTTCCAACTGCAGCTGGAGGTTTGGTGGGCTGGCGAACACCATATTTAGTTTGCCGAACTTCGAAAACACATAATTCAGACTGGATTCTAGTTTGGTCTGAATCTGAAACTCATCCCTAATGATAACAATGCATATAATGTCCCTTGTCACACATATGTTAAAATGGAGGTTTTTACAGTTTACTTGAAATAGCACTACTTTATCTTGAAAATAGTAGGTTTAAAGTAAACCTCTGGCAAGTTTTTGTTGTATAACTATGTATCACAGTTGACAGTAAATGTTGAATCAAGCTCGACTTGAACCAAGTGCCATGCTCCCCTCCTATAGCACCATAGGCCTCCTGCTTTGGCTATGCAATGGTGATGTTCTCATAGCCGCTAATTGTCACGGCTAGATTTTCAGCAGTGGAGCCTGCTAACTATGATTCTTTTGTGCCCCCAAATAACACTCATTTGCAAGGCTCTCCTCTGCAAGGCTATTAATACTTACATGCATTTTTACCAAGGATTACATATAGGAAACTATAAAAAAAATGTAGATGTATTATAAAAAAAATGGTTTCTTTTTAAGAAGAAAGAGTTAATCTTTTATGTTTAGATAATAGGGGTAACCAGTGCGCTCAACCAAAAACTATTAAATCAAATAAGGCGAAAAATGGAAAAGGAAAGCAGCCAACATATAAGTGATCTCACACTTGTAAAGGTAAAATTGAATGAAGAGGGTATGTGGCGCTAACCCTTATGTAAATAAATAAATAATCTAAAAATAATCTAAAATGACCAGTTTGCAAAGCTCAGAGTATCCGAAAGATGAGTGACCTTTCACATAAATAGATATATAAAAACATAAAATAATGAACTAAATAGATAAAATTCCTTAATAGCAATACACATAAAATATTGAATAAATATAAGACGTGTGTAAAAAATGAAAAAATATTCAACAAAAGTGATGGTGCTAAAATAACCGTGCTGAAAATAAATATATGTGCTGGGGTAAAAATGATGATGGAGTTGGGTTAAAAATAGTGAACACGAAATCTTCTAGCAATAAAAGGTGCACAGTGCAACGTGCAAAATATGTGAATAAAGAACCAATAGAGAACCGATAAATTGGTTCTGAAAGTGCAAGGGAATTGCAAGGAAACTGCAAGGGAAATTAATGATTGAATGTGCAGAAATATCCAAAATAATGACCATACAGATGAAAAGAGTGTGTCACTGTAGGTATGGTATAATCAGATGATACCAAAACAATAATATCGCTGAAAAAAATTATTAAAAAATAAAAGTAAAATTTGGTGCACTACAAGTCCCAGCTTGTAAAGAAAAAAATGGCGGAAAATAAACAATAAAGTCCACAATCTGGAACAATGAAGAGCATAATGCTCTGGAATAAGTGAAGGTGAGTAGAAATATTCAGGAATCTTTGTGTTGATCACAGTGATGATCCGTGCAGGCAGTGCTCTGTGCTGACTTCAGGGGTGCACCCTACTAGTTCCCCCAGCCTCTCACCTCTATTTGCGGCCCCTACAGGCCTAGTGGAGCAGATAGCCTCTAAAGTGGCAAGCCTGGTCACTTTCCGGGTCCTCTTTCTTATGGGCTCCTATAGGCTTCTATGGGCTCCTACTCCGATCCGAAAAAGGCACTCCAGGGGTAAGGGGTCACTCACGGGTTAGATCAGCATGTAGGGGTTAAAGGTACAAAGAAGCGCTCCAATGTGTAGTAAAAAACAGGTTTATTGAAACAAAAATAATATCCACTCACATTTAAAGTTTTCTTGCATCAGCATAGATGAACTTCCGGTCGCGGCCGCAAACCGTAAGTGGAGCGATAGGCACCTGACTTCCTTCCTCCCTCACTAGTATCGTCACTAGCACACGTGACTTTGTCAAAGGGTCTTTTGACAAAGTCACGTGTGCTAGTGACAATACTAGTGAGGGAGGAAGGAAGTCAGGTGCCTATCGCTCCACTTACGGTTTGCGGCCGCGACCGGAAGTTCATCTATGCTGATGCAAGAAAACTTTAAATGTGAGTGGATATTATTTTTGTTTCAATAAACCTGTTTTTTACTACACATTGGAGCGCTTCTTTGTACCTTTAACCCCTACATGCTGATCTAACCCGTGAGTGACCCCTTACCCCTGGAGTGCCTTTTTCGGATCGGAGTAGGAGCCCATAGAAGCCTATAGGAGCCTATAGGAGCCCATAAGAAAGAGGACCCGGAAAGTGACCAGGCTTGCCACTTTAGAGGCTATCTGCTCCACTAGGCCTGTAGGGGCCGCAAATAGAGGTGAGAGGCTGGGGGAACTAGTAGGGTGCACCCCTGAAGTCAGCACAGAGCACTGCCTGCACGGATCATCACTGTGATCAACACAAAGATTCCTGAATATTTCTACTCACCTTCACTTATTCCAGAGCATTATGCTCTTCATTGTTCCAGATTGTGGACTTTATTGTTTATTTTCCGCCATTTTTTTCTTTACAAGCTGGGACTTGTAGTGCACCAAATTTTACTTTTTTTTTTAATAATTTTTTTCAGCGATATTATTGTTTTGGTATCATCTGATTATACCATACCTACAGTGACACACTCTTTTCATCTGTATGGTCATTATTTTGGATATTTCTGCACATTCAATCATTAATTTCCCTTGCAATTTCCTTGCAATTCCCTTGCACTTTCAGAACCAATTTATCGGTTCTCTATTGGTTCTTTATTCACATATTTTGCACGTTGCACTGTGCACCTTTTATTGCTAGAAGATTTCGTGTTCACTATTTTTAACCCAACTCCATCATCATTTTTACCCCAGCACATATATTTATTTTCAGCACGGTTATTTTAGCACCATCACTTTTGTTGAATATTTTTTCATTTTTTACACACGTCTTATATTTATTCAATATTTTATGTGTATTGCTATTAAGGAATTTTATCTATTTAGTTCATTATTTTATGTTTTTATATATCTATTTATGTGAAAGGTCACTCATCTTTCGGATACTCTGAGCTTTGCAAACTGGTCATTTTAGATTATTTTTAGATTATTTATTTATTTACATAAGGGTTAGCGCCACATACCCTCTTCATTCAATCTTTTATGTTTGTCTGACACTTTTTTAGGATTTCCAAGGATTCCAGGACAGGTAGAAGTAAATCTCAAAGTCTAAATAGTTCTCTGGAAAAACAGCCAACATTTGTAATTAAATCATTCACATTAGAATAATTCAATTATTTTTACTTAGCCTATACTTCCCTTTTAAGCCTGTGTTTTAAAAACAGACAGTTAGGGTCCTCCTAATATTAGAAGTCAAACGCAAAATTACTTCCAGATAAAAAATTAAAATTGTTAAAAAAAGAACAAAAGGTCCACTGAGCAAGAAATAGTCAGCATTCATTAAAACTGTAATACCAGTTTAAACAAAAACTTTCACCATCTGTTCCACCCTGAAATTACACTTGCAAAAACAAAGTAAATCACTCTAGCGCCATTAACAAGTAAAACTGAAGGTTTGCTGTCTGAATAACTTACAGTGTGTGTATGAAAGGCTACATCTGTGCTATCTGTCTTCTCTCTTGCATACAGAGTTTAAATGCAAGACTAGACAATCGTGAATCCAAGGACAGAAACCAACAATGAATCTTGTCTAATGAAAGTATCTGATGGAGCAAGAACAGCACTTCAAGTATATGAATCAAAACCTTCCTGTGTGCTAGTATGTATGAAACCAGAAATGACCTTCACATACCTGCCTGGTCTCTTGTCTGCTTATTTCTTTTATATGTGTATAGGCAGAGTCTGTTTGTATTGTTGTTTTTTCATGTATCTGTGGTTTTGAACCCTTTATAAACATTATAGACTTGGAACTGCATATCTAATAAGAAAATATAATATATGCCACAGGTAGATGTCATTGCCCTGTGGTCCAAGGGCTGCATGAGATGAATTGTGCACTTCAAGAACTGCTGCATGATACTACATTTTGTGTCCTTTTTCTTTTTCTATATTTCATTTTTTTTTTTTTTTTTTATATTAATATTTTAGAATGGATTTGGCTATAGCAAATATCAAGTGCAGGACCATAATTATATACAGTATGTGATAAGTACATCACAACCTCTGACAGTCTTCTGTAGAATGACCACAGTGAATGGATGAGCTGTGGCTGGAAATCATTATATACAGGTGCTGTGCTGATATTTGTGAACTGATGTACACAATCCCTCACCATCTCCATCTCTTTTAAGTGTTTAATGTTCTATAGTATTAGATATACTAAAATTATGTGGTGCCGTTTAGTGAAGTCTAATGCCGCGTACAAACCGTTGGAATTATCGTTGGAAAAAGCTCTGATGGTTTTCCCGTCGGAATTCCGACAGAATTTCACTCAAACTGTCTTGCCTACACACGGTCACACCAAATTCCGACGGTCAATAACACCGCGGCATACAACACGTTCGACAGCACTATAAAAGGGAAGTTTAATGCTTCCGGGCATGCGTCGAATTGTTTCCGAGCATGCGTCGGAATTTTGCGTGTCGGAATTACATACACATGATCGGAAAATCCGATAGAAAGGTTTTCCGTCTGAAAAATTAAGAACAGGTTCTCAATCCAAAGTCCGTCGGAAATTCCGACAGAAAAAGACCGATGGGCATACACACGGTCAAAAATCCGATGAAAATCTCCCATCGGACTGTTTCCATCGGAAATTCCGACCGTGTGTACGCGGCATAAGACTGCCCTTCAGATTCCCTATATTTAGTAAGTTGATCACTATCAGTCTTAAGCATTAATGTCATTAGCATTTGCTTAGTACCATGATATTTAACCATTATATCCATACATCTGTAAGATGTGTTCCTTAATGTCTGATGAATGTTTCTGTTTTTCTGTAGTGCAAGGTCTTCTGAACTCAGAAGCTTTCTATGTTGCATTATATTCCAGACTCTGTTGAGAAATCCAGAGGGATAAGTCAGAGAGGATAGATGCACTGGCCCTGCATGTTTGTTAGATGGCCAGTCCCTAATGAGTTTGTAATGAATGGGTCAGACCTGGATTTAACAAATAGAAAGCAGTTTCTGGAAGGGTTTTTACCTACAGGCTGTTATTCAAATTTGAGGTCCAGGGCTAGAGCCCAGGCCTGTGGGCCTTGACCCTCTGGGGCCACCGTATGCTACTTGATGTTCAAGGATACTTCCCATGCTGATCATGTTGAGGAGGTAGAGATGGGGACACTGAAGTTGCACTAGAACCTCCACTGGTCTTTTCTGCAGCCACCAACTGGAACAGAAAAAACACTGAAATCTCTATTGTATTGGATGCTGTTACTGCTAAAGGTAAAAGAGCTCTGATCCATCCAGGGACTGTCAGCCTAAAAAGATGTGCTACTGTTTGGGTATTCTGCCCACCCATGTTCTGTTATGTACAGTGAGGGAAAAAAGTATTTGATCCCCTGCTGATTTTTGTACGTTTGCCCACTGACAGAGAAATTACCTGTGTATAATTTTAATGGTAGGTTTATTTTAACAGTGAGAGACAGAATAACAACAAAAATATCCAGAAAAACGCATTTCAAAAGAGTTATAAATTGACTTGCATTTTAATGAGTGAAATAAGTATTTGATCCCCTATCAATCAGCAAGATTTCTGGCTCCCAGGTGTCTTCTATACAGGTAACGAGCTGAGATTAGGAGCACTTTCTTAAAGGGAGTGCTCCTAATCTCAGTTTGTTACCTGTATAAAAGCCCCCTGTCCAAAGAAGCAATCGATCAATCAGATTCCTTGGATCTCTCTCCACCATGGCCAAGACCAAAGAGCTGTCCAAGGATGTTAGGAACAAGATTGTAGACCTACACAAGGCTGGAATCGCCAAGCAGCTTGATGAGAGGGTGACAACAGTTTGTGTGATTATTCAAACATGGAAGAAACACAAAATAACTGTCAATCTCCCTCAGTCTGGGGCTCCATGCAAGATCTCACCTTGTGGAGGTTCAATGATCATGAGGACGGTGAGGAATCAGCCCAGAACTACACAG
Organism: Lithobates sylvaticus; assembly: GCA_028564925.1. Classification (NCBI taxonomy): domain Eukaryota; kingdom Metazoa; phylum Chordata; class Amphibia; order Anura; family Ranidae; genus Lithobates; species Lithobates sylvaticus. The sequence continues at coordinate 357,243,691 of CM053028.1, read as the reverse complement.
GAGAATCTTGTCAATGATCTCAAGGCAGCTGGGACCATAGTCACCAAGAAAACAATTGATAACACTTTACACCGTGAAGGACTTAAATCCTGCAGTACCAGCAAGGTCCCTCTGATCAAGAAAGCACATGTACAGGCCAGTTTGAAATTTACTAATGAACATCTGAATGGTTCAGAGGAGGACTGGATGGAAATGTTGTGGTCAGATGAGACCAAAATCGAGCTCTTTGGAATCAACTCAACTCGTCGTGTTTGGAGGAGGAGGAATGCTGCTTATGACCCCAACAACACCATCCCCACTGTCAAACATGGATGTGGAAACATTATGCTTTGGGGGTGTTTTTCTGCTAAGGGGACAGGACAACTTCACTGCATCAAAGGGACGATGGACGGGGCCATGTACCATCAAATATTAGGTGAGAACCTTCTTCCCTCAGCCAGGGCATTGAAAATGGGTCATGGATGGATATTCCAGCATGACAATGACCCAAAACACACAGCCAATGCAACAAGGTAGTGGCTCAAGAAGAAGCTAGCCAGTCTTAATACCTTAATCCCATAGAAAATATGTGGAGGGAGCTGCAGGTTCGAGTTACCAAACGTCAGCCTCAAAACCTTAATGACTTGGAGAGGTTTTGCAAAGAGGAGTGGGACAAAATCCCTCCTGAGATTTGTGCAAACCTTGTGGCCAACTATGGGAAAAGTCTGACCTCTGTGATAGCCAACAAGGGTTTTGCCACCAAGTACTAAGTGATGTTTTGCAAAGGGGTCAAATACTATATTTCACTCATTAAAATGCAAATGAATTTATAACTTTTTAGAAATGCATTTTTCTGGATTATTTTTTTGTTATTCTGTCTCACTGTTATAATAAACCTACCATTAAAATTATAGACTGATCATTTTTTTGTTAGTGGGCAAACGTACAAAATCAGCAGGAAATCAAATACTTTTTTCCCCTCACTGTAAATAAACCTTTAAACAACATTTATGGACTAGACTGTCTTAGGCCCCTTTTACACTGGGGCGGTTTGCAGGCGCTATTGCGCTAAAAAAAACGCCTGCAAACCGACCCGAAACAGCTGTTGCTGTGTCTTCAGTGTGAAAGCCCGAGGGCTTTTACACTGAAGCGGTGCGCTTGCAGGACGCTGAAAAATGTCCTGCAAGCCACATCTTTGGTGCGCTGTAGGAGCGGTATATTTACCGCTCCTATAGTGCCCCTTCCCATTGAAAACAATGGGGCAGCGCTCCGAACCCGCCCGCAAAACGCCACTGCAGCAGCGGTTTGCGGGCGGTATTAACCCTTTTTCGGCCGCTCGCGGGGGGGTAAAACCGCCCTGCTAGCAGCCGAAATGCGCCGCTAAAACGACGGTAAAGCGGCGCTAAATATAGCGCTGCTTTACCGCCAGCGCCCCCATGCCCCAGTGTGAAACCAGCCTTACTGCAAGGAACCGTAAGAAGTGAATACTATGCCTGGGGAGAAGGTCAGTCTTAACTGGGGGTTCCAGTTGCAATACATGAGGCCTATTTGAGTGGAGGCACTGCCAGAGAGTTTGCAGCATCATTCATTGCTTCACCTTTTCTTAGTTTAATATACAGGTACATAGTGTTTTAGAAATCTGAAAACAGACATTTCTAAGTCTTACCAAATGAGCTACATGTCAATTCCAGCTACTGCAAATGGGCTTTTCAATAGCTTCAATTGAAAACATTACATTTTGGTGTTTTTGTTTATGAACTATTTGCTATACAGTATTCTAAAAACAATTGATGGGGAAAGTGGATGTCTATTTCAGGAGTTTCATTCGAAAAGAATGTCACTTCCGAAATCAGCCACGGGCAATGGGTAGCCATCAGCAGATGGCTTGATTCACAGACACAGTGTACAGGGACATTCTGAGCAGCTCTTTACCATATTATCACTTTGAAGATCAATCACAGTGATCACAAACATAAACAGTGTTACATTGGATAGCCCACCCCTTCCTCTTACAATATAGTAAGGAGGAACTCATGAATCAACCATCATTAATTTGTTCCAGAGCACAAGCAGTAGAAAATATAGGATGGAGGGTTGATTGTGGGATTGTTTTTTAACCCTTTCACCTCCTCTTCCCCTGTACATCCTTCCATCCTTCCACTGTATGTGACTTGTAAATCAAATCATTTACTATCCCTATGTGTATGACCTATGATACTCCTTTAGCTGCACCATTACTACCAAGCTCAGAGTTTTAACTACATCAATCCCAGCTTGCATCTTCCTTTGCAAAGAATTGTAGCAACCGTAGACACCCCTGGGGTGTCTACTTTTCAAAAAAGGTAATTTTGGAGGTGTTTGTAGTGTTTCAAATTTTTTATTTGCTATATTTTATAACAAACGTATTTTTCACAAAACTCTTTAGCCTTTTTAATTTTATTTAGTAAAAAAAAACCTCAAAAAATAAAACCCTATATGTCTCAAAAAAATATAGAAATCCATTCATTGATACACTATTGCATGGTCAATTTATTTTCATACTATCATATCAGTGAAAACTGAGAAGTGTTCTTACACTTTTTGAGAGCACTAGATCAAGCTCCCAATTCCCCTTAAACTGCACAGTCATATTGAGAATCCATTCAAAACCACTATAACTGAAGGAGGAGATTGTAAGGAAACGTGGGAAGTGTAGAGTTACCCTTCAAGATTTAATAGTATTGTAACAAAGATGTTTTTCTGTTTTTTTGTAGAAACTCACTGTAAATTCTGTTTATCTCACACTCACGCATTTCCATAACAAGTTTTAGTTCTCATGGCTTCTAGTAACGGGTCTGCTTTCCATAACAAGTATGCTGTTTTGTACTTCTATATTATCAAAACATACTGAGAACCTTATCAAGGACATATATTGCGTGAGACATTTTTAGAGTAAATATGATGTTGAGTCTGAAGGAAGAAATATTATGAATCTTGCAGATCAATATTGAATTGTATAACAAAATGCTTAAATGCTTGAATGTGATTGGTTGTTCAATTGCGTTCTTCCCCCTTTTTTGTATTGTATATGCTCTGTGAAACGGAAGTAAAGGCATTCTTTTTTCAACCACACACGGTGTATGGTGTATTTTTTTGCCTGTCTGGACAGACAAGGGGGAAAAGGGCGAGAGTTTTCCATTGACCGTCAAAGTCCAGTTGAGGGAAAGAGGGGCTGATGCAGAGGACAATACAGGAAACCTAACAGATTTCAGTTGGATTTAAAATAATAAAATAAATATAAATTGGGATGCAAGATGTTCATTCAGCCCTTCTCTCTCATTGTTCCCTAACTGGAGTTGGCTATACCTTGGGAACATTATACCACTAAGTTTAAGTTTGCCCCCATGTTGATGAGAGCAAGGACCTTTTCCCCACAATCCTGGCTTTGTGGTTGTGGAGGTATATGGACAGGGGCTTATTGGAATGTGGAAGCTCCCTTTTAAGTATAAATGGTCCCTCAGTTACTGCAGGGATACTGCCCCCCCCCCCAATATTAATATGCAAGGGGTACATAGTATCTTAACTGATTGCTAATAAAAAATAAAGACACACACACTTTGACAAGTATTTTATTAAAATTAGAATAAAATGCAGCATCCAACATCGATTACACTTTCCAGTGATGTAGATCCTCATAAATCATGATGAACAACAAAAGTAAAAACACACTGACAAATCCATACCTCCCAACTGTCCTGGATCCTGCAGGACTATACCGGAAATTGAACAAAAAAATTGAATAAAATCCCGGCATCCCGCAGCTCTGAGCTGTGCCCCGCAGGCGGAACACAGCAGGTGTCATCTCTCTGCTCTCTCTATCAGCAGCTCTCTGTTTACTTCTGGCTGGCCTGACAGGGAAAGTTGGATCTGCACACAGTGATTCCAGTATCAAACTCCCCTTCTCTTACTGTGCTCGTCTCCTGCTCAGGATCGTGACTGCTGAAAAGCATAGGCTCATTTATGACTAATAAACTAATACCTTGCCCCCCCAAAAAGACACGGAAGCTGATTAAGTTTAAAATAGGGTAAGGTCACAGCTTTATTGAACTTTTCAAAAGTACAACTTTCCAAATGTACCAAACAATGCCAGTCACAGTATACAATGAGCACCCATAAATATAAACTCACATAGTCTAAGAGGCCTGTCCTTACCATCATTGCCAGACAGGCATTGGACTGGCCAAAGAATTTAACTTGAGGGCATAGCCCATAAAGCCACATCAATTGCTGGCAAGGTCAAAACCGCCACACGCAAGTTAGTGTTACACTGACGAGCACCCCACCACAGCCAGCACCTGCTCGACACCAAATTGTAGGCCGAGATTAACATATTTAGGACAATCATTTAAATTGACCCCATCAGGTCTTAATAAATACTGTTATCTCCCTCAAGACCCCAGTGCAGACAACAATGCCGCCAATCCTGTGGACAAATTTGAAAACCTAGGCATTCACTTTCTGGTGAAACAGCTCCAAACAAAAACTAGAAACAAGAACAAAGTATGTGACGGGCCAAAACCAGAAAAGGGGAAAAATGTTGGACCAAACAATAGATTGCTAAAAATGGCACAACACGGAGCAATAACATACCTAATAGAGGAGGTTGAATCTACAGGCCGGTAATGCCCTACATTGTTACCCCATACATGAATGATAAGAATGAATGAATCTAAAATAAATTGTCTCAAGTAATACCAGCAGCCAGTGTAGGCCATGAAAACTGCGAGAACTAATTCTGCCAACTGCAAAGGAAAATTCTCCCCACAGTGTCAAAATTCGGCATTTCAAGAGGCCCAATAAACAAATGAGCCACGGATGATCCAAAGTAATTCTGGGGAGAGACATGAAATCAGAACAAAAAGGTGAGGACGAACATATAGCAAAAATTCTAATGAATCCTATCTACCTAAAAGCCATATCTGTCATCTGAAAAAACACATCCCATGGGCAGAAATGGCTGTGATAATGGGAAAAGAGTACATCGGAAAAATCATGAGGCGGCAAGACCAGCTGGGAAAAGGAAAAAGGCGCAAGACCCGAAAAATTCTAATTAGTTGAGGTTGGAAGAATAAGCGAGAGATAAAAACAAAGGATTCTGTGGTCAATTATATATATATATATATATGCTAGCACATGAGTAATAACCATATGCAGATTAAAAGTCAGTGCTAGAGTTAATAAAGTTGGCAGCTACTAACACAGGTCAATTTACATATACAAAAGACTAACATTTCGGCAGCCAAAACTTTAAAAAAATATTTAAAAAAAAGTTATTTCCAGGCAGCCATTTTTAGGCAAAACAGAATATCAAAATTAAACAGCACATCCCTCCATATATTTTGTAGCCCTCCCAACTGAGATCCACAGAACTGAAAGGGAAGGGATTAATTCTGGAATTTTTTTTGTTTTTTTAAACAATGCATAGGCACAGACAGAAACCTTGCAGCCAGTTCCCAACAATACAAGGAAGCTGCTTAGATTCTTCAGGCTGCATTTATACCTTAGCGTTTTAAAGTCGCGCATTTTTCCTGAGATTTTACCACGATTTTGCAGCGTTTTTGTTCAGGTCACCAATGTAAAAGGCAGAAAAACACCTGTAAACTGCCCCAAAGAAGCTCATGTTCTTTTTTGAGCTTAGGGCGTTTTTCAGGCGTTTTGCTTCAGGTCACAAAATGCTCAGATGTGAACAGGTGCCATTGAAATGAATGAGATTTTGCTTTTTGGGAGTTTTTCAGGCGTTTTTTCTGGTGTTTTAAGAGTGTTTTATGAGCTGATAATGCTCAGTTGTGAATACAGCCTCACCATCAGTATTAACATCAATATCTTTCTATATGTCAACTGTCTGTGTATCAAAAAGCACCAGCGTCAGCACATCAGTGAACTCACAGTGACATTTTTAAAATGTATTAATTTAATCCCCTGTTCTAAGTGCAAATCGACAGGGAAAATTGATTATAGAGTGCCACACACGTGAGAACCAGACCCTGGGGATGGGGTGGGAGCCACAGCTGGCGTGACAGCCAATAAAGTAAACATAAAATTTGATTGGACTGCTGCACAAATGCATTTGTGGCCCTAAAACAGCCACACTTGACTTATCTCAGACCACCCATAATCATACTTACCCAATGGAGGTAGAGTAGGAGGACTGATGATGGCTTGCAGAAAGAGCTGGAAGGAGATTCTGGCATTTAGGAGTTGACCCTGTGTGTCAGAGGTTGTTCCGGGACATACAGGGTTAATAAGAAGGAGCCTTCTGCCTCCAGTGACACAGAAGCCCTGTCAGAGAATTTGAGGCATGTCACTTGGGGAGGCTGTAACACTGAAATCACATGTCACTGAGGAGGATAGCGGGCTGGCATGCAGGCTGAGGCAGGGATGCAAAGAGTTAATGCCTCCTGCAGTATGAAACCTAATAACACTGACCATCCCTCTTAATTTATTTAAAACCATTCATATGCCTTTTTTATTTAGTTTAGCTATTATGTAACCAACCGTGGCATCTCTTCCAAGACTGGTGTTCCACCTCTGCAGTCTGGACCCACAGCTGACCAGTTTTGTCACTGCACTAAAGTCATCATGCATTGCTGGTGTCTTCAGGACCTTTTAAGGACCTTTACACTCCATAACCTGAAAGAGAGAAGACTTGGTACATGGCATGTAATGTAACTATAGATTTAGGTGAGTATTTGGTTCATTAAGTCTAGATTCACATCTATGCGGTTGCAGTTGATGTGTTTTTCAGGCACATTTTGCTGTGTGTTTTGCATTTTTAAACCTGCATTTTAGATGCTTTTTTGCATGCAGTTTTCATGAATTTTGTGTTTTTTCCCTTCAAAAACACTGTAAGTAGCTGGTTGCTAAGAAGCAGTCTGGAAACCCTGTCACCACGTCCTTAACAACTGATTAATCATCAGCTGTCAGCAGGGTTCTCCGCTGACAGCTGAATGTAAAAAAAAATAAAAAAAAGGACTGCCGTCAAAAACATTTGTGAAAAAAACTGTGTCCCCCCCCCCCCCCCCCCATCCAAACTAGGCCCTTTGGGTCAGGTATTAATTGGGGTGGAACCCCACACTAAAATAAAAAAAATGGCATGGGGTCCCTCAAATCCATACCAGACCTTATCCAAGCATGCAGCTGGGAAAGGGAGGGGAAGAGCGAGCCCCCCCTCCCCACCCCCTTGAACCATACCAGGGTGCATACCCTCAACAAGGGCTCTGTGCCCCCACCCCAAAGCTCCTTGTCTCCAGTTTGATGGGGACAAGGGTCTCTTCCCCTGAGGGCTGTGGTTATGGGGAAGGGGGTCCTCAAATCCTGCCCCCCCCCCCCCCATGTAAATGAGTATAGGGTGCTCATTCACCAAAAAAGGGTCACATAGAAAAAAAAAAACACAAACAGTTTTTGATAATTCCTTTATTACAATCCAAAAATAATGTCCTCCAATGCAGATCCTTCATCAATCACATCGCCTGCCGGACCGCTGGACCCCCCCCAAAAAAAAGCTCTGCACTCGTCGAATGCTAACCTCCGACTGCCCATTTCTTCGTCTGACAGATCTCAAATAGGTAAGGGGCAGGGCCCACCCGGGTGATGCCACCTGTTGGCCCCGAACCCTTGTGACGTCATGACCCCAGCATGCACTGGGGTGGTGAAGGCCTTGTATGGATCTGGGGGGACCCCATTTTTTTCACAATTTTTTTTGCTGGGAATTCTTTTTTTTTCATTCAGCTGTCAACCCTAACTAGACTCTAAGTATACTACTTTTCTCAACCAGGCTTTCATTTCAGCCATCCTCCTGCAGGCTCAGCTAATAGACTTTCTTGGAAGTATCATTTGCGTCCAGCTTAATCACATGGGCGGCCAACTTGAGCTGGCTTAATATCATTTCAAATAAGCAATTATAGCTCCAATACATTTTTTTAAAAAAAAAGCTCTGTAGCAGTCACCCACGTTCCAAGATACCATTGTCTTTTTAAGTGACAGGAGGTTCAAGCTGTGGAAGAGTATTTATGTAGAGCTTACCCCCTAGGAGCTGCTGGGAATGATGGGTTCTCTGCTCTGCCACGACTCTGCAAACCACGTTGTCCCCTCTGACACACCTGGCTAAATATTCTGAAGGCTACACACACCTGTATAACAAGTATTAGTATACTACCACACTATATAAGCATCCAGGAAATTGGCCACATGCTACTTGATAGTAAATAAAATAATTATATTATAGTAAAGTAGGATAACCACAACCAACCAATTAAACTGGTATACACAGCATTAATAAAACCCACATAAACAGTGAGAACTATGAATGGCAATAAAGGAAGTCCCGCAGTGACTCTCTGTTTTAACCTATCAAAAAATGTCCCAGAGTACACTCTGAAATTATACTCCCGGATGTAAGTATTTGTATGTTTCCAGAGTGGGGTACCCCTGGGATGTGATTGAATAGTACCCAGAGCCTAAATGTGCAAATTTAAGCCAGCTAATGTTGGGTCCCATCTGTACAGAAGTGCACATATTACCAGCTCTACTAGCATTAAACTGCAGACAGTGATGAGATAAGCACGTTTGATTCCACTCACTACTCATGAGTCCAATACAAAACACTTGGAGGTTTGTTGTTGGCCTCAGGAACCTGGTAGTTAAGTCCTTACAAACAGGTCCTTTATAAGCCTCAGGCTTTCAGTTCTGGTCCTCACAGGCTCTGTCCTCTCTGGTATAGGCACACAAGGATTAAGTGTCTGCACAACTTCTAACCTAGCTCGGTCAGTAGCTCAGCCCTAGTACTATCCTGGGAAATGTCTCTCCTCTCCTCTGGTGTCCAGGGAATCAAGGGTATTAAAGTCCACAGCCCATTAACCATCAGTGTACAGGGCTCCTTCTAGGACTACATTTCCAAGTATCTTTAGGGGCCACATCATTATCCTCCTGCCACTGATTGGCCCAAAACTCCTGCTGCTAGGAGGGAGGGAGGAAAGAAACAGGGATGACACACTGATTGCTCGGCTTGTACTTTATCATTATTATTATTATTATTATACAAGATTTATATAGCGCCAACAGTTTACGCAGCGCTTTACAATATTAAAGGAGACAATACAGTTACAATACAATAAAATACAAGATGATTAAGAGGGCCCTTCTCAGAAGAGCTTACAATCTAGTAGGGTGGTACAAAAGGTTGTAACTGTGGGGATTGAGCTGATGGAAGTGGTAGGAGATTAGTTGGAGACATGATAGGCTTCCCTGAAGAGATGAGTTTTTAGGGATCGCCTGAAGGTAGCAAGAGTAACGGATAGCCGGACCAGTGGAGGTAGTGAGTTCCAGAGGATAGAAGAGGCTCTGGAGAAATCCTGTACTTAAGGCTAGTGGTCTTCAATGTCCAGGAAAAAAAAGGTATAGGTAGAATTTTTTTTTTTGCTGTCAGCTATGTGTTAGCATGTATAGGAACAGCTGGCGGCATAGTGACTGGGACTAGTGACTGACGTGTTATAAGCACAATATGAAACCAAAAATAGTCTGGAAGATGAATAATGCGGCATACACACGGTCGGAATTTCCGATGGAAACAGTCCGATGGGAGCTTTTCATCGGATTTTCCGACCGCGTGTATGGTCAACGGTCTTTTTCTGTCGGAATTTCCGACGGACTTTGAATTGAGAACCTGTTCTCAATTTTTCCGTCGGAAAACCTCTCTATCGGATTTTCCGATCGTGTGTATGCAATTCCGACACGCAAAATTCCGACGCATGCTCGGAAACAATTCGACGCATGCTCGGAAGCATTAAACTTCCCTTTTATAGTGCTGTCGAACGTGTTTTATCCCGCTGTGTTATTGACCGTCGGAATTTGGTGTGATCGTGTGTAGGCAACCCAGCTTGAGCAGAATTCCGTCGGAAAAACCGTCAGAGTTTTTTCCGACGAGAATTCCGATCGTGTGTACGCGGCATAAGATGTTTTGGTCTATGTGTGTTTATGTATAACATGGAATCATGTTCTGCCATTTGGCTGAAGGACAAGCTGCTGGTGGCAAATCAAGTCTCTCAATATTTTAATCTGGTAAACACATACTTCCAATCAATCACAGTCCCACTTATTCACTGGTTAGTGCTACCATTTTTAAGTATCTGATAATGTGTAAGTAAGCTGTTTATGTGCATTTGCTCTTTTTGATAATTTTATTTTATTTTATTAATGTCTGCTAATTAGCCTAGAAGAAAAAATAATAACCCTCAGCCCAAAGATACTACATCAAACTCTTTTATTTTGGTTGTTCTGGTGGCTCAGTTTCTAGCTGCATATCAGCCAAGCATCTTTGTGCTTGAAAGACTGGGGCCTACTCTAATCCTTCATACTGTGAGCATCGCAGACACTGTTTACAGGGATAATAGATGCACAGTGTTCCTTTTTGCTACCTCTGTTCTAGAAGACACTTTCAATCAAAATGTTACTGTCTATATTACAATTTCAATAGCTTTGTGTAATATCAATTGGCACATTGCAGGATGGCATACAGAAATAAATTGGTCTTTGGTAAAGAAAAATGGCAGAAGTTTAATTTATTACTCATTGAGACATTTGGCAAAATATTTCAAAGATATTTATGCTTCATCAGCTAAACTATTCATTTATACAGTTACATACAGTAGTTACATAGTTAGGTTGAAAAAAGACACAAGTCCATCTACTTAAACCAATAAAAAAAATTGAAAATCATACAATCTCATATACACAATCCACAGATGATCGAGAGGAAGGCGAAAAAACCCAACAAAGCATGATTCAATTTGCTACAGCAGGGGAAAAAAAATCCTTCCTGATCTCGAGAGGCAGTCTGATTTTCCCTTGATCAACTTTACCTATAAATGTTGGTACCCAGTTATATTACTGTAGTCCATAGGCGTGCCCACGGGGTGTGCCAAGTGTGCCCAGGCACACCCTAATTATCCCTGTGCTCTGTCGGTATTTCACACCTTTTGTTAGTGCTGACTGCCTGCAAAATGTCTGTCCTGTCCCTGTGTAACTCAGTCACTACCACTGGGTTGGGTCCGGCCAGCAAAAACAGCTGTGCTGCTAGTGGGAGGTGATTGAGGAGGGAACTTAGGACTTCAGCCGCAGAGGCTTGTCACTATATATATATATATATATAATTTATTTTTACACAAAAAAATAAAATATATATATATATATATATATATATATATATATATATACACGCATTTGTGTGTTTGAGCTTTGGGCTACATACCCGAATGCATAAGGCTGCGCACACCAATGCTGTAATCACAGTACATTTGGGAAATAATCCAGGCCTTTTTAAAGCAATCTCCTGAGCTGGCCAGAACCACCTCCGGAGAGAGCCTATTCAACATTTCACAACTCTTACTGTGAAGAAACATTTTCTTTTTTTGGAGATGAAATCTGTTTTCCTCTAGATGTAAAGAGTGCTTCCTTGTCCTCTGTGATGACCTTAAAGTGAATAACTCAACACTAAGTTCACTATATGGACCTCTTATGTATTTGTACATGTTGATCATACATCACAGAGGATGCCATTGCAGACTGTTTCTTCTGAAAATTCTAGTTACCTGTTTGCAATGTTTCAATGCTTTGAGACACAGATCCAGACACAAGTACACAGGTAAGAACATTGGCCCGCAGCCTCTAAATGTTTTCAGGAAATGTTTCCTTTAGGCCGATTTTACACTTTTTTGTTAAGATACTGTGCGCATTACAATACAAGGTAGAGTGGAACCTCGGTTTGCGAGTAACGCAGTTAACGACCTTTTTCCAAAAGGAGCACCATATTTCAAAAAATCCTAACTCGGTTTGCGAGTGTTGTCTTACAAAACGAGCAGGATTCAGGCCAAAAACGGTGTGCAGTACTGCTTTTGGCCTGAGGTGGGGGGCGCCGGAGCCGAACAGCGCCGATCGGCGCTGTTCGAAAATGCATGGAAAGGGCCAAGGGCAGCTCAGCTGCCCTCGGCAAACCTCGGGATTGGAGTCTTTTCGAAGTTTGCCGAGGTCAGCTGAAGTGTGCTCGGGCCTTTTCGTCCGTTTCCGAGGCTCTCCGACACCCCCCGCCTCTGGCCGCATTCGGTATTGCATTCCATTGAAGTCAATGCGGAAAGAATTATTTTCGTTCCATTGACTTCAATGGGAAAACTCGCTTTGATATGCGAGTACTTTGGATTACGAGCATACTCCTGGAACGGATTATGCTCGTAATCTGAGGTTCCACTGAACTGCTCTAGGCACACATTAATGTGCTAGGGTATTTTTCATTCTGAATGCCACCCCAACAAACTAAAATAGTGGACATGCATCGCACTACAATGCACGGCAATGCACTGCTGTGGATTGTGGTGTTCAGCGCTTCAAAAAAGGGTCAGGTCCAATTTAGGTGCGCTGAGGTTCATTGACAGAACAAATAGGCTGTATTCCTGTTCTGGTGATAACTCAACATTTTGGATTTTCCCTCACTTTCAGTCCCAATGTTCAATGTGACAATGTTCACTTTCCAGCAGGGACAAAAACAGCAATAGAAATCTCAAAAAGGTTTTAACAGTTCCCCACTCTAACCAAAACACAAAAAAAAAAAGAAGGTTTGCCCTCTTGCACCGCCGGTGTCCCGCGATCGGGTCACAGAGCTGAAGAACGGGGAGAGGTAAGTGTAAACAAACCTCTCCCCGTGCTTCCTAGTGAGGCTGTCACTGATCCTCTGTTCCCTGTCATAGGGAAAGATGATCAGTGATGTCACACGCCAAGCCACGCCCCCCTACAGTAAAAAAAAAACACATGGGTCAAACTTAACCCCTACACTGCCCCCTAGTGGTTAACCTCTTCACCGCCAGTGACATTTTTACAGTAATCAATGCATTTTTAATTGCACTGATCGCTGTATTAATGCCAATGGTCCCAAAAGTGTGTCAAAATTGTCCGATGTGTCCGCCATAATGTCGCAGTCACAATAAAGATCGATGATCGCCCCCATTACTAGTAAAAAAAAAAAAAATATTAATAAAAATGCCATAAAACTATCCCCTATTTTGTAGACGTTGTAATATTATAATATTTTGCGCAAACCAATCAATAAACGCTTATTGCGATTTTTTTAACCAAAAATATGTAGAAGAATACGTATCGCCTAAACTAAGGAAAAATATTTTTTAATATATATTTTTTGGGGATATTTATTATAGCAAAAATTTAAAAATATTGATTTTTTTTCAAAATTGTCGCTCTATTTTTGTTTATAGCGCAAAAAAAATAAAAACTGCAGAGGATATCAAATACCACCAAAAGAAATCTCTATTTGTGGGAAAAAAAGGACGCCAATTTTGTTTGGGAGCCACGTCGCACGACCACGCAATTGTCAGTTAAAGCTACGCAGTGCCGAATCGCAAAAAGCTGCAAATTGGTCTGGGGCTTAAGTGGTTAAGTAGAAATGCCTTAGAATGGCAGAAGGGCATTAGATGGGTCAGTACTATAAAGTATTTACTTCATCCTAGGGTAAGCCAAGCCCAGTAGCTGTTGCTCTAGATAACCTTCCATTGTAGCCATACTATGACACATTAACTTGTCAATGAAAGCAAAGTAAAAATACACCACAGCGAGTGAAATATAGTATACAATGTGCTGGTAACGTAACCTAAAATGTATTTTCTTTCACATGGTTACAAATCAATAAGCTCAGTGCTTTTTTGAGTCTATCACTGGAGATCCTTGATATGCAGGGCACAGATGAAGAAACCTCAGTATTGTCAGCTGTAACTAGGATAAATGTTACCAGGAGCCCAAGAGTGTGGAGCGAATCAAACTTGACTGAATTACTGCAGACTAGGAATGGAACGTCTAAATGACTTCATATCTCAAGGACACTCGCTGTGAGCAGAGGTCAGGGCCCAAAACTGTCTGCTGCAACAATGGATGAAAAAGTAAGCTCAGTTGCTGTCAATAAGCATTCACTTACAGAAGCAATTCATTTTACATTTCATATGGTGTTAGTCATTCCCCTGTTTTCTTGAATTAACCACCTACTAGGCCACTAACTTCCATCAGAGTTTTGTTGCTTATTTTTTTGCTTAAAATAAAACATATTTTAGATTTTTTTTTTTTCATTTCAGAAAGTATTTATTTAGTGCAATCTAGAAGAAAACAATGAGCTATTAAAAATTCATATGAAAATTGACAGTAATTTGAAAGAATGGTATTAAAGCCCCACTCCAGGCCCCCCTCCGCCCCACCCCCTGGTGGACCTCCTCTTTCCCCTTGAGCTCCCACCCTGTATGTTTTATTTTATTTCTTCATTTTATACTTACCTTTTAAGATACACTATATTGTCAAAAGTATTGGGCCTTTACATGCATATAAACTTTAACCACTTACCGACCAGCCGCCGCAGTTTTACTGCGGCAGAATGGCGCGGCGGGGCGAAACGACGTTATGCAACGTCGCTTCGCCCTGTGGCCACTAGGGGCACATGCGCGCCCGCTGCTCGCTGATGCGAGTGCCCGGTGGTCGCGATCACCACGATCACCACGATCACGGCTGACACACCGAGAACCGGGATCAGTGTGTGTAAACACACAGTTTCCGTGTTCTCTGAAGGGAGAATTGACTGATCGTCTGTTCATACAAAGTATGAACAGTAATCTGTCATCTCCCCTAGACAGTCCCCTCCCCCTTCAGTTAGAACACAGGGAGGGAGCACAATTAACCCCTTGAGCATCCCCTAGTGGTTAACCCCTTCCCTGCCAGTGATATTTTTACAGTAATCAATGCATTTTTTTAACACTGATCGCTGTATAAATGCCAATGGTCCAAAAATGTGTCAAAAGAGTCCGATGTGTCTGCCATAATGTTGCAGTCCCGATCAAAATCACAGATCGCCACCATTACTAGTAAAAAAAAAAAATGAATAATAAAAATGCCATAAAACGATGCCCTATTTTGTAGACGCTATAACTTTTGCGCAAACCAATCAATATACACTTATTTTTTTATTTTATTTTTACCTAAAATATGTAGAAGAATACGGCATAAACTGAGGGAAAAAAAAGTTTAATATATTTTTGGGGATATTTATTATAGCAATAAGTAAAAAAATATTGTGCTTTTTTCAAAATTGTCGATCTTTTTTTTTGTTTATTGCGCAACAAAAAAGAACCACAGAGATAATCAAATACCACCAAAAGAAAGCTCTATTTGTGGGAGAAAAGGACGTCAATTTTGTTTGGGTGCAACGTCGCACGACTACGCAATTGTCAGTTAAATAGACGCAGTGCCGAATCGCAAAAAGTGCTCTGGTCAGGAAGGGGGTAAAATCTTCCGGGGCTGAAGCGGTTAATGACTTCCCAGTCTTAGTTTGAAGGGTGAGAAAGAGTTAACGAGACATTAAATGTTTGAAAAACATTTAATAGCTGACAGACGAATATCTTCTTTTTAGGGTCTTGTTTGTCACAATGGCTACAGGTTAAGTGGGTTCCGGTAAGAACTGGTTGTGAAATTATGTTTTCAGGCAAAATCAACCATCAGCATCCGGTGACCTATATGATACTAAGTTTAAAGCTGAGATGTCATGCTATGTGTTTACATAGGATTTATGTCTCATGTGATGAATCTGTCCTCCCTCCCTCCTTTAAGTTGTGCAAAGGTACAGCCCATACTACCATTAAAGCTAAGCATTCTGTGAAACGGCTATTTTGTCTTGTGTGCATTGAATGCTTCCAGAGCTCTGACAGTTTCTCACTGATCGTCCAGACATCTAAGAAGAATTGACCCTTACAGTGTTTAATATTGAGTTGCCCCACCCTTTGCAGCTATAAGGCCCCTTTCACACTGGGGCGTTTTTCAGGCGGTACAGCGCTAAAAATGGCGCCTGTATACCACCTGAAAAAATCCGGCCCCATTCACTCCAGTGTGAAAGCCGGCGGGCTTTCACACTGGAGCGGTGCGCTAGCAGGACGGTAAAAAAAAGTCCTGCTAGCAGCATCTTTGGAGCGGTATAGGAGCGTAGGAGCGGTGTATTTACCGCTCCTTACCGCTCCTTCCCATTGATTTGAATGGGACACCGCGGTAATACCGCGGCAATACCGCGGCAAAGCGCCGCTACGGCGGCGCTCTGCGGGGGGGTCTCTAACCCTTTTTCGGCCGCTTGCGGGGGGTAAAACCGCACCGCGAGCAGCCGAATACTGCTAAAACGACGGTAAAGCAGCGCTAAATATAGCGCTGCTTTACCGTCACCGCGGCTCCCGCCCCAGTGTGAAAGGGGCCTAACAGATTCAACTCTGGGAAGGCTGTCCACAGGGTTTAGGAGTGTGTCTATGGGAATGTTTGACCATTCTTCCAGAAACGCATTTGTGAGGTTAGGTGCTGATGTTGGACAAGAAGGCCTGGCTCGCAGTCTCCACTTTAATTCATCCCCAAGGGGTTCTATCGGGTTGAGGAAAGGACTCTGTGCAGGCCAGTGAAGTTCCTCCATCCCATGCTTGCTTATCCATGTCTTTATGGACTTTGCTTTGGGCAATGGTTCAAATCATTTGGTGGAGGGGCATTATGGTGCAGGATTGTTTTTCAGGGGTTGGGCTTGGCCCTTTAGTTCCAGTAAAGGGAACTCTTAAGGCGTCAGCATACCAAGACATTTTGGACAATTTCATGCTCCCAACTTTGTGGGAACAGTTTGGGGATGGCCCCTTCCTGTTCCAACATGACTGCGCACCAGTGCACAAATCAATTCCATAAAGACATGGATAAGCGAGTTTTTGGTGGGGGAACTTGACTGGCCTACACAGAGTCCTGACACCAACCCGATAGAACACCTTTGGGATGAATTAAAGCGGAGACTGTGAGCCAGGCCTTTTCGACCACATCAGTGGCTGACCTCACAAGATGGTCAAACTTTACCATAGACAAACCCCTAAACCTTGTGAACAGCCTTCCAAGAAGAGTCAAAGCTGTTATAGCTGCAAAGGGAGGGCCAACTCAATATTGAACCCTATGGACTAGCACTGGGATGCCTTTAAAGTTTATGTGCGTGTAAAGGCAGGCATCCCAATACTTTTGGCAATATAGTGTATCTTCAGGCTGGTCACCTGATACCCAGAGTCCTCTTCCTAGGGCTTGTGCTGTACCAGGAGAAACTGTCTTATTTTGGAGAGTTTAGATAACTTGGAATGAAGACTTATATACGGTGAGCGGCTCCCGTTGCCTTTGGAAGGAGGGAGTATGGAGTACTTAGAGTGACCAGCAACTGCTGGTAGACAGCTCCCTGAGCAAGGATTTCTGCATCCTGTTTTCTAAAATCACTTTCTTGAAATTCACTCAGCTCTAATCTGGTACGCTTTGGCAAACTTCAAACAGTGTTGAAGCACAGTGTCTCTATGTGCTAGAGGGCTGTGAAGGTCAACAAGCAAAATTTTGTTCTGTGGGGGGGTTCAGCAGCAGGTACTAAGCAAAAGTATTTTTAAATAAAACAAATTGTGCCAAATTCATAAAGACTGGAAAAAGGAAAAACAATGTGTGCTTATAGTAATCACATCCCTAATTCTATTTTCTCAGATCCTCTTAAAAGTGTAACCTGATTTCAGTTTTGCCGTCTTTCAGTTTTTATGAATGTTGCCCAGTAAGGTTGGCTATTGTCCAGTCTAAAGCTTGGTACACCAAGTGGGCTGAATGAAATAAAAACTGACAGATCACTGTACTAACACACACAGTGTTAGTACAGCGGTCTCCCCCACTGTCTTATTGTGCCCCCCCCCCCACCAGAAAACACTGGTCAGTGCTCTCTGCCATTGGACTTCCTACCACAGGGTGTAATAGTCAATCTTACTGGGCAGGTGCAAAGGGCACCTTCTTGTGGAAGACAGCACATGCACTGATTTTTTTTGTTAACATAACATACCAGGCAAGAGAAGTGGTACTATGCAGAGTCCAAACATATAGAACAAACCTCCCAACTTTTGAACTTGAGAATGTGGGATGTGTCAGGGAGGCAGCGACATAGAGCTCAAAACATGGGTGTGGCCAATCATTATAGTGGGAGGGGCTTACGGGCAGTGGTTAAACAAAACCCGGGCTTCCTTGTACCTGCAAAATATGCTTTGATTGCTGTGCCACAAGATGGAGTCTCAGGGATACATATAAACCTCAAAAGGATCACTAAGGCACATGAAAGTCAGGAAAGAAGGATTACAATGGCACATGAATGAATGATTTGTATAGCGCTGCAAATGCGAACTGAATCGCCTCAAGGCGATTGGTCTGTCCTGTGTTGTCCTGCTTGTTAGAAGAGGTGGGTCTTGAGTTTTTTTCTGAAGACCCAATGGTTTTCTTCCATGCGGATGAAAGGCAGGAAGGATCACTATGACACATGAAAGGCAGGAAGGAAGTATCTCTGTGGCACATAGAAGGCAAGAAGGAAGGATCACTGTGGCACATGGAAGATAGGAAGGTGGGATCAATATGGCACATGTAAGGCAGGAAAGGATCACTATGGCACATGGAAGGAAAGAAGGATCACTATGGCACATGGAAGGAAGGACTAGATGGAAGTAAGAGATGAGAGTTCACTCACCTGAGACTGGATGGTCCCCAGAATCTCAGGCATAAACATCATGTGCACTGCTTTAAAATTGCTGGTGGGTGGGGGAACACTGAAAAGGGGTTTGGGAGGGAAGGAGCACAGGTGGGTGGAGGAGCCCTGAAAAGTGGTTGGGGGGAGAGATGGAGCACATATGTACACTGAAAAGGGGTCCAGGGGAGAGATTGGGATGTAGAAACCTCAAGAGCACAGGTCGGTGGGGGAACACCAAAAAAGGAGTGTGCGGGGGGGGGGGGGAGCAAAGTGGTTGTGGGAACACTGAAATGGGATTTGCAGGGTGAGTAGGGGTGCAAGTAGGTGGGTGGAACACCGAAAAGGGCTTCAGAGAGAGGAAGTAGGGACACAGGTGGGTGAGGAAACACCGAAAAGGGGTGTGGGGGGAGGAAGAGCAAAGTGGTTGTGGGAACACTGAAAAGGGGTTTGGGGGGTGAGTAGGGGTGCAAGTAGGTGGGTGGAACACTGAAAAGGCATTCAGGGAGAGGAAGTAAGGACATACAGTGGTGTGAAAAAGTGTTTGCCCCCTTCCTCATTTCCTGTTCCTTTGCATGTTTGTCACACTTAAGTGTTTCGGAACATCAAACCAATTTAAACAATAGTCAAGGACAACACAAGTAAACACAAAATGCAATTTGTAAATGAAGGTGTTTATTATTAAAGGTGAAAAAAAATCCAAACCATCATGGCCCTGTGTGAAAAAGTGATTGCCCCCTAAACCTAATAACTGGTTGGGCCACCCTTAGCAGCAACAACTGCAACCAAGCGTTTGCGATAACGTGCAATGAGGCTTTTACAGCGTCCTGGAGGAATTTTGGCCCACTCATCTTTGCAGAATTGTCCTAATTCAGTTACATTAGAGGGTTTTCGAGCATGAACGGCCTTTTTAAGGTCATACCACAACATCTCAATAGGATTCAGGTCAGGACTTTGGCTAGGCCACTCCAAAGTCTTCATTTTGTTTTTCTTCAGCCATTCGGTGGTGGACTTGCTGGTGTGTTTAGGATCATTGTCCTGCTGCAGAACCCAAGTTCGTTTCAGCTTGAGTACACGAACAGATGGTCGGACATTCTCCTTCAGGATCTCTTGGTAGACAGCAGAATTCATAGTTCCTTTTATCACGGCAAGTCTTCCAGGTCCTGAAGCAGCAAAACAGCCCCAGACCATCACACTACCACCACCATATTTTACTGTTGGTATAATGTTCTTTTTCTGAAATGCAGTGTTCCTTCTACGCCAGATATACTTGGACACACACCTTCCAAAGAGTTCCACTTTTGTCTCATCGGTCCACAGAATGTTGTCCCAAAAGTCTTGGGGATCATCAAGATGTGTTGTGGAGAAATTGAGACGAGCTTTGATGTTCTTTTTGCTCAGCAGTGGTTTTCTCCTTGGAACTCTGCCATGCAGGCCATTTTTGCCCAGTCTTTTCCTGATGGTGGAGGCATGAACGCTGACCTTAACTGAGGCAAGTGAGGCCTGCAGTTCTTTGGACGTTGTTGTGGGGTCTTTTGTGACCTCTTGGATGAGTCGTCGCTGCGCTCTTGGGGTAATTTTGGGCGGCCGGCCACTCCTGGGAAGGTTCACCACTGTTCCATGTCTTCGCCATTTGTGGATAATGGCTCTCACTGTGGTTCGCTGGATTCCCAAAGCTTTGGAAATGGCTTTATAACCCTTTCCAGACTGATAGATCTCAATTACTTTCTTTCTCAATTGTTCCTGAATTTCTTTGGGTCTCGGCATGATGTGTAGCTTTTAAGGATCTTCTGGTGGACCTTACTGTGTCAAGCAGCTCCTATTTAAGTGATGCCTTGATTGTGAACAGGTGTGGCAATAATCAGGCCTGGGTGTGGCTAGAGAAATTGAACTCAGGTGTGGACAACCACAGTTATAGTATGTTTTAACAAGGGGGGCAATCACTTTTTCACACAGGGCCATGATGGTTTGGATTTTTTTTCACCTTTAATAATAAACACCTTCATTTACAAATTGCATTTTGTGTTTACTTGTGTTGTCCTTGACTATTGTTTAAATTGGTTTGATGTTCCGAAACACTTAAGTGTGACAAACATGCAAAGGAACAGGAAATGAGGAAGGGGGAAAACACTTTTTCACACCACTGTAGGTGGGTCACTTGCGAGCCTGGTGCTTAACTGCCTACACAACCATCAGAGCTGCTTGTGCTCGTGCCACGATTGCAGGGGCTTTAACATGCGCTTTTGAGGGA
This sequence comes from Lithobates sylvaticus, assembly GCA_028564925.1. NCBI lineage: Eukaryota > Metazoa > Chordata > Amphibia > Anura > Ranidae > Lithobates > Lithobates sylvaticus. Next base: position 357,222,854 of record CM053028.1, on the reverse strand, counting down.
GCCTATCTAACTTTAACATCCTGCTACCCAGGACAAGTCTGACATTTCTTGCATACATGTAAAAATCTGCGTTTGTGGAAAAAAAAATCACTTAGAGCCTCCAAACATCATTTTTTTTCTAATCAGAGGCCCTGGAGACTTAAATGGAGGTTTTTGACATTTTTTTTTTATGTCACAAGATAGTTGTGCAGCCATTTTTCTTGTCAAATTTGTTTATTGATTTTGAAAATATAAACATTGGTACAATTAACAAAATATTGATTTCATTAAATGGTAGCATTAGTTGAATTTACATGTCAGATCTTAGTATTTCTAGTAGTTACAAGCATTTAAAGATTTTGGTAGGCTATATGTTTTTAGAAAGACAAATGCCGCGTACACACGAAGGGACTATCCCGCGGGATTATCCGCTGGACCGAAGTCCAGCGGATAATCCCCTCGTGTGTGGGCGCCGGCGGATTTTTTTTGGCCAAAGTACGGCGGACTAAAGTTTCAGGTTTTGTTTTCAAATTATCCGCTGGACTTGGCAGTCCAGCGGATAATCCGGTCGTGTGTAGTATGGTCCGGCGTACCAAAAAGGACGCATGCTCAGTAGCAAGTATTTTTCTAGTATTTTTCGTTTTCTAGTCCCGTCGTACGTGCTGTACGTCATCGCGTGAACCGTCGGACTTTTTGCGTGATCGTGTGTGGTCAAGTCCGTTCGCTTTTTAGTCCAGCGTACCCAGCTGGAAAGTCCAGCGGATTGTCCGCTGGACTTAGGTCCGCCGGGAAAAGTCCGTACGTGTGTACGCGGCATAAGGTGTTACAAACAATTTTAACAATTATATAATTAAGAGCAACAAAAAATTTAAAAGTTGTTAAACTTTAAGAGTAATATGTAATAAAGAAATATATTAATTACTACCAGATTTGGTTACTTAAAATAGGACATTAGAGCTTACTAACTATTATTGTATTATAATTAAACAATAAAAAAGTGAATGTTTCGCTACCATTTTGTTATGTAATTATAAATAGGAGAAGACAGGATAGAATAAGGAGAGAATAAAAGACTAAAAGGAAAGTAAAGATAAGAAGAGGAAAAAAAAAAAGTCTGGATTAGTAGAGGTTTCCGGGGATTTCTTAGTAACAGTATATACATAGTATCTATTTAGCAATTATTCAAAACAAAATTATATAGTTACCAAGGTCTTAGTAAAGAAGTGTTAAAATTGGGAGAAAAAAAAATGGGTCACCCAAGGACTCCATATTTTCTCAAATTTAGGTATGGTATCGTTGGATATGGCATCTGTTTTCGAGAGGATCATGGCTTGATGTATTCTATTTGTAGTTTCAGAAAGCATTAATGATGAGGACTTCCACGGTTTGGCGATGGTCTGCTTTGCGGCTGTGGTAATTTGTAGAAGGAGTTTAAATTGTGTATAGGAGATTTGGGTAGGCTTTAAATTTAGAAGTGCAATTGTCGGATCTGGTATGATAGTTTCCTTGAATAATTTAGAGAGCATTAGGAATATTTCTTTCCAATAATTTTTTGCTATATGGCAATCCCAAAAGATATGAAAATGCGTTCCTGGATCACCACAGCCGCGAAAGCAAAGTGGAGAGTATTGTTGAACATATTTTGCAATCCTAACAGCGACCAGATACTGTGCAGCCATTTTTAACATGCAAATTTTAACATCAAAATACACTTTAATATATTGTATTAGTTAAACCCAATATAATACCACATTTTGGGATAAAATATAAAAGAGGATATTGTGCCAATAAACCACTTGCTTACTGGGCACCTTAACCCCTCTCCTGCCCAGACCAATTTTCAGCTTTTAGCGCTGTCACTTTTGAACGACAATTGCGCAGTCATACAACACTGTACCCAAATGAAATTGTTATAATTTTTTTTCCACGAATATAGCTTTCTTTTAGTGGTATTTGATCACCTCTGGGTGTTTCATTTTTTGTTAAAAAAAAATTAAAAAATACAGATTAAAAAAAAAAATACAAAACCATTTTATATTTGTTTTGCAAACAGGTAATTTATCCTTCATTGATGTACGCTGATGAGGCTACGCTGCTGGCCACTGGTAGGTTGCACTTATGGGCACTGATAGGCTGCACTGATGGGCACTGATAAGGCTGCACTGATTGGCACGGATAAGGCGGCACTGATTGGCACTAATAGGTAGCACAGGTGGGCACTGATAGGCAGTACTGGTGGGCACTGATAGGTGGCATTGGTGAGCACTGATGGGTGACACTGATGAGCTGCACTGAAGGACATTGATAGGTGGCACTGAAGGGCACTAATAGGTGGCACTTATAGGTGACACTGATGGGCACTGATAAGTGGCAGTGATGGACACTGTTCAGCACTGGTAGGTGACACTGATAGGCAGCACTGCTAGGTGGCACTGATGAGGCACTGATTGGCACCACTGGCGGGCATTGATAGGTGGCACTTGTGGGCACTGATAGGTGGCACTGATGTACTGTGGGCACTGATTGGTGGGCACTATGGGCACTGATTCGTGGCACTGATTGCTGGCATTGAAAGGCGATACTGGTGGTCACAGAGGCTCTTCCTCTTCGGGACCAATGTACCATCAAACAGAAGCCGGCGATCAGCTTTTTTTCTTCTCACGCTGTCACGCATGCATTTGTATTTGCGCGTAAGCATGAAGAGCAAGGGGGCACTTTAAAAAAAGAACTGAAGAGCTCAGGAGGAGCAGCCACTGTAATAACTATCTAATGTTAGTACAGCAATCTCTGCCGCTGAGCTATTGTGTTCTGACAGGGAAACTGCCCCCCCCCCCTTCCGCCAGAACACATCGGTCAACGCGCTCAGCCATTGGCTGGGCGCGCTGATCAGATATTGATTGGCAGACCTTTTTTGGTCATGCCACTTTGACAAAAGCTGGATGTTCAGCAAGCTTCTGTTGAAACGGCTGCTGTACACATGGGCCAAATGCTGTGTGTACGGGGATTTAGGCACAGGGGGTTTTGGTTATAGTGTTACAGTTGTCTTTTACACAGCATAACAGCAGCAACCTTTTTTATTTTTGAGCATTTGTTTTTTAATTGGTGTGAGGTACACGCAGACAGACATCCATTAGCGCAGGCTCATTTATTTTTTATTAAAAGTGTTGTTTATAAATTTTATAAAATGGGACATTAAGCCCAAAAAAGTAATCTCTAATGTATGCAATGCAAAACAAAACATTATTTACTGAATAATTGCTCTCACATTTACTTGGCTGTATACATAGATTTACACATACATGCATAGAAAAATGAAAAATGAACTGGTTGATGTATTTGCACTGTTATAGTGCTTTTATGATGTGTGTTACCAGTTTCGGTGGAAGACAACACTGCACAATACATGATAAAAATTTGCTGTACAGTGACCGCTAAATGCAGTATGACTTTTCATTTTTACCACAGTTCATCGACTACCCTTTTCCTGTGTCCTTACAGCACTGACCCTTGGTCTAAAACTAAGACTTTTCAGTTTCAGGGACTCCATGCATTTTACATTAATATCCACTGGGAGAACCAGAAGCCCACAGGCCTTAAACATTAATATTTATTTTCATCATGTAATTGTCATTTTCATCTGTCAAACCTACTCTATGCCTGTGGCAACTGGGAAACTATCTGTAGCTATTTAGTATCATTGAGGGTTTGGAGAGCTGACAGTGAAAATTAGAAATGAATAGAGAACATTTAATCCTTTAACAGAGACTAATGCTGGCAGACTGTAAAATGTTATCAGCGCGTTCTCTGGATCTTTTAATTTGAACAAAAGAAGGCTTCAAGTGGACATTATGTTGTATTGCTCACAGCTGCTAGTATCTGCACACAATTTTGGTGAGAATTATTGCATTTTTCCATATTAACCTATTTAAGGCTTCATGTACACGGGACGTTTTTACAAGACTCTTCTGAACAATTTAACTTGACAGATAGTAACCCACGTTTAAAACTTCCATTTTGTTTAGCAGCGTTTTGCCACGTTTGCGTTTAGAAGCGTTTTTTTAAAAAAATAGCCAAAAATGAAAAACGCCTTTAAACGAAACGTGGCGAAATGCGAGTTACTGCATTTAGCTGCGTTTATAAGCGTTTGGCGCTTGAAATGCCTCCAAAAAAAAGCCTCTAAACTCAACTGCCTAGAAACTACTGTAAATGACCCTGTGTACATGTACTGATAAGATAACATACAGGAGAGTTCAGGAGCAGTTGAAAAAAATGCCCAACTGCTCCTAAACATTAGCAGCAGCAGTGTACATGAGGCCTAAATTGCACCTGAGGGGTTTAGATTGCAGCAATATGAATAGTGTAATTGGAAGTGATATTAAATACTCAGTTTTTCGGCAGCTGATTTAATCAATTAAGTACACTGAGCAAAATTATAAACGCAACACTTTTGTGTTTGCCCCTATTTATTATGAGCTGAACTCAAAGATCTACGACTTTTTTTTATGTACACAGAACGTCGATTTCTCTCAAATATTGTTCACAAATCTGTCTAAATCTGTGTTAGTGAGAACTAGGGATAGGCTGAACACCCCCCAGTTCGGTTCGCACAAGAACATACAGAACAGGCAAAAAATTTGGCTGAACAAACGAACACCGTTAAAGCCTATGGGACACGAACACGAATAATCAAAAGTGCTAAATTTTAAAGGCTTATATGAAAGTTATTGTTTTAAAAAGTGTTTGGGAACCTGGGTCCTGCCACAAGGGACATGTATCAATGCAAAAAAAAGTTTTAAAAACTTCATTTTTTTTGGGAGCAGTGATTTTAATAATGCTTTTTTTTTTTAAATCTTTATTTATAAATTTTTTAAATGCATACATAAACATTACATCTTGTAAATAAGCAAAGCAAATACATTTAACAGTCCCTGCCCTGCAAAACGCTTTATGGGTATTATCTATTGGTTTCCTGTGTATCACGTGTGTACAAATTAAGGTAGCATAGGTCGTATCCAGTACTCCTATGAGTCCCGTCTATCAACCTCTATCCCATTATTTCTTCCACATATCTCCATGAGTCTTTGAAGATTTCCCAGCCCTCCCATTTCCCCCTCCCCTCCTCAGCTTTCTCTCCTACTACTCTTTGTGTCTCAGAACTTGTTATTTTTTGCTGTAGATTTACTCTAGTTATCCATTCCCCTGTACGCGGGCTCTCTGGGTCTCGCCAGTGCTTAGCGATAAGGTTTTTAGCCTCGTTTAAAAATATCGGAATTACTGAAGATTTGTACTGGCCCATGGGTGTATCCGCCCCATGCAACAGTACTGTCCAGGGGTCTTCTGGAATATTGTTCCCTGTAATTATTTTGATTAACTCTAGTATTTGTTGCCAATATTTTTTAATCTTGGAGCATTCCCACCATATATGGGCCATCGTGCCTATACTCCCACATCCTCGCCAGCATTCCGAAGATTTATCTTTTTGAAATCTGCTAAGCTTCAAGGGGGTCAGATACCAACCTGAGATGCATTTGAAGTTCACTTCAACTGTTTTCGTATTAAACCCAGAACGGTGCATTACGTGAAAAATTCTATTAATTCTGTCGTTGCTGCAAGGGGTTCCCAATTCCCCTTCCCATCTTTTGACGCCTGGAGGGACCCAGTCGTTTTCCTCCAGAATCAACATCCTATATAAACGGGATGTGTTGTTTCTTGTTGTGGTTCGTAGGCAAATTTTCTCCAGAGCTGTATAATCCTCTCCACCTCAGATTGGCTGTGGGAGACTGTCTACAAAATGCTTGAGCTGTGAGTACCTCCAGGCGTCAATCGACATAAGTTCTCTGTTATTTCTTAATTCGTGGTAAGTGAATATTCTTCCTTGCTTAATAATATCTCGTAACTGTGCCTCCCCGTTTTTAATCCAGTTTCCCCATATTTGACTCCTACCTGGTGTAAAAAAAATATTATCTTTTAAATATAATAAAGGTGAATTATAAACCCATTTATTTTTCCTAAACAGCCTATCCCACTCTCTTAGTGTAACCAATGTGATTTCATGTGTCCCTTCCCCTACTACTCTATATTTTGGGGGATTCCATATAATGTGACCCAATTGTGTGTTGCTTTGTGCAATCTCTATATTTACTTATCTCTTGTTGCTTCCCCCCTTTATCCATTCCATTGCCCTGGAGAGTACTATAGAGCTAAAATATTTCTCAAAGTCGGGGCATGCTAGCCCACCCTGCTTTTTCTCCTTGGATAGCATCTTTATGGATATGCGAGGCTTCTTGTTAGACCATATAAATTTAGAAATAATTCTATTTAATATTACGAAAAAGGCTTGAGGCACTGAGAGCGGGAGCATCTGTAGTTTGTAGTTTACTTTTGGGACAATAACCATTTTAACCGCATTAATTTTCCCCATCCAAGACAGGGGGCAGGATGCCAGTCTTTTAGTTTCTGCTTTGATCTCATCCAGCAGAGGTGGATAGTTTAATGTGTAAGTTTTCCTTAGAGTAGATGAGAGCTTGACTCCCAGGTATTTTATTTTGTCTCTCCATGGAAAATGGAACTCTTTTGAGAGTCGGTCGGCTTCGGCTTGCTCAATGTTTATATTTAAAATCTCCGACTTGGCGAAATTATTTTTGAAATTAGATACTGAGCCGTATAATTTCAGAGTACTAAGGAGGTTTGGCAGCGTGGTCCGGGGGTTAGTCATAAAAAATAGCACATCGTCGGCATATGCCGCCATCTTATGCTCCTCCCCCCCGCCCCTATCCCCCTTATATCCGTTGAATTCCTAATGGTAGACAAAAGAGGTTCCAAAGATAGAACAAAGAGGAGAGGGGACAGGGGGCACCCCTGACGTGTGCCATTTCTCATGACCAACGGTAGTGACAGCACTCCGTTGACCCTTACCCTTGCCTGGGGGTGATCGTACAGGACCCTCACCCAGCTAATCATCCTCTGTCCTACGCCCATGGCCTCCAGTGTATTAATCATGTGCCCCCAGTCTATCCTATCAAAGGCCTTCTCGGCGTCCAGTGACAGGAATAGACTGGGGACCTCTCCCTGTCTTGCCGCTTGGAGTAACAACAGGGCCCTAATCCTGTTGTCCCTCCCCTCCCTTCCCGGAGTAAACCCAACCTGGTCAGGATGGACCAATTGTGTCATGTGTACCTTAAATCTGTTTGCCAGCACCTTGGCAAACAGCTTTGTGTCGGCATTGAGCAGAGCAATAGGTCGGTAGCTAGAACATAGCGTTCTATCTTTCCCCTCCTTTAAGATCACTGTAATGGACGCCATTAGAGCTTCAGCTCTCATTGTACAGTCCACTCCAAGTCTGTTCCAATAGCGACACATTCTAGGAACGAGAATATCTTTAAAGCGTTTATAGTATGTAAGGGTGTACCCATCCAATCCTGGACTCTTACCTGTTGGGGAAGTATTTATAGCTTCATATATCTCTTTCTCTGATATGGGTCTGTCCATGTTCAAGCTATCCGGCCCCGAAAGGGAGCTGGGGGAGCTATTCTTTACAAAGTCCTGACCCTGGTTATTAGACCTATCGTGGTGGTGCTCCTTTGATTTGACATCGTATAGTGCCTCGTAATATGTTCGAAACTCGTTGGCTATGTCTTTGGAAGAATTGAGGATTAAACCAGTCTCGTTTTGGATTTTCTCTATATAATTAATTTCTCGTTTCTTTTTTAATATTCTTGCCAAATGCTTGCCTGACTTATTTCCCCAATGGTTTCTATCTTCTGCTACTTTATGGAACCATTTCCTTGAATCTTGTTCAAGGATGGCTTTTAATTCCTCCATTTTATTTATAAGTCTGTGGAAAATATCCTGACTTTGGGTGCTTAACTCTCTGTGCTTTTGTTCCAAAATATGGATCTCTTCCCTTAGATGCTCCCTATAATCTCTTTTCTCTCGCTTTTTGGCTGCACCGATCGAGATAAGTATCCCCCTGATATAGGCTTTGTGTGCCTCCCAAAGTGTACCGTCTGATATCTCTCCTGTGTCGTTGGTCATAAAGATTCAATCTCCCCTCTTATGACCTCTTCGACTGAGGCCTCAGATAGGAGACTATCGTTCAAGCACCATGTATATGGAGGCCTTTGCAAACCCGGAAGCTTCATGACCATCGACACAGGAGCATGGTCAGAGAGGGTCGTTATCTCGATCTGCGTTGTCTCTATTTGTTCTAAGGCTTTGTGCTCCACCAAGAAGTAGTCTAATGGAGAGTGTGTACCGTGAACAGGTGAGAAGAAAGTATAGTCTTTGACGCCTGGATGCTGCACTCTCCAGGCGTCAATCAACTGGTTCTGATAAATCTTTAGTTTTATTTTTTTAAGCTTCACGTGACTCGTGCTCTGTATTCCTGATGAACTATCCAGTTTGGGGTCCAGCCCAAAATTCAGGTCTCCAGCTAGGATAGTCTCTCCCTCGCGGAATTTCGCCAAACGGCTCAAGACCCTTGATAGATAGCCAGTTGGGTCTTTATTTGGGGCGTACAGATTCACAAGGGTCAATGTTTTTTTTTTTTTTTTCCAACATAGTTTATTGATAAAAGTAAAACTGGTACAGTTACATAAAAAGAACAATTGAACAGTGTAATACATGGAAAATACATATTCTTGAACAGAACAACAGTATAAGAAAATACAGCAATGAATGCAGTAGATGTAGAGATACAACAGGTTATCAAAGACATAACAGTAGGTATCAGTATTAACAGCTGTTGAACATGGAGGGTCAGAAGTACAAGCATAAACAGTCATAGATCTGATTCCAAAAGTGAGTCTCAAGAAAAGGGGTCCATATAGGAAGGGGATGTGGTGTGCCTCATATGTTCTCATGAAAGGTATTGGTAGGTGCCATTCCTATCAGTGAGTAGCATAGTTCACGAGTGCAGCTATGGTAATAGCCGCTCAACCTTTACACCCCTAATGGGATCATGCTGTGCAAAGGGAGCAGAAGAACAGAAAAGCGACATTGCGCTATACGTGAGGGGGAACTATGGTGTATATGAGACACCTAAGAGTTAGAGGCCGTGGTAAGTAGCACTATAAAACACTGATGACAGAGAAAGTACTGTACAAGAGAGGGCACGGGACAGTTAGGAGAGCCTAGGTTAGGAAATAGGGATGTTGGGGAGCTGTAACCGGAGCCAGCCGGTGGGGTGGAGACTAAGGTTCCGATAGCATGACGGATATTGGCAACGATATGCCGGAGTGAGGGTAAAAGGAGGTTCACAGAATGTCTCAAAATCAAGGCAAGTCGGAGAGTTCCTGATACGTCCGTGAGTCTTTGAAAAGCAGCCAGCAGGCCCAGATGGCACTATAGGTAGATGGGGTATCCCTAGCTTGATGTATAATGTTTTCCATGTCCGAAATTTTATCTACACGATTGTACCATTCTGACAGAGCAGGTACAGTCGTTGTCTTCCAGTGCAGTGGTACACATTGTTTTGCAGCGTTTAGCAAATGTGGGATAATAGATTTTTTATAAACAGAATGCGGAATCGAAAGGTGGTGTAGCAGAAATTGTGATGGTGTCAGTGCTATCGTGTATGTTGAGATAAGGGATATGGCCTTTTGAATCTTATCCCAATAGGGTTTGATCAAAACACAGTCCCACCATATATGAAGTGGGGTGCCAGTCTCTAGACCACATCTCCAGCATAGGGGTGAGACCTCAGGGAGGTACTTATGAATAATATCTGGAGTACGGTACCATCTGGCGTAGATCTTGTAGGAATTTTCCTGGGCAGAAACATTTATAGAACTTTTGTGAATATAGTTGTAAATATGTTCCCAGTCTTTGATAGCTAAATCTATGCCCAATTCTCTTTCCCATTTCATGACTATTTCATTGTGTTTAGGGTTGTGATTGTCGAAGAACAACGAGTATGTTGTGGAAATGAGGTGTCGCATGGGGGAGTCATTGGTACAAAGCACCTCAAAGGGGGTGAGTGCTCTACACCATTGCGGAGCTGGTCTAGGACTGTCAAGGAAGTGTCTGATTTGAAGAAATTTGTAGAAGGGGATATGATATTCCGGGAAACACGATTGAATATCAGAGAACGATAACATGCCAGAGTCATGAAAAAATTGGGAGGCCTTGAGAGCGGGTAGTGGTGGGTTATCGGGTGTATTGCGAGGACGCAGCCCTGGCGGGAATCCCGGGTTACCATCTAATGGAGTTAACGGGCCTGGGTGAGGTGTCCATTTAAGTGCATGAGTTACAGCACGAAAGACCTGCAAAGTCGCACCAGTAAGCGGGTGAGAGGAGTAAGTTTTAGGAATAGTGGACGGGGATATCCAGGGGAGATGAACTAAGGGGATCGGGTCGAAAGCCCCTTCAATATTGATCCAGTCTTTGGAGAGCCTATGGATGTGCCAGTCAATCACTCTCGTGAGATGACATGCCGAGTAGTATTTCTGTATGTCAGGGAGACTCAGGCCTCCTTTGGATTTGGGGATTGTCAGAGTTGTCCAACTGAGCCTAGGGGATTTTGCCGCCCATATGAAATTCCGACACATCCTCTTATAGGACGTGAAGAATGAAGTAGGGAGTATAATTGGAATGGTTTGTAAGAGATATAGTATACGGGGCAATATATTCATCTTTAGAATTGCAATGCGTCCAAACCATGAAAAGTGGCCAGACGTCCATTTTAGAAGATCATTTTGTATAGCTCGGAGTATCGGGAGAAAATTTAGGTCATAGAGGTCATCCAAACAGGTAGGCAGTTGTATACCTAAGTAAGTGAGGGCCTTGTCTTCCCAACTAAAGGGGAAGTTCGATTTGCATTGTAATACAGTCTGTGCTGAAAGGGATATGTTAATGGCTTTAGATTTTGAAAAGTTAATTTGTAAGTTAGACATATCTTTAAATAAGGTAAAGTCAGCCAAAAGGTTGGGTAGAGTAGTTACTGGGTCAGAGAGGAAAAGGAGTATGTCGTCCGCGTAGGCCGCAAGCTTATACTGTTTATCGCGTATGTCTATTCCCTTAATGTCAGGATTTGCCCGAAGTCTGCGTAAGAAAGGTTCCAGGGTAAGTATGAAGATTAGGGGTGAAAGTGGGCAACCCTGACGGGTACCGTTCGTGATGGAGAAGGCGCTCGACAGGTGGCCGTTTATCCGAATCTTAGCTGTGGGACGGGAATATAGTGCTAGGATCATCTGCAGGAATCGAGGGGGAAATCCCACCGCCCTCAACGTAGCTGACAGATAGTCCCAATCCACCCTGTCGAACGCCTTCTCCGCGTCGAGTGATAGAAAAAAACCTTTTTGGGATGTCTGATGGGAGAGCCAATGGTGGATATGTAGGGCTTTAATTGTGTTATCCCTGGCCTCACGGCCAGGGATAAAGCCCACCTGGTCTAGGGAGACTAATTGTGAGAGGAGAGGGAGGACACGATTGGCTAGGATCTTCGCGTATAGTTTCAAATCAACATTTAAAAGGGAGATCGGTCTGTAATTAGACACCACCGTGTCATCCTTGCCTGGTTTGGGTATTAGTGTAATATGAGCCTCTAGAAGGTCAGCAGGGATCGGGTCAGAGGAGGCAAATGAGTTAAAAGTAGAGATGAGATGTGGCAAGAGTATGTCTTGGAACGTCTTATAATAACTAACAGTCAACCCGTCAGGGCCAGGACTCTTGCCCGGCTTAAGTTGTTTTAAGGCGGCTATAGTTTCATCAGTAGTGATAGGTTCATCTAGGGTCGCCGAGTCTTCCAAGGAGATTGGGGGCATGCCATACTGTGTCAGAAAGTCTGAAATAAGTTCCCGTTTGTGAGAGGTGGAATCTGACTGGTTGGGCTTTGATATGTTGTAGAGTTTAGAGAAGTAGGAAACAAATTGGTTAGATATGTCAACAGGGGACACGTGTGACACGCCCTTGGGGTCCACGATCTTGTGTATGGTCGTTGATGCCCTTTTGTGTTGGAGTGTCCTGGCCAGCAGTCTGCCAGATTTATTACCAAACTCGTAAAATAATTTTTGCGATAGCATGTATTTGCGCTTAAGTCCTTTAGTCAGTTCCTCCTTAAGTTCCTCTCTAGCTTGAAGCAATTGTGAATGTGTTTGTACGGCAAGCGAAGCTTTGTGTAACTTTTCCAATGAGTGTATCTTACTCGTTAAGTCGGTGATAAATTGGCGTCGTAATTTGTTCCTATGGGCTGTCAAGGAGATAAATTCACCCCTAAGAACGCATTTATGGGCGGCCCAAGTTGTTGATGACGTCAATTCGGAAGTGACATTTTCTTGAAAATATTGGGTAAGTCGGGTGCTAATTTTTTGTGTGTATACTGGATCAGTTAAGAGGGAGTTGTCTAGTCGCCAAATTGAGCGTCTCGTACGGGCGAGTGGCACGGATAAGGTCATGGAGACAGGGTTGTGATCAGAAATCAACATTGGATCTATAGTTGCTTTAGATAAAAGCCCTAGATCAGCTTGAGAGATAAAAAAATGGTCCAGCCTAGAATACTTATTGTGAGGCGAGGAGTAGAACGTAAAATCACGTTCTTTGGGGTGTAGAGTGCGCCATGTATCATGCAGTGTCAATTCTTGGAATCTTAATTTAATGGCTCTCAGGGCCCTAAAAGGAAGGGAGGAGTGTCCATTCGAGGTGTCCTGAGGGGGGTTGAGGGCCACGTTGAAATCACCTCCTACAACAAGAATGCCCGCGTAGAATTCGGTAAGCAGTTGAAGTGTTTCACGGAAGAAGGGAACCTGACCCTTGTTGGGAGCGTAAAGGTTTGCTAGTGTGATAGGTCTGTCATGTATGGTACCTTTGAGAAAGAGGTAACGGCCATTTATATCTCTCTCAATATCTGTAACCTTTAATGGGCAATGCTTCGACAGTAATATGGCGACTCCCTTTGATTTAGAGACGTCAGTGGTGGCGTGGTAAGCTGTGGGAAAATGATGGTTATGTAGCTTGGGCACGTTATCAGAGCGGAAATGGGTTTCCTGCAAAAATGCAATATGTATTTTGTCTTTATGTAACATGTGCAGAACTTGAGACCTTTTCTCAGGAATATTGAGGCCCCGAGCATTTAGTGAACAAAGTTTTACTTGAGGGAAATGTGAGTCAGCGGGAGAGGTCGAAGGACCCGCGGGAGTAGGCAGTGTATCCGTCATGCTATCACTTGAAATGTGAGGTAAGATGGTTCTTGAGTGGAAGAGGAACCGAAAGGTAGAGCGAGAGAAAAAAAAAAAAAAAAAAAAAAGGAGAGTAGGGCCAAAAGAGTGTTGCCAGCAACAAAATATAGGGAAGGCAGAGGGCGGGGTAGCGGGTGGGGAGGGAGACGAGGAAACGACCTAGACTACCCTAAAGTAGTCTATAAAGGTACAACGTGTGAGCGATGTGTATGTTGTACAGTATAACAAATATAAAAAAGAAAAAGACAAAATATCCACAACGTCGTCTGGGGGTTGGTCAGAGCCGAATAGGGAATGTATTAAAGTTCATGGCGGTACCGCCGCTACCTCTCAAGTGAAGTGTAGAGAAGGAGAAAGAAAATTTAAATAAGTTAAGTTAAGCCGCAGTAATCTCTGATCACTTAACTGATCAATTAGAAGGAACAGGTGGGTACAATATGGGTTGTAATCAAATGCCCTACAGAGCAATTAATATACCAGGTAGGGGGATAGGTAAATAGTTGACTTAAAGATAAACTGAGGGCAAGGCTCAGGCTATTTGGGTATAAATATATCTGACCGTAAAGGACACCTAGCCCTCACAGTAAAATGCACTCAATTGATGCACCCAACAACGCCAGAAGCGTATTGGATTGGGTTTCCTCTGGGCGCGGCATAGTAAGATGCAATACGCTTCACTTGAAAAGTGCCTGGGTACGACTGGGTATGATCTAACTTGTGGGCTTGAAGAGCAAATTAGTATTTGAGTTATCAAGCAATCAGTACAACCAATCAAACTATAAAAAACCCCTATTCCTTATGATTGTCTTAAACTAGCAGATTGGTGATATTGTCACCAAGGACAAAAGGTGGTCATGCCAGGGGTCTTAGTCAGTCTTCCTACGTTTAGAATTCAGTCCTAGGCTTTGTAAGATTGTGATCAGTCGGTGTGGGCATCATATAGCAGGTACATTCAATGGGTAGAATAAAGCCAGGTCATGAAAACACAGGTATCATACGGTCACTATGGCAAACACCCCGAAGCATATACCCGGGAATATCGAAACCATGAAACCTGTGCCAAAGGTGACTGTATTCATTATAGTGGGTGCTGGGTAAGGTGCAGCATTAGATGCCTGGGTAGTGTGGCAGACAGTCCAAGTGAGAGCAACATGTGGAGAACTTTATTCTGCACAATAGCATGTGATCTTCTAGTAAAATGCAGGCATAGAGTGACTGTATCCACTGTAACAGACAGTATGTAGGTCCTGACAATGTATGCATAGATAGCACATCAGTGTAGTTTATAACTAACAACTTATACGATAACATTGTCTGTGCAGGGGGTGTCATTCGTGTGCAGTACACGTGTGTGTGTGTGTTTATAGATTAGCAACAGCACAGCCGCTAATGTAGAGGGAGAGCATTTTGTGATGTATACTGAATCAAGAATTACCTACATGAAAGAACCGAAATCCATATCTATAAGCCAGAGAGGTCAACAGCAAATGTCAGAGCACATGGTTAATAGCCTGTCAGCTATTGTGAATGGGCAGAGGGGAGGTAAAAACCTGACTTTGCAGCTAAGCGATGTGGACAGTGGTTAGATCCATATTATGGAGCAGGCCCTATCAAACAAGGTCGTGTGACTAAGATTAGGTATGTGGTGCGAGAGAGTGCACATAGTCGGGTAGAGGAGGTAACAAGTCGTGACCAGGAAATAATCACCCGACTGGGATGATATATAAATGGTGTGTCAGGGCCGTCGTGTAGGAGGCATTAAATCCGTCAACCTACATATACTAGAAGAGGGGATACCCGATCTGTGCTGACACAAGAAAAGCGGCCACAACCCGTGCATCCAGACAGATCACGCATCCCCTCCACACAAGTGCCTACCGTAGCGAGAGAGCAGTTAGTATAAATATCGTAGGTCAACCCAACAGCAGAAAATACAATGCCTGTAACAAACATTAGCCTAGTAGGAGAAGTCTGAGAGCATTTGTACATTACCCAGCCATCATATTGCACTTGATGTAAAGCGCTCGTAGAGAGTGAGGTATGAGGAACATCGCAGGCAGTTTCAAGTACATAAGGTGGACATGTTAAAGATCTGTATCCCTGGCGGTCGGCTGCACTAGCACCTAAAAAAAAAAAAAAAAAAAAAAAAAAAAGAAAAAGAAAAGCGGGGAACAAGCATAGTGATGGCCACACTTAGAGATCATGTGGAGCAGGGAGAAGAGAAGTAAAGGGCAAAGTCACAGCTGTGGGTAATACGGCAGTCCTGAAGCGTTAATCTTGAAAGTAGGCATGTGACGGTTCTACATGTGCAGTGATTTGAACCCCTGGCGTTGTCGGTGAAGGGAAGGACATTACCTTGGATCTATGCAGGCGTAATGGTGGTGATTGACATTGTGAAACGCAGGTGAAAGCGGGGTATCCAGGGTTTGACAGGACAGTTAGTAGTGCCGTGAATCGGGATCACACAGCCGTGTGATCGGTATGAGGTGAGCATCAATAGTCCCTGCGGGTTCTCCGGGATCCAGGAGAGTCGGTCGGAGTGTAGCCTCGATCAGCTGCTCTGGGAGCCCTCAATCTGGAGCTCGAGGGGGATCGTCTCCTGGGTTGCTGGGAATCCTGCGCATCCATCGGATCTTCAGGCGGTGGTGGTCTTTTGGTCGAGTAAACGCGGAACTCTGCGTACCAATCCGGGACGTCCACAGGAGGGATGTCTAGGGTGCGGCAGAAATGGCGCAGATCTTCAGGCGTCTTTAGAAAGGCCGTCCGGCCCTGGTGCGTGGCAGATAAACAGAACGGGAACTTCCACCTGTATTGAATGTTACGAGCGCGCAGAATCTCCAGTAACGGTTTCAAATCTCGGCGTTGTTGTAAAGTGATAGCTGATAAGTCCTGAAAGATTTGAATCGGGGCATCGTTATGCAGTATACGGGGGACACTTCTAGCTTGTTTGAGAATCTCCTCCTTAGTTTTGTAGTCCACTAAACAGCATACGATATCCCTTGGGGGATCATTCTCTCTCCCTCTGGGGCGAAGCGCTCTGTGGATCCGTTCAAACAGGATTGGTGTATCACGCGGTCTATGGAGGATGGTGTTAAACAGCGCCATTACCTCTGAGGGCATACGGTCGGGTTCAATGGCCTCCGGCAAACCACGGACCCTTAGGTTGTGACGGCGGCCCCTGTTGTCGAGGTCTTCTATGCGGCGGTAGGTCTCTCTAAGCTGCAGGGTGTGAGTGTCGATCTTCCTGGTCACTTTACGGAGGACAGAGTCATGTTGCGAAGCCGTTTTCTCAACTTCCATGACCCTGTCAGAAAGCGCGCGAATATCGAGTCTTAGATCCCCAATGGCGGCGGACAGCGTGTCTTTAATGTCGTTTGCAATGGTCCTCAGGTCTTGTAAGTTGAGCTGGTGTTGAGGCGGGGTGTCTCGGTCCCGGGATCCAGCCTGAGGAGTAGGTTGAAGGGAAAGTATCGGGTCGGAGACCCGAGGGGCCGATGTCCGTGAGGTAGAGTGGCGGGACGCCGCCATATTTCCCCTCTGGAACATTTCGGGTATATTCTGGCTCCCATCTCCAGTATGTTCACGGGGAGAGCGGGATCTAGAGGCCGAGGTGTGACGAGAAGCCGTTCCCATGTTGTAAGGCAAAAACGAGCAGTGATAATCTCCGGTAAAGCGGTATAAGGAGAGGCAACGGCGGGAGGAAAGCAATCAGGCAGCCATCTCCTAGCTCGGCCAAGCCACGCCCCGGGTCAATGTTTGCTCCCCTATTTTACATTTCAAAAACACGAATCTACCGTCAGAATCGGTCAATCTATCCAGCAGTTTGAATTTTAAGTTTTTAGCAACCCCAATCGCTACCCCCTTCGCTCCTCTTGTTGGGGAGTCACTACAATACCAATTTGGGTATTCATAGGAAGCGATCTTGATGTTATTTTCATGTTGAAGGTGGGTTTCCTGTAGGAAGATAATATCTGCGTGATACTCGCTCATTTCTTTAAGAATCTTGAATCTTTTCTCTTGTGAGTTAATACCCTTTACGTTATACGTTATAAGCTTTAATATACCATCAGTCATATTTAAAACGTGAGCCAATGGCCCGAATGGACCATTTGGTCTTGTTCTTCATTTTGCGTTTTTGCAGGGCAGGGACGACCTCTTCCCCCCCCCCCCCCTTTACCTCCCATTTCCTCCCACCCTCCCTCCCCTCCCCTCCCTTGTCCCTCAAAACCCCTCCCCCCTCCCCCCGGTCTTTTTCCGACCCTATGTGCACCGCGGGGCATCCCGTTGGGGTCCCCCCTGTACACTGGCCCCTCTAGGGGTGGAGCTCCGTGTCTGGCGGAGAACCGCCTGATCTCCGCCCCTCTCCCTCTGTCTCTGAGGGAGGAGGGCGGAGTCAGCCAGGCCCCCGACCATCCCCTCCGAGTTACCCACCACCCCGCTCCCTCTCTTCCCATCCCTCGCTCTTTATTAATTGCCTGTACCCTGAGTGGGGGAGGAAAAAAAAGAAAGAAGGAGAAACATGCATACACTCCCCCCTTCCCCCTCCATCTCATCCCTCCCCCCATTGTGAAAGCTACTTCAATTCATCAAAATTAGTCCGGAGGACCGGGTATAATGGGGGGGGATAATCCCCAGTTCCTGGCAGAAATTTGGCATCTCGTCCATGAATTTCATTCGGAGTGTTCGGCCTTCTCTAGAAACAATCAAGGCTGCAGGGAAACCCCAGCTGTATTTAATGTTTGATGTGCGCAATATTTCAAGTAAAGGTCTCATCTGTCTTCTTCTTGCAAGGGCCCCAGGAGAGAGATCGGAGAAAATCTGGAGTTCTGATGTTTCGTATTTCAAAGGGGGGGTACCCCAGAGTTTACTCCATACTTGGGACTTCTCTTCGTAGGAATGGAAACGAACCAGCACGTCTCTGGGGGCTTCTTCTCTTACCCCCAATGGTTTTCTGACCCGGTGAACCCGGTCAAATTTAAAATCTGGGGCTTCGGGTTTTCCCAATAATGGTTTAAAGATGCTGTTGATTTTTGTCACCAAGTCTTCTCCCCTCTGTTCTGGAAGGGACCTAATCCTGAGATTTTGTCGTCTGTTCTGGTCCTCCAGACTCTCCATCTTGTAGGTCATGTCTCTTTGCTTTATTTGCATTATTTCCGTTTGTTTTCTGAGTTGCTGCAGATCTTTGGTTTGTTCAGTGGAGACAGTTTCAATAGTCTCCACCCTTTTTAGTATTTGACCCATATCCAGACGGACATTTTTAATTTCAGTTTTAATTGAATTTTCGAGACTGGAGAACATTTCTGCCATATCAGTTTTAGTGGGTGTTTGTGTAAGGTCCCTATATGCCATTTGTGCCCCGGTGTCTCCGGGCCTTTCTTGTTCGGCCTCTATTCTCAATGCTTCGGCCAGCTCTTGTTTCTGTTTCTCAGTCTCTTTCTTTTTCTCCTTTGTCCCCTGTTGCTTCTTTTCCATCTCTGGACTTTTTAGACTTATGTCTTTAAGGTATTTCGAGATTGTGCTGTTATTAAGACTGTCTTTAGGGGTTTTTGGTTCTGTTACCCTTTGTGACCTCCCCTTGATTTTATCTGGGCCCCAGCGGAGTTTAAATTATTCCCCCTCTCAACAAGACGAGAGTGCTCCTACTAACCTGAGTTAGTAGTGGTTATTTCGGTGGAGGGGGGGATATATGGTACTACAGTCGCTATCCAGGGGTTAATTATGTTAGCTTTGGAAGGTTACCACGTTATTCTGTATCTTTCTGTTCTGGTACAGCCAGAATCTTTCACGTCCCTTGGGGGTCTAGTGGGTGAGGGAGCCTGTGCCCCTAAGTCCAAAAGCCTCTATTTTTTTAAGATTTCCATTTAGTCTAGCCCTTTACAGGGTTGTAGTTGCATAAACCCACCCGATTCAGACGTCTTGCCGGAGTCTGCTATTATCCCGTTTTCTTTATGTATGGTTTAGGATTGTTTGACCTGTAGTATCCCTTTTCCTGGCCCTTTTTGTGTACTATGTTTTCGTGGTGCGTTGGTTGAAAGGGCTTTGAGCGGGGCACTCTGTATAGCCAGTGAGTCTCTCAAAACCTCTGTCTGTGTGGGCCCAGGTATGTTATTATCTGCAGACAAATATGGTGGTGGTGGTGGGGGGGGGGGGGGGGTGAACCAACACAGTTTCTTTTAAGTGTTTGTTCCTGGGTATTTGTATATTAAAACGAAGACTTTGGGGCGTATTTCAAGTGTACAAGTTTTTCAGAAGGTGCTAATCAGATAGCATATTTTACCAAACTGCGATTCATCCCTATAGAGAGGATGCTCTTCCACTAGATAAATCCTTCTCCTTCAACTATGAATGTCTCTGACGCACCTGCGACTCTCTCCATAGAAAAAGTGGGGCCCCCCAGATACTCTGGGATACAATTTATTTGATTCCTGTTGGACGCCCCCCTTGCAAAAGGGCTATAGCAGTGAGATACTCTTCTCTTGTTGGGCTCAGTAGTCCCCTGGGGCTTTATGAAGTAATCCCATAAGGTACTTGTGTTTACACAAACAGCAGTGAATCTTTTCAAAGCATTTTTTTCTAGTCAATGTTTATGGTAAACTAAAACTTTAAGTCCTTCATAGCTCAAATAGTTTCTTCAGGGATTTATTCAACTGCTTTAAACATTTTAAGAAGAAAAAAAGTTCATACCTGGACGGAGGGTGCCCACCGAGAGCCTCCCCCCCCCCCGTCTCCTGTCTTTTGTCGGTGTCAGGCAGGCGGATCTACAGTGAGAAGGATCCAGGAGATTTGTCTGATGAAACGAAGGGTTCAGGGGTGCTTGGGGTCAGCGAGATGCGGTGGATGGAGAACGCTGCATGGTTCGCTTGTTTAAGCAGTCATATGATCCGGGAGTTTTTGCACATGTCCCCTTTCTCCTTCCTTCCCTCACAAAGTGCCGGCGGGTGGATCTCGTACCCCTCCAAAACGAGGAGGGTTTTTTGTCCTGCGAGAGGTAGGCGGGCGGGCGGTTTAGTGGGGCTCGGAGGTATCACAGAGGGTGATCCTGCTGGACTTGGATGGGGCTGGGCGGGCTCTCACCACCGCTTCGCTCCCTGGGTCTCCTGGATCGCATGACCCGGCACCTCTCCGCGCGGCTTGTGACTCCGCCATCTCCGGGCGCCTCCCCCTACGTCAGCGTCTCACGTCTGCATGACGCTGGGCCTGATCTCTCCTAGCCTGATCTCTCCTAAAGCCGGTTAATAATGCTTAAAGTGAAACAATAAGTGAAATATTCCTTTAAATTTCCTCCTGAGGGGTGTCTATAGTATGCCTGTAAAGTAATTTAAAAGTACTCGCGGCTATAATGAATTGTCGGTCCCGGCAATACAGATAAAAGTCATTGAAAAAAACGGCATTGGGATCCCCCCCAGTTCATTACCTTTGGGACTGGTATGAATATTAAGGGGAACCCCGAACCAAAATTAAAAAAATTAATTGCATGGGGGTCCCCCCAAATTCTATACCAGGCCCTTCAGCTCTGGTATGTATATTAAGGGGAACCCTGCTGCACATTTTTTTTTTTAAATGGCGTAGGGGTCCCCCCAAAAATCCATACCAGACCCTTATCCGAGCACGCAACCTGGCAGGCTGCAGGAAAAGAGGGGGGATGAGAGCGCGCCCCCCCTTCTGAACCGTACCAGGCCACATGCCCTCAACATAGGGAGGGTACTTTGGGGCACCTTGTCCCCATGTTGATGGGGACAAGGGCCTCATCCCCACAACCCTTGCCCGGTGGTTGTGGGGGTCTGCGGGTGGGGGGCTTATCACAAGGGGACCCCCAGATCCCGACCCCTCTCCTGTTTGAAATGGTAACGGGTTAACACAACACACTTTGGGACAAGTCCTTTATTAAAAAAATAGAAAAATAAAAATGTCCCACGAAGTCCATTCATCTTCTTCTCTCGCTCCGCCGACGGACCGAAAACCCCCACCGCAGGCCACCACCGATCCACCTCCATGGGAGGCTCCCACCGCCTGCTGCGTCCTCGCAGGTGACAGTTCTTATATAACTGAGGGCAGGGCCACACGGTGACCCTTGGCTTATACTCGAGTCAATATGTTTTCCCAGTTTTTTGTGGTAAAAGTAGGTGCCTCGGCTTATATTCAGGTCGACTTATACTCGAGTATATACGGTATATGTAAACTAGGGTTGTCCCGATACCGATACTAGTATCGGTATCGGGACCGATACCGAGCATTTGCACGAGTACTTGTACTCGCACAAATGCTCCCGATGCTTAGCCGATACCTTGTCACTTGTCAGCGGGCGCTGCGGAGGGCGGAGTCAGCAGGCGATGCGGAGGGCGGAGTCAGCGGGCGCTGCGGAGGGCGGGGTCAGCGGGCGCTGCGGAGGGCGGAGTCAGAGGAGGGCGGAGTCAGCGGGCGCTGCGGAGGGCAGAACAGTACGGAGAGCCCAGCGGAGAGTAAGTACTCCGTGTTCCCAGCAGGGATGTAACTTAATCAGCGACCGGAGCGTCACATTCAGTAATGCAAGTGACGCTCCGTGTTGCCGTTACACGTGGTTGAAAATCCTGACGCCCATCTTGGTACACCCTGCACTCACTCGGCCTCAATAAAGCAGCAGCGGACATCTTGTTACACCCAGCCCATATAGTTGGGGCTGGGTGTAACAAGATGTCCGCTGCTTCTTTATTGAGGCTGAGTGCTAGGTGTACCAAGATGGCCGTTGCAGAGCAAAACTAAATCCTCTTGCCCATAAGTGCCACTGCCAGCCATAAATTAGTGCCATCCAGCCAGTGCCCATGCAGCCAGTGCCCATGCAGCCAGCCATCAGTGTGTGCCACCTATCAGTGTGTGCCGCCTATCAGTGTGTGCCACCTATCAGTGCCCATCAGTGCGTGCCACCTATCAGTGCCACTCAGTGCGTGCCACCCATCAGTGCGTGCCACCCATCAGTGTGTGCCACCCATCAGTGCGTGCCACCTATCAGTGCCCATCAGTGCGTGCCACCCATCAGTGCGTGCCACCCATCAGTGCCCATCAGTGCATGCCACCCATCAGTGCGTGCCACCCATCAGTGCATGCCACCTATCAGTGCCCATCAGTGCGTGCCACCCATCAGTGCGTGCCACCTATCAGTGCCCATCAGTGCGTGCCACCCATCAGTGCGTGCCACCTATCAGTGCGTTAAGATTAAGAAGATATAATTAGTCTGTATTGTGGTTTGAAAACTGTCACATGACATTAAAAAAAAAGTATCGGTAATCGGTATCTGCGAGTACTTGAAAAAAAGTATCGGTACTTGTACTCGGTCTTAAAAAAGTGGTATCGGGACAACCCTAATGTAAACCCTCATCCTGAGCTGCATAAGGAGCTCAGAGAGCTGGGCGGGCAGCAGTACACTGGTCTTCCCAGTGAATGGCTGTGCAGGGGACAGTCATGCAACACTGTACCCATATGAAATGTTTATCCTTTTTTTCACACAAATAGAGCTTTCTTTTGGTGGCATTTAATCACCTCTGGGTTTTTTATTTTTTGCGCTATAAATGAAAAAAGACTGAAAATTCTGTTAAAAAAATACATTTTTCTTTTTTGCAAATTAAGAATTTTTCTTCATAAATTTGGGCCAAATTTTATATTTCTACATATCTTTGGTAAAAATAATCCAAATTGGTGTATATTATTTGGTCTGTGTGAAACTGACGGCCTAGCTAATTTCTTGAGACCCTAACAAGTCAGGATAGTACAAATTCCCCCCAAATGACCCCTTTTTGGAAAGTAGACATTCCAAGGTATTTAAAAGAAGAAAGAGGCATGGTGAGTTTTTTTTGAAGTTGTAATTTTGCATAGGATTGTGGGAAAAAATTACAACTTCAAAAAAAATTGCTGAGCATGGATGAGTATGGATGGAATGGATGGATGAGTATTTCTGAGCATGGATGGAATGGATGGATGAGTATTTCTGAGCATGGATGAGTATGGATGGGATGGATGGATGAGTACTTCTGAGCATGGATGAGTATAGATGGGATGGATGGATGAGTACTTCTGAGCATGGATGAGTATGGATGAGTACTTCTGAATATGAATGGATGAATATTTCTGAGCATGGATAGGATGGATGGATGGCTGGAATGGGCACAGAGCAGTGCTGTGGGCACTACACATCCAGCCCACAGCGCTGCAGCACTTGATCTCTCCTATATTGTTCACCCAACTCAGGTGTTTGCACTAGTTGTATTATACATACAATGACTGATTTTATGGCTACATTCATATTTTTGTGTTTCATGAATGCACGCAAAATTTCACAATTTATATGCACGTGTTTTGTGTAGTTTCAATGGGCTGCCCTGCATGCAACAAAACTTCAAAGTAGCTCATGCTCCTTTTTGAGAGTAGAGTATCACACGCTTTTAACCATGCATTTTCTGTCTCTGACACATGTTTTTGACAAGAAAAATGTGCATCTGTTCTGACATGTTTAGGTGTGTTTTTTTTTACAATAAATGGCAACCCAGAGGCAGCATATGTTTTTAGCGTGTTGTAGAAATGTGCATGAAATCTCATGGTGTTTGAACACGTTCACAAAACACTGTAGTATTAAGACAACCTTACTGCATACATAACTACATTCATTGGTGTTTTTATATCTGTCTTAAATATCTTTAATGCTTTCTAAAATGATCAAAACTATATAACCTAAATAGTATAAATCAAAAAGTTCTTTGCACGTCTGGTCTGGCTATAAGGCCCGTCCACTAGCAATTTTGTCCTTGCTAACAGCTTGCCAGTGAAAGAATTGCAAAGCGTCAATGGCATTGCTCCCCCATTACTACACTAGTGATAAAAACTATGCTGCACTTTAGCCAACAGCTGATATATAGCAAAGGTAGCGGATGCATTTTGGTCATAGGCAAAGTCCTAAGTGTAATTGTAAGGTATTATTTATACCTTTATAATTTTTTTTTTTTTAAAAGCCTGTAAATTCGCTTTTCTTTTAAAAATATATAGAAAGGAGTATCTCATTCCAGCAATGAATGTCAGAAAAACAACAACTTGCTTTTTAATGGGCATTGTTGAAGTATTCTGATATTAAACATTTGAATATAAATATTATATTATTATATTAAAATCAGCCAACCAAGCCTCCAGGGAACAATCATTTCTCCTGAATGAGGAACTCATATTTATAAATACAGCAAAAAGAGAACGAGGGGGGGTTCACATAAACTTCTAGCAAATAATGTCTTTTTAAATGAAGCTGGCTTTATTCAAATACATCTCTGTAATTTTAAACGCTATAAAATTAGATACCTAGCTTGAGGTCAAATCATAAACATACTGAGCATGTTAGTGGTTATATTGGTCCTTTTAGTTTTATTAATATTAATCAATTCTGCATAATAAAATATATATACGCATTTTGAACACATATTTTTATAATGCTCACTATTTTATGAATTGAATGCTCTATTTGCTAAAGAATATGCTCTTCTTGTATATTTTGTATGCTAGTTTTATGGTTTTATAATGTGATAAGGTAAAATGTACCAAACCCACAAACAATGTTTAAAGCTAAACACCAGGCAAACAGAAAACAACATGTTTTAAAATGCATACAGTATATGTGAATTTCTTTACTATCTAAAAGGGTTATAATTCTGTTCATACTGTCTTGTGATTTAGGAACCCCTACATGCAAATTACATTGTAAATAATGGATACTACTTGATCAAGGGCCCACCCTGGTGCAGGAGTAAATTTGTAAGGGATAGATATGAGTTTATCCACCTGTACCCACCAGTGTTAGGCTGGCCATTTTTTCTGTTCAATCAACGGTTTGAACAAAAAAAAATGAGACAATTCTCCATGCCTACATTTTAGGTGAATAGAGGAATCACTCCCACTGTGCTGGCAGCACTGATCATTCCAGAAGAAAAAAAAACGACAGTCTGGTTTTAGAACGACTTGTGTACATCAGCCTGCCCATACATTGATCAAAATGAATCCCTTGCTGAACCGGCAGAATTTTGATCTATGTATGGCCACCCTTAAGCCTCATACACACGATCGGACCGTGGACCAACTTTCCCGTGGATTTTTGTCCAAAGGGCGTTGGCCCCAAGTTGGTATTGCATACACACGGCAGGACTTTTTCAGCCAACTTTCACCAAATCACTTGGTTTTTCTGCTCTTTACCGCCACCTTTGGTCAACTTCTGTATTGTTGTCTGATCTTTTGCATTGGTTTGTACAAAAGTCCGTTGGTTTTGTGTACACACGGTCGGACTTTGGTCCATCGGACTTTTGTTGGCAGAAAGTTGGTCCGTTCGCACAGCCAACAAAAGTCCGATGAAACCTGGAAAAAGTTGGTCCGATGGAGCGTACACACGGTCGGATGTTGGTCCAAAACAGCTAATTTGCATGTTGGTTGTCAAAAAGTCAGATCGTGTGT
This sequence comes from Lithobates sylvaticus, assembly GCA_028564925.1. Lineage (NCBI taxonomy): Eukaryota > Metazoa > Chordata > Amphibia > Anura > Ranidae > Lithobates > Lithobates sylvaticus. Next base: position 357,197,250 of record CM053028.1, on the reverse strand, counting down.
ATGGGCCTTTAAGGCCCATACACACGGTCAGACTTTTTGACAACCAACATGCAAATTAGCTGTTTTGGACCAACATCCGACCGTGTGTACGCTCCATCGGACCAACTTTTTCCAGGTTTCATCGGACTTTTGTTGGCTGTGCGAACGGACCAACTTTCTGCCAACAAAAGTCTGATGGACCAAAGTCCGACCGTGTGTACACAAAACCAACGGACTTTTGTACAAACCAATGCAGAACCAATGCAAAAGATCAGACAACAATACAGAAGTTGACCAAAGGTGGCGGTAAAGAGCAGAAAAACCATGTGATTTTGGTGAAAGTTGGCTGAAAAAGTCCTGCTGTGTGTATGCAATACCAACTTGGGGCCAACACCCTTTGGACAAAAATCCACAGGAAAGTTGGTCCACGGTCCGATCGTGTGTATGAGGCTTTAGAGTGACATTACCATACAAAGCAGTAAAGCCTGGATTAACCTTTTTCAGCAACCTGAATGCCTAAAGGGGTTGTAAAGGCAGAAGTTTTTTTTATTATAATGCATTCTATGCATTAAGATAAAAAGCCTTCTGTGTGCAGCAGCCCCCCTCAGCCCCTCTAATACTTACCTGAGCCCCACCTCTATCCAGCGATGTCCACGAGTATCTCGGCCATCCGGGACACTCCCTCCTGATTGGCTGAGACACAGCAGTGGTGCAATTGGCTCCCGCTGCTGTCAATCAACCTCAGTTAGCCAATCAGGAGACATAGGGGTGGGGCCAGGCTGCAGCTCTGTGTCTGAATGGATACATGGAGCTGCCGTTCGGCTCGGGAGCCCCCATAGCAAGCTGCTTGCTGTGGGGGCACTCAACAAGAGGGAGGGGTCAGGAGCTCCACCCAAGGACCCGAGAAGAGGAGGATCCGGGCTGCTTTGTGCAAAATCAACTACACAGAGCAGGTAAGTATAACATGTTTGTTATTTTAATAGAAAGAAAAAAACAAGACTTTACAATCTTTAAGACAGGCTTGGTTACTCATGCTAGTAAAATAAATCTTATGATTTTTTTTTTATAATAAATTGAGGAAAAATTTGTTTTTGCAGTATCTGCCTAGAATTTGTCTTTTATTTTTTTATTTTGATGACATGAGTATACACGTTATTATAGTGTTAATTGCAGATTAATGGTGACATTAATGGTGATATATGAATTGTCTACTAAAGAATCTTCTGACCTTTAACTTTGCACAGATATTTCCATAGCCTGATTTTCATTCTTTTATCCACTGAGAATGACCATAAAGCATTTCATACCCTATTTCATATTACCTTAGGAGGCAAATATATGTGAGTAGTGAGCATGCATCCACACCATGAGATGGTGCTCAAGCTTTATTCCAGCTACACAGGCTGACATTATCTTCCTACCGGTAACAACTCCAGACCTGGAATAACCAGGAAAACCTGTTATTGGCAACAATGGAGTGAAGAGGGGGGGCTTGGACATCACGTGGCTGGCGGAGTGCATTCCAATAGGTAAGTGTGCCATAATGTACACATTATGGCAAGAGCTCTGGGCGCCCATATTAACTATAGTTCCACTTTAAGGCCATAATTCAATACAGTTGTATGCTTTCTTTCTGTTGTTTTTTTTACTGTTCAATCTTTTTATTGATTATCTTTTGATACTGAAACATACAGAGAGTTTTAATTGTTACATTTCAAGTTACAGAACATAAAACCAGTACATGTTTTACAAGAATTAACTTATTTCTAGTGGAAAATTAGAAGCAGTGAATCAGCAAATAGGCTGCCCTCAGACAGTCAAGAGATCCTGATGGTAAAAATCATGATGTCCAGGGACATCAGGTGGAAAGAAATTTGTTTATTTTATTGTGAAGTTTAGGTCCCTTTCACACTTATATGACTTGTCCCACAATTTGGGACTGCAAAGTAGCATGACAAGTCATTCCCCATGATTTCCAATGACAGCCATTCATATTAGTACGACTTCAAGTCGTTCCGACTTCAAAGTAGTCCCTGCACTACTTTGGTCCGATTTTGATGCCACTTACACAGGCATTCCTTGAAATTGCGGCAAAATCGCACAAGTGTGAAAGGGGTCTAAGCCTTTATTTTATCATGTAAAAGAACTGAAATAATCCTTGAGTTAGTCTCTCCTAGGGACAGTGTGTCTGTTTTCCAGGCATTAGTATTTGTCTGTTTGGCCACCGGTAAGACAAGTACGGTAGCATAATTTTAAAATGAGCCACATTTGGAAACGCTTGGTGGTTTTAGATTCTAAAGGGCATGCTGGACAAAAGAAAGGGGCAGGGGAGTTGATTAATTTAGATATAATTTGGAAGACATCTTTCCAGAATTTATGTACTACAGGACAGGTCCACCATTTGAGAAGGAAAGTTCCTACCTGGCTACACACCTGGAAACATTGCATAGCTGGAATAGCTGGGCTGCTGTTTTTCCTGAAGTTACAGGAATGCTTTACCTGGATTTATGTGATATACATGCATGGTGAAGTTCACAGTCCTAATTTCCTTGAAGCTACGGGGTTGATTTACTAAAGGCAAATATGGCTGTCCAATTGCAAAGAAATTAGCCTCAAAGCTTAGTGAATGAGGTGTGCTGCTGACTTCCATTATCCAATCATGTGCAAGTAAAAATGCAGTTTTTTTTTATTATCCTTGAACTTGATTGGGTATTCTTTGCAAAGCAAAATTTCATATTCACTAAACTCTGGGGTAGATTCCCTTGCTAAGTGTAACTTCCCCGGAAAGTGAACAGCCCCTTTTCCTTTAGTAAATCAACACTTATATGTACACACACAATCACACACACACACTACATTGTCTGAAATGCCTATTTTCAGGTGAAGATCTCCGGCTTCCTTGAAACAGGCAAGTTTGGTTTTAGCTCTAAATTAAATAATTTTTACAATGTCTCAGTTCTGTTGTAATGGAGGAGTTTTTAACGAGGAGTAACTTATTTAGGCTTAGAAATGCATTATTCTAAGTAAATATTTGCATCTGATATTTATTTTTAATTAACATGTGTAGCGCTACCCCCAGTTAAGAGAGCCGCTGGTTTGTTTTGGGTCCCTGAGTACAGCTCCACCAACCCCCGGCAATTTGGCTCTACCCGCTCTGGCACAGTTAGTAAAGGGGTACGTCCCTATGCACATAAAATCTTAGCTTATACTCTAAGTGTAATTGGTATGAACTCACAAGCAGACTGCTGAGATAAGAATAACTGGCTTTACTTTTGTCAGTAAGGAAAAAAGAATAGCAACATGCATTTAAACATATATCTTACAATACTTTAGCAGGTCCCTGCAATATGCACTTTAACATGTACACAGGTATATCAATCTAACAATGGGGAAACGGAACGCCAAGTGTGGCGACCGTCTGCTATACACCCCTGAGGTGCAATAAATCTATCTGCGCCTACCTAACGGACCAGGCCTGATCCCTAGCAATAGAGCTCAGTCCTTGTACTAGTACAGTGTTCTTCACCGGCAATAAATCTGTAGAGGTGGTGCACATGTAGCTTTAAATGGTGTCATTTGTAATCCACAAAAGTAACATTGCTGCTCTGAGGTAAATTGCGCCTAGGCAGTTCAGTAGGCATAAAACGTGTGTGTCAATGCAGGATGAGCCTTCCGGCTCTCTCACCAATCCTTGGGGTACCGTCCTCCGATCCGGTCCCTCTAATGGCGGCTCTGGTCTCTTCAATGGCGGCGTCCGGTCTCCTCAGTCACAGCCCTGAACTCCGGTCATCAGCTCCGTCCGACCGACAGTAAGGGGAAGTCTCCGCTCCGCTGCTGTGGACTCTGAGGGGTGAGAGTCTCACTCCATCGGCTGCAAGGCCCAGGCTTCAGGCCTTCAGCTCCGGTCCGCACAGGTGTCTCTGCTGGCTGCAGTCTCCGCGTCACAAGCTCTGTCAGCAGAGGCAGGCCAGTCCTGTCAGGCCTCAGAAGAGGAAGTGTCCCAAGAGGAAGAGGCGGTCTCCGCTCTTCCTTTTTATAGCCTCTCCCAGCAGCCTCCCGGGCGGAAGCAAGCAGCCCGGGAGCCTGGGGGATTATGGGGGATGTAGTCTCTTCCCCTAAAAGGGGTAGAACCCCGCTACACACTCCCCCCACTTTGAATCTTTGGTCCCCAAAGACAGTGTTCAAACTACAAACTTTCTCGGGAACAACATTTTCACATAATTTGGACAGAGGAGCTTCCCACCAATTGGCATGAGATGGGGAGCTGTCCTGTCTACAGGTCACTTCAGTGTGGGCGACCTGTTTAACTGTGCCAGAGAGTGAGCTGGGGTTGCCCTCCACTAAATGAACAGCGGAAGGGTCAGGGCTTTCAGCACTTCTCCTTGCTGTAGTAACAGAGTCCTCTGAACTTTCTCCCATCTTGGGGTAAGTTAACTTCTTGGGAGGCTTCACAACTCTGCGAGCTCTCTGTTCTCTTGGAACTTCTTCAGGAACACATTCTGGCAACATCTCTGGTTCTGGAACATCTTCTTCTTGTTCTGGGTAGAGACCAGGGATATCTTCCCAGCACTCAGGCACATCACTGAATGGCACAAACTCTGTGGCTTCTGGGTTCAATGTGTTATCTTCCACATCTTCAGTAGGTGGAAGATCTATGGCAGAATTTCCTGGGGTTGAGGAAGGCCATAGCCATTCAAGTTCTCCTCTTTCTTCTTCAGGTTGGGGGTCCTCACCACCCCTAACTTGGGACGTCTGAGACCTAGTATTAGGCCTGGGGGTATCCAGAATGGAAACAGATTCAGGTACATCTCTTACTGGAGGCATTCTGACTGCTTCAGTGAGTGGGAGCAAATGATTCCTATGCCAGGTCTTCAAAGGCCCCACTCTTCCTTCTGGCTTCAACTTGTAGACAGGCAATCCTGGAAGTTTTCTACAAATGATATATGGCTCTGATCTCCATCTATCAGCAATCTTGTGTTTTCCAGGGATTCCTAGGTTGCGTAACAGTACACGGTCCCCAGGCTGTAGGTCCTGTACTCTAACTTTCAAATCAAAGTTCCTCTTGTTTCGGGCCCCCCTCTGGTCAGAGGCCACTTGAGCTTTCTCATAAGCTATCTTCAGACTGCGCCTCAGTCTGTCCACATATCCTTTGTGGGAGGCAGCAGAGGCATGGTCTAAGGAAATGCCGAAGGCCAAATCCACTGGCAATCTTGCTTCTCTCCCAAACATAAGCCGGTAAGGGGAAAAACCTGTCACATCACTTGTGGTGCAGTTGTAAGCATGCACCAGAGCTGAAATGTGTTGACTCCAATGTTGCTTCTTCTCTGTTTCCAAAGTTCCCAACATATTCAATAGGGTCCTGTTGAACCTTTCAGGCTGGGCATCACCTTGAGGGTGATATGGTGTGGTTCTAGTCTTCTCTACTCCCAGAGAATCTAGTAGCTTCCTGATCAGGTGACTCTCAAAGTCCCTTCCTTGGTCTGAATGGATTCTCTGTGGCAGTCCATAGTGAACAAAGTACTTCTCCAAGAGTACCTTGGCTACTGTAGAGGCCTTCTGGTCCTTGGTTGGGAAAGCCTGAGCATAACGAGTGAAATGGTCGGTTACCACCAGAACATTTCCCAATCCGCTCAAATCGGGTTCAAGGCAGAGAAAATCAATGCATACCAGATCCATTGGGCCTTGACTCTGTAGGTGGCCCATTGGGGCAGCTTGATGGGGTAAAGTCTTTCTCTGAATGCATCTTGCACAGGAATGGCAATACTCCTCCACTTCGGCCCTCATGCAGGGCTAGTAAAACCGGTCTCTGACAAGTTGGAAGGTTCTCTCTGCTCCCAAGTGACCATGCTGGTCATGTAGGGCAATCAGCACTGTCTCTCGATGCTTCTCCGGGAGAAACAACTGCCACTTGTCTTCTGGGCCATCAGAGGGGCCCCTTCGGTAGACTACCCCCTGATGCACCTGTAACTTGTCCAACTCTCTCCTCAGTAGGCGAGCTTCTTTAGAAGGGTGAAGGCGAAGTCCCTCTGGACTCTTGTCTTCCAGGGCTTCCAGGACCAATCTCCCCATGGGATCTTCCAATTGGTCACACCTTAGCTCCTTCTTGGACAGCTTCGGTAGGCACTCTTCTGCTAGTTGAGTTACCCCACAGTAACACTTTGGGACTCCCACTGTGGTAACTCCTATCTCTTCAGCTCTGGATCCTCCTCTGGCTTGGAGTTCAGCCCCCTGACAAAGGGCTCGCACTCCATCTGGTGCCACTTGGGTCCAGTCTTCCCAGTCGTCGACCATGACATGGGATCTTCGGGACAGGGCATCTGCATCCCTATTTCCAGCCCCTGGTCTGTACTTGAGGCTGAAATTGAATCCAGACAACGCCGCCAACCATCTGTGTCCAGTTGCATCCAGCTTGGCGGTGGTGAATAGATAGGTCAAGGGGTTGTTATCTGTCTTTACAGTAAACTCGGCCCCATACAAATAGTCTCTCAATTTGTCAACAACTGCCCACTTGAGGGCTAAGAACTCCAACTTGTGGGTGGGATAGTTCTTCTCGGAGGGGGTCAGGCTCCGGCTCACATAGGCCACTGGTCGTAGCTGGTCTTCATACTCCTGGTAGAGTACTCCACCTAGGCCCTCATGGCTGGCATCAACATGTAGCTCATATGGTCTAGTGGGATCAGCGTAGGCCAAAACTGGGGCTGTGGTGAGACTTCTCTTCAAGGTTCTGAAAGCCTCTTCACACCTTGAGTTCCACTGGTCTTGGACCGACTCACTGGACCTCCTAGGCCCCATTCCATCTTCCTCTCCTTCTGTCTTTCAGCAGCTCGTTGAGGGGTACTGATGTTAGCGTACTTGTGCTTTCGTTGCTTCTGTCTTTTTTTCTTTTCTTGCTGTTTTTGGTTTCTTCTTCTTTTACTTTTTGTTTACGTTGCTTTCGGTGTTCTTCTGTTTTTGTTGTGTGTGCACGGTTGCACTCTGTTCTTTGGCTTCGGGGGGACTGGGGGGGGTGGCGTCGTGTTCGTGTCTGAGGGTGCTTGCACGTAGGGGGCTGCGGCGTCTCGTTTTCTTCTTGGCTTCGTTGGGTCGTTCTTTGGTCTTGCTGTTTTTCTCTTTGATGGTGTGGGTTTGTTTCGATTTTCTGTTATCTCGGTGTGTTGTGCGTGGCTTTTTTGTGTTGTTTTTTTCGTTTTCTGCGGTGTCGTGGTTGTCTTGTTTGTTTTTTGCTCGCGTGTTGGGGCTTTCTTTGCGGTTATGACGAGTGTGGGATGTGTTTCGGCCTGGTTGTTTTTTTCTGTTTCGTGGTTTTTTTTTTTCTTTCTTTTCGGTCTTTTGGGACTTCGGGGGGCTTAGGCTCTGGGGGAGGCGGTGGGGGAGGCTCCTCTGTCTGGCGGGGGGCGTTGTTACCGGATGAGTGTGTCGGTGTGGCTGGGGTGGGGCGTGGGTGGTTGCGGTGGGTGGTGGGGGCGGGGCACCACTGCTGGGCGGGCTGTGCTTGTGCTTGTGCGGGGGCGGGGGGGCTGGTGAGTTGCTGTTCGTCGACGGCTGTTTACGGCGATTGCGTGTGCGGGGTCTGCTTTTTTGTCTTCTGTCGGTGTCTGGGGGTGCGGTTTGCGTGCGCGGGGGGTGTTTTGCGGCCCACCCACGGTCTGCGTTGGCTATTCGGTGAGGTTAGGGGTCAAGTGGGGGGCCTCGATGTGAGGTGAGGGGGGAGGGGGGAGGGGGAGGGAGTGGCTGTGGCGGGCTTTGGGGGTGGTATGTAAGCACCAATCTCTGAGGTGGGGAGGAGGTTGAGGGGGAGGTGGGGGTCCTAGGGTGGTGAGGGGAGGGGGGGTAGCACGGGGGGGTGTTACGGGGTGGGAGGGAGGTAGAGGGGATGGAGGTGAGGAGGGGGGGGGGGGGGCGGGTTGAGGGGGGGAGGGGAGGGGTAGGAGGGGTAAGAGGGGTGAGGGATTAGGGAGGGGTGGTGTCGGGGGGTGGGGAGGAGGGGAGGAGGGGGGGGAAGGCGGCGGGGGGAGGCTGGGGGGGTGGGGGTGGCTCCAAGTGGGGAGATGAGGGGGTGTGGGAGGAGGAGTAGGGGTAGGGGTAGTGGAGAGTTGAGGGGGGGGGGGGAGGGGGGGGGAGGGAGGATGGGGGATGGGGGAAGGAGGGGGGGAAGGGGAGGGCCTAGGAGGGGGAGGAGGGAGGGGGAGGGAGGTAGGGGGAGTTGGGGGGTAGTGGGGGGGTACGGGGGTGGAGGGGTGGTAGGGGCAAGGTTGAGGGGAGGCTCCAAGGCGGGAGGGCGAGGTGGGAGGGAGGAGTAGGTGTGGAGGGAGGGGTGAGGTAGGGGCTCCTAGGAGGGGTCGGGAGGGCGCCTAGGTGGAGGGGGGGAGGAGGAGGGAGGGGAGGGGGGGAGGGTGGGGGAGTCGGGTGAGGAGGGGGAGGAGGGGGGGGTGGGAGGGGGAGGGGGAGGGGGGAGGGGGGGAGGGAGAGGGGGGGGAGGAGGGGAGGGGGAGGGTGAGGGTTGAGGGGAGGAGGGGGGGAGGGGGTGGGGGGTGGGGGAGGGGGGGGGGGGAGGGGGAGTCGAGGGGTAGGAGGAGGGGAGAGAGGAGGGAGGGGGGGGGGAGGGGGGGGAGGGGAGGGGGGAGCTCCAAGGGGGTGAGGAAGGGGCAAGGTGGTGTGGGGGGGAGGGTCCCCCAGGCCAAGGAGAGGAGGGTGATGGAGGAGGGGTAGAGGGAGGGGGAGGAGGGTAGGGGTAGGGGGGGGTGAGGGAGGTGGGGGGAAAGGGGGGGGAGGGAGGGAGGGGGAGGGGGGGAGGGCTATGAGCTCCTCTGAGATTCGAGTTTGTCTACTGGTAGCTGTTCTGCTGCTTCGTTCCACGATGCAGCGATGTTCGGGCTGCGAGTGCGTGGGGTTTGGGGCGTTGGTTTTTGTCGTGTTTGTGTCTTGGGCGGCTTTTCCTTCGGGGGTGCGGAGGTGGGTGTCGGTTCTTTTGTGGCTGGTGTGTCACACTGTCGTCTTTTTTGCGTGTGTGTGCGGGCTGTGGGCGGGGCGTGGGGGGGTGTTTGTCTTGCTTCTGGTGATTGGGGAGGTGGGTCTTGCGGTGGGGTGGGGCGGGCGGTGGCGATCTTTTTTGGGGTGGGGGGGTCGAGGTCGTCCTTGTTACCTGGGGTGGCTGGGCCGTGGTTGTGGCTGTTTCGCTGTGGGCTTCTTTTTTTCGTGTGGCTGGCGCTGGGTTTGTGCGGTGGGGGGGTGCTTTGTGTGGTTCTGGCGTGGGGGTGGGTGGGCTGGGGGTTGCTTGTTGTGGTGCGTGGCAGTGTCTGGTGCTTGCTTTCTTACCACTGGCCACTTTTGCTGTTCTTTTGTTTTTTCTCTGTGTGTGGGGTTGTTTGGCAATGCGGGCAAATCCATCCACAAACCTGCGGTAGTAGGAGCAGAACCCCAAGAAAGACCGGAGTTCTGTAACTGTTGTGGGCCTTGGCCACGAAGTAACTGCCTCCAACTTCTCAGGGTCTGTAGCCACTCCCTTTTCAGACACTATGTGTCCCAGATAGTTCACAGAAGACTGATAGAACCGACACTTCTCTGGAGAAAGTTTAAGTCCCTCTTCACTGAGCCTCTTCAGTACTTTCTCCAATCTGGCTTCATGTTCTTCCAAAGTCTTTCCAAAGACAATGACATCGTCCAGATACACAAGGACTTCTATGAGGTTCATGTCTCCAACTGTCCTTTCCATTAGGCGTTGAAACGTAGCAGGAGCTCCAGATAGGCCCTGAGGCATCCTGTTGAACTCAAAGAATCCTACTGGGGTTATGAAGGCAGTCTTCTCTCTATCTTCTGGATGCATGGGGATTTGGTAATACCCACTCTTGAGGTCCATCACACTGAACCACTTAGCTCCAGATAAACTCTGCAAGGCATCCTCTATCCTTGGCGTGGTGTACTGGTCAGGAATGGTCCTCCTGTTGAGAGTTCTGTAGTCAATGCAGAGTCTCAATGACCCATTCTTCTTCCTGACTACCACAATTGGGGAGGCGTAGGGGCTTCTGGACTCCCTAATCACTCCCGTCTTCTTCAATTCCGCAAGCTGCTCCCTCAGATCCTCCAGATCTGCTAGCGGGACTCGCCTCACTCTTTCTCTGAATGGCTTGTCCTCTTGCATGCGGATTCGGTGGGTGGCACTCTTCGCACACCCCACATCAAACTCATCTTTGGAGAAAATCTTCTCCCATCTGGTCAGCTGGGCCTTGGCTCTCTCTTTCCAAGCTCCAGGTAGGTTTGGGTTTTCCATGGAGAGTTTCTTCCAAACATCTTCTCCTTCACCCGTCCCCTTCACTTCTGACCAGCCAACTGGGACAGCAGGACTCACCTGTCCCAGAAGCATCCTGGCAGGGATCTCCACAGGCTGCTCCGTGGGGTTCCTCACACTGACAGGGACTCTTCCTTTAGCCTTCTTCAGGTCCTTCAGTGAAATTACTTCTGGTATCACCTCCAGACCTGAGTGACCCTCCATTGGGTCGGGTTCCAGCATTACAAAGGGGCCAGGCTGCTCCCAAGTAAGTTTCACCGTGGCTCTCATGCAGGTCACCTCTCCAGGCTGTAACACTGCTCCTTCTTTTCCAAGCCTCCATACCCTTCCTATCCCCTCACTTGGGGTCTTCTGCTCTAGGACCAACCGCTGGTAGGCTGCCTTCAGCATGGGATGGATCTTGGGAGTTGAAAGATTCTCTTTCTTCACCAGGGGGGTCAGAAGCCTTCTGACTAGGTCCGTGTTCGTCCCTATAATCAGGGACGTCTTGCTGGTTCCTGGTGGGCGGGGACACACCACTGCTAAGGTGTCGAACACTTCAGACTTCCCAGCTACGGATGGGTCAAACGTCAATCTGATGGGTAAGTATCCATCATAGGGGAAACTCTGGGTTCCCAATCCCCTTATCTCCAACTCTTCTATCTTCTGTATTGGCAGATGACTCAGGTATCTGTCATAGAAGTCCCTGTACAATAGGGTCACTTGTGCTCCAGTGTCCAGGAGGGCCTTCGTGTACACTCCCTCCACCTGGATAGGTACAGTAGGGGATGGACCAACTAGCTCTTCCGGGTAAGGCCTAGTTGATGCTGTCCTCTTCTTTGGACTCTTTGCTTTACCAGCACTTGATTTGCACTTGCTCCTTTCTTGAGCCTGGTATGCATTGATTTTCTCCCTCTTAGTGGGAGTGTGAACCCGTTGAGGGATATTGTTATCCCTCACTTTGAAGAGTTCACGTCTAGGAGTGCTGTGTCTCTCCGGAGGGGTCTTGCCCCCTTTCTCTGGAGTGCACCTTGGTTGAGGATCCCTGGGTTCCTTCCGAGGGGTTTGATCTCCTCGCTTTCTCTTCCTGTTGTGCTTCTTGGAGCTCACTGAAGGTGATGGGCACCCGGTTGACTCCTTCACCGGGGCCCTTTGGCGTTTCCCGCCGGCTGGCGGCTTTCTGCCTTCTTCTTCTTGGGACTGGAACATACAGCTGCAATATGACCAATCCCTCCACAATTAAAGCAAATCATCTCACCGTAGTCAGGTGGGGATGCTGGTGCTGGGACAGCTGGAAACAATTCCCTCCTGCTTGTTTCCTTCTTGGGACTGGGCGTCTCTTTCGCCACTAGAGACGTCAGTATCTCCATCATCTGGGACATCTGCAACTTCAGGGCATCTACCTCTGTGTCTCTTTCAGGGGTTAAGGCCGACCTGACCGTGGCCACTGGAAGTTTTGTAGACCCCATCACTTGCTTCTCCCTTTTCTCTTCCAACATGGCCTCTTCTTCTCTGACCATTAAGGATGAGGTCAGGGTAGTCCAGGCTCTTCCCATCCTGCCGGGTGCGTAGAATTAGTGCGACAGGGTCCAGGGGTTGGGCTCCCCTCATCACCTGCTGGGCACGGGCTTCATCTACCTTCCCTGGATCTATCCCCTTCTTCAGGATAATCCTATGCAGGATCTTGTCTATGCGTCCCATGTACTCTGACAGCTTCTCCCCTGTCTTCTGGTAACAGTGTTCCAGTTGATAGGTAAGTTCTGTGACTTTTTCTGTCCCACCAAACACACCTTCCAGGATGTCTATGTAGTCCTGGGCAGTGCAATCCTTTTTACTCGTCTTCAGATTGCGTATGGCCTCTAAGGCAGGTCCTTTTAGGCTCTCAACAATCCTTTGCTTCTTTCTGCCTTCTGAGACCTCCCATTCTTCTAGGGCCTGCGTGGCACCATCTAACCACTCTTCAAATCCCTCTTCTCCCGAGGGTACAGGTGTCCTCCCTGAGAACATCCGGAGTTTCCTGTATCCCGACATTGGGTAATCCCCGGGGTCTCTTCTGCACTGGGTCACAATCTCCCCTAGGACAGCACACAGTTCTGCACTAAGAGTAGTCTGTGCGGGTGCGGGACTTTCCGCGCCCTTCTGCTCCTCCTTCTTTGGGGATAGAATGGCTTTCATAGGAGAACAGTCTCCCTTGCGCGGCAGCGCATGCAGCAATTGGTAGGCCTGACCATTCGGTGCCTGTATACTTTGGCTCCTGAACTGCTCTGGAGTCTCTTCCTTCCACTCTATTAAGGCGTATGTGTACCCAGCATCATTTCTCATGTCCATTATCCATGACTTCTGGCATGGGGATAATGACATTATGAGCTGCTTGACTGCCTCTCTCTGCCATATCCCTGGCAGTTCAATGACTGCTGCTGCGGCTGGGTCAGCGGCCCATGTTGCGGACCACCGTCCCACTTCTATTGGGTCCATGCCGGTACCTTCTGGCGGCTTTTCCCGCTGACTCAGGATCCCGGATTACGAGCCCCCACGTGTAGCGCTACCCCCAGTTAAGAGAGCCGCTGGTTTGTTTTGGGTCCCTGAGTACAGCTCCACCAACCCCCCGGCAATTTGGCTCTACCCGCTCTGGCACAGTTAGTAAAGGGGTACGTCCCTATGCACATAAAACTTAGCTTATACTCTAAGTGTAATTGGTATGAACTCACAAGCAGACTGCTGAGATAAGAATAACTGGCTTTACTTTTGTCAGTAAGGAAAAAAGAATAGCAACATGCATTTAAACATATATCTTACAATACTTTAGCAGGTCCCTGCAATATGCACTTTAACATGTACACAGGTATATCAATCTAACAATGGGGAAACGGAACGCCAAGTGTGGCGACCGTCTGCTATACACCCCTGAGGTGCAATAAATCTATCTGCGCCTACCTAACGGACCAGGCCTGATCCCTAGCAATAGAGCTCAGTCCTTGTACTAGTACAGTGTTCTTCACCGGCAATAAATCTGTAGAGGTGGTGCACATGTAGCTTTAAATGGTGTCATTTGTAATCCACAAAAGTAACATTGCTGCTCTGAGGTAAATTGCGCCTAGGCAGTTCAGTAGGCATAAAACGTGTGTGTCAATGCAGGATGAGCCTTCCGGCTCTCTCACCAATCCTTGGGGTACCGTCCTCCGATCCGGTCCCTCTAATGGCGGCTCTGGTCTCTTCAATGGCGGCGTCCGGTCTCCTCAGTCACAGCCCTGAACTCCGGTCATCAGCTCCGTCCGACCGACAGTAAGGGGAAGTCTCCGCTCCGCTGCTGTGGACTCTGAGGGGTGAGAGTCTCACTCCATCGGCTGCAAGGCCCAGGCTTCAGGCCTTCAGCTCCGGTCCGCACAGGTGTCTCTGCTGGCTGCAGTCTCCGCGTCACAAGCTCTGTCAGCAGAGGCAGGCCAGTCCTGTCAGGCCTCAGAAGAGGAAGTGTCCCAAGAGGAAGAGGCGGTCTCCGCTCTTCCTTTTTATAGCCTCTCCCAGCAGCCTCCCGGGCGGAAGCAAGCAGCCCGGGAGCCTGGGGGATTATGGGGGATGTAGTCTCTTCCCCTAAAAGGGGTAGAACCCCGCTACACATGTGTTAGCATTCCACATGTAAAGTAAATAAGTAAATTCACAATAAAAATATTTGCAGTATCTTATTATGTGCAAAATGTTTATCACCATAAATATTTAAAAGCTGGCAAATTTGTTATGAAATATATATGTGTATATATATATATATATATATATATATATATATATATATATATATATACACTATATTGCCAAAAGTATTGGGACAACCCTCCAAATCATTGGATTCAGGTGTATAGAATCAAGCACCTAGGCATACAGACTGCTTCTACAAACATTTGTGAAAGAATGGGTCCCTCTCAGGAGCTCAGTAAGTTTAAGCGTGGTACCGTGATTGGTTGGCACCTGTGCAATAAGTCCATCTGAAATTTCCTTGCTACCAAATATTCCACAAGTTAACTGTTAGTTGTATTATTAGTTGTATTATAACAAAGTGGAAGCAATTGGGGACAGCAGCAACCCAGCCACGAAGTGGCAGGCCACTTAAAATGACAGAGCGGGGTCAGCGCATGCTGAAGTGCACAGTGTGCAGAAGTCGCCAACTGTCTGCAGAGTCTATAACTACAGAACTCCAAACTTTGCGTGGCCTTCAGATTAGCACAACAACAGTGCATAGAGAGCTTCATGGAATGGGTTTCCATGGCCAAGCAGCTGCATTCAAGCCTTATATCACCAAGTGCAATGCAAAGCATCGGATGCAGTGGTGTAAAGCACACCACCACTGGACTCTAGAGCAGTGGAGATGTGTTCTCACGCTTCTCTGTTTGGCAATCCGATGGATGTGTCTGGGTTTGGCGGTTGCCAGGAGAACGGTACTTGCCTGACTGCATTATGCCAAATGTAAGGTTTGGTGGAGGGGGGATTAAGGTGTGGGGTTGTTTTTCAGGGGTTGGGCTTGGTCCCTTAGTTCCAGTGAAGGGAACTCTTAAGGCGTCAGCATACCAAGACATTTTGGACAATTTCATGCTCCCAACTGGGAACAGTTTGGGGATGGCCCCTTCCTGTTCCAACATGACTGCGCACCAGTGCACAACGCGAGGTCCATAAAGACATGAACGAGTGAGTTTGGGCTGGAGAATCTCGACTGGCCTGCACAGAGTCCTGACCTCAACCCAATAGAACACCTTTGGGATGAATTAGAGCGGAGACTGTGAGCCAGGCCTTCTCATTCAACATCAGTGCCTGACCTCACAAATGCACTTCTGGAAGAGTGGTCAAACATGCCAATTCAATATTGAACCCTATGGGCTAAGACCGGGATGCCAAAAAAGCTCATGTGCGTGTAAAGGCAGGAGTCACAATACTTTTGGCAATATATATATATATATATATATATATATATATATATATATATATATATATAATGTACTTGTGAGGTGAGCCACTTCCTCAGTCTCTGGGTGAACAACGGAGACTGAATCAATGGTGGGCTCCTGTGTATCTACCTCCAATGAATATCACTAAAGAAGGATACAAACTTCAGATGCAATATTGTTTACTTCCAAATAGAATTAAATTATTGAATTATATTTGGAAGTAAACAATATTGCATCTGAAGATAGTATCCTTCTTTATTGATATATATACAGTATACTGTATGTGTCAGTTCAAACCACAATACTGGTGTGGTGAGCTGCTGAAAAATGCCTCATGTCTGCATTTTTCCTTAGTGTACTGGATGTCACAGCACAACAGGTGTGCTGCTGTGCAGTGACATGAATGCAGTGTCACTATGTGACACTTCAAATAAAGTTAGAAAAATCATAAGGAAGAAAAGAAAGCAAGTATACAGGTGTGATGTGCTGATAGACACTTTGCACTACTCGATGCCAGAGCTGGCACTGCCACTAGCTTACACAGTAAAACTCTGCCTTTTACTATGATGTATAAGGTGTGAAGATTCACTGACTTTTTTAACCACTTAGCGCCCGCACGCCTGCAATATACTCCGGACTGTCGGCTCCAGGTTTAGGGTGCATGCGCACCTCTCCGCTGGCACGGGATGTGATTGTACACAGCAGGAGCCTGTCATCAAGTCTTGGCCAATGATTCACGGGATTCAGTTGCTGATCGGCTGTGTACAATCACAGCCCAGAGCTCTGTGATGGCATTCAACACAGAGCTCTGAACACAGGGATTGATCTCTGTGTTTCTTTTGCCTGCAAGGGATGAAAAACGTAGAGATCAGTTAGTAAAAACAGCACATTTTACACACATTACACATAGTTAGGCACATATTGAATCCCTTGATTGCCCTAGATGTTTACTCTTCCCAGCCAGTGTCATTAGTACAGTGACGGTATAGTATTATCACTGATCACTGTATTAATGTCACTGGTGATAACAGTGGCAGTTAGTCAGTTCTCCCAGCATCAGTTAGTGTCAGATTGCCTGCTGCACAATTGCAGTCCCATTATATGTCGTTTGATAGCCGCTTGTTTATATTAGTAATATAAAAAAGTAAAAAAAAAAAAAAAATTCCAGTATATATATCAAAGTTTGTAGGCACTATAACTTTCATGCAAACCAATCAATATCAATGTAGCACACTCCCTAAGGAGCTGCAAATATACTGGGATCCCACACCCTGCAAAGCCAGTCACACCAAATTTCCACAGACACTCAGGGGCTGATTTACGAACGGTTTGCGCCATGAGTTGCGGCGCATGGCGATGTGCAATGGCCGTTTTCGTATTTACAAAACATTTGCGCCTGTAACACAGCGCTATTTCCCATTTACTATTATCTGGCCGGCGCGCGGGAGGCGGCGATCGGTGCACCGCTATAGACATGGCGCACGGCATCTTCAACTCAGGATTAAAAGAATCTGGAAGTGCCAATATTATGGGGGTGATGTGGGGTGATGCCCAAAATAGACTGATAAAGTAACTTTCCCTGAACAAGCCTGCTGCGCCGGCAAGTACACTTAGAACTACGTGAGGTCAATTATTGCACTGCGCATGCGTAAGCGGCATTTGCGCGTGTTCAAGTGCTCTGGTTCACTGCACCGGCAAAATCTTAGTAAATGTCAAGCCACGTAAATTCATTTGCATAAGTTGTTCAGGCGCACCTCTCAACCTTTTTACGCTGGTTCAGTTCTATGGGTTTTTTTAACGCTATTTGCACACAGGTCATGTTAGCATTAAGAAAAAAAAAATTAAGAAAACAAAATGAGTCAGGGTCCCCCAAAATTTTATACCAGGCCCTTCTGGTCTGGTATGGATATTAAGAGGAACCCCACGCCAAAAAAATGGCATGGGGGTCCCCCTCAAAATCCATACCAGGACCTTCAGGTCTGGTATGAATATTAAGAGGAACCCCGCGCCCAAAAAAAAAATGGCGTGGGGTCACCCTCAAAATCCATACCAGACCCTTATCCGAGCACGCAACCTGGCAGGCCACAGGAAAAGAGGGGGGGATGAGAGAGCGCCCACCCTGAACTGTACCAGGCCACATGCCCTCAACATTGGAAGGGTGCTTTGGGGGTCCCCCCAAAGCATCTTGTCCCCGTGTTGATGAGGACAAGGGCCTCATCCCCACAACCCTGGCCGGTGGCATATCATGTGTTGCGCTTATTCGTGCGCCGGTTCATATGCTCAATTAATAATTTATCTGGCGCACCAATTAAGGTCTGAACCGGCACAGCGCATTCATCTTAGTAAATGACCCCCTCAGAGTCTGTGATTCAGTTTTTTTGTTTTATTGAGGGATATAACTTTGATAGGGATTGGAGATTTTGGGATGGCCACTTGACTTCAGAACAACTTCAGGGACCACTCTTCCTATATACATTCCTATATACAGCTTCTCTTCTTCCTCCAGCACACTCTTGCTTGCAGAACCAAGCTATGTCACCTTGTTGCAAGTTTGGTAGCTAAGGCCCATTACAGGCAGGAACTCGCAGCCCCTATACTTGAAGATAGGATGGGTGACACAGCTAACACTTTCCCAGCACTTCCTCTCTGTGGCCATTGATCCCAGCACCACCTTTTTAGGCACTGCCAACCTGCCAGGCTGTAGCTGCCCCTTTCACTAGCCCTCCAGGCTAACTTCTCCCCACAGTCCTCCAGACTGACACTCTCTCCACAGTCCTCCATCCTGACACTCACCAGCCTACCTGGATGACTCTAAGGAGATCTCCCAGACATGCTGACCTGCTCCTGCTGTCCTCTCTCATTGCTCCCGTGCCTTCAGGAAGGGTTTCCTTTCAAGTGTTGTAGGGGGAATCTTCCAGTACCCGAGGTCACCCCCTCAGAGACTAGGGGGCGCCCTGCAAGGCCCTCTGACAGCCTCCTCAGCACTCCATCTCCTTTTCCACCTGACTACCCCTGCTGTCCCCGTCCAGACCCTTTTTGCTGGGGATTGGCCAGGGACCTCATAAATATTCATGGCAGCCCCTCCTTACTCCCACCGTCCAGTTCTGGAAGTTTCTACCAACTTCCAGACAAGGGGGAAGTGCCAGGGAGAGCTACCAGATGAGTCATCCAGCCCCCCTGAGTCACCAAGCCCTGACCCAGAATCAACCCAGGCCTGGCTCTCAGCCAAGCCAATTAACCTATGTTAACAACTAAACTATGCACACCTAGCACACTAGCTAGAGGGTGCTACACACACTTATTGGGAATATTTTTTATCAAGAAATTTGATACATTTATTTTATTGTATTGGATATGTTTTATAGCAATAAGTACAAAATATTGGGAGTTTTTTTTCCCCAAATTTTCAGGATTTTTTCATTTCGTTATATTGCAAAAAATAAAAAAAAAACTCAGTGGTAATCAAATACCTCCAAAATAAATCTCTATTTGTGTGAAAAAAATATATAAATTTAGTCTTGGTACAGCATTGCATGACAACGCAATCATTAGTTAAAGTAGCACAGTGCTGAACAGCAAGAAAACGGCCTAGTCATAAAGGGGGTAAAGTTTTAAGGAGGTTTTTTTCAACATATAGTGGAGATCCTTATCAGGAGTCAAAAATCATAGATTCCAATTTAACAGGATGAGTAATTGACTGAATGATCTGACAGACAGTAACTGTAATTTGCAGTTTACTAAGGAGATGCAAAGTTAAAATCAATAATGCAAAACAGGGCCAAAATGGCAAAGAGCGCTGCAGAATAATAAAAAGAAAACAGGTTATAAAGCTGCACAAACATACTGTAGACTTCTCACAGCAATGTATCTGTGACTCAAGCAGGGTAAGTGGTGGCTGCATAGCAAAATCTCTGTAAGATTCTATAGCAACAAAGATTCTGACTGAGTATCACAACTTAAGCAAATTAGTTAGGAGCACAAACAGTTACTTAGTTACTTGTTCTTATCCATATTAACAGTATCCATATCACTAAAGTCCAGGGTATCTCTGGTAACACAGGCAAACAGCAGGAGGGATCCAAGGCATAAGGACATAGGGGTGGGGAGTGCACTCCACTGGAACTGTGGTACTCTGGTAGCAATTGTGAAGGTGCCCTCTACAGTACTTGG
Organism: Lithobates sylvaticus; assembly: GCA_028564925.1. Taxonomy (NCBI): domain Eukaryota; kingdom Metazoa; phylum Chordata; class Amphibia; order Anura; family Ranidae; genus Lithobates; species Lithobates sylvaticus. The sequence continues at coordinate 357,177,906 of CM053028.1, read as the reverse complement.
GTCTTCTGGAAAAGCTGGTTGCCTACATGCCAGTTCTGATAGTGGAAGACATCTCACCAGGCTGCATATCACTTGCCAAACTACCCTTGCCTTCTCTGGAGTGGCTTGCTGAGGGAGGGAAGCAGAGACACTTATATTCCTTGGGTGTGTCCAGGGACCCTGGGAGTTGTAGAAAAATATGTGGAAGAAGCCTACCTGGTGAGTAAATGTGCACTCTACTACACCATGAAAAGAAAGCAGCTTTCATTGACAACGCAATGGAGAAAAAAAGCACAGAAAAAAGTATCATGGTTTCCACTATCTTTCGATGATCTCAAAGTGGGATTTATTAGATATGATAGTTATTAGATTAAATTAGCTTTAGTTACCAGCTTGGGAATCTGAGAAAATATTGATAAGTAATAAAGATCTAAACATCTTTTACTTTACACTATAGTGCTTATTTCCAGCCAACTTATTTGAGTAGGGACTTCTCTAAATATCCCTTGTGACCAAGTAAGTCCTTGAATGTTTTTATGTGACAAAGTTTTATGTGACAGTTTATATGTGTCTTTTCAGTCTATAAAAAAAGTCAAGAAATTCAGGAATCTTGAAAATATCACTTTTTATAGAAATAATCAGCCTTTCAATAGACCTTTTTTTTACCTATTAGGACTGCTGAGCTCAGTAAACATTTGGATTCCATTAGTTCTTCCCATCAAATTAGAAATTGATCCTGCAAATATCCAATCACCAGGTATAACTGAATACAGATAAAGATAATACAATAAACAAAACCAGTCACTTCTAAGCCTAGAGTCAGAATCAATTAATAAAGATCAGGTATGGATATTTTATAAATAGTTACATTGGTCCAGCTTGGTCCAGCTAGACCAGTAACTATGAATTAAACAGTAAATGGGCCAGAATACCTAGAATTATACCTGGAATAATTTTTTTATCTTTTGCTTTCAAAGGAGAGATTACAATGGATGTTTACATTCCTTGTATGGGAATACAAGTGTTTAAAAAAAATGAAAGAGACAGTGTAAAAATAAATGTAAAATAAATAAGATTTTTTTTTTAAAGTGTCCCCATCCCTTGGTGCGAACGCACAGAAGCGAATGCATACATGAGTCACACACGCATATGTAAACGGTATTCAAAGTACACATGGGAGGCATCACCGCGATTGTTAGAGTGAGAGCAATAATTCAAGCACTAAAAGTCCTCTGTAACTCTAAAGAGGCAACCTGTAAAAAATGTTTAACGCATCGCCTATGGATATATTTAAGTACCGTAGTTTGTCGCCATTCCATGAGCGTGCACAATTTTAAAGCGTGACATGTTAGGTACAGTGGTGTGAAAAAGTGTTTGCCTCCTTCCTCATTTCCTGTTCCTTTGCATGTTTGTCACACTTAAGTGTTTCGGAACATCAAACCAATTTAAACAATAGTCAAGGACAACACAAGTAAACACAAAATGCAATTTGTAAATGAAGGTGTTTATTATTAAAGGTGAAAAAAAATCCAAACCATCATGGCCCTGTGTGAAAAAGTGATTGCCCCCTAAACCTAATAACTGGTTGGGCCACCCTTAGCAGCAACAACTGCAACCAAGCGTTTGCGATAACGTGCAATGAGGCTTTTACAGCGTCTTGGAGGAATTTTGGCCCACTCATCTTTGCAGAATTGTCCTAATTCAGTTACATTAGAGGTTTTTCGAGCATGAACGGCCTTTTTAAGGTCATACCACAACATCTCAATAGGATTCAGGTCAGGACTTTGGCTAGGCCACTCCAAAGTCTTCATTTTGTTTTTCTTCAGCCATTCGGTGGTGGACTTGCTGGTGTGTTTAGGATCATTGTCCTGCTGCAGAACCCAAGTTCGTTTCAGCTTGAGTACACGAACAGATGGTCGGACATTCTCCTTCAGGATCTCTTGGTAGACAGCAGAATTCATAGTTCCTTTTATCACGGCAAGTCTTCCAGGTCCTGAAGCAGCAAAACAGCCCCAGACCATCACACTACCACCACCATATTTTACTGTTGGTATAATGTTCTTTTTCTGAAATGCAGTGTTCCTTCTACGCCAGATATACTTGGACACACACCTTCCAAAGAGTTCCACTTTTGTCTCATCGGTCCACAGAATGTTGTCCCAAAAGTCTTGGGGATCATCAAGATGTGTTGTGGAGAAATTGAGACGAGCTTTGATGTTCTTTTTGCTCAGCAGTGGTTTTCTCCTTGGAACTCTGCCATGCAGGCCATTTTTGCCCAGTCTTTTCCTGATGGTGGAGGCATGAACGCTGACCTTAACTGAGGCAAGTGAGGCCTGCAGTTCCTTGGACGTTGTTGTGGGGTCTTTTGTGACCTCTTGGATGAGTCGTCGCTGCGCTCTTGGGGTAATTTTGGGCGGCCGGCCACTCCAGGGAAGGTTCACCACTGTTCCATGTCTTCGCCATTTGTGGATAATGGCTCTCACTGTGGTTCGCTGGATTCCCAAAGCTTTGGAAATGGCTTTATAACCCTTTCCAGACTGATAGATCTCAATTACTTTCTTTCTCAATTGTTCCTGAATTTCTTTGGGTCTCGGCATGATGTGTAGCTTTTAAGGATCTTCTGGTGGACCTTACTGTGTCAAGCAGCTCCTATTTAAGTGATGCCTTGATTGTGAACAGGTGTGGCAATAATCAGGCCTGGGTGTGGCTAGAGAAATTGAACTCAGGTGTGGACAACCACAGTTATAGTATGTTTTAACAAGGGGGGCAATCACTTTTTCACACAGGGCCATGATGGTTTGGATTTTTTTTCACCTTTAATAATAAACACCTTCATTTACAAATTGCATTTTGTGTTTACTTGTGTTGTCCTTGACTATTGTTTAAATTGGTTTGATGTTCCGAAACACTTAAGTGTGACAAACATGCAAAGGAACAGGAAATGAGGAAGGGGGCAAACACTTTTTCACACCACTGTATATATTTACTCTGCAAAACATCATCTTTCACATTATGGTATATATTATGTTTGTTTTTTTTTTAATTAAAGTGAATATTTTCCAAAATAATTGCGTTTGCAAAAGCTCTGTTCAAATTCCATGTAACAAAATTGCAACGATCGCCATTTTATTCCCTAGGATGTCGGCTAAAAAAATAATTATATATAATGTTTGGGGGCTATAAGTAATCTTCTACCAAAAAATACTGATTTAAACTTGTAAACAAAAAGTGCCAGAAAAAGTCTGGCTAGAACTCTGGGTCTGCTTCCTGGAACATGTGACAGGATCTTCCTAGGATGCAGCCCCAGTGCCTCAAGAAGCCAGTAATTGTAAATAAAAGCAAATAATGTTTGTTGAACTATTGACTATAAGATGATTCCATATCATCATGCAGAGTTGATATCAATCAAATTTTTATTTAATTTTATGGAAAAATATAATGGGAATAAATAATAATTAAACATAAAATTGTATTGTAGCATGCAGATTACTGCCGCACACTGTATTCAACTCCAATGTAAGGTGAATGAAAAACTGGCTTCCGCTCAGATCATTGGTGATGCCCCTCTGACATGTTTCACTTACATTGGGCTTAATCGTAAATATATTATTTAAAAATATTATCTCTATAGAAATAGGAACATTTCCCTCTATAGACTTAGGAACATATCCATCTTAAGCTATATAAACCAACACAGTAGAGTCTAGAGGTCACAGATACAAGAAAACAGCCTATGAAATTCATGGCTCGAGCATTCAGGGCACAGGTGTAATCATTAAGCTTTAGCCATTGTACTCAAAATGGCAAAAAATGATTATCAAATCATAAATAATGTTTGTGAAATTACCATATTATGACATAACTTTTAACGCTCCTTCCTTTAAATCTTTTAATTTTCTTTCTCCTTTCATAGGGCATATAAGGCTCATAAGCAAAACAGCTAAAACTAAATAGTAAAAATTTATGACCACGTCTGTTCTGTCCTAAATAGCTCTGTGTTAGTGTTTTAATGATAGTAAAATTTCCTCTTTTTCATCATAGTACAGCTTGTTTTCTTTTCTCAGGGCAAATATTAAACAATAACAATCCACGACGTTGATGCACTTCATGGTGGAATGGGGTAACTTAGGGATTCAGATTTTGATTGGCTTATTCATTAATTATATTATTCAAGAGACATTTATTTGCAAAATGCATTTTGGTTGTGCAGCTACTGTTTTCCTAATGTGTGCTTTGCCGCATTTCATTAATAAATGTCAACAGCTGTTTAATGGTATAGAGACCTGATGTTCCCCTCATGTATCACTGAATAGGCATGCTGATTCTCCTACCTAAATCTGAACACATTAACAGAAATGGTCCATCTAATGATGGGATGAAAGTTAAATAGAAATAAATGGTTCAGAAAGTGCTTCCGTTAATTGAAATATATTCACATAGATCAACCCATCCATTACAGTGTATGCCTGAACTACACAAGAATTTTGCTTACAGTGTGTGTGTAGCTAAATAGCTAGGAATTCAAACATGTTTGTTGAATTGCCCTTTTTCTTGGTTATTACATAACTTATAATTCTCTCACTATGAAGATTAATGATGTTTGTAATCCAAATAAAAAAATGAACTACTCTAAAAACAGATCTGCCTAATAAGAATAACAATAATAATAACATGAACAGGATTAGGAAATTAGCATAAAAACAAATCATTTGGAGCTTTTTTTCTGATACCTTGGTCATACCTAGAGGAAAAATTCAGAACCTTCATTGGTTTTCATCACTGAGTGCCACATCAAAATTTTTTTAAACAATCAAATGAAATTAGTTTAAAGGTATATCCAGAGGTTAATAAGTGTTTATTTGGAGCTTGCAGGCCTCCATTTGGTGGTAGCCATCCCCCAAGTCCCAGAACTAACATATTTTAAACATCAACTAAACATGTTAAACATTTTACACGCACATGAACTTTACATAGCCTTCCCAGAAGAGTTGAAGCTGTTATAGCTGCAAAAGGTGGGCCAACTCAATATTGAACCCTACGGAAAAAAGCCCATACACACGGTCTGAAAATCCGACCACCAAATCCATCGGATTTGGTCCGACGGATTTAGTCCGACACTGGTGTTGCATACACACGGTCGGACAAAGTTGTCGGAAAATCCGATCATTCTGAACGTGGTGACGTTTGTTGCCTACGCCGGGACTACGTAGTGGCTAGTAGCCAATAGCTTTGGTCTTTTAATGTGATCTGAGCATGCGTAGCACTTTGTCCGTCGGACTACGCTACACACGATCGGAATTGGTATGATCGGACTTTGTTGTCGGAATATTTATAGAGCAGGAGATAGAACTTTGTCCGTCGGACAATCCCATGGAAACTGTCCGATGGTGCCTACACACGGTCGGAATTTCTGACAACATTGTCCGATAGGACAGAATCCATCAGAAAATCTGACCGTGTGTATGGGGCTTAAGACTGGGATGCCATTAACCTCCCTGGCGGTATGATTATTTCTGATTTTAGGTGCTGAAAGCGGTACAATTATTTTGCATGGAAATTTGGCATTTTATATTGTAGGCCTGCAATTTTTAGGAATAACTCATCCCGGGTATGATAAAGTTTGAAACACAAAATCATAAATTATAATATAATAAATAACTATAAATAATTATAACAAATAATAATATAATAATAATTAAAATTATTCAATAATGTAATCAAATCAAAAACACTGAAATTTGCTCAGTTGCAGAATTGTCGCTGTCATTAGATTTAGTGTTTGATGACGAATTTCCCAACAAATCACTATCGCTCAATTCTGCAAGTGATTCTAATTTATTATCGCTGTTTTCTAGCTGGTCTAAAACCACTTTTGACATAAAGGGACACTTTTTGGTTGCTATGGACAATCTCCAAATTCCTGGCAGAAAAAAATGTATTTATAATATAAAACTACATGCAGGGCACTGGACAAACCACTAGGGACAAAGGGGATGTGTAATTTGTTTATACAGTACTGTAATCTGTAAGATTACAGTACTGTATGTGTATTGTGTGTTTTTACTTTTTTGAATTTGGCGCCGATCTTCGCTCCCGTGCGTCATAACGCCGCAGGGAATGAAGCTCAGCGGCACTCGGGCACTGTGTGAATCGAGCAGAGGACACAGCTCGCACACACAGCGGGGAGACATCGCAGGGGACAAGGTAAGTAACTCTCCCTGTATCCTGCAATGCGATCCCGAGGCTCGGGGTTACCGCTAATGGTACTGAAATTCCACCCGAGCCAGATTCGGGAATACCGCCAGGGAGGTTAAAGTCCATACACATGTAAAGGCCCAATACTTTTGACAATTTAGTGTGTGTATATATATATATATATATATATATATATATATATATATATATACAGTATGTCTATAGTGGCACTGTGTGAGTATAGGCAAAAGGCACATGAGATTCTCAAAGTTACCTTTTGATGGGCTCCAGATTATTGTTTCTAAATGGAGAAGAAGGGTTTGGTAATTCAGGATCTGGAGCTTGGAAACTTTGAAGAGATTTGGTGGGAAGAAGTCTCCAATCCTGTGTTCAGGTATTACTGGAGACTTGCAGGTTATGTGAGTATCCAGGTGTGCAAACTTGTTATAAGCGAGGCCTTACTAAAGCTCAGGGCTCCCATCAGGTGTACTTCTATTAGGTGATCCATGTAGAAAACAATACATTCCTGAGCCCTGGTTCACATTGCATCAATTTAGCATGCGATTTAACATGTCAAATCATATGCCAAATCGGCGGCTATTGCTGGCAATGGCACTGTCCGAATCGGTCCAACGCCGACTTTGAGGCGCCGCACTAATTCACAAAAGTAGTTTCCGTACTACTTTTGGCAACTTCGGGGTGTGATTTCAGAAACCCGCACAGATAAAATCGCCCCCGAAGTCGGGACTGACAGCTGAACTCACACAATTTCATTCCCGCTGTCAGTGTGAACCTGGGCTTACCCACAGGCCTGGAAGAGTTGGGACAACTGAGCGAGTCTGGAGGACTGGGAGAGCTGAGGTGCCTTGGTGAGTCCAGGGGACTGAAGGGACTCTGTGAGTCTTGGTGGAGTGAGAGAGCCAGGGGTGCCAGGAGATTCCATACTGGGACCCCTGGCTCTCTCACTCCACCGAGACCAGTAAGTGGGCACATGCAGATGGATGCTGTAGGTAGAGGCCAAAGTGCCCAGAGAGCTGGGTCTGAAGGATCCTGTCAAGAGCAGCAGAGCTGTTGAAAACAAGGTCAGGGGGGTTGCTATTTTATTACCAGTTTTGATAGTGGAAATTGCCTGTGTGGGCAACTATTTTTGTGAACTTTACTTTCATTGTGTTTAATAAACCTGGGTCCGCAAGCACTTAACTGAGTTTGCACTGGCATGGACTCACTGAAATGCATCTAACGCATCTAAAAAACTCTTATATCTCTCTATATATAGAGAGAGATTGCTTTCAGAAGAGTGTAATAAAGCATATCCAAACCCAAATGTGGTGGCTGCATTTGTTTTTATTTTTCAGGCTAAGAACATTTTCAGCACATAAACAACAACTAGTCTAGACAGAAATGCAGTGTTCTTGTCATTGTCCTTTGAGCTGAAAAGAAAGCACAAACATTCCTATATTTCCTGTGTAAACTAGTTCCATCAATCCACCAAATAATAAATATTAAAGTGATTGTAAAGTCAGAAGGTTTTTTATCTTAATGCATTCTATGCATTAAGGTAAAAAACCTTCTGTGGGCAGAAGCCCCTCTCAGCCCCCCTAATACTTACCTGAGACCCTTCTAGATCCACCCATAGTGTAGGAATGTCTCGACTGCCCGGGACTCCCCTCCTTATTGACTGGGACAGCAGTGCCACTTGCTCCTGCTGCTGTCAATCAAAGTCAGTCAGCCATTGAGAAGAGAAAGGGGGTGGGGCTGGGCCACGGCTCCATGTCTGACTGGACACAGGAAGCTTTGACTCGGCTCAGATGCCCCCATAGCAAGCTGCTTGCTGTGGGGGCATTCAACAGGAGGGAGCACCGAAGAGGGACCCGAGAAGAGGAGGATACATGCGTCTCTGTGCAAAACCACTGCATAGGGCAGGTAAGTATAACATTTTTGTTTTTTAAAACTAAAAAAAAAAAACACGAGACTTTCCAACACTTTATTAAAGACAGACATATTTAAAGTCCAGCTTGTGTGACAAGCATGGCTTCTTCCATAGCTATAGTGGAGAAATGCATGCAGCCACAAAAGGGACAGGAAGTGTGTTATTTGGTGAAGGTTGGTATGTTGTTATTTGGTGAAGCTAAAAATACCAGTTAAAAATAAATGGAAAAACGTAAAAGAAAAAAACAAATGCAGCCATCTCATCTAAGTTCTGATGTATTACATTTTTGTTCTGGGGTTTATGCTTGAATGAGAGAATGCCCCAAAGAAAGACTGTCTATGGGAGAGATTGTCTGGAGAGAGACTGCTCCAATGAGAGACTTGCGGTGTACTTTGGAAGTAAAGAGAATGCCTGCAAGAAAAGGCTAATCTAAAGACAGACTGTGCTGAAAAGAGATCAGCATGTGCAGAGACTGCTCTGAAGAAAGACTGTAATGTTCTGAGCAAAGACTACCCAGAATACACCATCATAGAGAGGGGCCGCCATGTGGACAGAGATTTTTAAAATAAAATGATATGACTTGTTTCACCTCAAGTATATTTACCTACTTCAAAACCAAGCACTTTCACCCCCTTCCTGCCTAGGCCAATTTTCAGCTTTCAGCTCTGTCACTTTGAATGACAATTGTGTGGCCATGCAACACTGTACCCAAATTAATTTTTTGGCATTTTTTTTGTCCACACAATTAGAGCTGTCTTTTGGTTGTATTTAATCACCACTTTTTTTTTGTTTGTTTTTTGCTAAATAAATAAAAAAATACAGAAAATATTGAAAAAAACATGTTTTCTTTGTTTCTGTTATAAAATTGTGCAAATAAATAATCGTTCTTCATAAGTTTAGGCCAAAATGTATACTGCTACATTTATTTGGTGAAAATAACCCAAACTAGTGTTTATTATTTATTCTGTAGGAAAGTTATAGTCCACAAACGATGGTATATAGTTATACAGTATACCTGAAAATCGATCAATCCTGATGTACTGATATCTCATTTGTCCAAAAATACCAGGACAGTACAAATAGTTCCAAAATGACCCCTTTTTGGAAAGTAGACAATCCAAGGTATTTAGTAAGAGGCCTGGCAAGTTTTTTGAAGTTGTAATTTTTTGTTACAGTCTTTTTGAAAATTAAAAAATAAAAAAAAACTTTTTTTATCACAATTTTTTTGCAAACCCGCTCCCTGCAGCCATCATCATTAGCAGTCATCCCTCCTCTTCCACTCATGCTGGCTTCAGGTGCTGCATGGGGCTTGGGGGGTCCAGATGTGTCTTCCCACCAGTCAGATTGCCTCCCCAACTACCCCCGATCCTTGGCCGCTCTGAGTGGCATCTCTCCTTCCCCTCCCTCTGCCTGCATCTTCTCCCTGCACAGATCTCTGTGATCTGTCAGGCTGGAGATCGTGGTGGGGGGATCGGTGTGGCTGGGGGTGAAGGTGGGGCTTGGGGGGCTAAACACGTGTTTACTAAGCTTCCCCCTGTAGAAGCGAGGGCACAAGCAGCAATCACTGCTGATCGCTGCATGTGCTCACTGACAGCTGATATATTGTAACCGGGAGTGCTACAATTACATAGTTACATAGTTACATAGTTAGCTAGGCCGAAAAAAGTCCATCCAGTTCAACCATAAAAATAATAAATAAAAATAAAAAATATCGTACAATCCAATATACCCCATTCTATACCCACAGTTGATCCAGAGGAAGGCAAAAAAAAAAACCCCAGAAGAGCATGCTCCAATCTTCTACAGCAAGGGAAAAAAATCCCTTCCTGATCCCGCTAGAGGCAATGGGATTTTCCCTTGATCAACTTTACCTATAAATGTTAGTACCCAGTTATATTATGTACATTTAGGAAAGTATCCAGGCCTTTCTTAAAGCAATCTACTGAGTTAGCCAGAACCACCTCCGGAGGGAGTCTATTCCACATTTTCACAGCTCTTACTGTGAAGAAACCTTTCCGTATTTGGAGATGAAATCTCTTTTCCTCTAGACGTAAAGAGTACCCCCTTGTCCTCTGTGTTGACCGTAAAGTGAATAACTCAACACCAAGTTCACTATATGGACCACTTATGTATTTATACATGTTGATCATATCCCCCCTTATTCTTCTCTTCTCAAGAGTGAATAAATTCAGTTCCTCTAATCTTTCCTCATATCTGAGCTCCTCCATGCCTCTTATCAGTTTGAATGAAAATAAATAAACCGCGCTAGAGAGAGCAAAAAAAAGGGGGGAAGAGGGTAGGGGGGACCTAACCCTAGAAGGCTGCTGCTAGAAGTGGGATACTCACACCTAAGACAATGGAAAATGGATAAAGCTGCCCCAACAAATAACACAAAATTAATTAATTGATGTGGGTTACTAAACAGAAAACACAATTTAACACATCAACGTGGCCATGGAGGAGCACACAAACTGGTATGAGCAACCAAGTCCAGTAATAACTGTAATAGTCCAGTTTTAAAGTCTTCTTAAAAGCATAAAATCCGGTTACATGTATCAGCAGGTTTGCAATTTTCAGAGAAAACACCTCAGTGACTGTTCTATGTTATCACACTGTGACATGCAAAGAGATAGTTGATCCCGGCCACCAATAAAATTGGAGGCTTACCAGATGATTATATACACAGGGCACTGAAAATAAAGCCTGCAGCTTTCCGATAGGTGATGGCAGATAGGACTAGTCCACCCAGGAGAGATCACTCAAAGGGAAGAAAGGGAGTCACCACACCAACCGTTCCAACCAGAGATTTCCAGCAAATTGCAGCTAATATCCTCTCCTCATGTGTGTCCTCTTATCAGTTTGGTTGCCCTTCTCTGCACTTTCTCCAGTTCCCCGATATCCTTTTTGAGAACTGGTGCCCAAAACTGAACTGCATATTCCAGATGAGGTCTTACTAATGATTTGAACAGGGGCAAAATTATATCTCTCTCTCTGGAGTCCATACCTCTCTTAATACAAGAAAGGACTTTGCTTGCTTTGGAAACCGCAGTTTGACATTGCATGCTATTATTGAGCTTATGATCTACCAAAACCCCCAGATCCTTCTCCACTACGGATTCCCTCAGTTGTACTCCCCCTAGCATGTATGATGCATGCATATTCTTAGCCCCCAAGTGCATAACTTTACATTAAACCTCATCTGCCACATAGTCGCCTATTTAGACAGAGCATTGATGTCGGCTTGTAAATTGGAGACCTCCTGTAAGGACGTTATTCCACTGCATAGCTTGGTGTCATCTGCAAAGACAGAAATGTTACTTTTGATCCCAGACCCAATATCATTTATAAAGATATTAAAAAGTAAGGGTCCCAGCACTGAAAATTGGGGTACACCACTGATAACCTTAGACCATTCAGAGTAAGAATCATTAACCACTACTCTCTGAATTCTGTCATTTAGCCAGTTTTCTATCCATTTACAAACCAATATTTCCAAGCCTGTAGACCTTACCTTACACCGAGCCGTGTGTGCGGAACTGTATCGAATGCTTTTGCAAAATCCAAGTATACCACGTCCACAGCCACGCCTCTGTCCAAGGTTTTACTTACCTCTTCATAAAAAGAAATCAGGTTTGTCTGACAACTTCTGTCTTTCATGAACCCATGCTGTCTGTTGCTTAAAATGTTTTTTTCCAGCAATAACTCGTCTATGTGGTCTTTTATTAAACGCTCCAGTATCTTCCCGACTATAGAAGTTCAACTAACAGGTCTATAGTTACTTGGTAAAGACTCTGTTCCCTTTTTAAATATAGGCACCACGTTCGCCCTGCGCCAATCCAGTGGTACTATTCCTGTCATTAATGAGTCCCTAAAAATTAAATACAATGGCTTTGAAATTACAGAGCTCAATTCTTTTAGGATCCGTGGGTGGATGCCATCTGGTCCAGGTGCTTTATCCACCTTTATTCTGTCTAAATATTTCTGGACCATATCACTTTTGAGCCATTGTGGATCATTCGGGGCTGTGTCAATACCACCCCCATTATGGACATTAGCTCCCCCATGCTCCTTTGTATACACAGAGCTGAAGAAAGTATTTAATAAATTAGCCTTCTCTTTGTCCCAAGTCACCCACTCTAGATTATTTTGTAAAGGGCCTACATGCTCAGACCTGACCTTTTTACTATTAATATATTTGAAGAATTTTTGGGGGTTTGTCCTACTATCTTTTGCAATCTGACGTTTGTTTTGAATTTTTGCATCCTTGATTTCCTTTTTACATATTCTGTTAAATTCTTTGTAACATTTAAACAACACTAGTGTTCCTTCATTTTTATATTTTTAAAAGCTCTTTTCTTATTGTTTATAGCTTTTTTTAACTTTGACCATGAGCCACATAGGTTTTATTTTAAGCCTTTTAAACTTATTGCCCATGGGAATATACTTTGCAGTGAGGTTCCAAACAGTCTTTTTGAAGAATTCCCATTTCTGTTCTGTGCTCATTGGTGCCAATATCCCCCCCCCCAGTCCAAGTCCTGGAGAGCAGCCCTCATCCTTGGAAAATTTGCTCTCTTGAAGTTGAGCATTTTTATCTTTCCTGTATGTATTTCTTGCTTACAGCTAACATCAAATGAAATCATGTTATGATCACTGCTACCCAGGTGTTCCTTTATCTGAACATTAGTAATAAGCTCTGCATGGTTTGGGATTACCAGATCCAGCAGTGAATCATTCCTAGTTGGGGCCTCAATAAACTGGACCATAAAATTGTCCTGTAATAGGTTTATACATTTTTTCCCTTTAACTGTCCTAGCAGTGCCATTACTCCAGTCAATTTCTGGGTAGTTAAAATCCCCCATTATTATCACCGTCCCAGCCCTTGCAGCCCTTTCCATCTGTGCAAGGAGCTGAGTCTCCATGTCCTCGTGAACATTGGGTGGTCTATAACAAACTCCAATGATTAACTTTGAACTATGCACATCTATATACAGTTCCACCCATAATGCTTCAGACTCATCACACTCTCCATCAACCAGGTCCTCTTTCACGCTTGCTTTGAGATCACTTCTCACATAGAGACAGACCCCGCCACCTTTCCTATTTACCCTGTCTCTCCGAAAGAGTGCATAGCCAGGAATATTAATAGCCCAGTCATGTGAAGATTGAAGCCAAGTTTCAGCAATACCAATTACATCATAGCTCTCCTCATGCACCAGAGCTTCCAACTCACCTATTTTGCTTGGCAGACTTCTGGCATTGGTGAACAAACACTTTAATGCATTACTACATTTTGCTCTGGTGTTTTTCATATCATTTTTAGTAGTACAAATGGCACTATAGTTTCCAATGGCAGTTTGCAACATGGGAAATTTCCTGTCACCTGCCATAACCCTATATTAAGGCCTATGTACAATGTATCAGACTGTCATTTTCTGAATGAATGGAATCTCTACACAGATTCTCATTCATTCAAGTAAAGTGATACAGAGAAAATGGACTATCTTCAGTCCCTTTCACTGTCTCAAAAAAAGAGATACGGGGGTCTGTTTATACCTATAATATCTCACCAAAGACCCCCCCCCCCCCCCCCCCCCCCCAACAAAAAAATAAATAAATTAAACGACTGTAAAAAAAAAAAATGTAAAAAGTACATATTGTTTTTTTAAAAAGAGCCCTTTCACATTGGCAGCACCTGGGCATCGGCGGAAAAGCGCCACTAGTTTTAGCGGCGCTTTACCTTCATTTTTGCAGCGCTTTTCAGGCGCTAGGGGATCACTTTTAACCCCCGCTAGCGGCTGAATAAAGGTTTAAAAGCACCTGCAAAGCGCTGCTTCTGAGGTGCTTTGCAGGCGCTTTGGCGACGCTGCCCATTGATTTCCTAAATCGCCTCAAAGAAGCTGCTTGCAGGACTTTTATTGACGTCCTGCTAGCACAGCGCCCCAGTGTGAAATCGCTCGGGCTTTCGCACTGGTATTGCAGGTGAGGCTTTTTTCAGGCGTTTACAGGCGCCTGAAAAATGCCTCCAGTGTGAAAGATGTTAAACATAGTAAGACCCCCCAGGTCCACCCGCACTCACCCCTCCACGGTGACGGTCCCCCCCGCACTTACCCCTCCATGGATACCTCAGCTTCTCTTCCCGATCAGTCCTGATTGGCCAGAATGAGAAATCGGAAAAGATGATAGCGAATATTATTTTGCTATTGTCACAACTCACAAGTGGGTGGGTTCGGGGTGCAATGCTATACAAACGTATGAGTCCAGCGCCCTGCAGGGGAGCGACACCCCAGCGCCTCTAATGAACCAGCCGTTCATGGTAAGACCCCTTTCACATAGAGCGGACTCTGAAAAAGCAGATCCACCTGCTCTGCGAGGGATCTGTCTGCTGATCCCCACCGAACAGGCTGATGAGAGGCCCGTGTCCACTCCACTGATACAGAGCGGACACACACACACACAGCTCGCTATTCTCTATGGGACGGTCCGATGGAAACGGACAACCTGTTCATTTCCATCGGATGCCATCTGATCTGATCTGCTATATGGATGAGGAATGGAATACCCATCCGTCTGTTTTTAGCGGTATAAACTGACACATGTCCATTTACATCAGTCTCTCCATAGAGAACAATGGGTGGTCTGATTGAGCCCGCCTGAAAAATTGACAGGCAGACCTGATCGGTCTGCTTGTGTGAAAGGGGCCTAAGGCCTTGTTCACACAGGGCATACACAGCATACCTTTACAGGGATGCACAGGTGTTCTGTGCATCTTTGTGCACCGTCCCATTGATGTCATTTGGGATGTAGCACTTGCACGAACAGAGCCGTTACTCCCAACTTTATATCCATTTAGGTCTGCATGAATGTCCCTGAGCTCACACTGTCTGCGTTCGTGGTCATGTACCCACACCCACATGGATGTCAGATTGGGAACAGCAGCTATGCCTGTGCAGCCGTTGCATCTCAATTGACATAAATGAGACTGCCTGTACGGGGATGCACAGAACAACTGTGCATCTCTGTGTGGGTAAACATGCCCTCCCCCCATCGGCGCACACTTTAGTATGCCACATGTGAACAAGGCTTTAGTACTAATTTAGCAGGAATTTTGTAAGTTACGTTGTGTTTATGTGCAATATTAATGATTTTAGTGTATTTTTTGTGAAAAAAGCGATATGATGAACATTTGCGCAATTATTGAGGGGCCCAAAAAATCAGTAGCACTTTTTTTTTATTCTACTGGCCATGTGCTTTTAGAAAATGTCTACTTTGAGGGATCTTTTCCAATTCTGAAAGCTGAAAGTGAAAAATAAAAACCTCCAAATTTTTAGAGACATTTTTGGATACATTTGATTTTCACCATTTTGCAAAAAGGCGCAATTTAAAATGTACAAATATTTGTTATTTATTAACTTCATACAGGTTAAGCTTTTATATTTAGTAGGGATTTAGCAGGAATTTTGTAAAATTAGCTGTTTTATCTGCTAATAATTGTTTTAGTGCATTTTTTGCCAATATATTGGTTAGATAAACATTTGCGCAAATACCGTGGGGTCTAAGAAATCAGTAGTACCTTATTTTTATTGTAGAGGTCATATGTTTTCAAAAAATATATGGTTTTGGGGGTCTTTCACAAATTCTGAAAGCTGTAAGGGAAAAATGAAAACCTTCAGATTTTTAGAGAAATTTGGATATTTACATTTTTGTGTATGTTCGATTTTCACCATTTTGCAAAAAGGCAAAATGTAAAAATTAAAACTTTTTGTTATTTATTAACTTCATACAGGTTAAGCTTTTATATTTAGTAGGGATTTAGCAGGAATGTTGTAAAATTAGCTGTGTTTTTATCTGCTAATAATGGTTTTAGTGTATTTTTTGCCAATATATTGGATTGATAAACATTTGCGCAAATACTGCAGGGTCTAAAAAATAAGTAGTACCTTCTTTTTATTCTAGAGGTCATATGCTTTTATAAAATATATGGTTTTTGGTGGTCTTTCACAAATTCTGAATGCTGTAAGGGAAAAATGAAAACTTTCAGATTTTTAGAGAAATTTGGATATTTACACTTTTGCATCTGTTCAATTTTCACCATTTTGCAAAAAGGCGCAATTTAAAATTTACAAATATTTGTTATTTATTCACTCAATACAGGTTAAGCTTTTATATTTAGTAGGAATTTTGTAAAATCTGCTGTGTTTTTATCTGCCAATAATGGTTTTAGTGTATTTTCTGCAAATATATTGGTTTGATAAACATTTGCGCAGATACCGCGGGGTCTAAAAAATCATTATCACCTTCTTTTTATTCTACTTATCATGTGCTTTCAGAAAATATATGGTTTGGAGGGTCTTTCACAAATTCTGAAAGCTATATGTGAAAAATAAAAAACAAAGGAAAAATTGCAAAAATGGTCTGGCCACCTGAGTTTACAAAATGGAGCACAGGGCCTGGCAGCGAAAGGGTTAAAGGTCATTCTTTAAATACCCAGTGGGTAAAGAATTCAGATCTGCAATATAAATATGCAATTACCTGTAAGTTTTACTCCTTTTAGAAGAGGCTTCATTGTATAGTAAACCTAAGAAAGTAGGATTGATGACTGCATTATTCTGTTCTGTATCTTCTGTACGCACTAAATTTCTTTACTCCATAGTTGTTGTTTTTCAATTTGCTCATTCTTCTTAACATCAGCAACATGCATTTCTTGTGACACCTTGTAAAAAAACATCTTCATTTTGCTTTCTGCCTCCCAGTAGATTACCTTCGTAAAAGGATCGACAGTGCTTTTATTATAATGCGAAATGCACTAAGCTCCCTCTACATTGAAGAAGCACTACCATAGAAATCTGCAGTACTTTGGAGATTAAAGTAACAAAAATCCCTGCACTGTAGAAGAAAAGGATTTGTACTGTCATTTTAAATCAGAATTTTTACAAGCGAATGAACTATGTTTATCCCATTAGGATAAGATCCCTGCGGTGTCCGACGGGTTATTTCAACATTGCTCTAACATTATAACACTTCTTCTGTTTAAGTAGCCCCACAGACTGTTTCCTACACACAACACTAAAAACTATGCGACATTTTGTCAGGGTCTTAAAACTCAAAGGAAATGGACCAGGAATGATGGATGAAGGTGTGAAATATATTTGTCACTCCATTGGGAAAGGAATTAATCAAGTGTCAAAACTGCTAAAGACTGCAGGGAAGCCTTGAGAGGGGAACAAGCCAATATGCTGAAAACATCTCGGACATTTCCTGATTGTGGTATGGGACTGGAGTGTTGAAGGCAAGGACACCACTCCGCTCTCTCCATCGAGGAGCACTTACAGATACAAGATACACAAGCTGAGTATTGTTAAAATGAATCTCATGTAATGTGATTTAGATACACAAGTATGCATAGCCAGGTTTTAGTGATATAACTGTACAAGATTATTAAAATGTGCCATGTTTTGTCACCATGGATCTTTGTGGATTC
Organism: Lithobates sylvaticus; assembly: GCA_028564925.1. Lineage (NCBI taxonomy): Eukaryota > Metazoa > Chordata > Amphibia > Anura > Ranidae > Lithobates > Lithobates sylvaticus. The sequence continues at coordinate 357,160,324 of CM053028.1, read as the reverse complement.
ACAGGTCCACAATCTCTCACATTCATAATTATAATGCAATTAAAAATAAACTCATTATTTCACTTTATGTAGTTTGATGAGAAGCAAGTGATAGTCTGCTAAAAAAAACAAAAAAAAAACAAGCATTGTGGAGGCAGCATGATCGCCTCCTAAACACCTGGAAGCTGCTGCTTAGCTGCCCTCTGAAAAGCCATCCATCACAGACTGCCCCAGTGTGAACCTGCTAGTCTACCAGTACAGGAATCCAAGTGAATGAACATCACAAATTGTATACACAAGGATAGTGTCTGGTGTATTAATTTAAAGCTTAACTACAAGCAGATTATTTTTACAGACACATTATTGTAGTTCTGTACCCATCAATACATCCTTTATTTAAAAAAAAACAAGAAGTTTAAGTACCTTAAAGAGATATTAAACCTTACATTTTTATACGCACTTTCAACAGCTGATTTAACCCCTAATGCCGTGTACACACGACCAAACTTTTTGACGGACTGAATTCCGTTGGACTTTGACGGACTTTTGACAGACTTCCGTCGAATTAGACTTGTCTACAGACAATCACACCAAAGTCCGACGGATTCGACCGTGATGATGTACGACACAACTAGAATAAGGAAGTTCATAGCCAGGAGCCAATAGCTGCCCTGGCATCGGTTTTCGCAAGTCGGACTAGCATACAGACAAACAGATTTTTTGACCGGACTCGAGTCGGTCGGAAAGATTTGAAACATGTTCTAAATCTAAAATCTGTCTGATTTTTCAACAGCAAAGGTCCGATGAAGCCCACACACGGTCGAATTGTCAGACGGATTTGTTTCGTCGGACCATTGCTGTCGAAATGTCCGGCCGTGTGTACACAGCATTACTGTAGTGGTTCCCAACCTCAGTATCCAGCTTCTTTATGTTTTAATCTTTGCTGGCTTAGGCTGGTGTCACGCCTGCTCCCCATGTTTGCTGTTTCACAGAATCACAGTATATATAATATGCAAAGTACTTGGAGGGAAGCTTCAGAATGACAAAGATGTTTTTTTATTACAAATTATGTGAACAGACTGCAGTTCCTCTTTAAGGGAATTCCTTGGGGAGTCCCAGGTCACCAGAAATAGTGTCCTCACAGGAAGATTTCTCTTCTCTTTCTTACCCAAAATTTGGAACTTTCAATGATAATGGTAAACAGGACTAATAGAGAGGGTGAATTTCCCTAACCACTTGCCGACCAGCCGCCGCAGTTGTACTGCGGCAGAATGGCACGGCTGGACGAAACAACGTTATGTAACGTCGCTTTGCCCTGTGGCCACTAGGGGCACGTGTGCCCCCTGCAAGTGTCCGGCGGTCATGATCACTGGCAGGCTCCGGCGATTGCTCGGGGCACACCTAGAACCTGGATCTGTGTGTGCAAACATACAAAGCATGAACAGCGAACTGTCATCTCCCCTACACGGTCCCCTCCTCCCTTCAGTTAGAACACACACCAGGGAACACAATTAACCCCATTGAGCGCCCCCTAGTGTTAACCCCTTGCCTGCCAGTGACATTTTTACAGTAATCAATGCATTTTTATAGCACTGATCGCTGTATAAATGCCAATGGTTCCAAAAATGTGTCAAAATTGTCCAACGTGTCCACCATAGTGTCGCAGTCCCGATAAAAATTGCAGATCACCACCATTACTAGTATAAAAAAATAATAATAAAAATGCCATAAAACTATCACCTATTTTGTAGACGCTATACCTTTTCCACAAACCAATCAATATACGCTTATTGCGCTTTTTTTTTTACCAAAAATATGTAGAAGAATACATATCGGCCTAAACTGAGGAAAAAAAAAATGTTATGTATATGTAGCGCTACCCCCAGTTAAGAGAGCCGCTGGTTTGTTTTGGGTCCCTGAGTACAGCTCCACCAACCCCCTGCAATTTGGCTCTACCCACTCTGGCACAGTTAGTAAAGGGGTACGTCCCTATGCACATAAAACTTAGCTTATACTCTAAGTGTAATTGGTATGAACTCACAAGCAGACTGCTGAAATAAGAATAACTGGCTTTACTTTGGCAGTAAGGAAAAAAGAATAGCAACATGCATTTGAACATATATCTCACAATACTTTAGCAGGTCCCTGCAATATGCACTTTAAACATGTACACAGGTATATCAAACTAACAATGGGGAAACGGAGCGCCAAGTGTGGCGACCGTCTGCTATGCACCCCTGAGGTGCAATAAATCTATCTGCGCCTACCTAACGGACCAGGCCTGATCCCTAGTAATAGAGCTCAGTCCTTGTACTAGTACAGTGTTCTTCACCGGCAATAAATCTGTAGAGGTGGTGCACATGTAGCTTTAAATGGTGTCATTTGTAATCCACAAAAAGTAACATTGCTGCTCTGAGGTAAATTGCGCCTAGGCAGTTCAGTAGGCATAAAACGTGTGTGTCAATGCAGGATGAGCCTTCCGGCTCTCTCACCAATCCTTGGGGTACCGTCCTCCGATCCGGTCCCTCTAATGGCGGCTCTGGTCTCTTCAATGGCGGCGTCCGGTCTCCTCAGTCACAGCCCTGCACTCCGGTCATCAGCTCCGTCCGACCGACAGTAAGGGGAAGTCTCCGCTCCGCTGCTGTGGATTCTGAGGGGTGAGAGTCTCACTCCATCGGCTGCAAGGCCCAGGCTTCAGGCCTTCAGCTCCGGTCCGCACAGGTGTCTCTGCTGGCTGCAGTCTCCGCGTCACACGCTCTGTCAGCAGAGGCAGGCCAGTCCTGTCAGGCCTCAGAAGAGGAAGTGTCCCAAGAGGAAGAGGCGGTCTCCGCTCTTCCTTTTTATAATCTCCCCCAGCAGCCTCCCGGGCGGAAGCAAGCAGCCTGGGAGCCTGGGGAATTATGGGAAACGTAGTCTCTTCCCCTAAAAGGGGTAGAACCCCGCTACACACTCCCCCCACTTTGAATCTTTGGTCCCCAAAGACAGTGTTCAAACTACAAACTTTCTCGGGAACAACATTTTCACATAACTTGGACAGAGGAGCTTCCCACCAATTGGCATAAGATGGGGAGCTGTCCTGTCTACAGGTCACTTCAGTGTGTGCAACCTGCTTAACTGTGCCAGAGAGTGAGCTAGGGTTGCCCTCCACTAAATGAACAGCGGAAGGGTCAGGGCTTTCAGCACTTCTCCTTGCTGTAGTAACAGAGTCCTCTGAACTTTCTCCCATCTTGGGGTAAGTTAACTTCTTGGGAGGCTTCACAACTCTGCGAGCCCTCTGTTCTCTCGGAACTTCTTCAGGAACACATTCTGGCAACATCTCTGGTTCTGGAACATCATCTTCTTGTTCTGGGTAGAGACCAGGGATGTCTTCCCAGCACTCAGGCACAACACTGAATGGCACAAACTCTGTGGCTTCTGGGTTCAATGTGTTATCTTCCACATCTTCAGTAGGTGGAAGATCTATGGCGGAATTTCCTGGAGTTGAGGAAGGCCATAGCCATTCAAGTTCTCCTCTTTCTTCTTCAGGTTGGGGGTCCTGTCCACCCCTAACTCGGGATGTCTGAGACCTAGTATTAGGCCTGGGGGTATCCAGAATGGAAACAGATTCAGGTACATCTCTTACTGGAGGCATCCTGACTGCTTCAGTGAGTGGGAGCAAATGATTCCTATGCCAGGTCTTCAAAGGCCCCAATCTTCCTTCTGGCTTCAACTTGTAGACAGGCAATCCTGGAAGTTTTCTACAGATGATATATGGTTCTGATCTCCATCTATCAGCAATCTTGTGTTTTCCAGGGATCCCTAGGTTCCGTAACAGTACACGGTCCCCAGGCTTCAGGTCCTGTACTCTAACTTTCAAATCAAAGTTCCTCTTATTTCGGGCCCCCCTCTGGTTAGAGGCCGCTTGAGCTTTTTCATAAGCTATCTTCAGACTGCGCCTCAGTCTGTCCACATATCCTTTGTGGGAGGCAGCTGAGGCATGGTCCAAAGAAATTCCAAAGGCCAAATCCACTGGCAATCTTGCTTCTCTCCCAAACATAAGTCGGTAAGGGGAAAAACCTGTCACATCACTTGTGGTGCAATTGTAGGCATGCACTAGAGCTGAAATGTGTTGGCTCCAGTGTTGCTTCTTCTCGGTCTCTAAAGTTCCCAACATGTTCAATAGGGTCCTGTTGAACCTTTCAGGCTGGGCATCACCTTGAGGGTGATATGGTGTGGTCCTAGTCTTCTCTACTCCCAGAGAATCTAGTAGCTTCCTGATCAGGCGACTCTCAAAGTCCCTTCCTTGGTCTGAATGGATTCTCTGTGGCAGTCCATAGTGAACAAAGTACTTCTCCAAGAGTACCTTGGCTACTGTAGAGGCCTTCTGGTCCTTGGTTGGGAAAGCCTGAGCATAACGAGTGAAATGGTCGGTTACCACCAGAACATTTCCCAATCCGCTCAAATCGGGTTCAAGGCAGAGAAAATCAATGCATACCAGATCCATTGGGCCTTCACTCTGTAGGTGGCCCATTGGGGCAGCTTGATGGGGTAAAGTCTTCCTCTGAATGCATCTTGCACAGGAATGGCAATACTCCTCCACTTCGGCCCTCATGCAGGGCCAGTAAAACCGGTCTCTGACAAGTTGGAAGGTTCTCTCTGCTCCCAAGTGACCATGCTGGTCATGTAAGGCAATCAGCACAGTCTCTCGATGCTTTTCCGGGAGAAACAACTGCCACTTGTCTTCTGGTCCATCAGAGGGGCCCCTTCGGTAGACTACCCCCTGATGCACCTGTAGCTTGTCCAACTCTCTTCTCAGTAAGCGAGCTTCTTTGGAAGGGTGAAGGCGAAGTCCCTCTGGACTCTGGTCTTCCAGGGCTTCCAGGACCAATCTCCCCATGGGGTCTTCCAATTGGTCACACCTTAACTCTTTCTTGGACAGCTTCGGCAGACACTCTTCTGCCAGTTGAGTTACCCCACAGTAACACTTTGGGACTCCCACTGTGGTAACTCCTATTTCTTCAGCCCTGGATCCTCCTCTGGCTTGGAGTTCAGCCCCTTGACAAAGGGCTCGCACTCCATCTGGTGCCACTTGGGTCCAGTCTTCCCAGTCATCGACCATGACATGGGATCTTCGGGACAGGGCATCTGCATCCCTATTTCCAGCCCCTGGTCTGTACTTGAGGCTGAAATTGAATCCAGACAACGCCGCCAACCATCTGTGTCCAGTTGCATCCAGCTTGGCGGTGGTGAATAGATAGGTCAAGGGGTTGTTATCTGTCTTTACAGTAAACTCGGCCCCATACAAATAGTCTCTCAGTTTGTCAACAACTGCCCACTTGAGGGCTAAGAACTCCAACTTGTGGGTGGGATAGTTCTTCTCGGAGGGGGTCAGGCTCCGGCTCACATAAGCCACTGGTCGTAGCTGGTCTTCATACTCCTGGTAGAGTACTCCACCTAGGCCCTCATGGCTGGCATCAACATGTAGCTCATATGGTCTAGTGGGATCAGCGTAGGCCAAAACTGGGGCTGTGGTGAGACTTCTCTTCAAGGTTCTGAAAGCCTCTTCACACCTTGAATTCCACTGGTCTTGGACCGACTCACTGGACCTCCTAGGCCCCATTCCATCCTCCTCTCCTTCTGTCTTCAGCAGCTCGTTGAGGGGTTTGGCAATGCGGGCAAATCCATCCACAAACCTGCGGTAATAGGAGCAGAACCCCAAGAAAGACCGAAGTTCTGTAACTGTTGTGGGCCTTGGCCACGAAGTAACTGCCTCCAGCTTCTCAGGGTCTGTGGCCACTCCTTTTTCAGACACTATGTGTCCCAGATAGTTCACAGAAGACTGATAGAACCGACACTTCTCTGGAGAAAGTTTAAGTCCCTCTTCACTGAGCCTCTTCAGTACTTTCTCCAATCTGGCTTCATGCTCTTCCAAAGTCTTTCCAAAGACAATGACATCGTCCAGATACACAAGGACTTCTATGAGGTTCATGTCTCCAACAGTCCTTTCCATTAGGCGTTGAAACGTAGCAGGAGCTCCAGATAGGCCCTGAGGCATCCTGTTGAACTCAAAGAATCCCACTGGGGTTATGAAGGCAGTCTTTTCTCTATCTTCTGGATGCATGGGGATTTGGTAATACCCACTCTTGAGGTCCATCACACTGAACCACTTAGCTCCAGATAAACTCTGTAAGGCATCCTCTATCCTTGGCGTGGTGTACTGGTCAGGAATGGTCCTCCTGTTGAGAGTTCTGTAGTCAATGCACAGTCTCAATGACCCATTCTTCTTTCTGACTACCACAATTGGGGAGGCGTAGGGGCTTCTGGACTCCCTAATCACTCCCGTCTTCTTCAATTCCGCAAGCTGCTCCCTCAGATCCTCCAGATCTGCTAGCGGGACTCGCCTCACTCTCTCTCTGAATGGCTTGTCCTCTTGCATGCGGATTCGATGGGTGGCACTCCTCGCACACCCCACATCAAACTCATCTTTAGAGAAAATCTTCTCCCATCTGGTCAGCTGGGCCTTGGCTCTCTCTTTCCAAGCTCCAGGTAGGTTAGGGTTTTCCATGGAGAGTTTCTTCCAAACATCTTCTCCTTCACCCGCCCCCTTCACTTCTGACCAGCCAACTGGGACAGCAGGACTCACTTGTCCCAGAAGCATCCTGGCAGGGATCTCCACGGGCTGCTCCGTGGGGTTCCTCACACTGACAGGGACTCTTCCTTTAGCCTTCTTCAGGTCCTTCAGTGAAATTACTTCTGGTATCACTTCCAGACCTGAGTGACCCTCCATTGGGTCGGGTTCCAACATTACAAAGGGGCCAGGCTGCTCCCAGGTAAGTTTCACCGTGGCTCTCATGCAGGTCACCTCTCCGGGCTGTAACACTGCTCCTTCTTTTCCAAGCCTCCATACCCTTCCTATCCCCTCACTTGGGGTCTTCTGCTCTAGGACCAACCGCTGATAGGCTGCCTTCAGCATGGGATGGATCTTGGGAGTTGAAAGACTCTCTTTCTTCACCAGGGGGGTCAGAAGCCTTCTGACTAGGTCCGTGTTCGTCCCTATGATCAGGGAAGTCTTGCTGGTTCCTGGTGGGCGGGGACACACCACTGCTAAGGTGTCGAACACTTCAGACTTCCCAGCTACGGATGGGTCAAACGTCAATCTGATGGGTAAGTATCCATCATAGGGGAAACTCTGAGTTCCCAATCCCCTTATCTCCAACTCTTCTATCTTCTGTATTGGCAGATGACTCAGGTATCTGTCATAGAAGTCCCTGTACAACAGGGTCACTTGTGCTCCAGTGTCTAGAAGGGCCTTCGTGTACACTCCTTCCACTTGGATGGGTACAGTAGGAGATGGACCAACTAGCTCCTCTGGGTAGGGCCTAGTTGATGCTGTCCTCTTCTTTGGACTCTTTGCTTTGCCAGCACTTGATTTGCACTTGCTCCTTTCTTGAGCCTGATATGCATTGATTTTCTCCCTCTTCGTGGGAGTGTGAACCCGTTGAGGGACATTGTTATCTCTCACTTGTGAGGGCTCTTGCTTTGGGGTGCTGTGTCTCTTCAGAGGGGTCTTGCCCCCTTTCTCTGGAGTGCACCTTGGTTGAGGATCCCTGGGCCCCTTCTGAGGGGTTTGGTCTCCTCGCTTTCTCTTCTTGTTACGCTTCTTGGAGCTCACTGAAGGTGATGGGCACCCGGTTGACTCCTTCACCGGGGCCCTTTGGCGTTTCCCGCCGGCTGGCGGCTTTCTGCCTTCTTCTTCTTGGGACTGGAACATCTAGCTGCAATATGACCAATTCCTCCACAATTAAAGCAAACCATCTCACTGTGGTCAAGAGGGGATGCTGGTGCTGGGACAGCTGGAAACAATTCCCTCCTGCTTGTTTCCTTCTTGGGACTGGGCGTCTCTTTCGCCACTAGAGATGTCAGTATCTCCATCATCTGGGACATCTGCAACTTCAGGGCATCTACCTCTGTGTCTCTTTCAGGGGTTAAGGCCGACCTGACTGTGGCCACTGTAGACTTTGTAGACCCCATCACCTGCTTCTCCCTTTTCTCTTCCAACATGGCCTCTTCTTCTCTGACCATTCGGATGAGGTCAGGGTAGTCCAGGCTCTTCCCATCCTGCCGGGTACGTAGAATTAGTGCGACAGGGTCCAAGGGTTGGGCTCCCCTCATCACCTGCTGGGCACGGGCTTCATCTACCTTCCCTGGATCTATCCCCTTCTTCAGGATAATCCTATGCAGGATCTTGTCTATGCGTCCCATGTACTCTGACAGCTTCTCCCCTGTCTTCTGGTAACAGTGTTCCAGTTGATAGGTAAGTTCTGTGACTTTTTCTGTCCCACCAAACACACCTTCCAGGATGTCTATGTAGTCCTGGGCAGTGCAATCCTTTTTGCTGGTCTTCAGATTGCGTATGGCCTCTAAGGCAGGTCCTTTTAGGCTTTCAACAATCCTTTGCTTCTTTCGGCCCTCTGAGACCTCCCATTCTTCTAGGGCCTGCGTGGCACCATCTAACCACTCTTCAAATCCCTCTTCTCCCGAGGGTACAGGTGTCCTCCCTGAAAACATCCGGAGTTTCCTGTATCCCGACATTGGGTAATCCCCGGGGTCTCTTCTGCACCGGGTCACAATTTCCCCTAGGACAGCACACAGTTCTGCACTAAGAGTAGTGTGTGTGGGTGCGGGACTTTCCGCGCCCTTCTGCTCTTCCTTCTTTGGGGATAGAATGGCTTTCATAGGAGAGTAGTCTCCCTTCCGCGGCAGCGCATGCAGCAATTGGTAGTGCTGACCATTTGGTGCCTGTATGCTCTGGCTCCTGAACTGCTCTGGAGTCTCTTCCTTCCACTCTATTAAGGCGTATGTGTACCCAGCATCATTTCTCATGTCCATTATCCATGACTTCTGGCATGGGGATAATGACATTATGAGCTGCTTCACTGCCTCTCTCTGCCACATCCCTGGCAGTTCAATAACTGCTGCTGCGGCTGGGTCAGCGGCCCATGTTGCGGACCACCGTCCCACTTCTATTGGGTCCATGCCGGCACCTTCTGGCGGCTTTTCCCCGCTGACTCAGGATCCCGGACGAGCCCCCACGTGTAGCGCTACCCCCAGTTAAGAGAGCCGCTGGTTTGTTTTGGGTCCCTGAGTACAGCTCCACCAACCCCCGGCAATTTGGCTCTACCCACTCTGGCACAGTTAGTAAAGGGGTACGTCCCTATGCACATAAAACTTAGCTTATACTCTAAGTGTAATTGGTATGAACTCACAAGCAGACTGCTGAAATAAGAATAACTGGCTTTACTTTGGCAGTAAGGAAAAAAGAATAGCAACATGCATTTGAACATATATCTCACAATACTTTAGCAGGTCCCTGCAATATGCACTTTAAACATGTACACAGGTATATCAAACTAACAATGGGGAAACGGAGCGCCAAGTGTGGCGACCGTCTGCTATGCACCCCTGAGGTGCAATAAATCTATCTGCGCCTACCTAACGGACCAGGCCTGATCCCTAGTAATAGAGCTCAGTCCTTGTACTAGTACAGTGTTCTTCACCGGCAATAAATCTGTAGAGGTGGTGCACATGTAGCTTTAAATGGTGTCATTTGTAATCCACAAAAAGTAACATTGCTGCTCTGAGGTAAATTGCGCCTAGGCAGTTCAGTAGGCATAAAACGTGTGTGTCAATGCAGGATGAGCCTTCCGGCTCTCTCACCAATCCTTGGGGTACCGTCCTCCGATCCGGTCCCTCTAATGGCGGCTCTGGTCTCTTCAATGGCGGCGTCCGGTCTCCTCAGTCACAGCCCTGCACTCCGGTCATCAGCTCCGTCCGACCGACAGTAAGGGGAAGTCTCCGCTCCGCTGCTGTGGATTCTGAGGGGTGAGAGTCTCACTCCATCGGCTGCAAGGCCCAGGCTTCAGGCCTTCAGCTCCGGTCCGCACAGGTGTCTCTGCTGGCTGCAGTCTCCGCGTCACACGCTCTGTCAGCAGAGGCAGGCCAGTCCTGTCAGGCCTCAGAAGAGGAAGTGTCCCAAGAGGAAGAGGCGGTCTCCGCTCTTCCTTTTTATAATCTCCCCCAGCAGCCTCCCGGGCGGAAGCAAGCAGCCTGGGAGCCTGGGGAATTATGGGAAACGTAGTCTCTTCCCCTAAAAGGGGTAGAACCCCGCTACATATATTTTTGGGGGATATTTATTATAGCAAATAGTAAAACATATTGCATTTTTTTTCAAAATTTACACTCTTTTTTTGTTTATAGCGCAGAGGTGATCAAATACCACCAAAAAAAGCTCTACTTGGGGGGGGGGGGGGGGGGGAGGATGTCAATTTTGTTTGAGTGCAATTGTCAGTTAAAGCGACGCAGTGCCGAATCGCAAAAAGTGCTCTGGTCAGGAAGGGGGTAAAATCTTCCAGGGCTGAAGCGGCTAACAAGGACACAAACAGCAATAAAAGACCTAATAGGTGTTCTAATCTATCTTTACTCAGTCCAAAAAAAAGTTTTGCTTTTCATGAAAGAAATGCATTTTTTTCTTTCATCAAACTAAGACTGCACATAAACAGTCCAATCTCTCCCTAATTTTATAGCCTATATGATATGACACTGTGATTAGGGAGATTAGGACTGAGCCAAATACAGCAGTTGTTGCCCTGGTAGGTGATTTCTATATGACCTGCTTTATCCCTCTCTATTATTGATGAGAAAGTACCGTAGGTATTAAACTTGCATTTACTGTGTTGCAAACGTTGGGAGACATTGATTTCAAAACGGCTGCTTGACTGAGGCTTGCAGCATCTAAAGTAGAATTTAAAATGACTTTGTCATGAGAGAAGAATGACTTTTGGCCTCGGAAAGGATATTCTAGCTGCATGACTGTCTCTGATATAAGTACTTTTAGGTCACAGAGATGGAACAATCATGCTGTAAAAGAGTTAGAGTAGTGTCAGAATTTCCTAACGCTCTATCTCTATTCTCTAACTCTCCTGCCTCTAAATTTGTTTTAGGTCAATTACTCTGCCAGCATGGAAGGTAAGGAACGAGCATTCTCAAAAGGACTGTTAACAAATGGTAACCTCTATTATTCTCTCATAACAGAGTCCCTTAAACAGTAAAATAAGATGAATTTAAAGCAGAAGTCCAGGTTTCCTGTCACTTTAAATAGTAACTATTTTCTTCATTAGGCTTCATGTTAAGTGATTCCAACACTGTGGGGTTGATTTACTAAAACTGGAGAGTACAACATCTGGAGTAGCTCTACATAGAAACCAATCAGCTTCCAGGTTATTTTTGTCAAAGCTTAACCAATTCCGGACCGCCTACCGTACATATACTGCGGCAGGGCATCCTGGCTGCGCAAAATCCTGTACCTGTACGTGACTTTGTGCACGTGGTATAGGGGGCATGCATGCGTAATGGCCGCCGCTACCCACCAATCGTTCTGTGAAGAGACGGATCAGCGGTGCCCCTATGTAAACAAGGCAAACTGCTGATCTGTCAGGGAGGAAAGGAGAGAGCTGTGTTTCAGCTAAGCTGAAAGGCTATCTCTCTTTTCCTCCAGTCTGTCCCTCCCCCACACAGTTAGAAAACACCTTCCTAGGATACACCTAACCCCTTAGTCGCCCCTGGTGTCAACCGCTTCCCTGCCAGTGTCATTTATACTGTGACAGTGCATTTTTTTTTTTAGCACTGATCACAGTATTGATGTCACTGGTCCCCAAAAAGTGTCACTTAAGCCTCATGCCCACGAGCGTTTTTACAGCCGCATTTAGGAGCTTTTTTTACAGCTTAAAAATGCCTTTCCATGTTATTCAATGGCCTCATACCCACATAGGCATTTTTGAGCTGTAAGTGGCATAGGCATTTTTAAGCTCGAAAAAAGCCCAGGACCAGCCCATTCTGAGGCTCCAGGGCTAAGGCTGTAATAATTCCAGACGCTGGTAAAAGATGTTAAACGTGGCTTAACGCTGTACACAGAGCGTTAAGCCTCGTCAGGCGTTTCTCTGCTTCTATTAAAAATCAATGGGATCCCATTGATTTGAATAGAAATCGCACCAGAAGTCAGATCATGTTGATCTGACTTGCGGTGCAACTTGTGTGCTGAGGATCTTGAAGGGGAATCCCCCCGCCAAAATGAAAAAAATTGCATGGGGTTCCCCCCAGGATGATACCAGACCCTTATCTGAGCACGCAGCCCGGTAGGTCAGGAAAAGGGGGGTAAGTGAGCGCCCCACCCTCCTGGACCATACCAGGCCACATGCCCTCAACATGCCCTCAACATGGGGGGTGGGTGCATGTTGATGAGGAATAGGGCCTCTTACCGACATCCCTGGCTGTTGGTTGTCGGGGTCTGCGGGCAGAGGCTTACCGAAATCTGGAAGCCCCCTTTAACAATGGAGCCCCCATATCCTGGCCCACCACCCTATGTGAATGAGTATGGGATACATTGTACCCCTACCCATTAACCTAAAAAAAAAGTGTCAAAAATAAACACAGTACACAGGTTTTTAAAGTATTTTATTAAGGCAGCGACAGCGTCTCTTCAGATTTCTTCTCCCCTCTCCAACTCTTCTCCCTCTTCTGGTGATGTCTTCTCCTTCTGCCGGTCCTTCTCCCTCTATGGTACTTATAGTATTTTTAAGATTAGTTGGGTTTAATCTGGAATTCTACTTTAATATTTATATCAGATTGTGGAGATTTGCACTTACTGCGACACTCATACAAGAAATAGGGGAATTTTTTTTTTTTATGGGATCTAACTCTTCCTTACTCTAGTTAAATAGGTTTTTTCCGGTGTCTCTGTTAGAGAGATAACTCAAGTACACCAGTGCAGTCAAAAAAAGTGAAACATACACGGCGGAGTCTGACAGAGCAGTTATGCGCTGCTAGAGCTCCCTCCCTGACAGAGGAGAAGCTGTACTTCAAAGCAAACCAGCCGACATTAAAGCATTACAAAGTGTCCTGCTTCCACCAGTGAACCCAGAGCTCCATTGGGGACCCTCAATATGGTACTAGGAGGTAGCCGCCATAAGATGAAAACCTCCTCAAAGGTGACTCAGGTACGGGCTGCAGCTAAAATGGCGCCATCTACCTCACACAGCACCTCAGAGCGCTCTAATACACAGACACAGAAGGAGACACTGTTACATGCAGAATCTTCTGCTCAAAGTTTACCTGCAGATCCTCAGAAGAATTACAACGAGTATTACAAGATCTACGCCTTGTGGACGATCCACACATCTCTAACTCATCACGAAGGAGGTCAACCCCTTCCACCCCACACAGCTCGTCTCAATCACCGGAGCACATAGAAAACCAACATGCTCACAAGAGAAGCCGGTTAGCCCCCCCTCCGCTGGATCAAGAAAACTCCATGGACTGACCACTCGTCCTACCCTCAGTCTCTTTTGAACCCCTCATTGCTTCACCCACTCTTCCAAACTGTAGTCTTTAAATGTCTGTCACATTGCTGAAAAGTCTGTGAAAGTGTATCTAGCATCGGTCCTTATAATCGGTCCCTATAAACCATTTGGTTTATCCTTATGTTATGCAATTTCTGCCTCTTAGGTATAAAGGCATAACATAATGCTGGATAGTGCTGTGTACCCACTCAACATGGGAGGCCATTCCCTAATATATATATTGGCTCCATCCTTGAAGGGTATTGACTATTTTTCCTTAATCAATCTAGATTTACTGCATAATCCAGTAATTATTATTTTTTTTTCTTTTTTTTTTTCTTTATGTATTCTAACTTAGTTTTTAGTCGCTTGAACATTACTAAGCGAAGGTATAAAATGTATTCAGTACATAGGCTGTTTTACCAGATATAGCTCAGCTCAAGTGTTTTTTATTTATTTATATATATATATATTTTATTATATTTATATTATATTATATAATTTATTATTTTATAATATATTTTATTTAAATTTTTTTTCTAAATCCCGCTTCCTGATCATTTTGTTTGTGCTACTTAAACACATACCTGTATCTCCAGGTAGTTATAGGTCCACTTGTTCATTTTTTTTTTTTTTCTTTTTCAGTTTCATATGCCATTCCCCATCCTTATACCCACAATCCTCTCATGGATTTCCCCAACTATACCCTAATATAAGTTATAATATTACACTCCAGAGTACTGATCTTATTTACCTCCCAGTATAATCAACCAGAGATTTTGTCCTGACATTATTTTTATTTTTATTTAATTTTTTAAAAAAAATTGTTTTATTTAGCCGAGCTGGCTACATCCCTATACATCTAGATGATGTTTTTTTCATAGGGCTTGTCCTCTGTTCGGGCAGTTTCGTGTGTCCCAATGTGCCTCCCTCGTTCGCCCACAAATATTATGTGGACGATTGAGGTCGGCCCCTTTTCCCCTGATGGGGAGATTTCTTCCTCATCACGGGTAATTCTTGATATTTATCATAATCTAATGTTTACAGTATTATATCTTACTACTTATGTTACATGTTTTTCTCTTCTTACAGTTCTTCCCTGGTCCATCTTCATCTTTTCTTTTTTCTCGTTCAATTGGATTGATCCATTCAGCCAAAAACCTTTGCATACTGGTAAGAAGCATCACTTATATCATCTACCATGGCACCCTTAAACATTCTTTCCCTGAATGTACAGGGAATTAATGTGCCGCAAAAACGCACTAAAGCGTTCCGTTTCTTTCAAGCGCAGAAAGCCCATATAGTTTGCCTACAGGAAACCCACTTTACAGTAGACTCCACACCCAAATATATGAGCTCCTCTTATCCACAAATTTTCACGGCCTCAGCTACCACTAAGAAACGTGGAACCCTTATAGCTTTTCACCGCTCTACCCCATTTATACTCAAATCAGAAATCAAAGATCCCGAAGGGAGATATATTATTCTCACAGGACATATTATGGATACGGCAGTTACAGTTGTGTCCTATTACGCCCCAAACAAACAGCCTACATTCTTTCTATCTCACCTTCTACAAGTAGTATCCACGCACAGGATGGGTACAACGATTGTGTGCGGAGACTCAAACCAGGTCCTCCTCCCATTTCTAGATAAATCCCCATACTCTGAGAAGCCCAACCAAGCAATCTTTCTCACAACTTCTCTCGAGATATAACTTAGTTGATTCTTGGAGAGAACATAACCCAGAAAAAAGGAAATATACTTACTACTCGCATCCCCATAAAACCTTTTCCCGAATCGACCATATACTCCTAACTGTTGGTATGTTACCAGAGATCCTTTCATCAAACATTATACCCATCCCTTGGTCAGACCATAACGCAGTATACACTACCATAGCGTCTACTATACCTAAATCACACGACTCATCATGGTACCTCCCTGATATTTTGCTAAAAAACCCATCTCATTGCCTTATATTTGACCAAGCCTTAAAAGAATATCTAACACATAATACCTCTCCTGAAATTTCTACACTGACTCTCTGGGAAGCACATAAGCCAGTACTACGCGGAATATTCCAACGCCAATCTGCAATGTTTAAACGTGAGCGAAAAATTCTCGAACGCAAATTGGACTTAGAATATAACACTGCCTATGTAAATTTCCAAGATAATCCCTCTTCGACCACAAAAACTAGATTAGAAAAGGCCCGGTTAGAATATGATCTCTTTCTCACAGAAAACGCGGATAAGTCCCTGCGACGTTCTAGTCACGCCTTTTTTATGAAATCTAACAAACCAGACACCATGTTGGCGTGTGCTCTTAATTCTAGGCATAAACAACCTAACCCTATCCGACTCCAATTGTCGAAGAATAATTATACCTGTAATCCGGTTAAAATAGTACACAAATTTAGATCCCATCTAGCTTCCCTATATTCGGAAACAACAGAATTTAATCCTTCTGAAGCCGATGTCTTTTACTCTCATTTAAAGCTCCCTGAACTAACCCAGACCCAAAATTCTCTTCTTGAAGAACCTATTTCAGAGGTTGAGGTAGTAAAAACTATTAAAGAACTAAAGCAAAACAAAAGGCCAGGCCCAGATGGTTTTTCAGCCATATATTACCATACTTTTGCAGAGATCCTTTCTCCACTCCTAACCAAAGCTTTCAATACAATATTAGAAGGATACTCATTTAGACAAGAATCGTTAATGGCAATAATCTGCATGATCCCAAAACCAAATTCTGATAGCACATCCTGCTCAAATTTCCGCCCCATTTCACTTTTAAACCTTGACATTAAAATTCTAGCAAAAATTTTGGCATCCCGCCTCAACAAAATCATAGGTAACCTTATTCATCGTGACCAGGTAGGCTTCATGCCTACTCGCCAAGCTAGTGACAATGTGCGTCGAGCAGTACTCTTGGCACACATTGCCAAAACTCGCCGCATTCCCTCTTGTTTCCTTTCCCTAGATATCAGGAAAGCTTTTGATTCGGTTTCTTGGCCCTATTTGTATCACACTCTCCAGAAATGGGGTTTTGGACCCCACTCCATTAAGTGGATATCAGCACTTTATGATAGACCTCAAGCATATGTAAAATATGCAGGCTATAAATATGACTTTTTCAAAATAGAAAGAGGCACACGTCAGGGATGTCCACTTTCCCCACTTTTATTTGCCCTTTTAATAGAACCCCTTGCACAATATATTAGATTAGACCCAACAATAACCGGAATAGAACTAGGAGGCTTCCATCACAAACTCTGCTTGTTTGCGGACGATATTTTACTATTCTTATCATCTCCCCAAGTCTCTGGTCCCAATCTATTACCTATCCTTAATAGGTTTGCCAATATATCCGGATTAACAATTAACCCCAAAAAATGTTTAGCACTGAATATATCCCTTCCTGACAGAGAAAAATACATGGTACAATCAGCACTTCCTTTTACCTGGGCGGAAAAAACAATCCCATATCTTGGTATCAATCTAACAGCTTCTATCTCAGATCTCTTTTCAGCCAATTACCCATCTACTCTGAGAAGAGTGACTGATTTAATGAAACAATGGTCTCACCTTCCATTATCTTGGCTAGGTAGAATTAATACTATAAAAATGACAATTTTACCTAAATTACTATATTTGTTCAGAGTCCTGCCGATCCCAATCCCAGCATACTTTCTTAGACTAATTCAGAAAAGGGTAACGACATTTGTATGGGGATCTTCCAAACCTCGAATCCCTTCCCAAACATTATGTCTTCCTAAGCCTTCTGGTGGCTTGGGTTTTCCCAACTTTGCGTTATATTACAAAGCGGCCCATATTGCAAGCTTACCAAAATATCATGCAACACAAGAAACCCCTCTGTGGGTGTCAATAGAAGCAACTGAATGTGATCCCTTATCTGTCTCAAACCTTCTATGGCTTCATCCTAAAGATCGCATTGGTCTACATAACCCTATTACTAAACACTTCTTATCCCTTTGGGATAGGCTTAAAACCAAATACAAATTACTATCGCCACACAATCCTCTCCTCTCCTTCCTTAAAAATCCAGCTTTTTACCCAGCATGGGTCTTCCCCAAGTCATTCAAAGTCTGGGCTTCTCTAGATGTTTTAAGATTACATAACTTCGTTACGTCCTCCAACATTATTCCTTTTCAAGATCTCCAAGAGACTTTTGGGTTACCTCCCTCGGAAATATTCCGATACCTTCAGATTAAAAAAATTTTCACACCTTATACAAATACAGACACACCACTTGATCAACTCACAAAGTTTGAAGCCACATGTAAAAAGGACCCACATGCCAAGAATCTAATTTCCTCTCTTTACTCTCAGTTACTAACTGCACCCAACTCGGACAAACCTTCTTATGCTCAGAAATGGGAGGAGGACCTTGGGCGTACAATAACTGCTACAGAATGGTCAGATATCTGGTTAGCTACTAAAACATCCTCTCCTAACGTTTTAGCGGTTGAAACCAATTATAAAGTTTTGACCCGATGGTACCTTGTACCTTCCAGAGTTGCTAAATACTCTTCATCCTGTTCAGCCCTTTGCTTTCGCGGCTGTTCGGACTTGGGTACGCAAATGCACATCTGGTGGGCCTGTCCTATAGCTCAAACCTTCTGGAAGGAAATATTTTTAATTGCCTCCAAACTATTCAAAATACCAATGCAACCAGACCCTACTACAGCATTACTTAATCTTAAACCAGTATACCTGACACATATACAGTTTAAGCTTTTTGTCCGGCTCCTTACAGCTGCAAAGCAAACTCTGGCGAAAGCATGGAAATCTCCTTCTTTGGTGGTAGCTGAGTCAAAACATAGAATGAACAACTTCATGATTCACTCTAAAATGGCTGCCATAGAACTTAATCAAATTCCAAAATTTGAAAATATGTGGCGCCCATGGGTTAATTTTTTCGCACCTTCATCCTTTGATAAGTCAGTACTCCTGCCATGGTAGTTGATTACATTTGATGGAACTCAAACCTTACTAATCCCCACACTGGCTCTCGGATCAATCCAGTAAAAATTCTTTCCCCTCTCTTTTCTTCTTCCTTTTCTTTCGCTATTTCCTTTCCTTCCTCTCCCATCCCCCTCATTGATTCTTGAAGCTCATTGTTACTAATGAAGTATCTCATCCGCATTACATTGGAAACTAACATGGTAGAAATAAAGGGATACCTTTTGATAAAATGTATTGGTTCTAGAATCTCTACTTCAAGTATCCTTATTTATTTATCATATTTTATTTTATGTTTTATATTCTTATCTACTTCTGTAATAATTGAGCTTCATTCCTTATGTTAACATGTATCTATTAGCATGTATGTTAAGCTTTTTACTTTGAACTTAATAAAAATCTTTTGACAAGGAAAAAAAGTGAAACATGTTGCATTTTTTCTGTACGGAATGCATCTGGAACATAGCAAAACATATCAAAAATGCATCAGAACATACATGTCCTCAATTGCGACAAAGAAAAAAAAGAGGGGAAAAACACACTGAAACATATCAAAAACACACTAGAACACATAAAAAAATAAATAAAATATTGGAACACATCAAAAACACACATGCAGAAATGCATCTGAAACACAGAAATTGTGTATGAATTGGCTCTTATGGTTACCTACAGTATGTAAGCTGTATAGAAGGTATAAACGATGTAGGCCATTTACAAATGTGTCATTTCAGAAAATGTTAAGTTTTTTTATTACTCATGGAATTCATATATAGCCTTTGTACAGTGTGATTGATATATTTTCAGAAAGGAGTATTACAACTCTCATCATCCTTGACTAGTCCATGACTACTACAAAGATATAACAGCCAACTTGAAGAAGTTGTTAAATGTTTTCTCTGGGGATGATCGGAAAGAGTATTTCAGGCTTAGATATACTGAGTATCATGTATTAAAAAGACTAATGACACCATTTACTATTGCTAATTAAGTTCATAATCATATTGGTGATTAAAGCACACTCATAAATTAAGATACATTTATAACAGATAAACTAGGAGTTGGCACCCATCTCTTGAGCTTGTGGTAAATAAATTTCAGAAGAGACTCTTTTGTCACCTTGAAAGTGACGGCTCACTGCTTGTAATCAATCAAATGATTTATACATTGTAAAGTTTCCCTCTCTTTGCTCGCTGACAGTAACAGAGTTTGTTTCTTCTTGCTTTGGCAGGACACAGTCAAACTATAGCCGGTACTGCAGCTGCTACACTGTGATTACATAGAAACACAAGAGTGCAATTATACAGTCATAATCACTTTATGTCATTTATTTACCTAAATGTGGTGGTGTGTTGGAATAGCTTTTGTTCAATTGTTAACGTATTTAAATAACACAATTATTTACATCTTTTACAAATGCTTGTGTTTTAAAAGCCGAGAACTAAAATAAATATTTTATACATTTTCAAAATGGTGGTTTTAAAATATATCTTCTTATTGCTAGTCTCAGATGACCTTAATCTCTGTCACACTGCTTAGATGTGTAATGGGATCATTTGTCAGGTGATAAATTACAGGCCTTGCAGTATAATAGGTGGTAGACCCATTAAAATATGGATAGGCACACTTAACATTTATAGAAAAAAATGACTAACCCTCTACATATTTCAGTATATCTTTCAAGGGCAATCAACAAGTGGATTATGAAATAAAACACACCTATACACCTAACCTTGGTTGTATCCTTGTTGCCAATGATGAAAACTTAATCTATGTCGGTACGTCCCATTTGAAAACAGGTGGCTTAATTTCTTACCTTTTTATCTTGGTATATTCCATCCTGCATTCTTCTATGAGATCATTATCTGCTTATCATTCTATCATGTTACTGTAGGACTAGGATGCCCAGTTTACACAAAATGAATCTCAATGATATAAGTGCAAGTGGGTGCACAAGAACAGATACTTTCAGAAGGCAATGCGCATAGTACACTGAAAACTTATTTTCCATAATGGCAGCAATACTTGGCATTGTTATTTCAACGCTATTTTATGATAGTCGTACTTTAAAATGATACTAAACATACAATGTTAATCATACTAAACATATGATAGTTGTACTTTAAAAAGATACTATACATACAATGTTTAATTGCCATTATCCCTTCTATTTATGTATGAAGATAATGCAACTGTATTTAATTTAAAGTGGCTGAAAAACCTCAGTCATGAAATCTGAGCAGAGCACATACACTATATTACCAAAAGTATTGGGAAGCCTGCCTTTACACACACATTAACTTTAATGGCATCCCAGTCTTAGTCCGTAGGGTTCAATATTGAGTAAGCCGCAACTTTGCAGCTATAACAGCTTAAACTCTTCTGGGAAGGCTGTCCACAAAGTTTAGGAGTGTGTCTATGGGAATGTTTAACCATTCTTCCAGAAACGCATTTGTGAGGTCATGCACTGATTGGACCCAGCACGATACTCCATCGTGTGCTCAGGGGTCAAGAAATATGGACTCGAACCTCGATAGGTTATCCAGGGCGCCTAAGTGTCAGAGTATTTAGGAATTTTGTCTAGAGTTATATGGATCAGCTCCGCCATCTCTGCTATACGGTCAATATGCCAGAGCCATTCCTTCATTGAAGGAGTGTCTTTGGATCTCCAATGTACCTGGATGCATAGCCTAGCAGCATTGATCATGTGCATTGCAAATGATTTGTAATAACGCTTTTGAGATATCTTTGAATGATGTAAAAGGTACTGTGCAGGTGAAAATTCCAATGGGAGCGAAGAAACCGCCAGTATCGTATCATGCACCTTCTGCCAGTAAGATTAGATTTTTGGGCATTGCCACCAAATGTGGAGGAGATTGCCTTTCTCTTTGCCACATCTCCTGAAACAATTGGGAACAGAAGGGGAACATTTGTGAATCAGATCAGGCATTCTGTACTACTGCATCTTTATTTTATATGCAATTTCTTAAGTCGAGACATTCAAGCATTCTTTATGTATATATAAATGGATGCGCTCCCAGTTGGCCTCCCCCAGCTCGGTCCCCAATGCATTCTTCCAAAAAGTGTGCTCTGCATAGAAGAGGGTAGATGAACTATCGAACAATGCCACATAAAGCCTTGAAATCACATGACTTTGGAGTGAAGATCGGGAGCAGAGTGATTCGAGATGGACAGTCCAAGTAGTGTTGGAGTTGCGTATATGACCAGAAGGGGAAGGAGCCTATAATGGACAATTCAGCAAGCTCATTGAGTCTCTTAAATCGTCCCTTCAGAAAAAATGTTTTGCCAGCATTCCTGTATACGGCCATTTCGCCACTATAAAGGTCCCAGATAGAGGGAAGTCTGGATTGTTTCACACTGGAGTGATCAGGCAGATTTTTGCAGCACTGAATATGTGGTGCA
This sequence comes from Lithobates sylvaticus, assembly GCA_028564925.1. Lineage (NCBI taxonomy): Eukaryota > Metazoa > Chordata > Amphibia > Anura > Ranidae > Lithobates > Lithobates sylvaticus. The sequence continues at coordinate 357,138,561 of CM053028.1, read as the reverse complement.
TGCTCTGTCAAAGACATGAAGGGTAGCCCCTATCAGGGGGTGAGAGTAAAGCTCTTTCAGAGCATGGTCTTTGGGGAGCCAAGGAGCCTTACACAAGTCAGTTTGAAGCCAGTTTCTCCAGGGTTACCCAGCTTTTGCAGTGGCCGTGAACTCTCCAGTCGACCACCTGGGCCAGATGAACTGCCCAGTAATAACGTTGTAAGTCCGGAAGCCCAATTCCACCGCAAGACTTCATCATTACAAGTTTTGACTCGCTTATCTGCGCTGGTTTGTTACACCAGAGGAAAGCTCTACACATGGATTTGTACAATGAAAAGATAAGGGGAGAACAGAGGCACCATTGGAAGTATCCATCACTGGGTTCAGGGGGACGTTGAAGGCCCCCCCGAGAATTAAGAGGCCAGTCTGAAAGAGTGTAAGTTTCATAAGAACATCTCACAAAAAAGGTATCTGTTTGAAGTTGAGGGAATACACATTTGCCAGTGCCACTGGTCTATTTTTCCAGATACCCTTTAGGAAGATGTACCTGGCATCCGGATACGATAATTGATCTGTTAGATTAAACAGAAATGATTAAGAAAGCAGAATCAAGGCTCCTTTAGTTTTAGAGTCTGCACAGGTAGCATGATACGTCATGGGAGGCTTAGATTAGAAAGGCGAGCAAAAGAGACCATCTTGAAGTGCGTTTCCTGCACGAAAATGATTTGTGCCCTATGACGATTTGCTTCTGCAAGAAGGCTGCTACACTTCTTAGGAACATTAAGGCATTTAATATTAAGGGAGTATACTTTGAGAGAGAGAGAGGAGCTGAGCAATTTGGGGTATGAGACATGGTCAGAAACCTGGGCACCTGATTAAGTCTGTTCACTAAAGCAAATCACCAAGCGATCTGGATGGAGAGAGCAATAGCAGAAATCAAGAGGATACATAGGAGAGGAAAAAGAAAAGAAAAAAGAGGGAGGGGGCGGGGACGGGAGGGAGAGGGGAAGATGTGAGGGAAAAGAAAAGCAAGAAGCTGGGAGTAAATGTGGAAAAGCAAAAGTGACTACTCCATCGCCCATGGGGTGATGGCATCATGGTCTTATATGGATTCTGTATAGCGGGGGAACAGTATCATCCCATTCAAAACCACTTCTGAGCCCCCCCCCCCCTCATTTAGCACTCCAATGGCAATCAGAAAAAGTTTCAAAAGGCCTGGGCCCGGAAAGGGACTGGGTTAAGGTACCAACTCACGAACTGTGTCGACCTTCCATCAGTATTCTGTTTTGATACAAGAGATGGTCAGAGACTGTGCAGACACGATATAAGAGATGGTCAGAGACTGGGCAGACACGATACAAGAGATGGTCAGAGACTGCAGACATGATACAAGAGATGGTCAGAGGCTGCAGACATGATACAAGAGATGGTCAGAGACAGTGCAGACATGATACAAAAGATGGTCAGAGACAGTGCGGACATGATACAAAAGATGGTCAGAGACAGTGCAGACATGATACAAGAGATGGTCAGAGACTGTGCAGACACAATACAAGAGATGGTCAGAGACTGCAGACATGATACAGGAGATGGTAAGAGACTGTGCGGACATGATACAAGAGATGGTCAGAGAGTGTGGGGACATGATACAAGAGATGGTCAGAGATGTGTGAACACGATACAAGATAAGTTTATCGACTGTGTGGACATGATACAAGAGATGGTCTTATTATGATGATGACAAGCCGACTCTCACCTGGCTAACACGTTAACACCACTCACTGAATGACTTTTTGTGTCTTATCTGTTCTTTGTGTCTGATGATCTATTCCTGTAATAAAAAGTGTGTTGTGAGCATGCCATGTGTTGGTGATGTGACTGAGCTGCACACAAAGGACCCCCCCCCCCCCTTTCCCCAGCAGCAGTGCATGGCTGAGCTCCTCACTTGTGGGACATCCGTGAGACCACATGGGCTCTGCTTACCTACCATCCATCCCAAGCTCTATCCCTGTCTCTTCCACCCAATGTCATGTGTATGTGCCACCAGCCCACACAGCTAGGAAAGTCTTTGTTTGGGGATCAGGCTTGCATTCCTGAGGGGAATGGGGAAATAACTTTTCAGGGCGGATATTTTTCTGATAGTAAAGATCTGTAAAAAAATCCCCCTTGTCAGACATCCCATGAGTGCACTAATCATCTCATCCAATAAGATGACAGGCTTTCTCATTACATTTGGGAGAAATAGAAAGCAATGAACGATGATGTATATGTGTGTCATCTGTATTGTGACAGTTCCCACAGCTGGATTGTATCTGTGACCTGTGCCCCCAATCTCATCCAGTCTTCATCATGTCAATGTTATTTACAAAGTTCTTGTCAATCTTTTCAAATCTGTAGCTGTCATTATAATAACACCCAGCGATCCTTCTGTGAAGGTCCATGTTCCGGCACTTCCTGTTATAGTGGCAACGCCCTGTCCCCCTCTGCCAATTGTTTTCTGGGTTGTCACCTGTCAGGTATTCACCCGGACAGTTTGGGTTTGGAATTATGCATTCAGATTTCAGACCTCCGGAAACCCAGACACATTATTCAGACCAGAGTATGGGGTTGCAGTTGTATAACAGACTATGGGGTTGCAGTTGTGTAAGCCGAGAGTGTCTGTTACACTCTCTTTCACACTGCCCAAAGCCAGCACTAACAATTACCCCTCCCCACACAGATTGGAGAGGAGAAAGGGCTTCATCTGCTCCTCTTCCTCCCACCCCTACCACTCTGTGTCTACCCGCACTCCAGCAGCCTCAGCTACATCTGGATGAGAGGTGCTGACTGCCAAGAGGTAAGTGAGCTCACCATCCATTCCTGTCTGTGACTGAAGTCTACCCCCTTCTCTCTCCTGCCTCTGAGTGAGTACACTAAGGTAAATCAGGGTTCTCAGAGTTTCCCCTTACATCAGAGTCCTCTCCATACATCAGAGTTCCCAATGTTCCCACTTAGGGTTCCCAGAGTTCCCAGAGCATCCCTTATGTTAGAGTCCCCAGAGTTCGCCCTTACATCAGAGTCTGCAGAGTCCCCCCTTACAGTGTAAGGGAACTCTGCGAGTTCAGGAGTAAAAGGGGAACTCTGGAAATGTTATTTAATTGCAAAATATATGTATAGTTCATACTATAAAAAAAGATTGCTGTGCACTGCTAAAGTGTTCGGGTTTGACTTGAAGAAAAGGTGGCAACCCTACTCCAGGTTACTAGAACTTGGAAGATTTCTCCTCTATTACTGCTCTGGAGACAACCCAAATGTGTGATTTTCTTTACTTTCACTTTCAATGATACTGATAAACAGGACAAATAGAGAGGGTGGATCTCCCTTCTGGAGCAGAGATACCAGAGGCTGTTATCTATCTCCACTCTATTTAAAACAAACAAAAAAAAGTTTTGCCTATAGTTATAAAAACTAAAACTTATTTTCTTTTGACTGCATCAAATATGATAGAAAATGGAATGATCTATAGTCTTTGTTCTGTCCATCAGATGGATATATTCTGATTATCTGCATTTGTGTTGTTGTAAATGACATTTAATGTTGTTACCTTTTATAGGAATCATTTGCAGAGCTTAGGCGCCATCTAGCGTCCTTTTTTGGTATTGCTTCTGTGTGTATATTTTATTAATAAAGTTTATAACCTAGGAAGTACTTGGAAAGCAAAGTATTCTGGGTAAAGTCTCACAGGAAGAGACACATTCATCATGCTTTTCAGACTGCAAGAGGTCTTGTTTCAATCTCTTACCATCAATCCCTTATTGAACTTAAAAAAGTAAGTTTTACTGTCTCATATTGTACTGTGTATATTTGTCTTTGAAATGTATGCTAAATTTATGGGATATTGTACTTATCAAGGTTTATTCTTGTTATTTGTAGTTTCACCTAGCTTGTTCCAATAAACTGCGATCGAAGAAATATGGTATCATGTTTATGGGATAAGAATGGTTTAGCTGAATGTCCTTGAGACAGAACAGTGAAATTTTTTAAGCTGACCTCTGAAGGGAAGATAAGCTGACTTCGGAAGTCTGTACAGCCTGGGGCTACACAGTACCATACAGTCAGAAGCCTTAAAGAAGCAGGCCTGTGGGAGGCAAAGCAAGCAGCCACGCTACACAGAGACGCGCTCTGTCAAGCAGTACCGACACTAGAACGGTCTCTATACAGCAAGACAGCTTCTTCCCCGCAGCCATGTCTCACAGTAGAACATCCTCTTACAAAACACGATCACAAGCAAGCTCATCTAGGTCATCTGTCGCAAATGCAGCAGCTATCGCCCGTTCAAAAGCTGAAGCAGCAAGAGCCAGGGCCGCATTCGCAGACCAAGAACTGCAGATGAAAAAAGAAAAGGCCCACCTTGAAGCAGAAAGGGTGAGACAGGAACAAGAGAGAGAGAAAGAAAGAGCTCAGCAGGAGGCATCTCTGAAACTGCAGCAAGCTATCTTGGAAGCTAACATGGAGAAGCTGGCAGTGGAACGAGATGCTGCCGCCGCCATTGCAGAAGCAGAAGCTCTAGAAGCAGCCATCTACGACGAGCCAAGAGCAGGTAGTAGCATACCAGGCCTAGAGGAAGACCACCAAGATTCCTCGCAACGCACGTCGGATTATGTCTACCAGCACTGTGACCCAAGCAGCGTCCCACAACAAGAAATTAAACATGACGTCAGGGAGTCACTCCAAGTCAAGCAGCAACAAGACGACCTTGGACCCCAGTGCCACAGGCAAGAAAAATCTGACAGTGTTCCAGACGTTCCAGTTCCAACCAAACCCTCTACTCCACAAGGTACTCAACCTTCATACAACCATCAAACACCTGTCTTCACTCCAAAGGTGTATGCAACGAGCCGGTACGAACTGCCAACCGTATGCAAGTTTGAGCCCAAAGAGCCTAAAGAAGAGACTTCTATCAGGTATGCCTTTACACCGCACCACAATACACCAGCAGCCTACCCCAATGCCAATCAGGCTACTGTAGACTTTGCCAAGTTCCTGGCCAAACGCGAGTTAGTTACCCAAGGACTTGCCAAATTTAGTGATCGCCCTCAACACTACAGGGCGTGGCGATCCTCTTTCCAGAGTGTTATCCAAGGTCTAGATCTATCTTGCAGACAACAGATAGAACTCCTCGTAAAGTGGCTTGGCAATGATTCTGCTGAACACGCCAAAAGGATCAGAGACATTAATATAAACCACCCTGAGATAGGCCTTACAAACATCTGGAACAGACTGGATAGATGTTATGGCTCACCAGAGGCTATAGAGAGTACACTGTTTAAAAGGATAGAAGACTTCCCAAAAATACCTAGCAGAGGTTACCAAAGACTCAGAGAATTCAGTGACCTATGTATGGAGTTACAAGTTGCTAAAGCGGAAGGTGACTTACCTGGCCTTTCTTATCTTGACTCTGCTAGAGGTATTAACTCCTTAGCTCAAAAACTTCCTTATGAGTTACACGAAAGATGGATTGCTCATGGCTGTAACTACAAACGGAAACACAATGTGCCCTTTCCACCATTTAGTGAGTTTGTGGACTTTGTAGACAGACAAGCAGGAATGAAAGATGACCCCAGCTTCATTTTTCCACTGTCTTACATCACTTCTGCTGGCCCTAAGCAACTCAGGGCTCCAGTAGCTGTGCACAAAACTAACATTTCTTCCCACAGATTTGCAGAGTCTCAGCCAGAGGATCAAGACAATGACCCAACGAAGTTCTGCCCTCTACATAAGATGCCACATCCTCTTCTGAAATGCAGAGCCTTCAGGACAAAGACCATCCAGGACCGCAAAGCTTTCCTCAAAGAGAACAACATCTGTTACAAGTGCTGCTCTTCGTCTACACACTTCGCCAAGGACTGTAAGGTCAGTGTCAAATGCACAGAGTGTGACAGCACAGAGCACCACACAGCTTTACACCCAAAGCCTACTCCAAGAACCTTCCCACCTGTCCATGGTGACAAGGAGAAAGGCAGGGAGACCAAAGACTCTAGTACAGATACCACAGCAATCACTTCACAGTGCACTGAAGTCTGCAAAGGAAGTACAGGTGGCAGATCTTGCTCTAAAATCTGTCTAGTGAAAGTTTACCCAAAGGGACGCAGAGACAAAGCAGTCAAGCTCTACGTCATTTTGGATGATCAGAGTAATAAGTCACTAGCCAGACCTGTGTTTTTTGACATTCTAAACCTTAAAGGCCCCAGCAGCCCCTACTCCCTTAGGACTTGTGCAGGTACAGTGGAAACGGCGGGGAGAAGAGCCGACGGCCTACAAATTGAATCTATGGATGGTAAGACATGCCTACCCTTACCGACCATAATAGAGTGCAACCAGATGCCAGACAACAGATCAGAGATCCCCACACCAGACGCAGCAGCTCACCAGACTCACTTGAAGCACATAGCACATCTCATACCAGAACTTGATGATCAGGCTCAGATAATCTTACTCCTAGGGAGGGATATCTTGCAAGTCCACAAAGTAAGGAAACTGATCAACGGTCCTAAAAGTGCGCCATATGCCCAAAAACTGGATCTTGGGTGGGTCATTATAGGTGATGTTTGCCTGGGAGGTGCACACAAACCGGCATCTGTTAATAATCTGCTCACTAGTACCCTCGAGAATGGTCGTCCTTCTCTTTTCCAACCCTGTCAAAATCGCATCCTCATAAAGGAGCTACCTCACAACAACCCTGTACCTCTTCCTTTCCTAAGTCCCCCCTGTGACAGCAATACCTATGACGATGACCAAAGCGACTTAGGACACTCAGTGTTCAGGAGAACAAAGGAAGACAACCAGGTAGCAATGTCCATTGAGGATAGGATCTTCCTAGAGGTTATGGAAAGCAGTATGGAGAAAGACGTGAGTAATAACTGGGTAGCACCTCTTCGCTTTAGGCCACAGAGACAACGTTTGCCTAACAACAGGGAACTAGCATATAAACGCCTCACTTCCTTAAGACACAATCTGCAAAGGAAACCAGAGATGAGAGAACATTTCTTTTCCTTCATGGGCAAAATATTCCAAAATGGCCATGCTGAGGTAGCTCCAGACCTCAAAGACTCAGAAGAATGTTGGTACTTACCCATATTTGGCGTCTATCACCCTAAGAAGCCAGGGCAGATTAGAGTGGTGTTTGATTCCAGCGCCAAGCATGAAGGTGTCTCTCTAAATGATGTCCTTCTTTCTGGCCCTGACCTCAACAACAGACTATTGGGAGTACTTCTCCGCTTCCGCAAGGATTCAGTCGCATTCATGGCAGACATACAACAAATGTTCTATTGCTTTCTTGTTAAGGAAGAACACCGAAACTTTCTGAGGTTTCTCTGGTTCAGGGACAACGACCCCTCTGGAGACATCACAGAATATCGCATGAAGGTGCACATATTTGGCAACAGCCCTTCCCCTGCAGTTGCTATATATGGCCTCAGACACTCTGCTAGAGTGGGAGAGTCAGAGTATGGGTCGGACGTCAGACAATTTGTGGACAAGGATTTCTATGTAGACGATTGCTTGAAATCACTACCCACAAATGAAGCCGCAATCAGTCTCCTCAAAAGAACTCAGGCAATGCTTGCGTGTTCCAACTTAAGGCTCCACAAGATTGCTTCCAACAGTAGAGAAGTTTTAGAAGCCTTTCCTGTCCAAGACCATTCCAACGAGTTAAAGGACTTAGATCTAGGCACAGACTCACTTCCCATGCAACGCAGCCTTGGTTTGCTTTGGGACTTAAGATCTGACACCTTCACTTTCCAAGTAAACACAGAGGAAAAACCCTTTACCCGTAGAGGCGTCCTGTCTACCATAAACAGCCTATACGATCCTTTAGGCTTTGCAGCACCTGTCACCATCCAGGGTAAGGCACTACTCAGAGACTTAACCTGTGAGTCGCTAGATTGGGACCACCCTCTCCCCACCGACAGGAAGAACCTATGGCTAGAGTGGAAGGACTCACTAACAGCGCTATCCAATCTTAAAATTCCACGCCCATATGCACCTCTGTCATCTGCAGATGTTCAGATGCAAAGACTTTGTGTGTTTGCGGATGCTTCTGTTAAAGCAATTGCTGCTGTAGCTTACCTGAAAACCATAGACACTAAAGGACAAAGCCACATAGGGTTTGTAATGGGAAAAGCAAAACTTGCACCACTGCCTGAACACACCATACCCAGGCTGGACACTTCAAGTTTCATTAATTCTCTTAGACGTTTCATTGCAATCCGAGGCCCAGTGAAACTCATTCGCTCTGACAGAGGATCTAACTTTGTAGGAGCAGTAAAAGAACTGCAAATTCCTTCCAACTTGGACATCCCCAGTGTAAAAAGGTATTTGAGTAAGCAAGACTGCACGTGGATCTTCAATCCACCTCACTCTTCTCACATGGGAGGTGTGTGGGAGAGGATGATAGGCATAGCCCGCAGAATTCTTGACTCTATCTTCCTACAAGTAGGAACTGCAAGGCTTACTCACGAGTGTTTAGTGACATTTATGGCAGAGGTTACAGCCATCATTAACGCCAGACCCTTAACTTCAATTTCAAGTGACTCTGAAGATCCAATGGTTCTCACACCTACCATGTTGCTCACGCAAAAGACTGGTCTTGTAGGTACTCCAGCTGGAGAGTTTTGTGAGAAGGACCTCTACAAACGTCAATGGAGACAAGTTCAAACTCTTGCCAATACCTTCTGGAGTCGGTGGAGGGAGCAATACACATCTACTCTTCAACTAAGGAGGAAGTGGCACTCAGAAAAACCTAACCTTAAACTTGGTGATGTTGTGCTCATGAGAGATTGCCAGACACTAAGGAACATGTGGCCTTTAGGTCTAGTCACCAAAGTACTGCCAAGCAAAGATAATCTTGTCCGTAAGGTCGAGGTCAAGACCTTTCAACAGAATGAGGCCAAAGTGTTCTTGAGACCAGTGACCGAACTTGTTCTGTTACTTTCTACGGAGGACTCTGTTAGTGACGTCACTTGACGTCAGGCGGGGAGTGTTCTGTCCATCAGATGGATATATTCTGATTATCTGCATTTGTGTTGTTGTAAATGACATTTAATGTTGTTACCTTTTATAGGAATCATTTGCAGAGCTTAGGCGCCATCTAGCGTCCTTTTTTGGTATTGCTTCTGTGTGTATATTTTATTAATAAAGTTTATAACCTAGGAAGTACTTGGAAAGCAAAGTATTCTGGGTAAAGTCTCACAGGAAGAGACACATTCATCATGCTTTTCAGACTGCAAGAGGTCTTGTTTCAATCTCTTACCATCAATCCCTTATTGAACTTAAAAAAGTAAGTTTTACTGTCTCATATTGTACTGTGTATATTTGTCTTTGAAATGTATGCTAAATTTATGGGATATTGTACTTATCAAGGTTTATTCTTGTTATTTGTAGTTTCACCTAGCTTGTTCCAATAAACTGCGATCGAAGAAATATGGTATCATGTTTATGGGATAAGAATGGTTTAGCTGAATGTCCTTGAGACAGAACAGTCTTAGATATAGTATTTCAAAACACAAAAAAACCCATAACTATCAATAAAAAATTCACTTTTTCCATGATCATAAAATAAAGTCTTCTTTGTAGTATAGCCTTGATGTATGTTACAGGTTCCCTTTGTGTAACTGTGTTGCTTTCATCATAAAGCTAAACTCCAGGCAAACAGCTAAATTTACAGCTGAAATACATATGTGGGAACTACCAAGGGGATTTGGGTTTTTGTCCATCCAATTCTGAGATTCACACAGCTCTGCCATACAGTGCAATCCTGTCTGGGTAAGGAGGTGAATATGATCTTTCTCTGCTGCAGTTTGACTTTCACTTACAGGTTACCTCCCTACACCCACCTTGTGACTGGACAGAAAATAGAGAAGCAGTACACTGATAAGCTCATATCTTTGTCACTCTATTCTCCCTCTCTATCAGCAAGCTCCTGCAACACACCATATAGGTTCCTTGTGATTCTTATCCCTCCCCTTCTCTGAGCTGCGCTGTAAAGGTATTGCAATAGTCTCAAATCAAGGGAAGTTAGGTGCTTACACGGTTTGCAATTTACATTTTAGGGCTCTTGCACATGGCAGTACATTACGGCATATGGCTATGCAGAGTAAAATATTGCATTTGTTGCAGTGTAATTGAGCCAATTGACATATAGAATATACAGTGCAAGGCTATACTCACATAACCACAAGCACTTCCATTTACATGCGCACAAGTGTGGGTGTATTTTTTCCAGGGGTGTACTTTGCTTTTGTGCTGCCCTAGGCAAGATTAAAATCAGGCACCACTCCCCATCCAAATTTGTCCCACCCCAGCAATGGTATACCATATTTGTCTCAGGGTCTGATAAGGAAGCTGCAGCCGTTCACAGTGAACAGCTTTGGCTTCCTCATCAGACCCTGAGACATAATTCGCCCAAGTGCCACATACTGTGTGTGGTCAGTGGGGCAGAGGATGGGGTCAGCGGAATGTAGGAGGGGGTAAGCAGGGCAGAGGATGAGGTGGAACTGGTGACCACTGATGAGGAGGCAGTGATGAAGCTGCACTGATAGGCAGCACTAATGGCCACTGATAGGCAGCACCGATGGGCACTGATAGGCGGCACTGATGGGCACTTTTAGGTAGCACTGATGGCACTGAATGGCAGCACTGATGAGGAGGCACCAATTGGCATCACTAATTGTCAGCACTGATGGGCACTAATTGTCAGCACTGATTGGCACTGATTGCAAGCACTGATGGGCACTGATTAGCAGTAATGATGGGCACTAGTCGGCAGCACTGATGGAAACTGATTGTCAGCACTGATGGGCTCTGATTGGCACCAATGATGGGCACTGATAGACAGCACTGATGGGCACTGATAGACAGCACCGATTGGCACTGATTTGCAGCACTGATGGGCACTAATTGACAGCACAGATGGGCACTGTTGGGGCTGCACTGATCATCAGGACACTAATGATCAGTGCCCTGATTATCAGTGTAGATGTCCCTTTTTACCATTGCCAGCTTTCAGCTCTCTCTTTTCCTCATGCTGTGACAGCATGAGGAAAGGAATGCTGATATACAGCAAGTGCATTTAGATTGTGATCAGCTGTGGTTAGACACAGCTGATCATGTGGTAAAGAGCCACTGTGATCGGCCCTGTAACATTGGGAAAAATACACCCATACACATGCAATCCTGAGTACTGAAAGTTAAGCGCATATAGCCATGCACAGCATATTCTTTAATTTTAATGGGCACAGCTACGCTACAGCTCTGGCTTGCAGACGCCACAACAACAGGCATATTTTACTCTAAACGGCTGATCTGCATTCATTTGTGTCTTTTATATCTCCCTGGAGTTCAGCAAGGAACATGGCATTCTGTTGTTTTTAGATTTAAAAAAATTTGATTTTCTCAGGACTAACCACCTTTTATCAGTCAGATATTAGTGATACAGTCACAGCTTTAAAAACCTTCTTTCCAGGGGACACGTTGCATTTAAGAAATACCTTTTGGCGTTGACACAGAGCATGGTTGGATATTATTAAACTAAATGAGATTTCTGAGCATGGCTGCTTTCCATTCAAATTGAGACGGGGACTACAGCTACTGTGGAGCACACACGGCCATCAAGAACACACTTGGCAAAGTCTCCAGCAGGAAAATAAAAGAGATATTAATCTTACAGCTGGCTTAGATTAAAATGTAATTTTTAAAATATTAATTTCATCCTTTCCATGGCCCATTTACAAAACTTTGCAACCTTTAATAAAAGCAATCTTTCATTTAAACCTGAGAGATCATAAAACCAACATTTTCTGAAAATGGCATTCAGATTCTGCTGGAGCTGATAAACATCAGTCAGAAGAAATAATTTGCTCACTATCTAAACCTACTGGGTACAGAGCTCTTTGGGGTCAGCCTTTTTTCACCATGATCTGGATATGTTCTTACCATAAATGACATTTTACTAATACTGTAGATTATATACAATAGGTATATTGGGATCTGTGGAATTGATATGTATAGGCCCCATAGCAACATTTGTCCATTTAAAAGGATATCTTTAGCCATATAGTCAAAAGACTGGTTTCATTTGTTTTGGAATACTTAAAAAAAAAAAAAAAAAAAATTACTTCCAGTTCGGCTGATACAATTGCTATATATTGTGGATATAATGGTTACCCTATGTAAGTAAGGCAGTATAAGTGGAAAATTGAGATGGAAATGCCAGTCTAGTAATGCAAATTATTAGTCCAAAGAGAAGACAATACAGGTAGAAAGGATGGTATGATAGAGAATGTAATTTTGTAGCCCTGGGAAGTGTTGTCACCCTCATATTCTGTGGCACTATAGCACAGCGAGGAAAGTTTCTTTGAAATCTTTCACAAGGAAGAATTTTTTTTTATCAATGTGCTCAAATACACTTTTCAGCTGGAGTTACCCTTAAAAATGTAATTCCACCGTATTTCAGTTGTGTGACAAATTTTAAATTGTGAGCCAATATAGTAAGGCTTTCGTAAATTCAGTATTTAGTACTTTTTGGTTCAGTTATTTTTTATTTTTTTATAATTTTTTCAGTTCAAAAAAGAAACAATAAAGGTGTAACAGGTATATCACAGGATGTACATCAAAGGAAAAAGTAAAATAAGTACAAAAAGAATAAGAATAAAAAGATAACAAGTTCCATGAAGCAGTAGTAGAACGTTCCCAGCATACCATGAATGGAGAACATTAATAAATGACACAGGACAAAGTCATATTTTACAAGGCGTATATACATGGATGTTTTCTCACAATGAAAGGGTCCACAAAAGAGCAGTTCCAAGGGAGAAGAAAAAAAAAAAACACAAATAGAGGAAAAACATAGCTTCTCTACCATACTTATTCAAAAAAATAAAACTTTCAGTTCGTGTGATCCCTGTATGAGCTGAGGCCGTGAGAAATTCCATCCTCCTAATCTCTGCTATAGTTTGTAAAAATTGTAAGTGGGAGGGAGGGGTATTGGACAGCCAATATAGTGGTATAGTCCTCTTGGCGGCTAGAAGAATATAGGAAATAAGACGTTTAGTTGATTTGGAAATACCTGGGAAGGGCAGGCCTAGTAGGTAATGGATGGGATCTAAGGGGAGCGACAGGCCTGTCACAATCTGAAGTGTTTGCATAACGTCTGACCAAAATGACTGTAGAGATGAACAGGTCCAAAAAATATGAAAGTGTGTACCTGTCTCTGTACCACACCTCCAACACCTAGATGAGAGGGTGGGAATCATATGATGAATATGCTCCAGGGTCCTATACCAGAACATTAAAATCTTTACCGCTGTCTCTCTCTGAACAAAACATTTGGAAGATTTAGAAGTTGATGTTCATATATTAGCCCATAACTGTATAGGAATAGAACGTCCCAATAGCAAATTCCATTTACGCATATATAGGTGAGTATCAGGTAATACTTTTGTGGAATCATGCAGGATATGATACAGTATATGGAGGATATTAAATGTAATTGATGAGGGCCCTCTGTGCATAGATGTTCAAAAGGAGTGGGTGCGTCCAGGGCTAGAGTCGGGGATAATGAGTGGAAAAAATGCCTAATTTGGAGATAAAAATAAAAAAGGCTTTGAGGGATAGAGAAGTTTTCTTGTAGTGTCGCAAAAGCATGTAATTTGCGAGTAACCGGATGCACCAGGTTGCGCAATTTAAAGAGGGGCATCTGTATCCAAGGCAGTTAGTGTCCGAACACTAAACTGTCTGGTAAGGCTGGGTTCAACAGTATATTACAAAGAGGAGGGCAGGCTAAGGAGAGTGGGTAATTCAACACACACTTACCCCATAAGGACAAGGTAAATAACATTGGTGCTAAACACATATGTTTCAATATGGGATCAGTTAGTAGGGAGCTGGACCATACCATGGAACAAGGATGTACCGGATATATAGCACCCCTCTCAATTTCTGACCATCGGTTCGGAGCCACCTGACAGGACCAGGAGATCACCGCCCAGAGGTGAGAAGCATAATAGTACTTTATTATGTCACGGGCCCACAAACCTCCCTGGGATTTTAGGGAAAAGACCACTGACTTGGCTATCCGGTGTGTCTTATTATTCCATATAAATGTCAAGAAACCCCTGTAGAGGGCCTTGAGTTGACTGATAGGTACTGCCACCGGTAAAGTTTAAAAGAGGTATAATAACCATGGTAACATGTGGTTCAGTTATTTCTGTACAAGCTTTAGGGACATATTTTCGCTTCAAGGCACATTATAATACATACCATGTGCTATCAGGCATTTTGGCATGCATTGTTGTGCATCATGACCCATAATTTTAGGTATGTTATAATTCACTTTGCTGCATTTCTCTTAATTTCCATGGAAGGCATGGGGCTGTATTCAAAGAAACATCCACATGTTCTTGGTAGCCATGTTGTCTATTGCAGCAGACTGCAGCTGTTTGCAGCTGACTATGGATTATCTACAAAAATGCAACCATACACAAGCTGCAGATCCCACTTGGCAACAAGTAAAGTGATTTTATCATTCTAGACAAGCATATGTTGACAAGTTGTGATGGCACTGGTTGTAGACTACTATTTTATTCATTTCTAAGTGACTTACTAAATCACTGGAGGAGAAAATCCTTGGTAAGTATGTCTCTATCTGCATTTTCCCATTTGTTTTTCAAATAATAAATATTTGTGCCAGACAAATGGCATTTTCAGAAGTACAGCAATTGCCACCACTATTTTTCTCATATGAAAGGTATACTTTAAACATTTTGTGAATTAGTGAATTATTGGATTTTTTTTCCATGCAGTCATTCTTTATTTTCATTTGCGTCACAAATACTTTACACTAAACAACTTTGAGTCCATTTTCTGTAGTTCTGAGTATGTTTCTAGACTATAAATATGTTTCTAGGATTTGTTCAGCTTCCTGACACATTACAACTGTATCTAACTGAAATAGAATAATACTTAGCGCCAAAGAAATAACAATTGTGAATACATGAAATAAAGTGCAATAAAAATGTAATAAATTCCACCAGCTGCAGTAAGAACTTGCTAGATAGCAAATACAGATAATGAATATATAAATCACCATGCTAGGTGATAGCAAATGTGAGCCTGAAAAAAACTAAAAAAGTGCTCGTGCTCAATAATGGACAATCCGTGCTCCATAGACTTGTGCTCAGACTGAGTGCCCCACATGGATGTACAATCACCCCTAGATGTTGACCAACTACATCTACTATGGTTGCTTAGCCATGTGGGGAGACCCCTGCATAAATCCGTTACTGGCAACTTGTGCACTGGATAGATCTCACATGGATGGATGAAAATAACAGAGGGAAAACTTAATTGCGTAAAACCGTTTATAAATTTATTGGGTAAAAACAAATATGAGATTACACTCACACGTAATCGTGCCTAATATCCTGGCACCAAGTGTATATAGCATGTGATTTTTAGGGGAAATCAGACCGCAATCTGCTGGTGACTGCTGCTCGTGGATCGGCTCGATTCCCGGAAGTTGCATGGGCGGACGTGTGTCGTAATGACGTGATCAAGCCTCGATGCATTTCAGCCAATCAATGGGCCACCACCAGGAAGCTCTGAATCCACCATATTGAGTGTGGGCTTTATATACCCTTACATGGTAATTTGTAAATTCAATTATAATAATATTGGTCAGTATACTGACCACCTGCTATACACTATGGGGTGCTTACACTCTAACATAGATGATGAATTGGAAAGTTGAAAAAAAAAAAAAAACAATATAAAGCTAAAAAAATTAATTTTGTACCAATATTTATAAAAAGAGAGGGCCACCTAGTGGTCACTAATTAGAATAGCACCCTAATATCTAATGTTGATTAAATTAATCTGACACGATAAAAATAATGTACAAATTGCCTATGTTACTATCATACTTAGAAGGTAAGTAATGAAATTAGATTTAAATCGAAAGAGGAGACCTTGGATAGGTGTTTTACACGCAATAGAATGGACTGATACGATTTAAACTAAACTTAAATTTAAATAGGAACTCTAATACTAATTAGTAGTCTGTAATGAAACAGTTGTGATCCAACTGAATGTTCAACCCTGAGGGGGTTAAAGTTTAAAGTTCAAATATCCACTTAGTTTCGTTTTGGGTTATTTGTTTGATCATATTGGCACACCTCCAGTGTCTATTAATTGTGTCAATAGCATAAAAGGATAATTCTGCTGGATTTTTGTTATGTGCTACCCTAAAGTGGTTTGTAACACTGGGGGTTATTTACGAAATGTAAATCCACTTTGAACTGTGAACATACTTTCAGTGCACTTTCAAGTGCACTTGCAGTACAAAGTGAATTTGCCTTTAGTAAATAACCCCCACTGTGTTTAGGGAATCCTTTTCATACATTAGTACACCAGAACATGCGAACAGGCAAAAAACAGGACATGAACATGAAGTGCTAATTTTAAAGGCTTATATGCAAGTTATTGCCATAAAAATTGTATGGGGACCTGCGTACTGCCCTAGGGGACACGTATCAATGCAAAAAAAGTTTCTAAAACTACAGTTTTTTCAGGAGCAGTGATTTTATTAATGCTTAAAGTGAAACAATAAAAATTAAATATTCCTTTAAATATCGTGCCTTAGCCTGCATGTAAAATGGCACATCTTTCCCATGTTCATAACAGTACCACAGCAAAATAAAATTTCTAAAGGAAAACTTTAATTTAAAATTGGTTGCGGCTGTAATGTATTGCCGGCTCCTAGATAAAAATCAAGGAAAATATCGGTGTGGATTTCCCCCCAGTCCATACCAGGCTTTTTCAGGTCTGTTATGGATATTAAGGGGAACTCCATGCCAAAATTGAAAAAAAAATAACTGTGTGGGGTCCCCGCCAAAATCCATACCAGACAATTTTCCGAGCAAGCAGCCTGGAAGACAGGATAGGGGGGAGGAGCGAGCGCCCCCTCCCCTCCTGAACCATACCAGGCCACATGCCCTCAACATGGGGAGAGTGCTTTGGGGCCTCGTCCCCACAACCCTTGCCTGGTGGTTGTGGGGGTCTGCGGGCGGAGGGCTTATCAGAATCTGATATTTAATGTTGTATATTTAATGTCTTGCACTTGTGGGGCATTTTATGTCGGGAAGACAGCTCGCTGTTTTTGGCAACGTATTAAAGATCCTGTCTATCTTTCATCTAATGGCAAAATGATAACCACGGCCAGCAGACACCTCGATCTTTACCATGAGTTTGATGCCACCTGTGTCTCATTTAGTGCCTTAGCGGTAATTCCCAAGGATCCACGTGGAGGAAACTGGGACAAAGTGATCCTACAAAAAGAAACACTATGGATCGAATGCTTGGATGCTATTCATGCTCCAGGCCTCAATGAGACACAATCATATAGGCCATTTCTCTAGGGAGATTGTAGGTACTAGAAAAAATAGGTATTGCCGCGCTAATATGGAGAAAAGTATAAAAATTTGTGAGGTGCAGCGAACACCGAAAGGGTCAAACACCACCCACAGTGAATATATTTAAGAAAAGCAATAGATGGTGTCGCACTCCAGAAGATAAATAAATATATTATAATATAAAATGATAATGGTGTCACTTAAAATATAAAAACTGATGTGCATAAATCGATAAATACATAGATCTTCTATTATTGGTAATCAATAAAGCAAAAATAAAGTGACTGTAGTGAATGGATGCAAGAAAAAAGCTGCAAAATTATGCAGATAAAGTGACTGCAGTGCATCAATGCTAAAACGTCCAATATGAGCAAAAATATGCAAACAAATAAATAAAATATTAAATAATATTCAACAATAGTCCATATAAACGTGTGCAAACGGTGCAAAATGGTGCAAATAAATTCCGGTCTGGAAGTCTTCCAGTTATATAAAAGTGCAGAGTGCAGGTCAGAGGGTGCTGACTATCTTGAAAACATGGCACTGTGACTTAGGTGCTGTGGGTCTTCGGTGCTAATGACACCTGTAGGTGTTCTAACTTCTCACCTTACTGCTGTAAGGTAAGCAGCATTCATAGAAAACAGAGGGGATGGATGGTCACTCAAAGGAAAGATTTGGGTCTCCTATTCGCTCCTCCTGAGGGTTTCCAATGTGTGCAGAGCCTGTGGGGTGGTTACTCTGGATGCCTTCTCCCAGGGTTTAGCCAAACACCGCTCAAATTCATCAAACCAGATAACGTATATAAAGGGAAGAAACAAGGAACCTCTATAGTGTTGTATGTTTTTAAAATGAAGCGTTCTTTATTGCACATATAAGTAAAGGTACTCACATTGTTTACAATGTAATGGTGTATTGTACCAAACGAGCGGCGAGCTCGCGGCCAGGACGTCACTTCCGGTGTCCTTGTATCCAACGCGTGTCGTCACCCTCACATGACTTTAGCAAGTATTGGTCACCCCAGCGTGTCTAACATTAGGTGAGAGTACAGATATAATAAGCCATATCTCCCTTTTTTGTAGATAACATGTGGTTCTAAAATTCAAATTAGGCTTAATTATGCAGCATTGAATTTATATTATATGCATATATATTATATAAAGACTGCCTTAACAGGACAAAGAAGTTCCCTCCTCTCTTTCCTTTGGTTATTAACCAAGGCTTAGAATACCATTCCCCGCCCGAATCTACTGTAATTCTACTCTTACTTGGAAATGTAAGTAATCAAATGGCTGCAATCACCATTTTCTATATACTCAAAAATGTTCATTATATTATTTTCTATTTCTATTTTCACTATAAATATTTTATGTTACACCCGTTCCCATAGTTAATCATAGCCCACACTAATGCCGTGTACACACAGTCGGAATTCTCGTCGGAAAAAGCTCTGATGGTTTTCCCGTCGGAATTCCGACGGAATTTCGCTCAAACTGTCTTGCCTACACACGGTCACACCAGATCACACCACGGCATACAACACGTTCGACTGCACTATAAAAGGGAAGTTTAATGCTTCTGAGCATGCGTCAAATTGTTTCCGAGCATGCGTCGGAATTTTGCGTGTCGGAATTGCATACACACGATCGGAAAATCCGATAGAAAGGTTTTCTGTCGGAAAAATGAAGAACAGGTTCTCAATCCAAAGTCCGTCGGAAATTTCCGACAGAAAAAGGCCGATGGGCATACACACGGTCGGAAAAGCTCCCATCGGAAATTCCGACCGTGTGTACGCAGCATAAGGATTGTTCTCTGTGTCTGTTTTTTATTTATACTGGCCTGTTCTTTTTTTTTTTTTCTTTCCTTTTTATCAAACACTCCTCTCCCCCCCTTCCCCCCCCCCTTTTAATTAATTTTTCTTTTTCTTTTTTCATCTCTTTTTTTTTTTTTTTTTTTCACAAAAAGTTTTTATTGAGATTAAACAAAAATACAGGTGCAGTACATCGCATACAATATAATGCAGAAACTCGTCCATGACATTGAAAACAGGTTTAACAATTTCAAAATCTGTATTGTAGACAGGGTCATGGGTATTGTGTAGGAACAGAGGGAATGTAACATGTAAAGAACATACATTAACAGAAACAGTGTACAGGTTTTATAGTACTTTGTATCTCATGACGAGACCTCTTAATATCAACAAGTTTGGCATAAGTCGCTTTACAGCCCTGTGGACCATTATCTACAGGTCCAGACACGGCCTGGTGAAAGACATGAACTTGACCGTGAGTTAAAGTTGAAAACATGGGTCTCTAGTGTCTTGTTAGAACATTTTGATCTAGGATATGACTCCTATGGGGAGGTGTTCGGTAGGAGGGAAGAGTAAAGAGAAGATAGAGAGAGAAAAAAAAAAAAAAAAAAAAGGAGAGGGGGGGGGGGGAAGAGGGGGGAGGGTTCAGGTAGGGGGGGGGGGGATAGAGAAGGTAAGCGGGTGTTGGAATAAGGAGGTATATCTGGGACAGAAGATAGGGGGGGCGAGAAGGGGAGGGGGGTGTCCCTCCCCTCTCCACCCCCGGCACACACATTATTTAAGCTGAAGGCCTGTCAGGTATTCGAGGGTGACGCATTATGTTGGGAAGTGGGATTTGTATCCATCTGTGGATTTAAAATGGGTCCAGCATGCCCATGTCGAGGTGAATTTTTGAATGCGATCTTGTGAGGTAAAGATTAGTTCTTCCAATTCTTCAATTTTTGCAACCCTGGTCAACCACTCCCTAATGGTTGGGCTGTGCGTCGAGCGCCAGTGTGTTGGAATGCAAAGTCTGGCTGCATTGACCATATGCATGGCCAGAGACTTGTGGTAGGAGCGGTTGGACAGGGTTGTATGGTGCAGCAGGAATTGCGCCGGGGTGTAGTCTAACGTGTATGTAGTTACGTTTTTTATCACCGAGTGCACTTCTGTCCAGAATGGTTGAATTACTGCGCATTCCCACCATATGTGTAACATGGAGCCATTAGCGTTGTTACATCTCCAGCATATGTTAGGGATTGTAGGAGAAAAGTGGTGTAGGCGGGATGGTGTTCTGTACCATTTAGTAACGATTTTGTAACCGTTTTCTTGTATTGCAACGTTCATTGAGCCCTTGTGTGTGTTTGTGAGAACAGTTTCCCATTCGTCGTCTGTAAATGTCAACTGGAGGTCTCTGTCCCAGGCTAATCGTGCATTGTCAGTTTGTGGGGGGTGTTTCCTGTCTTGTAGCAGAGGGTAGATTGTTGATATCAGATGTCGTTGAGGCTCGGTTTGTGAATATAGTGTTTCGAACGGTGTGAGGTTTCTGGACCATATGTCTGAGGAAGCAGTCGTGGAGAAAAAGTGTCTCACTTGTCTGTACGTCCAAAAGGGGAATTCTTTCGTGTGGCATGTAGATGCTAGATTTTCGTATGAACGTGGTCGGCCCTTACTATAAAAGTGCTGCGCCAGGACTTCCTCGTGAGGCCATTCCCTTAGCAGGAAAGTCTTTGTGTTGCCTGGGGTGAAGTCTGGGTTGCCCCTCAACGAGGTCAGTGGACCTGGTCTCGAGGAAATGTTGTGATATTTCATTGCAGTATTTCATCTCTTTTTTATTTTTTCATTATCTTATGGCAATGGGGGACTAGATTTTGGTCTTATTTGCCGGGTTCATGTTAGCAAGACTATAAAATAAAATATAAAATAAAATAATGTACCGATTATGTATTATGTATGTAAATTGTCATGAATTTATGCATATATTTTTTTCATCTCTAGAAAACGCCAAAGCTCCTGATGAAGCGTTGTTTAACACGTAACATGTAGGGCAATTCGAGCTGAGTCATATATGATACACTGTCTGTCTGTCTGATAATTGTTATTCTTTGATATAAGTACAATATTCGGTTATCCGATTTATTCATTATCCAACTTGACCTTGATGATAGTGTGATCATTATGCTCTTAGGCAATTGTTGTTAAAATATGCTAGTTTTTGTATGTGTTTTTGTATTTTAGTATTTTAATTTTGTAATAAATTTTGGTAATTTCTTACAAATATTGTCGTGTTATGCCTACAAAGTCCATCATTTCCAAAAAATCCTTCTTTCAAAGAATCTGGAAGCCCCCACCCTCAGATCCCGACCCCCTGTGTGAATGGGTATGGGGCACATTGTACCCCTACCCATTCACCACAAAAGACAGTTTTTGCTGTGACTGCTGTCTTTTTGCTGTGACAGCTGTTATATAGGCAAGGGCAAGGCCATCCGATGACATAACTGGATGACCCCGTCCCCTCTGACGGCACATGATGTCAGAAGGGGCGTGGTCAATCGGTTATGTCACCGGGTGGCCCCGTCCTTGCCTCGCCACAGCGAAAAGACAGCAGTCGGTGAAATGCCTCCCATGGAGGCAGAGTATTTTCTTTCTTTTTTTTTCTATTTTTTGGGTCCGTTGGGCGGCGTGATTGAAGATGGATGGACACTTTTTGTCCATCGCAGGACACTTTTTTTTTTTAATAAAGGATTTGTCAAAAACTGTCTTTTGTGGATTTTACCTTTTGACACTTTTTTTTGGTGAATGGGTAGGGGTACAATATACCTCATACCTATTTACATAGAGGGGGCCCGGATCTTTGTTAAAGGGGCTTCTAGTTTCTGATAAGCCCCCAGCCTGCAGACCCCCACAACCACCGGGCAAGGGTTGCACTAGACTACTTGCACTGTATATATATATATATATATATATATATATATATATATATATATATATATATATATATATACTAGACTGCCTGCACTGTATGTATAGTCTACACTGAATGCAAAGTATATATATATATATAAATATATATCAGAGGAAATGGGCTAACACAGACAGTAACTAGACATGCCCAGAAGTGGAGAGGGCTATTACATGGCAGGAGAGAGGGGGACTTTTGCTTTCCAAGGGAATCAACTCTTCCTGGTGTGGTTGAACTCCCTAAGAAGGTATAAAAACACATTTCAAGTGAATAAAAAACATTTATGGAAAAGAAAATTGCTGCAAGCAAGCTCTTAAAATGCTTTATTTTGTTTTTATCTTTTATGTTGGTGACAGGGTCTCTTTAACTTCATAACTGCTAAATGTTGATTCAGTTTATTTCCTTGTGATGATTAGCACATAGATTTAGCCACACATTGTATTATAACGCTATGTATTTTTCATTCAGCACTGTTTATCACCACATAATAGCCTGGAATTTCATAACCAGCAATTATATTCCGCAACTAATTCTGTGCAATAAACAGACAAATAAATGCTATTTATTTGACAGAAACATTCTAGAATGCCAGGTATTAAACACTGAGATTATTTATCACCAGAGAAACATTCTCTGAAAAAGAAAGACCTGCAATGTACAAACACCATTTTCATACTGTGGTGCATTTTTAGGAGGAACATTTATCATAAGGTGACATTCTGTAACAATAAATCACTTCAAAATCATAAAGGAAATAAGTTTATCCCCGCTTTAAAAGCACAATAAATAGTTCCAGAAAACTTTGTCCTACTGCTTAAAAATAGGGTTATTGGGTTTGTGACATCAGCTTGGACAAAAACCAAAATTTTTTTTTTTTTTTTTTCTAAGGGTGAATATAACAGCATTCTTGGGTTTTCTGTAGTGATTCTTGCCATTTTTTTTTACATTCAATATGTTCTTAAATTGTGCCAATTGCATGATATACAAGAAACACAATGGGTTTTAAGAGTGTGACACAATATCAAATTTACCCAGCACCCAATACACTTATTCAGCACTGGAAACTATATTTCTATACATGTTTTTAAATATATGAGAAACCTCACTGCCATGCCTGTAGGCCACTGTAAAGCGGGTTCTACTCTAATCAAAAGAGCACCCAAACTGGGACTTAAATTTAACAATGAATAAAACTGAGTCTGCCTAATTTGGAATGCACCTATTCCTTCTTAACCGCTTCAGCACGGGGCCATTTTACACTCTTCCTTTCCAGAGCACTTTTTGCGATTCGGCACTGCGTCGCTTTAACTAACAATTGCGCAGTCGTGCAACGTTACACCCAAACAAAATTGACGTCCTTTTTTTCCCACAAATAGAGCTTTCTTTTGGTGGTATTTGATCACCTCTGCGGTTTTTATTTTTTGCGCTATAAACAAAAGAAAAGCGACAGTTTTGAAAAAAAAACACAATATTTTTAACTTTTTGCTATAATAAATATCCCATTTTTAAAAAAAAAAACGATTTTTTTACTCCGTTTAGGCCGATACGTATTCTTCTACATATTTTTGGTAAAAAAAAATGCAATAAGCGTATATTGATCAGTTTGCGCAAAAGTTATAGCGTCTACAAAATAGGGGATAGATTTATTGCATTTTTTTTTTTTTTTTACTAGTAATGGCAGCGATCTGCGATTTTTTTTTCGTGACTGCGACATTGCGGCGGACACTTCGGACACTTTTGACACATTTTTGGGACCATTCACATTTACACAGCGATCGTTGCTATAAAATTGCATTGATTACTGTGTAAATGTGACTGGCAGGGAAGGGGTTAACACTAGGGGGCGCTGCAGGGGTTAATATGTTCCCTAATGTAGTGATTGTAACTGTGGGGGGAGGGGACTCACAAGGGGAGGAGACCGATCAGTGTTCCTCCGTACTGGGAACACATGATCGGTCTCCTCGCCACTGACAGGATGTGGAGCTGTGTGTTTACACACACAGCTCCACGGTCCCGCACGGTCCCGTTGTTTTAATGGGACATCGTGGCCGCCGGGCATGCGCACCAGGTCCCGGGTGACGCCGAGGGCTCGCGCGCGCGCCCCCTAGGCGGCCGGGAATGGGAGGACGTCATATGACGCCCAGCCAGGATAGGAGATCCACCTGCTGGGCGTCATATGTACATGGGCGGGTATTGAAGCGGTTAAAGGTGCAGCCACAGTTAGACGCCCAGACAAACTCAAGGCAGATTGAAGACTTCTAGTTCATGTCTGTACCAAAACATCCAACAAGAGTATGGAAGCCTTTCAGATTATTACAGAAACAGAAATATGGTCTTAGGATAGTTAAAGAGCTTGCAAGGGAATCACCAAATTTGCTTTGGAACCTGTGAAGTGCAGCACATTTGGAGATTTAATCTCAAATCAATATATAACCAGAAGAGGAAAAGTACAGGCAGGTGGGCAAATTAAAAAATTAACTTCTTCAGAACTCATTTGAGCTGAGCCGGGTACACACCACCGAATGTCAGGAGACATCGGCCAGTTATAAAAAAAATGTCTGACATTCGGCTGTGTGTATGTCAGTCTGCCTGACAGAAGCCAGCAGTTTGTCCGGCATCTGACCGACTCTTGATCAGCGATCTCAGACAATGGCAGAGAGTGCTGATTGGAGTGTTATGGTGGGGCGTTCCCCTGTCAGAACACACCAGCTCAGTGGGATAAATCGATGAATTAACCTTGCATGGTTAGTATAGCAGCTTCGACCGGAGCTGTCAGGTTTAGTGTGTACCTGGCTCTACTCAGCACAGATTACCTAAATAAACTGTTTCTAATAGTTTCTAAACATGCCAAGGCACTTCTGCAAAAAGTGGTTCCTACTTTAATCGGCACCTTCTAATGTTAATAATGATTATGAAATGGATTTAACCTCATCTAAGTCTTCCATCACCACAGGGTGAATTTGTGACTTCTGGAACTCCTGAACATTCAGTCAGCA
This sequence comes from Lithobates sylvaticus, assembly GCA_028564925.1. Taxonomy (NCBI): domain Eukaryota; kingdom Metazoa; phylum Chordata; class Amphibia; order Anura; family Ranidae; genus Lithobates; species Lithobates sylvaticus. The sequence continues at coordinate 357,113,394 of CM053028.1, read as the reverse complement.
AGAAATATAAGCATGGGGACGTGGCATCCAAAACCCACATACCAAAAGACAGAACGCTAGCTCTGGCACATTCAGAGGGATAGGGGTTCAAACCCTTGTCCCTCTTAACTTTACACTTTCTCAAACTCAACCTCTTTTTTTTAACTTATTCTGCTTTGGGTGGTGGGTCTGTGCCATTTTGTGATGGTGGTGGTGCTGTAGAAGGTGTATCTGGAGAGGCACAAGTCTCAGGTAAGCCCAATGGACATCCTGTATTAAAATTGAATACTTTTTCCCCACCTCTTCCTGGACTACCCCCTTTGGGTGAGAAATATGGAACCCTATCTGGTGAAGAGAGCATAAATTCTCATAATTTGCACATTGTAAACCTGTCCTCCTATAACTTAACTAGTGAAGAGAAAACCATCCTTAGTTTAGGATTAAGCTTCTGCCCAACCCCACAAGTTGGTTGATTTGAACTAACTAAAGACTTTTTGCCAGGAAGCTAACTTTACATGTTAAAACAAGTTAGTGTCACCTTGTGAGCTGCCTAACTCCTAACCTGAAAATAAAAATCAAAATAAAATCACAATTCCCAGAGGAAGTCACGAGACTGTGATGAAACCGGTAGGAGGAGCTTGATCGGCTGACGAGGGAGGAAGTAAGGTGCTTTCTTGTACTACTGGCTAAGGACAGGGAGAAAGCTTTGGAAGATTTGGTCTCCAGGTGAAATTATCACACCCCTTGTTCTATTCATAAGCATATCAAGTCTTGTTTTTATTGTGCTAAATGTGAGTGTACATCTATGTGGGATTTTATGTGTAATAAACCAGTTTTAAAACATTATGACACCATTGCAAGTCTCTATTATCTTTCACATGTGTGATATATGAGGAGATTGCTGGCAGCAGGAGGAAAGTGGCTTGTGATCAGGAGGAAGGAGTGATCTATGTAGAAGCATTTAAGCCATAACTAACCACTACAACAAAGAGGAACCATAGAAGGATCTTTCCAAGCTGATAATATTATTTATTACAGGCTTTTTATAAAAGCCCTTTAAGGTGAGGGTACACCTGGTGGGTGGTGTGTGTCAGTCTGCCTGACAGAAGCCAGCAGTTTGTCCGGCATCTGACCGACTCCCGATCAGCGATCTCAGACAATGGCAGAGAGTGCTGATTGGAGTGTTATGGTGGGGCGTTCCCCTGTCAGAACACACCAGCTCAGTGGGATAAATCGATGAATTAACCTTGCATGGTTAGTATAGCAGCTTCGACCGGAGCTGTCAGGTTTAGTGTGTACCTGGCTCTACTCAGCACAGATTACCTAAATAAACTGTTTCTAATAGTTTCTAAACATGCCAAGGCACTTCTGCAAAAAGTGGTTCCTACTTTAATCGGCACCTTCTAATGTTAATAATGATTATGAAATGGATTTAACCTCATCTAAGTCTTCCATCACCACAGGGTGAATTTGTGACTTCTGGAACTCCTGAACATTCAGTCAGCAAGAAATATAAGCATGGGGACGTGGCATCCAAAACCCACATACCAAAAGACAGAACGCTAGCTCTGGCACATTCAGAGGGATAGGGGTTCAAACCCATGTCCCTCTTAACTTTACACTTTCTCAAACTCAACCTCTTTTTTTTAACTTATTCTGCTTTGGGTGGTGGGTCTGGGCCATTTTGTGATGGTGGTGGTGCTGTAGAAGGTGTATCTGGAGAGGCACAAGTCTCAGGTAAGCCCAATGGACATCCTGTATTAAAATTGAATACTTTTTCCCCACCTCTTCCTGGACTACCCCCTTTGGGTGAGAAATATGGATCCCTATCTGGTGAAGAGAGCATACATTCTCATAATTTGCACATTGTAAACCTGTCCTCCTATAACTTAACTAATGAAGAGAAAACCATCCTTAGTTTAGGATTAAGCTTCTGCCCAACCCCACAAGTTGGTTGATTTGAACTAACTAAAGACTTTTGGCCAGGAAGCTAACTTTACATGTTAAAACAAGTTAGTGTCACCTTGTGAGCTGCCTAACTCCTAACCTGAAAATAAAAATCAAAATAAAATCACAATTCCCAGAGGAAGTCACGAGACTGTGACGAAACCGGTAGGAGGAGCTTGATCGGCTGACGAGGGAGGAAGTAAGGTGCTTTCTTGTACTACTGGCTAAGGACAGGGAGAAAGCTTTGGAAGATTTGGTCTCCAGGTGAAATTATCACACCCCTTGTTCTATTCATAAGCATATCAAGTCTTGTTTTTATTGTGCTAAATGTGAGTGTACATCTATGTGGGATTTTATGTGTAATAAACCAGTTTTAAAACATTATGACACCATTGCAAGTCTCTATTATCTTTCACATGTGTGATATATGAGGAGATTGCTGGCAGCAGGAGGAAAGTGCCATGTGATCAGGAGGAAGGAGTGATCTATGTAGAAGCATTTAAGCCATAACTAACCACTACAACAAAGAGGAACCATAGAAGGATCTTTCCAAGCTGATAATATTATTTATTACAGGCTTTTTATAAAAGCCCTTTAAGGTGAGGGTACACCTGGTGGGTGGTGTGTGCACACCGCATGAAGAAATCACCATCACGGTTTATTATGTTTGGACTGTTGAAATATTAAGGATTTCCTGTGCAATACACGGCGCATGTGCACTCTCTTTATATATATATATATATATGTTTTGGACAATGCAGACTTTATCATCTTGCTCTAACTTTTACATTTGCATTATAGACTTTTTACATTATTGAGGACTTGTGTGCATCACACAGAGCATATGCACTTTAATTATATTATTTAAGTTTGGTTTGTTTCACATTATACGTTTTATGCATGTTATTAGTTAATTATTCATTTTTTATTTCATTTTTAGCGCCGCACATTTGGTATATCAATTAACTTTACATGTTATCCATTACAAAAGTCCTACACCACAACAATTAGCGTGCCAGGGAAATGGCCAAAGAAGGACTGGCAATTCCGTCCAAGACAATCATGGCTGCCACGGTGCACAGTGTGACTGATATGGGCAGTACTTTCGGGTCTATTTAAGCCTGCTGTTGGAGCCGCCCCTTGCTGGATTATTGTCAGCTCCCCAGTGTTTCTTGTGCTCCTGTGTCTCTGTGATTCTGTTCCCTGTTACCGACCTGGCTTGTTTGACTTCTGCTTCTGATCCACTCCTGATTGATCTCTGGCTTGCACCACGACTACACTCCTGTCTACTTCTTCATCTGTACTTTGTCTTTGGCATTTATGGACTGATCTCTCGTGTATGACCCCTGGCTTGTCTTCAGTATCTGCTACCGGTTTTCCACTACTGATGTTTTCTGCCTGGCACCCCGCGCTCAGTGGCTCTGCCGGTCATCTCAGCAACTACTAGCGCATTCCAAGTGACCGGCTCATCACCAACAACACCTGGCAAACCATGCACCTTTAGGCACTGCTCCCTTTGTATCACTCCCAGGAGAGCACTGTATTTAGCTGCAAGGGTCTCTTCCTCGGAAACCTGATACAGTGGATCTTTGGAATGCCTTTTCTAACAATGATTCCCACGCTCTGATTGACTTAATGCCCCTATAGGAAGAAGGTAATTGTGGGGTGAAAGAACCTCCCCCCCTCCTTGAAACAGTCATTATGGAAGCTGATTCCTAAGATACCACACATAAGGTAGAATATAAGAGAAAATCTCAGTCTTTTCCCTCATTACAACAGAATATTCACATCTGGGCTTTCTTCCAAAAAAGTGCTGTATGAGATCAGACACTTGGTGGACAAACCTGTGGGTAATGTTAATTTAACATCTATAATACAACAAGCCCTGTTACAGCTAAGTTGTAATCATCAAATTGAGATTAAACCCTTTGTAAAGGGGGGAAAATATTCTTAAAAATCACGTTTGGTATAAACGCATTCCCAGAAAGCAAAATTAAACTCTTTCAGGGGGAGTTTCGAGACATAATTGGCAGTGTATAACAAGGGGCTAATTGATAATGGTACCTAGGATTTTCTAAATATTCAACACCCTATCATACCAACATTTTATTAATTACCAAAAACTCATGAGGCTTATAAAGTGAAAAGCAGATTTTTTTTGTTGTTAAAAATAACATTCAACCTTCATGCATAAATTCATTAATGACTACTTAAGATGTATGGCGGCTCCCACTTCCTCAGGGTGCGGGGGGTGACGATGGGGGATGCATTGCACCCCATTGTACGCCAACTTGTACCTAGGGGGTGGGAGCGTTCTTTATTTTTTTTGACAAGCATTAATGGACCTGTGTCACATTATATCATGACACAGGTACATTGATGATATTTTTTTGATTTTGACTGAATCCCAGGAAGGCCTTTATGTCTTAATACATCATATTGACCATAATGAACACAATCTGAGTTTAACAATGAATTGTGATCAATCTAAGATCATCTTTTTTGGACATTCAGATTATGGTAGACTCAGAGGGACATATTAAATCTGAGTTGTACCATAAGCCATCTGCAGCAAACACTATCATATATGTGACTAGTGCACACCCTAAACCACTAATGGATAGTATACCCTATGGTTAATACCTTAGAATTAAAAGAAATGGCACCAGAGAAGAGGAATTTCTGGTTCAAACTAGGGGATTACAGAACCGTTTGCTGTAGAGGGGTTACAACAAAAAAATATCTGAAGAGATTTTTTCAAAAAGCTAGAGGCAGATCCCATGAGTCACTTATCCATAGGCTTAAGAAACCTACTACAATGAAAACTACACGCCTCATTACTCACTACTCTCAGCATCATAAGCAGGTTACAGACATGTTACAGGTACAATGGCATCTTCTGAGAGAGGACCCCGCGATAAACAAATATATAGCATAGAGATCTTAGATTACTTTCAAATGGGAATCTGACACAGTCATTTTATTGAGAGGGCCCCCCATGTCTCTATTCAGCGGGGATCTATCAATATGGAAGGTGTAATTTCTGGGATTGGATGCTCATGGGAAAAAATATTGCCATCCCTATTGGAAAAACTTGGACTTCAAGGTATAATATTAACTGTCAAACCATGGGGGTAGTGTACCATATGGTTATTGGCGAGGACAGCATGGGGATGACCTCCCAACTTCTATATATATTCCAGCTGCCATTACTATTTGGCTTGTGTTGTGAATGAGACATATAGTTTATTGGAGGTAATTTAAACACTTGTGTTATTTGTTTTATGTGTTTTGTGATAGCAGTGAGGCACTTGGCTTTGGCGATATACCCATAAATTCTGTTATGTATTCATTTTTCTTGTTTGTACTGCACATAGGAAGAGGGTGTCTGATGACATCCTTTTTTCCCTCATAACTTTGAGGTATGCTAATGTGGTTATAGTTGGCCTCCCGTGTTATATTAGTTTTCTTGTATGGACATCACTCCACCACCTATAGCTTGGACCATTGAGGGGCTTGACTAGAGCAAGATCAAGATAGAGCAAGATCAATACAAGATGTACTGTCGGGTCCTGGCAATATACAGTAGATGAAAATCATTGAAATAAACGGCATTTGCCCCCCTCCAGTTCATTACCAGGCCCTTTGGGATATTAAGGGGAACCCTGAATCCAAATTAAAAAACAAATGGCATGGGGGTCCCCCAGGCCCCCAGGCACTAAATACTATGAACAGCAATATATATAATATATGGCCTGCCCTATATACTCTGCAGAAAATTGGGCCTTAGATGTTAGTGGTACCAGAACACTGTAAGCCCTCACAGTCACTCTTGGTCGGCGCAGGAACGGGCCCTGCTGTGAAATACTATATCAAAAATTGTACATACATGCCCCTGTTAAACAGAGGCAGAAAAATTGGGCCTTTGGTGGTGGTGGTGGTACCAGAAAACTGTAAGCCCTCACAGTTACTCTTGTTGGGCACAGGAACGGGCCCTGCTGTGAAATATTACATGGCAACGTTAAACAGGGGCAGAAAAATTGGGCCTTGGGTGGTGGTAGTGGTGCCCTAAACCAAAAATATTGTTGGAAGCTAGCATCATAAAGGTTGAGGAGAAATAGGATAATCAGCATAGGCAGTCTTCAAGAGATCCCAAATCCATAGAAAATTCAATCAGTTACATCAGCATCAGGTGCTTGATAGCTTCTGATCCAAGACTGATTAATTTTTATGAATTTGAGCCTATCAACTGAGTCTGTGGACAGGCGCACTCTTTGATCCGTTACAAAACCTCCAGTAGCACTGAATGTGCATTCAGAAAGCATGCTGGATGCAGGACAGGTCAGTAGCTCAATTGCATATTGAGCTAGTTCTGGCCAGTGGTCCATCCTCAAGACTCAGTAACCCAGTGGATGCTCTGTTGGAAAGGTCTCCAAGTCTGCTCTTGCCCCTAGATATTCTTGCACCATGTAATGCAGATGCTGGTGATGGTTGCGTGAACCGATCAGACCTTGGTGCTGAGGACTGAAAAATTGTTTAAAGGCATCGGTTAGCCGGCCACCTTCTCCACCGCTCTTCCTCTGACTGAACGAAGCCTCAGCAACACGTTGTCAAGCACCAGGGTAACCTCCCAGGGTCTGGAAATGCGTTGCACAAACCTTTCTTCAAGGCCTCCAGAAGATGTTTCATCCTCTGCTTCCTCTGCAAAGGCAGGATGAGTTCTACAACCTTATAGCGTTTTTTTCCGGCCGAAATTATACTTTTTAAATAAAAATACCCCTATAATACACAAGCTTAATGTATTCTAGTAAAGTTAGTCTGTAAACTAAGGTCTGTTTTGTTAGGTTTTAGCAGTAGTTTGTTATTTTATAAACTTGCAGCAGGCCGTGGCCATCTTAAGTGTGGGCATCTGAAGCCAGACTGTATTTCTTCCTGGATCTCATCCTTGCAGATCTCGTACATGCTCAGTGCAGCATAAGCAGTGTAATAGGTTTCAGGTCAGGTTTCCATAGCAACGGCAGTTTGAGAGGAAGTTGCTGCCCCTTCCCAGGAGGCATTGCAAACAGGAAATGATGCGATGGGCCGCGGCCAGGGAGGAGGAAGTGAAAAATGAATACAGCAGATATACAGTCTGTGCTGAAAAAAAAATAAAAAAAATATCCAATTTGTTTACAGTGCACAGTTTAGTGAGGGATGCTGAAGAGTTGTAAAAGTGGGTGGAACTCCACTTTATCCTTGTAACGTGGATCAAGAAGGGTTGCCAGCCAGTAATGATCCCTCTCCTTAATACCACGAATTATAGGGTCCTTTTGTAGGCTTTGCAAAATCAGGGAGGCCATGCAGCATAAGTTTGCAGAGGCATTCGATTCTGAGTCATCTGGGTTACTAAGGATCACATGATCTGTAACTACCTCCTCCCAGCCACATACAACTCCTTGGGTTTCTGAGGACTGAAAACCTTTCCTTGAAGACTGCTGCTGAGTGTTATCCTCTACATCCATGCTGACACAATCCGCCTCCTCCTCCTCTTCTTCCAGGAATGCTATCTGGATAAAGGGGGCTTTGGGAGGTACTCCTCTCCCTCCCGCTGTTCTGCCTCAAGTGCTCTGTCCATAATTACACAAAGCATGTGCTCCAACAGGAAGACTAGAGGGACAGTGTCACTGATGCATGTATTGTCGCTGCTCACCATCCTTGTGGCCTCCTCAAATGGCGACAGGACAGTGCATGCATCCTTAATCAGTAGCCACTGGCGTGGTGAAAAGAAGCCACCTCCCTTGACCCTGTCCTGGTGCCATACTCGCACAGGTACTCATTGATGGCTCTGCTGTGTGTGCAGCCGCTGCAGCATTGCCAACATTGCTGGCATGGTGTCAACCACCTCAACCTCTGGAACCATTTAAGAGGTATCCATATTGGTGAATTGTGAAGGACGTATAATAATTGAGGGGCCCAAATAATTTTTAGAAAGTTTGCGTGGCCCACCACCGATAACGGCAGCTTGATCCACGCCGTGCTCTTAAGTTGGAATTTAGTGAGAATAGGAGATAAGTTATGTATTAAATAATCTTCTACCCTAGAATGTATCCATATTCACAAATATTTAAATGATGAAACAATTTTAATTTGATGAGCCTCTCTTAATACAAACAAACTGGGATTATCTAAAGGAAGTATAACATATTTATCACAATTACTAACATATCCAAGGAATGAACCAAAATTTTGTATAAGTGACATTAAAGAACTGAAAGAGTTATCCGTATCCCCAAGAAACAACAAAGCGTCATCTGCATACAATAAGATTTTTTCATTCCTTATTCCTCTAATAAATCCACAAATAGATTCCGATTGTCGGACGGCTTCAGCCAATGGTTCAAGGACCAGTGCAAATAGCAGAGAAGACAGGGTGCACCCCTGTCTAGTACCTCTATATAATGTAAAAAAATCTGAAACCAAATCATTTATTTGCATACAGGCCCTCAGAGCAGAATACAACAGCTTAACCCAACGTATAAACCTATCCCCAAGGCCAAACGAACCCATCACCTCCCACAGATATGTCCACTCAATGCTATTGAAAGCTTTTGCAGTGTCGAGTAACAAAATGGCTCTCCTCCCAGGGTTATCAGATGGTATTTGCATATTTAAAAAAAACCTCATTAAATTAATAGCTGTAGACCTTGTAGGGATAAAACCAGACTGATCTGGATGAATCAAGCCCTGTCTGCTTTGTTCAACGTTGCCTGTCTAAACAGTAATTGTGCATCCTTCCAAACACCACGGTTAGAGGTGGTAGGATCCACCTGCTAACAGGGATTCCCGTTCCCGACTAGTTTTTTTTCTAAACACTTATGGCTTTAAGAAAAACTCCCCTCAAAAAAGCTTTCATAGTATCCCATATCAACTGTGGTGAAGCTGAGTTATCATTATTATGAAAAAGTTTGACTAAAGCCCAGCTCGTTGAGTTCCCCTGGGGCAGTACCTTAAACCAAAAAGCAGGAACCCGCTAGTCCTGATTCTAGACTTTATTTTATCTAACGTTACTACTATAGGTGAATGATCTGATAAACCCCTAGTTAGATATTTGACACCCAGGGAAGAACTGAATCTGTACCCAGTGACATATCTATCTAAGTTCTAATAGGTATTAGAACAACAGGAGTATACATTAGAAAAAAAAATTCTTAAGACAACATATATCCTGTAGTCCCAGCCCCCAAATATAACTATAAAAAGTAGTATCTACATTAGAGCCCACTAGATATCTATCCATAATAGGACTGCATACGTTATTAAAGTCCCCTATAATCAACAGGGGGATCCCTGGACTATCTGCCATTATCTGCCATTAACAAACCTATCTGTTGCATTATTTCACTATTATATGGTAAAGGGATATAAATAGACCCCAAAATACATTGTATAGAAAAAAGTGTACCTACCAACAAAACGAACCTGCCCTGTGAATCTAGCAATGCTTACCTGCAGGAGAAATGAAGATTAAAAGAAATTGGTATACTAATTCCTCTTGCATAAGCTGAGTATACAGCTCGATATTGGGTAGGGTACCTTTTTTTCTGTAATAAACTAACAGTATCCTTAGTTAAATACGTTTCCTGCAAGCAAACAATCAAAGGGTCATGCTGAAACAATTTATTAAAAATAGCACGTTTCTTAATAGGATTCTTAATCCCTCTAATATTCCATGACCATATTACAATTAGGGTTGAGCGAACCCGAACTGTAATGTTTGGGTCCGTACTTTTGGGTTTTTGGGTCCCGGACCCGAACCTGAACAATTCACTGTATGTTCGGGTTCGGGTTCGGTGTTCGGCGACGTAATGGGGCATTTTTAAAAGCTGCAGGGCAGTCAATCAACATTCGTTTAACTGGTGTGCCCTTAGAAGCCATCACAGCCATGCCTAATAATGGCATGGCTGTGATTGGCCAGCGCAGCATGTGACCCAGCCTCTATATAAGCTAGAGGCATACAGGACAGCACATCACTCTGCTTTAGACAGTGTAGGGAAAGGTTCCTGGCTGCTGTTGCTGTGAGGGAGAGAATTACATGATAGGAGTCAGTCCAGATTCATGAAATCTATTCTAATTAGTTGGCAATCTACATAGATTTAGTTGTGTGGGTGCAGTGCACAAGCTTTTTACACTGCACTGAGAGAAAAGATAGACAGTGTAGGGCAAGGTTTCTGTTGCTGCTGTGAGGGAGAGAGAATTATCTAGGAGTCCAGATTCTATCTAATAACTCTAAAAAAAAATATTTTGCAGTGTTTTCTGCATATCTGGAGGTGGGAGATACACAATTTATATATTTTTCTTCTATTGTGCTATTCAAATAAAAAATTTTTAGGGCAAAAACATTTTTTTGAATAGCATTTTCTGCATTTCTGTAGGTTTTGAGATACACCGTTTACATACTCTGGGTGTATTCTGCTATTGCAAAAACACACATTTAGTGCAAAAAAAATAAAATTGCAGTGTTTTCTGCATATCTGGAGGTGGGAGATACACAATTTATATATATTTATATATTTTTTTTCTTCTATTGTGCTATTCAAATAAAACATTTTTAGGGCGAAAACTTTTTTTTTGAATAGCATTTTCTGCATTTCTGTAGGTTTTGAGATACACCGTTTACATACTCTGGGTGTATTCTGCTATTGCAAAAACACACATTTAGTGCAAAAAAATTTTGCAGTGTTTTCTGCATATCTGGAGGTGGGAGATACACAATTTATATATTTTTCTTCTATTGTGCTATTCAAATAAAAACATTTTAGGGCAAAAATATTTTTTTTTGAATAGCATTTTCTGCATTTCTGTAGATGTGAGATAAACCGTTTACATACTGTGGGTGTATTCTGCTATTGCAAAAACACACATTTAGTGCAAAAAAATTAATTTGCAGTGTTTTCTGCATATCTGCAGGAGTGACATACACAATTTATATATTTTTCTACTATTGTGCTATTCAAATAACATTTTTTTAGGGCAAAAACATTTTTTTTGAATAGCATTTTCTGCATTACTGTAGATGTGAGATAAACCGTTTACATACTGTGGGTGTATTCTGCTATTGCAAAAACACACATTTAGTGCAAAAAAAATTTTTTTCAGTGTTTTCTGCATATCTGGAGGTGTGAGATACACCATTTACATACTGTGGGTGTATTCTGCTATTGCAAAAACACCCATTTAGGGCAAGATCCTAAATTTGGAAAATATGAGGAGAACGTCAAACAAGGGACATGGCCCCGGTCGTGGTGCTGCTGGTGGAGCTCCTGTTGCAGGGAGAGGATGTGGTCGATCTGTGCCAGCTACACGCACAAGTGAAACACCTTCCTCAGGTGCGAGTAGGCGACAGAGCCTGCAGCGGTATTTGGTCACGCCTAATGAGGCTGTACGAATGTTGAGGCCAGGACAAGTACAGGCGATAGTAGATTGGGTTGCTGACAGTGCCTCCAGTTCCTTCACATTGTCTCCCACCCAGTCTCCTGATGAAAGTTCAGAGTTGGCACCTGCAGCCAATGTCCGTCAGTCTTTCACCTCACCCCCTTGCAAATCAGCCAAGCAGTCTGAGCCCCAAATCATGCAGCAGTCTCTTCTGCTTTTTGATGACTCTGTTAGCAGGGTTTCCCAGGGCCATCCACCTAGCCCTGCCCCAGAAGTGGAAGAGATTGTGTGCACCGATGCCCAACCACTTATGTTTCATGATGAGTACATGGGAGGACCATCGCAGCACGTCTCGGATGATGACGAAACACAGGTGCCAACTGCTGCTGCTTTCGCAATTGTGCAGACCGACAAGGAGGGCAGGGGTGAAGACTGGGTGGAAGATGATGTGGAGGATGATGAGGTCCTCGACCCCACATGGAATCAACGTCATGCAGGTGACCAGTGTAGTTCGGAGGAAGCGGCGGTGGTTGCACAGAGCCACCAGCACAGCAGAAGAGGGAGCAGGGTGCAAAAGCGGAGTGTCCGTCCCCTAGACAGTACAGCTACTGCCCAACGCAGCAAGGGACCGAGCACACCAAAGCCAGGTCCAAGGAGTTCCCTAGCGTGGCAGTTCTTCAGACAATGTGATGATGACAAGACACAAGTGGTTTGCACACTGTGCAATCAGAGCCTGAAGCGAGGCATAAACGTTCTCAACCTGAGCACAACATGCATGACCAGGCATCTAAGTGCAAAGCACGAGCTGCAGTGGAGTAGACACCTCAAAAACCAAGAAAGGTCTCTGGCTCCTCCTGATCCTCTTCTGCTGCAGTCTTGGCCTCTTCATCCACCTATGTAGTGACAGTGGCACCTGCCAACCCACAAACAGAGGATCTGCCAGCAACACTACCACCTGGGTCACCAACCTGTGCGAGCAGCAGCAGGCTATAGTGGAGTTTCAGCTGCAGCACGCACGCGTGAGTCGCTCTGCGGAACAGCACCACTTCACCACCAATAACTGGGCCTCCATGCGAGACCTGTGTGCCTTGTTACGCTGTTTTGTGTACTCCATCAACATGGCCAGTGCCGATGATGCCGTTCTCAGCATTACTATCCCAGTTCTATGCCTCCTTGAAAAAGTGCTTTGGGCGATGATGGAAGAGGATGTGGCACAGGAGGAGGAGGAGGAACCGGGATCATTTCCAAGGCTTTCAGGGCAGTCATTCACAAGTGGCTACGAGGGTGGGTTCCTGCACCAACAAACGCCAGGTACACAATTGTCCGGCAGCAAGGGCACAGTTCTGGAGGATGACGAGGTGGAGGATGAGGAGGAGATGGAGGAGGAGGAACCATGTTCACAGCAGGGTGGCACCCAGACCAGCTCATGGCCATCACTGGTGCATGGCTGGGGGGATACAGAGGACACAGACGATACACCTCCCACAGAGGACAGCTTTTTTTTGCCTCTGGGCAGCCTGGCACACATGAGCGATTACATGCTGCAGTGTCTCCGCAACGACAGCCGAGTTGCCCACATTTTAACTTGTGCTGTTTACTGGGTGGCCACCCTGCCGGATCCCCGTTACAAGGACAACATATCATCCTTAATTACCTCACTGGAGCGTGATTGTAAGATGCACGAGTACAAGTGCACGCTGGTAGACGCGCTGCTGGTGGCATTCCCACCTGACAGCGGGGGTACGGTGGAAGCACAAGGCGAAGGCAGAGGAGGAGGAAGAGGTCGCCAATGCAGCCGGGGCACTGCCAGCACCTCAGAAGGCAGGGTTAGCTTGGCCGAAATGTGGAAAAGCTTTGTCAGCACGCCACAACAACCAGCACGACCAGCTGAGATGGAACGTCTTAGCAGGAAGCAGCATTTCACCAACATGGTGTTGCAGTATATGTGCACACGCCTACACGTACTGAATGACGGGTCTGCCCCCTTCAGCTTCCGGGTCTCCAAATTGGGCACATGGCCTTAGCTTGCCCTTTACGCCTTGGAGGTGCTGGCCTGCCCTGCAGCCAGTGTATTATCTGAACGTGTATTTAGCACAGCAGGGGGCGTTATCACAGACAAGCGCATCCGCCTGTCCAGAGCCAATGTGGACAAGCTCACATTCATTAAAATGAACCAGGCATGGATCCTACAGGACTTGTCCATACCTTGTGCAGAATAGACATGTATACCGGTGTTCTGACAAAAACCGTCCAGCCATCAGATAGAGTCCAGCCCGTACTGCGCAGGCGCGTCGCTTGCACAGTACGGAGGACAAGGAGATTCACAAAATCTCCGAAGATGAACGGCGTCTGCGCCGTGAGTGCAGGTTCAAGCCCCACCATCCAAGTGGACATACAGTAGCACATAGTAACAAGGCCCCTCACGGGCTCGCTTCACTCATCATGCTTCGGGCACGGCCTCGCTTCACTCGGCTTGAACCTCAGATGGTGTGGCTTGAACCTGGACTCAACGCGCAGGCGCCGTTCGTCTTTGGAGATTTTCGAAATCCCCTTGTCCTACGTACTGAGCAAGCGCAGTACAGGGTGGACACTATCCGATGGGGGACAGAATTTGACACATCACCGGCCTTACCCAGCCATTGTTGTATTTTTTCATTGTTGGCTACCTCGTCCTCCTCCACTGCCGCTTCTACCTACACAGCCACATCCACCGCCACCTCAACCTCCTACTCCATATGGACCTCGTCCTCCTAGGTCAAGATTATAATTTTTTATTTTTTTTATTTCAAAGTATTTTATTTTCCCACTAGCTTAAATTGAATATTTTTTTCCAGAAAGGACATATTCTGGGGCATTCCCACCATATGTGTGGCATTGTGCCGTTGAGTTTCTGAGGTTCCTAATGACTTCCTGTACCTCTTCTGCTGAGAAGGGGGCCTCCAGCATATTATTTTATTTTTTTATTTTTTTTATGTTATTTTAAGTTCTTTCCCTATCCACATTTGTTTGCAGAGCACTTGCCATGCTCTTAACAACATTTTGTTGCCATTTGCAGCCCTCTAGCCCTTTCCATTACTTTTTTAGAGCCCTTTTAGTCCTCAAAAGTTCGGGTCCCCATGGACTTCAATGGGGTTTGGGGTCAAGTTCGGGTCAAGTTCGGTCGAACCCGAACATCAACTCTAATTACAATCTCAGTGTCACGTGCCATCTGTTATCAGTGTCACGTGTAATCAGTGCCAGGTATCAGTGCCATCTGTCATCAGTGTCACGTGTCATCAGTGCCACGTATTAGTGCCATCTGTCATCAGTGCCACGTATCATCAGTGCCACGTATAAGTGCCGTCTGTAATCAGTGCCACGTGTCATCAGTGCCACATATTAGTGCCATCTGTCATCAGTGTCACGTGTCATCAGTGCCACGTATTAGTGTCACCTGTCATCAGTGCCACATCAGTGTCATGTGTCATCAGTGCCATGTATCAGTGCCATCTGCCATTAGTGCCCCGTTAGTGTCACGTGTCATTGTCACGTGTCATTGTCCTGGTGCTCCAGGGCCTTCAAAAGTGTAATAGGTAGTCAACAAGTTAGATGTGTAATTTATGCTCCTAGAACACGTGATGGCTCTCCCTGCATGTTGGGCCTCTCTATGTGGCCAGGCTGTGGAAAAGTCCCACACATGTGGTATTGTAATACTCAGGAGGAGTAGCAGAATGTATTTTGGGGCGTTATTTGTGGTATACACATGTAATGTGAGAGAAATAACCTATTACAATGACAATTGTGTGGGAAAAAAAATATTCATTTTGCAAAGAATTGTGGGAAAAAATGACAACATCAAAAACCTCACCATGCAATAAAGCAGGGAAATCTATGTCCCAACGAATTAAAGGTCATAGGAACAAAACAAAAATTCCATATCTATTCCATCCTCACACAAATGAAAAACTTCTTAAGCCCAACTCTATAGCAGATGCATTCAGCGCCTACTACGCTGATCTATATAATCTTAGAAATGATCCCTCCACTCCCCAACCCTCACAAGCAAAGATCCAAGCATTTCTTGATAGCGTAAACCTCCCCTCGGTCACCCCTGAACAACTCTCCTGCCTAAATGACCCATTTACCACCACAGAAATTATATCAGCAATAGACAAACTCCCCTGTCGGAAATCCCCTGGCCCAGATGGCTTCACTGCAGAATACTTCAAAAAATGTAAACATATTCTAGCCCCCACACTATGCCAAACATTCAATGTATCAGCGAACTCTTCCTCGTTCCCTACTGATATGCTCACAGCAATGATAATTACTCTCCCCAAACCAGGTAAAGAACCCACAGCCCCAAAAAATTTCCGCCCCATCTCATTGCTCAATCTTGACTTAAAGATCTACGCCAAACTCATTGCCACTAGACTAGAAAATATCCTCCCCACCCTCATATCTCAAGACCAATCGGGTTTCACCAGGGGCCGCCAAGCCTCTGATGCAACACGCCGGATGATAAATATTATACATCACGTAGAAAATACCAAATTGCCCTCACTTCTCCTCTCCCTAGACGCCGAAAAGGCATTTGATAGGGTGCACTGGGGATATATCTCAGCAGTATTACTCAAATTTGGAATCACTGGCACCATGCACAAAGCGATAATGGCTCTTTACTCCCAACCCTCTGCCCGAGTGTTCTCAGCAGCCACTCTCTCTTCGCCATTCAAGATCACGAATGGCACGAGACAAGGCTGTCCATCATCGCCCATCATATTTAACCTAGTCATGGAACCATTAGCAGAAAGCATAAGATCCAATAAACAAATTTCTGGCGGCGTTACTTTAGCAGGTCTAGAACACAAAATAAGTCTGTTCGCTGATGACGTGATCCTCATGATTACTGATCCTGACAAATCCATTTCAGAGATCCAAAGGAAGCTAGCATGGTTTGGTGAAGTTTCATATTATAAAGCCAATGAGACTAAATCTTACATACTTAACTTGGGACTTGACTCTATCACCTGTAATCGCCTCAAACAACGCTTCCCTTACATATGGGCGGACCATAGCATAGCGTACCTGGGCATTCATTTAACCGCCTCTACAAAGTCTTTGTTCGCAGCTAACTATTTGCTGGCCCGATCTAAATTACAGACGGATCTTACCAAACTGGCGTCCTTTGAATTCTCATGGCTAGGCCGCCTGGCGGCGTTTAAAATGCTACATCTCCCCCAAATACTTTATTTCTTTCGCACGATACCCATTCCCCTGCCTCTCAACTATCTTAACTCACTTCAATCGATACTGTCCAAATTTCTCTGGAAAGACAAAAAACCGAAATGCGCCCGCTATCAATTAGCCAAACATCGAATGTATGGAGGTCTCGGTCTTGTTAGCTTCCAAGATTTTTATATGGCATCCGTTCTCACACAATCATGAGAATGGTTCTTATCATCTCCCCCTTACACAATCTGGAGGAAAATTGAATCATCCCTAGCCCAAAGCACTTCACTGTCTTCGTTGATTTTTGCCAACACTCTGGGAGCAAAACTGCCCCCCCATTGCTCACCAACGATTGTAGCAACCATAAAATCTTGGGCTAAATTCTTACAGAACACCTCAAATCACCAAGCACGAGCGGTAGTCCAAATCCCAATTGAAGCCTTACAAAGGTTGATGTTCTCAACCTCCTATTCCAAATGGAAAGACAAAGGTATTACGTACATATCCGATCTTTTTGATGGAGATAAACCCAAATCTTTCCCGACATTACAAAAAGAATACCTACTTCCCAATTTAGACGTCTTTCTACACATACGCACTCAACACTGCCTCCAATCACTCCCCTCACAAGTGTGTACACTACCCCAACCTGCTTGTATATATTTTAAGTCCGCTACCACACACCAAAAGGGCATTACTATGTTCTATAACTTGCTCCAATCCAAAACTAAATTCTCTACCTCTATCGCTCTTGTCAGATGGGAAAAGAATCTACAACAAACCTTCACCTTAGTCCAATGGGAAAAAGCTGCCCAATCGATATATAAGGCCACTAGCTGCTCCACTCTCTGGTAACTTGCATACAAACTGACATACCGTTGGTACCTGACCCCCGACAGACTGTCCAAATTCAACACAACATTGGATGGCTCCTGTTGGAGGCTATGTGGCCACCCAGGTGACCTTCTCCACACATTTTGGTCATGCCCCAAGCTCTCCCTCTTTTGGCACTCAGTTATTCGCTTGCTCTCCGAAGTGACGGGCATAACAATGGAACAACAACCATCGCTGGCACTACTTTCCTTGAACGCAGATAGAATCCCCAATCCGTCTAGATATATCATGACTCATATACTACTAGCGGCTCGCCTCAGCATTACTAGGAAATGGAAACACTTAGACCCCCCCTGCCTCCGAGAGGTGATCAATACCACACACACGAACACTTTATCCATGAAACTACTCTGACTCTACGGCACCACAGCAAAGAGTGTGTATTACATAAATGGCAACAATGGACTGACTGGTTCCAATCCGACGAATTGACTAAGACATTACATCCCTAACTCTGTTTGTTGATTATGCTGGGAAAGCTGTGTTGCACAGGAACAGGGTCTGCCCCCGCTCGAACACAGTCTAGCACCCTCTGAGGTGTTCGGACAGAGACAATTCCCTCCCCCTATCTCACTATGACTAGAAACAACGGCTCATGCTTATTTCTCTCCTTTCTTCTTCTTTTATTTTTTTTTATCTTTCTTTATTATAGCTGTGACTTATTGCTTCATGATTCTATATATGCAAAGACTTATAACATTCATTGTACGACTATTGTTACAGGTTCTACATTGTTACGCCATCTTACTTTGGCATCATTATTCTTTTCTGTTGAGATATCTATTCGTTTAAGATGTCAATGTTGTTACTATGTTCTGAAAATACAATAAAAATCTATTTTGAAAAAAAAAAAAAAAAAAACTCACCATGCCTCTTACTAAATACCTTGGAATGTCTACTTTCAAAAAAGGGGTCATTTGGGGGTTATTTGTACTTTCCTGAATTGTTAGGGTCGCAAGAAATGAGATAGGCCGCCAGTTCATCAGGTGTGATACATTTTTTATGATTTGCACCACAGCTTGTAGACTCTCTAACTTTCACAAAGACCAAATAATATCCACTAATTTGGGTTATTTTTTACCAAAGATATGTAGCAGTATAAATTGTGGCCAACATTTATGAAGAAAAATTAATAATTTACAAAATGTTAACACAGAAACAAAGAAAAATGTGTTTTTCTTCCAAATTTTCTGTCTTTTTTCATTTATAGCGCAAAAAATAAAAACCCAGAGGTGATCAAATACCACCAAAAGAAAGCTCTATGTGTAGGAAAAAAAGGACAAAAAATTCATTTGGGTACAATGTTACATGACTGACTAATTGTCATTCAAAGTGTGAGAGCGCTGAAAGCTGAAAATTGGTCTGGTCACAAGGGGGGTTTAAGTGCCCAGTTGTCAAGTGGTTAAGGCATTATTTAATTTAATTTTAAACAGTTCCATTTCCTTGCATAACATTAGTGCTGCTTATAGAAGATTGCATATGTTGCTCATTTTTATCAAGCCAAGATGCAGCCACCTTAGAGCTATCAAAAAATAAATAATTGAAAACGTGATTGGAGATCAATTGGTCCGTAATGTGTTTTTAAATCATTGTACCATCATCCCTTAAATAGTAAGTGTTTAAAGAAGGTTTGAGATATAGGATTTTATAGGTACATTATAAAGGTGTTAACTAAATTAGATACTCCGATAGACAGATTAACATTTAGAAACATAATTTTTATTTTACAAGTACAAAATGATAAAAAATGAACAAGTATGCATGTATCTATAATACAGGGTATATACACCTATCCTTATAGCAAATATAGACACTGCAAAGTTCATTGATGTGTGGTCACGTATTCAATAGATTTCTACATGTTTCGCCTGAAAGGCTTCATCAGGAAAATTGACATGATCACAAAGTTAAAATTCAAAAGGTGATTTCTTCCAAAGTTGGAACCTTAGGTGTATATCATTGAAAAGAGATATAAGAAAAATATATAAAATAATGAATATTGAATTACATACAGATGAAGAGGCAATTTACAGTTAATCAAAGGAAGACATTAGGACCTGACATATACATATTAATCAAATAGTCTTGCCCACCCCTAAAAAAAAAAATATATATAAATTTATTTACAACACCCAAACCTAGCCCACCCAAAATCCCACCTAAAGCTAGCCCACTGGCTGTCCCCAAACCATCCCAGACAGACGGGATCCCACAAGGAGAGAAAAACTACAATACTCTTGTACTACTCTAATATCGGGTCCAATGATAGATACTCTCAAGGGGTGTTATGAGGTACTAGCCCAACGTGAGCCGCAAAAACAAATATTGTCCTACAGGAATAGTGGATACTCGTAGGGAAGAGAATATTGAGCTTGGTATGATATAGAGATAAGAGTTGCATAAAGGGCATATACCTAAAGGATGGAATATACAAAAGAAGAAATATATATATATTTTTTAGATGAAATATTCTACCAAAGGGTCAAGAGAATGGAAAAAATATATGTGATGACTAAAAAGGGGTTTGTTATCCCACAATGTATGTGCTTACCGCATTATATTGTCTTTTTATGGTGAAATTATAACGCTGACTAGGAGCTCGGGAGAGTTTGTATACACCTGTCCCACATCTATTGATAGGAGAGGAGGAAATTTGTAATCATATTCAATAATGATAAATTCATAAGGTTAATAAATATTAATACTCTTCAAAAGAGCCTCTATCATCAGAAAAAGTCTCAGAGCAAAATATAGAACTTAGCTTACCTCTATTCATCAAAATAGAGAGAAGAAAATGTCAAACATTGCAGAGTCTGGATGTAGAGACCAGACCAATATCTGTAGAACCTGGTTTAATTGTAAGTCAAGTAGCGCCTGGGAAAGGACAAAGGGCTGAAGAACCCGCTAGATGCCCACCTTAAGAGGAATATATATATATAATAAAAATAAAATGGTAAGGGACTCAATAGTGTATCCAAAGTAGTGGTAAGATATCCACATTGCAAGTTTGGAAGAAGAAGCGCCATTAATTACCTCGCTTGTGTGTTCTGAAATCTCCCCGAGCTCCTGCACACCTAACAATGTGTGTGCAACTGATATACTCCCCCCCTTGGCGCCAAAATGATACAGGCGTCTGACGTCACGCCGTCATTTTTAGGGGTGGGCAAGACTATTTGATTAATATGTATATGTCAGGTCCTAATGTCTTCCTTTGATTAACTGTAAATTGCCTCTCCATCTGTATGTAATTCAATATTCATTATTTTTATATATTTTTCTTATATCTCTTTTCAATGATATACACCTAAGGTTCCAACTTTGGAAGAAATCACCTTTTGAATTTTAACTTTGTGATCATGTCAATTTTCCTAATGAAGCCTTTCAGGCGAAACATGTAGAAATCTATTGAATACGTGACCACACATCAATGAACTTTGCAGTGTCTATATTTGCTATAAGGATAGGTGTATATACCCTGTATTATAGATACATGCATACTTGTTCATTTTTTATCCTTTTGTACTTGTAAAATAAAAATTATGTTTCTAAATGTTAATCTGTCTATCGGAGTATCTAATTTAGTTAACACCTTTATAATGTACCTATAAAATCCTATATCTCAAACCTTCTTTAAACACTATCAAAAAAGAAAGTTTCCCCTCTAGATGTGATTCTTAATCTAGCAGGATCGAGCATAGCATATTGCACTTGAAGATTGTGGAGGCGCCTTTTAACATCTATAAATTCGGCTCTTTGCTTTTGAACCTCAGCAGAATAGTCTGGAAAAAAAGAAACCTTGGAGCCATTAACTTCAAAGTTGCCCTTAATACGGGCTAATGATAGAATTTTGTCTCTGTAATGGAGCATTTTTAAGATAAACTGCCTAGGAAATTTTCCTGGAGGCCTAGCAGGGATACGGTGCGCTCTCTCCATGGCATAAAAAATAGTACAATTTTGTTTATTGAAAAAACTTCCAAAAACCAGTGTTCAATAAATTCAGAGGGCTTGCCCCCTTCCAGGCGTTCAGGTATACCAAGGATTTGCACGTTATTCCTTCTGAGTCTATTCTCAAGATCAACTATGCGATTAGCATAGCGGCCAGATTGCAATCCCATTTCTTTAAACTCTCTCTGAATGAGACCCATCAGATCCTCCATAGTAGCACTCCTCCAGCCACAATCCACTCTGCTTGCCTACCCCCTCCGTTACCTCACGTGGGTCAGCATCCTCCGGTCTCTCAGACCTCATTATCTCCACCGTCTCCTCTGTCTCCAAAACTGCTGCTTCAGCCAGAGCTTAGGTAGACATAGTCGGCATACCAGGCATGCTTGACATACCATTTAAGTCCCAAGCTGCATTCCAGGTGAAGCCTTCAAACCTCGCCGCTGCTTCCTTTCCTCTGTCCTTCTGTGCTGTCTGGAGCGGGGGGCTGGTCGGCACTTTCCTGTATGCCCTTTTCTCCCACTGCTCCAATCGCTCCAGCCTCTTTGAGATGCTTCCCCATTGCTCTCGCGACTGGATGGCACTGCAGAATGCATGCTGGGTAGTATAGCAAGTAGCACAGCAAGTAGCGGATAATGGGAAAAGCCCTGGTAGATCCTTGAATATACCTCCCTATACCTCACTAATAGCCAGCTGATCTTCGGCAGGAGCACAGAGTTTCAGCGTCCTCCTCTCACATGCTCAG
Organism: Lithobates sylvaticus; assembly: GCA_028564925.1. NCBI lineage: Eukaryota > Metazoa > Chordata > Amphibia > Anura > Ranidae > Lithobates > Lithobates sylvaticus. The sequence goes on along the minus strand of CM053028.1, from coordinate 357,091,265 downwards.
CCTGCAACAACAAAATTTAATTTTAGCGCTGGTTTCAGCTCTTCCATAGATATTGGCTTTATGATGTTCTCTTCGTACTGTTTTTGTGAAAACTTCATTCGAGTTGGATGGTTCCAACTTGAGTTTATGGATGCAACAACTAGAAATATTTTTTGTAGTGTAGGGGAAAGCTAGGTTTAAGCTGGCCATAGATGTGTAAAATTTTGAATGACAATTCTTAGGAAAGGAATGCTCTAATTACGTTTGTACATTTTTCTAATCATTATTGGATCAAATCAACATTTGTTTTTGACCTCAGTTTGAGGACAAAGGATGGAATTTTTTTTCAAACAAACTAATTTCTTACAGTATATGTGGTTATCATTTATTAAAGTCCATACATTTAAAAAAAAAAAATGTAAAAGCAAATGAAATCTTTATAACAACATTTGAATGTTCTGAGAATTTTCGCACACATTTTCCTAAAAATTTTAAATAGAAATTCTTTCCATCTATGGCCAGCTTTATTCTTGTCTGTGCCTCTGTTGTTTTCCTCTCACTTTTATGTGTCAGTGAAAACATTGGTACAAGTAAAGAAAGTAAGTGGAGACTTCTCAAACTGGGCCATAGACAGCAATATAAACATAACAAGAGATGTGATATTTTTTTCCTCTTCTTCTCAAAACTAAAAGATGTACTTAGAGAAAATATGAATAACGTGCTTTAATACTGGCAAATCTTTTTAACTCACTTGTATGGATCTTTTGATTTCTTGTTATCAGATAATACTCACCAATATTTTATTGCACTACATGTTATTAGGTAAACCATATATTTTTGTAGTCAAATGTTCCTCTGAAGGGAGATGCAGAAAATGTGACATCTTAAGTAAAACATATATTTTCCTTAACACGTATAGAAATGGAACAATTATATTTGATTATAATACTCGCGGCACCCGTCTCGAGTATTACCTCTATAAAAGGTATGTCTGATTCCGCTCCACTTCCCCAGTGATTTGGGGGTGACCCAGTCCAACCAGGTTGAGATATACTTTGAGATGCTGCTCCAGGCGGTTCCTACTGACAGAAGCAAAGTAGGTTCCCTGATATCTTTGCTTTCAGAGAGAGCCTTGGTCTGGGCAAACCCTCTATGGGAGCTGCTTTTTCTCATGGTCTCTCAGATACAATCAAGGATGAGATAGCAGCCCGATATATACCCACTGAGCTGGAGAAGTTGATCACGTTTGCCATTCTCATTGACGCCAGACTCAGAGAAAGACTCTCTTTTAAGGAGTGCTTGTGGAAGCCTCCTGTACATTTGCCCCCGAGCTTTGCAGTCCCACCCTTGCCTCCCTCACCTCCCGTGCCTCCTGGTATCGAGTCGGTCAGTGAAGATGAACCCATGCACTTGGGCTTCACGCGTCTCTCTGCAGATGAGAGAACCCTTAGGAGGAGAGAGAGATTGTGCCTTCATTGTGGCCAGGCTGGTCAGTTTTTGAAGTATTGTCCTACCCTTCCAGGGAACGTCCGAACCTTGAGCCTGGGTTCACACTATAGCGAATTCGCAGGGGGGCAAAATACTGCGAATTCGCAGGACATTTGAAAACCCATTGTTTTCAATGGGGCACGTTCACACATGTCCGGTGCATGCGCACTGCGAATTGCCGAAAAACCGCAACCGTCTTTGGTGCGGTGCGGGACGGATCAGGTGCGAATTCAGGCCCATTATCTTCTATGGGCACGCATCTGATTCGCACCTGGCTTGCGTTCTGAACAGAAATTCGCAAGTTATTGTACCACCTCTTTAGGGGAAGTCCACGCCCAATTTTTGAAGAAAAAAAAACGGCATGGATTCCCCCTCCAGAGGCATACTAGGCCCTTAGGTCTGGTATGGATTTTAAGGGTACCCCCTACGCCGAAAAAATGGCGTGGGGGTCCCTCCAAAATCCATACCAGACCCTTATCCGAGCACGCAGCCTGGCAGGTCAGGAAAGGGGGTGGGGACGAGCGAGCGCCCCCCTCCTGAGCCGTACCAGGCCGCATGCCCTCAAAATGGGGGGTGGGTGCTTTGGGGAAGGGGGGCGCCCTGCGGCCCCCCACCCCAAAGCACTTTGTCCACAGGATGAGGAGGACAAGGGCCTCTTCCCGACAACCCTGGCCGTTGGTTGTCGGGGTCTGCGGGCGGGGGGCTTATCGGAATCCGGGAGCCCCCCACCCTATGTGAATGAGTATGGGGTACGATGTACCCATTCACCTAAGGTGTAAAGTGTAAAGAAAAAAAACACAATTTTTTAAAAATATTTTATTGCACTGCTCCGGGGGTCTTCTTCCACCTTCGGGGGTCTTCCGGGGTCTCTTCTGTTCTTGCCGCTGTCGTCGCCTTCTGCGCCGCCGCCTTCTTCTTCTTCAGATGTTGACTCGTCGCTCTCTCTGGCCGGAATGGCAGAGCCGCGCTGTGTTGGGACTTATATAGGGACAAGGGGGCAGGGTCACATGCTCATGTCAAATGGTGACCCCGCCCCCTATGATGTCACAGTCCCGGAGGATGCTGGGACTGTGACATCATATGTGGGCGGGGTCACCATGTGACATGAGCATGTGACCCTGCCCCCTTGTCCCTATATAAGTCCCAACACAGCGCGGCTCTGCCATTCCGGCCAGAGAGAGCGACGAGTCAACATCTGAAGAAGAAGAAGAAGAAGAAAAAGAAGAAGAAGGCGGCGCAGAAGGCGACGACATCGGCAAGAACAGAAGAGACCCCGGAAGACCCCCGAAGGCGTATCGAGACCCCCAGACGACGGCGGCGATGAAGAAGAAGAAAGCCGGGCTTCTCCGCTCGGTAAAAGAGCTAGGTAAAATAGCGTTTTCTTGGCTTTGCCTGCTATTATTGGAAGTTTATTCGTAACTTCTCGTCTCTGGTCAAGCCCCTGACTGATATGACCAGAAAGGACGGTAACCCACAGAATTGGTCTCTGGGGTCCATTAAAGTGGATGTAAACCTAATGGTGACATAATGTAGAGAATAAGATTTACTTTCATTTGAGCCCAGTCTTGCCACACAGATTTACTCAAGGCCTGAGAAATCCTTTTTTATTGTTTAGTTAGAGAATTCTTGACAAAGCCTTGAAAACTTTGTCAAAAACGCCCCCTTGCTGTGAGTGACAGATGATTTACATATCATGCACTAGCCTGAGAGACAAGGCACATGCTGTGTAAAAAGTTCACAATTCACATCCCCCTCCCCTCCAGCTCTCCTAGGATTGGCCGTTACTGTGTTTTGACTGGATGTTTCTCATCATGGGATGCAGTAAAGAGTCAGCAGACTATAGACAGACAAGGGATTTAGGGGAGATGTATGTAGTCAGAGCTGGGCAGAGTAGAACATCCAGTGATCTGATGATTGTTATATTGCAGTGTGTGTGTCTGAGGTCACCTGATCACAGATAACATTCCTTTCCTGTCGCATCATGGCAGCATATACCTTGGGTTGTGACTCCGCCTCAACAACCTGATAGGACCACATAACTATAAAATGGTGATACGGCCCCCACCCCATTCTCTTATTTTTCCTCACCTGTTGGGACACACGGACATCACCCCCTTACCGCTTCGCCCCAGCCAGGTTCTAGCCTCTCCTGGTTTGGAAGTCCTTGCCGGTACAGCCTCTAAAGGAAGCTAAATGGAAGGAACCCCACTCTGGTGATCTCAGGGGTATCGTATCATTTTCTCTGTTATTATTTACCTTTTGCCGGACTGCCTCTATGTAGAACCTTAAATAGGTTTAAAGCACTATGATGACTGCCTACGTGTAAAACCTTAAACAGGTTTAAAGCACTATTTTAAAACGGTAAATAAAATTATTAATTGCAAGTTCATTAAAATCCTATCACCATTTAGCAGCGCTCATCTGGGTGATTCTTATTACCAGAAACAAATTATATATATACACTAGTATTTAAAAAACAGCATATATATAAAATCAACAATATTGTGCTGTGGGGATCATATACCACTTATCACAGGCAATCTGATATGACAATGCATTAATATCTCGATATAAGTGAGTATAAAGTCCATATATTATAAGACAAGTGAAGACAGGGATGTTATCTGCTTGTTATGCTTCCACCAATTTTCTTCACCCGTGCGTGTTCCACACTCCCCTCTGGTTTAAAGCACTGCGATGACTGCCGTTGTGTAAAACCTTAAATAGGTTTAAAGCACCATGTCGACTGCCCCTGTGTAGAACCTTAAATAGGTTTAAAGCACCACCATACTCCTGGCCTCTGTGTAAAGCCTTAAACAGGCTTAAAGCACCTTTCTATCATGCCTATGTGTGTCAGGGCAAACACACACTCCAACATATGCTTAAGCCTTAAATAGGCTTTTTACTGTGCAGTGGTCTCCCCCCTCTCTTCTGTTTTAAAAAAAAGAAAAAAACGCTGTTTACCTGCAGCGCCGCTGGGCCCTGTAGTCCTTCTCTCTCCACTTCAGGTGCGCCGAGCGTCCTGGCGCTTCCGCGCATGCGCAGTGCGGTCTGCTCGGGCGGCCTGAGGTTCTTGCCAATTTCCAAAATGGCCCCGGCGGCTGCGCGGCGCTACTGCGCATGCGCGGGCGTGACGCTCGCCCGGCGCCAAATTTAAAAAGGGAAAAAATTCCCTTTTCATCCCACAGGCTCTGCAGCACCCAGGAATCCCGTTTTTTCGCTACTGCAGACCACCCTCAGCCTACTCCTCACCAGGTAAGTGCCTTACATGGTTTTGCACATACCCCCCCCCCCCCCTTTTACCCTACCTTTCTTCTTCTGTCTTCCAGGCTGTCTATCTCCCTTCCTCATGGAGACCACTGCCCCAGCAGATCACCGCCAGACCAATAGGTAAGGGGGGAGGACGGATTGGTAAGTAAAAAAAAAAAAAAAAAGAGAGCTGAGGTCACTCATGCTACCTAAATAGTCAGCCCTGTCAGGTCCTCAAGATCCTCCAAGTCTGGACGTAGAGGGTCCTCGCGGGGAAGGAGCCGCTCAGGCCACAGACGGAGCCGTTCAGGTCGGAGCAGGAGAAGTCGCTCGGGTCATAGAAGTCGCAGAGGTAGTCGCTCCAGATCCTATTCTCGACGCAGTCGCTCCCGCCGCAGAAGATCACCTGCGCACAGACACCACTCAGCGACACGCTCCAGGCCCGCTGCCAACACCTGCTGGGTGTGCGGGGCCGCCGCCCTCCCGGATAAACTGGCCTGCCGCAGGTGCCTCGAGGAGGCCACCAGAGGGGACCAGGACCCCAGAGAACCGACAGGGGCACTAACCCCACAGCCCGCTCCAGACGTGGATGCATCCACAAGAAGCGCCTCTCCTGCCCCCCCGAGTACATCAAGGGAGCAGGACTCCCAGTCAGACGAGAACGAATTGGAGGCATCAGCAGGCTTTGACTTCTCCCTTATTGAACCCTTCGTGAGGTCTGTGAAGGAGGCTATTAACTGGGATGAGCCCCAGGAGATCCAGCAAAAGCGGAAGAAATACTTCCCCAACCTCAGACGGGATCCGGAGGCCTTCCCCTTCATCGAGGAGCTTGATGATCTCATTAGGGAGGAATGGCAGAGGCCTGATAAAAAATCAAGTCTCAACAATAGGCTTGCCAAATTATACCCCCTTAAGGAGCCCAAGGTGAAACCTCTGGTGACCCCGCCTGTAGTAGACGCATCCCTCATGCGTCTGGCCAGGCACGTGACACTCCCTATCGAGGACGCCGTGACCTTCAGAGACGTCCTAGATAGGAAGATCGACACGGATCTGAAGAGAACCTATCTAGCGGCAGGAGGCGCATGTAGGCCGGCAGTGGCCCTCGTGGCCGTGGGGAAAGCCATCTCCAGCTGGTCGGCCAGCGCCGAAAAACTTATTTCAGAAGGAGCAGACCAGGACAAACTAGTCAAGGCCCTGCAGGAGCTAAGCCTGGCAGGAGACTTTGTGGCAGAGGCCTCTGTTGATGTGATAAAGTCTACATCCAGGGCCATGCTGTCCTCCGTCATGGCCAGACGGGCACTCTGGCTAAAGCCGTGGGCGGCCGACCCGGCTTCCAAGTCTAACTGGTGCCGCATTCTTTACGACGGCGAAAACCTTTTCGGGGCAAAGCTAGATTCAGCCATTTCCTGGCGGGAAATCAGGGCTCATCCCCTCAGACAGGAGGCCCAAACAGCAGAGGCCTCCTCCCTTTAGACAAAATCTCCCCGACAAGTACAGGGACGCCAAGGCCTACAGGCCTGACAGAGAGTATAGGAGGAACTGGAAGAACCCTCAGACTTCCTTCTCGAGGTTCCAGAAACCCAAGACTTCTGCGTCCACCGACCAGAAGCCTTTTTGAAGGTGCGCCCGCCCAGCCAGCAGTAGTAGGAGCCAGGCTCCTAAGATTCAGGCTGCTCTGGGCGGAAACCATAAGAGACCCCTGGACGGTGGCCACCGTCCGGTTCGGGCACAGGTGGTCATTAAGGGGACGCCCCCCCGGGGGATCATTTTTGCCCGACCAGGCTCCCATCCTCTCGAGAAAAAAGGATGCTGTTGTTAGAATACGTCCAGGAGCTACTCCAGAAAAAAGCAGTAGTAGAGGTGCCCCGACCACAAAGAGGTCAGGGGTTTTACTCCCCACTGTTCCTGGTCAGAAAAAAATCTGGGGACTTGCGCCCTGTCCTGGACCTAAAGATCCTCAATCATTCCATCCGGGTGGAATCCTTCAAGATGGAGAGCCTACAATCGATCCTCCAGGCCATAAACCTGGAGGACTGGATGCTGTCCAGGATGCCTACCTGCATATCCCCATCCATATAGCCTTTCAGAAGTTTCTCCGGTTCTCAATAGATCACCACCATTACCAGTTCCGAAGCCTCCCGTTCGGAATCTCCACCGCCCCCAGGACATTCACGAAGGTCCTTCTTCCGGTCATCGCTTCCCTGAGGGAGAGAGGTCTAAGGGTCCACCACTATCTGGACAACATTCTCCTCCTCTCGAACAGCCAGGAGTCCCTCATACAGCACAGGGAGATCCTAGTCTCCACGCTACAGGGCCTGGGATGGCTCATCAACTGGAGGAAGAGCAACGCTCAGCCCACCCAGAGGATGGTCTTCCTGGGAGCCCTACTAGACACCCGGCAAAACTCCATACAGCTACCCCCAGAGAAGGTCCCTCCTCTGGACAGGAAAGTGAGGAAGGCAATTTCAACAACTCCCTTATCAGCCAGAGTGTGCCTCAGCCTCCTAGGTTCCCTGTCAGCAACCATCCCGATGGTCCAGTGGGCACAGTGGAACGCGAGACCCCTTCAGATCTCGTTCCTTCTCCAATGGGACGGCTCATCCATGTCCCAATTAATCCATATCACTCGGGAAGTCCAGCGATCTCTAGAGTGGTGGACTCGTCCCCACAATCTGAACAAATACAGACACATTGTCTCTCCCCCTCTAGAAGTCGTTACCTCAGACGCCAGTCTGGAAGGATGGAGGGCTCACTACCTTCAGCATGCAGCACAGGGCCGCTGGCCGTTCAGAGCATGGGACCTGGTCTCCAATGTTCTGGAGATGAGGGCAGCCTTCCAGGCCCTTCTAGCCTTCAGTCCTCTTCTGAGAGGGAAACAGGTCCTCTTAAAAATGGACAACAAGGTAGCTTTTGCCTATATCAACAGACAGGGGGCACCAGGAGCTCCACCATGCTGCAGGAGGTGCGCCCTGTGATGGAATGGGCACAACAGAACCTTCTGGATCTGAGGGCAGCCTACATTCCGGGCGCCGAGAACATATTGGCAGACTCTCTCAGCAGGGATTTCATCTCGAACAACGAGTGGTCCCTGAGCCCTCAAGCTTTCTCCCTCATTGTCCAAGCCTGGGGTCTCCCCGACATAGACCTGGCCGCGACCCCAGCAAACGCGAAATGCCGGAGGTTTCTGTCGAGGGCCTCCTTCCCCGCAGCAGAGGGTACAGACTGTCTCCAACACCCCTTGGAGTTTCACCTGGGCTACATTTTCCCCCTGACCCCCCTGATAGCGAGATTCCTCCTGAAACTCAAGAGGACAACAGCATTAGTAGTGGCCGTAATACCATTCTGGCCCATGAGGCCGTGGTTCACCACCCTCCTACAGCTGAACACGGCAGACCCTCTCCCCCTCCCGTTATCAGCCGATCTGCTTTCTCAAGGTCAGCTGCTCCACCCCAACCCGGGGAAGCTACACCTGATGGCCTGGAGACTGAGAGGGCTAGGTATTTAGACCATGGCTGTTCCCAGAGGGTAATCAATACTCTGCTCCAAGCCAGAAAACCCACCACGAACACTACCTACCGAAGGGTGTGGGAGAAGTTCGTTTCCTTCGCCCGTCAAGAAGGCTGGAACCCATCCTCCCTACTGACATCCCAGGTCCTAGAGTTCCTGCAGTCGGGTCTGGACAAGGGTCTCGGCTCCAGCACTCTGAAGGTGCAGGTCTCAGCCCTATCCGCCCTGACCGGGGTTAGGTGGGCGCAGGACCCTCTCATCATCCAGTTTCAGAGAGCATGCCGCAAGTTAAGACCACCCAGGAAGCCTTCATTTCCGGCCTGGGATCTATCGGTCATTCTGGAAGCCCTATTCAAAGAACCCTTCTTCCCACTAGAGAACATCTCCCTTTGGGATCTCACACTAAAAGTTACCTTTCTGATAGCGATAACTTCAGCAAGAAGGGTCTCTGAGATACAAGCCTTACTAGCCAAAGATCCCTACCTGGTCATATACCCGGACAGGGTAATCCTGAGACCATCGGACCGCCTGATTCCCAGGGTATCCTCATCCTTTCATTTCAATCAGGAGATTAGCCTACCGGCACTTACCATAGACCAGGACGATCCCCACCCCCTGGACGTCAAGAGCAACATCCTGGCCTACCTTTCAGCTTCCAAATCCATCAGGAAGTCGGAAAACCTGCTGATTATCCCTCATGGCTTCAGGAAAGGCTATAGAGTGGATTCTGCATGCCTAACAACTACAGATTTCGGAAAATCCGTTATCCGAGCCAATTCCTCTATTCCTTGTCAATAAACTTATCTTGCTTGCATATTCCCACCCAGTCTGCGAGTTACTCCCCAAGGTATATGCTGCCATGATGCGACAGGAAAACGCAAAATTGTATACTTACCTTTCCGTAATTTTCCTTTCCTGTCGCATCTTCATGACAGCATACTTTGCCCACCCTTTTTTTTTTTCCGTTTTAGAAGGTGATTGATATGTACAGAGAATACTGGGGCGGGGGCCGAATCACCATTTTATAGTTATGTGGTCCTATCAGGTTGTGGAGGCGGAGTCACAACCCAAGGTATATGCTGCCATGAAGATGCGACAGGAAAGGAAAATTACGGAAAGGTAAGTATACAATTTTCCGTTTTCCATCTCTGGGGGGAGGGGTGGATTTCTCACTTTTTATAATTACACCCAGTAAGGCTGAATGATCTTAGGACCAGTTCACACCAGTGTGCTGTGGGATATTGCATGTGATTCCCACCGCACTGCAGTGCAAATCACATGCGATGTCCGTGCAGTGCGATTTCAGCCATACAGATAGTATGTGTGATATCACACCGCATTCGGACAAAAATCGCACAAGACCCTTTTTTTGATCCGCACCAGAATCGCATGGGTGTTCACACCTATGCGATCCATTTCATGTCCGAACTGTCAGTTCGCAGTGCGATATGCGAGCTGAAATGGGGGTGTCGTTAACATTGTATGACACTCCCCAGCAATTCGCATATGGCAGTGTGAACTGCTGTGCGAGTCGGATGCGATGTGGGAACTCGTAGTGGATTCGCAGGGTTCCCGCATCGCACCAGTGTGAACCAAGCCTTGGTGGGAGCAGTCAGGTGACATTTGTAGGCTGTATGCTTTTAGGCTCAGTTCACACTGGTGCTGACAAGACAAAATGTTTTTTTTTTGTTTTTATTTTTATTGCATTTTAGTGTAAATATGAGACCAGAGCACCTTCTTCTACATGTTTGCGTTGTCCCACACATGGCTTCTTGCAAAGTGCAAATGGGACTTCTTATGGCTTTCTTTTAACAATGGCTTTCTTCTTGCCACTCTTCGATAAAGGCCAGATTTGTGGAGTGCATGACTAATAGTTGTCCTGTGGACAGATTCTCCCACCTGAGCTGTGGATCTCTGCAGCTCCTCCAGAGTTACCATGGGCCTCTTGGCTGCTTTGCTGATTAATGCTCTCCTTATCCGGCCTGTCAATTTAGGTGGACAGCAATGTCTTGGTAGGTTTGCAGTTGTGCCATACTCCATTTTCGGATGATGGATTGAACAGTACTCTGTGGGATGTTCAAAGCTTGGGATATTTTTTTTATAACCTAACCCTGCTTTGAACTTCTCCACAAGTTTATCCCTGACCTGTCTGGTGTGTTCCTTGGCCTTCATGATACTTTTGTTCACTAAGGTTCTCTAATAAACATCTGAGGGCTTTACAGAACAGCTGTATTTATACTGAGATTAAATTACACACAGGTGGACTCTATTTACTAATTTGGTGACTTCTGAAGGCAATTGGTTCCATTAGATTTTCGTTAGGGATGTCATAGTAAAGTGGCTGCCACACTTTTCAGATATTTATTTTTAAACAATTTTCTAAACCATTTCTCATTTCCCTTCCACTTCACAATTATGTTCCATTTTGTATTGGTCTATTACATTAAATACCAACAAAATACATTTACGTTTTTGGTTGGAACATGACAAAATGTGGAAAGGGGTATGAATACTTTCAAGGCTCTGTATACTGTATATACTGTATATATAAATATTTTTATAGTAAAATATTCAAAGACTGCTGCACTCCCATAGTTCCAATTTAGCTTTTTATTTCTTCAAAATAAATACATATCCATTATGGTTCAAAAGCTTGCGCTGGAGGGACACCATGTTGGCATTGTATACTATGGATATGTATTTATTTTGAAGAAATAAAAAGCTAAATTGAAAGTACAGGAATGTGACAGCCTTTGAATGTTTTACTATGCTTTTAGACTTTTTTTTTGTTATGTTTTAGGTACTCTATATGCAAGTACCCGGTAAATAAGGGTCTCTACGTCTGATCTTCTTGAATACTTGCAAACAATTTGAGTGTTGACTGTCTACAAAGAAATGTTCTTTCATCTCCTACAAGGATAAATAGGTCATTATCTCAGTGTCTATATTAGAGATCAGGTCAAAGTGGAGCACAAGGTCCATGCTGCTCTTTCATGCCACTACTTACAACCAATCTAGCACCTTCTCTTTCTTTGCCATTGATTTCCTTGATACTGATTATTGTTGGTGCTTCCATATGCTTTCAGGGCCCATTAAGCAGGAGGAAGAAATTATGTACTATAGTTCTATAGCTGAAATGTTTTTTGAAGTTTTGCGAAGGATTCTTTAGGGCTCAGAAGTAAACTTTCTGATCCTAAACATATTATGAATATCTTTATTATTCAGTTTGATGTATGATTTTCAAAACAGTCTAAAGATTCTAAATAATTTACAATGAAATGATTTCAATCTGTAGCATTTCCTATAACTTCAAATAAAGTAAGTTGACAGGAAAATAAAGTTATGTCAGTACACATATAGGTTTCTTTCTGAAATTTGTAATAATATGTCAGTAAAGTATGTAATAAATATAAACAGATGAGCTATCGTACAGATGGAACAGCTGTAATTATACCCTGATCAAAGAGTGGAATCTTGACCAGCTAGTAATTTGGCACAACATGACAGCCAACATCTGCATTTCTGGAGACTAAAAATCATATCTAAAATATTTATGAGGTGTAAATCACAGAGCTGTCACGTAAGATCAAGCACATTGAAAAGAAATACCTAATTTATTACAGTAGAAATATTATTCAACTAGCATGATCTTACTAATCTGAATACCATTTAAAAGTTATTCAGACATTCCTATTCAAACAGGTAGTGTAGTAGGTCATTTTACACAGCAGTTAAAGCAGGAATTCCAGCTAAAATGCAAGGCGGGCCATCTCACTTTTGGAAACACAGCATAAAATAAAGTAAAAATACAGTGGGGGTAGAAAGCATGGTTACCTTTCCCCCAACTTCCACCAGGGCCAAGGTGAGGGAGGTGTTATCCACCATCCAGCGAGATCTGGGAAATCAAGTATTTAAAGTAATAGCTAAGAACCCACATAGATGGTCCCAGCACTGTGCTGCTGTGTCTTCTTGTGAGATTGGAAGTATTCACCATTACCCAGGATGTTGTTCATAGAAGGATGATGTCCATCATGCACCATCAAAATGGAGGATAGGTAAGTATATTTTCTGTCATTAACACCCTTAAAGCAGAACTTTGCCTGAAACCTCACTCTTCCTCCTTTTCCCCCCTCCTCTCCCATAATTGTGAAAAAAATTCACGGAACAAGCACCTATTTCTGACAGGTACCCACTTCAACTTCTGCTCTCCTTGCCTAAGAAAATAGAGAAGAATTATGCCCCCCACCCTGCTTGCAACCTCCTGGGACAGACCACATGTCCCAGAAGACTGAGGAACGATTGTGAAAGCACAGCACGTCTTGCACATATAGAAAGCTGGCTGTGAAACACTAGGAAGTCACAGTTGGATTCTCACAAGCAAGATGGCAGTGCCAGGGACTTGAAGACCGGTAAAAAACTTACCCAGCTGATGACAGCGCTGGATTGCTGTGCTGGGCTGTTTCTATCCGTATATTAAAAGTCAGCAGGTACAGCATTTGTAGCTGCTGACTTTTTTTTTTTATACTTGACCAGCGCTCCACTTTAAGTTCTTTTTTAAAGTGTATGCTGAATTTTATTAAGGGGAAATGTCCTCTTTAGTATAGCAACTGATCTGATTCTGCCCCACCTATACTTTTGTTGTATTAAACTGTTACTATTATTCTGATGCATGCTGACAACTAGTGGTGGTTTTGGATCACTACAACTTGTTTACTGTGTGTGATTATGTGATTTGGTTTCTCTGACTGTCCTTCCTCATGTTTAGGGTGAATTAGTTCAGTTTTAGTTAGACCCTCCCTGCTTCTTTCGTGTTCCCTCAGTCAGTGTTAGCTCCTCACAGAGATTGGGCTTAGAAGCTTTCTGTGTCTTATTGAAGCATTAAGCTTCCTGTGGATGGTAGGTGACCATACTGTCAAGCAATTCTTTTGTAGGCTGATCCTCTTGCCTGTACCACTGGGGCCTCTTTATATACTTGAATTTCCAGCTAGGGCAAGAGAAAACTTAGAAATGTGTGAAGCAATCAGCGCAAACCCAAACAAAAAATAAAATAAAATAAATAATTAGTGCAAGCTGAACACAAAAAGGCCAATCACGAATCCTTTGAAATGCAATGTAAAAAGTGAGAAAAGTGCAGCGCATCAAACAAAAAATGAATGAAATTAAATTGATGTGAAACTCAATATAAACAATAAATCAATTGACAAAAGTTCATATCTTGTCAATGCAAGACAATATGATTAAAGTGAATAACTGATTGTAGAGTAACACCCAGGTGACCGTAGATCATCATTCAAATATTTCTTAAAGTGATGTCCTCCACCGAAAATAGATGAAATACTCTTACCAGATGTGCAACGCACATACGCATAAAATCAATAGGGAATGAGGTGTGTGGTTCCAAGCCCGGCCGACTCCAATCTGGGAAATAACCAACCAGCAGGAAAGATCTTGTGGCAGATTTTTACTCCATGCATCAGGCAAATCAATGGTAGACGGCATGGATCCAAACGATAAAATTCTCCAACATAAAATAATAATAGAGGGGGGGACACTCTAAGTGTAGACTGTTTGGTATTTTTATTATAAAACTGGTAATTAAAAAATACAACCTTAAAGAAAATCGATTGGTTGTATCAGCAATAAGGCTAATATATAATAGCCACAAGATAGAAACAATAAAGGAAGTCCAGTAAATTATACAGCCATAAGAAAGCTTATTGTATAGGTCTGGCGTGCACAGCTGATAGCTGCAAAAGCGGAACAAATGCTTTTTTTAAAATCCCGCACTGCAGGCATACAAAGATCACGGTCAAGATAAAACTTAGCCCCTGCCCATTCCCAATGCAGCATTCAGGATATTAGTGGCCTAAAAGATATATTTTTTAAAGGTGTAATTTTTTTTTTTTTTTACTACACAAACAAACAAGTATATAGGTATACATTTGAGTGAACATTGCTCAGATCTTAAAGTGGTGTTGCCACCAAAAAAAAAAAAATTGCCTTGAAAATCATAAAAAAAAAGAAAAAAAAATAATTGGAAAAAAAACTTTTTTTCCTCACCTCTAAATGCCTGTTGCTAGGGGGTCCCTCGTAGTCTGCTACCTTCATTGCCCGGGCAATGACGTCACTTCCCCTAGGCGCCGCACAGTCATCTGGGACCTGTCATGTGTCCCAGATGAGTGAGCATCGAATCACGGCGCACAGCGCCGCTCCCGCATGCGCAGTGGGTGCCCTTGCCCAGGTGGTTGTGGGGGTATGCGGGTGGGGGGCTTATCGGAATCTGAAAGCCCCCTTTAACAATGGGACCCCCAGATCCCGGCCCCCTATGTGAATTGGTAACATTGTACCCCTACCATTTCACAAAAAAAGTGTAAAAAAAAGTTAAAAAGACAATTTTTATTTAAATTAAAACTTTTGGTTCGGGGGTTCCCCTTAATATTCATACCAGACCCAAAGGGCCTGGTAATGGACTGGGAGGAAACCCATGCCCTTTATTTTCAATGAGTTTTATCTATATTGCCGATATTCAAAGGAATATTTCATTTTTATTGTTTCACTTTAAGGATTAAAAAAATCACTGCTCCCAAAAAAAACTGCAGTTTTTAAAAAATTGTTTTGCATCGCTACATGTCCCCTGGGGCAGAACACAGGTCCCCAAACACTTTTTATGACAATAACTTGCATATAAGCATTTAAAATTAGCACTTTTGATTTTTCATGTTAGTGTCCCATAGACTTTAACGGTGTTCGTGTGTTCTTCTGAATTTTTTGCCTGTTCGGTATGTTCTGGTGCGAACCAAACCGGGGGGTGTCGGCGGATTTTTCCCCAAACACCGCATAATGTTCGGTTTTCGCAGAAAATCCGAACAACCAAAGTTCGGCCCGAACTTATGCTCAGAACGAACAGTTCGCCCATCCCTTCCTCAGACATCATATTAAGCATAGCCGACCAAACCAGACATAAATCAATGCGTGACAGTGTACCGTGAGAATCAGATTAGCATCAGTATTCCCTGACATCCGTATGCTTCCACCTCCAGGCCTCCACCAGGTCAAATTGAGTCAGAAAGGCACCTAAGGGCATGGGTGGGGGGGGGGGGGGGGTGATGTAGAACATCAGAACCTGTCAATGGAGCTGTCGAGGACTGTGCTGTAATCACCAGCTATCAGTAAAGAGCCCTCTGAAATTTCCAGGATTGTGCCCATTACTCGCTCAAAGAATTGTTTAGTGAAAGGTGGTGGAACATGCAGTCTAGTTATTGTGTACAGTTTACCGAGTTCAAGCACTAAAATTACAAAGCAGCCACCCGGATCTAATTTGATGTGTTTGATAGTGACAGGAGCTGATTTGGCTATAAGGATAGACGTACCGCTAGCATGTGTAATATGTGGAGTGAATGGCATATGCTATTTTTGCTCTTTTAAGGAGCCCTGTAGATGGGTTTCCTGGAGAAGGATCACATGCAGATATGTCTTGTCAGATATTCAAACATCAGTGATCCTATCACTTTGGGGTTTAGCCCCATAAGCCCCATAACATTCCAAGAAATCAAGCGTAATTTAGCCATAAGCAAGTAGTAAACACAGTCATCAATACACATCTTTCACAGAACATCAGAAAGACCATACTGCAAGATCTATACACCCTGAGAGGTACAAGGAAATTTGCATAGCTTATACATGGTAGGAAGCAATGTGTCCTTTGCAGATATGAACTGGATACCAAGATGGCCAACCAGGCTGGTGAGCATGACAAAAAAAAACAGTCCCAAGACATTCAAAGCCACCCTAACCCTCCCAGATCCCAAACCCAAACACATGAGAGCTTTGTTCCTAAAACCAAAACTGCAAAGCAGGGGGGTCATGGTACAGTCCCACAACCAACAAACCAGAAGTAGTGGAAAGAAGTCCGCAGCAATGGGCTTCCAACCGTGTCCGCACAAAACAAAATATGTTGATCCTAGATAAAGTGTTCCAGGGTGGCAGAAAAATCGAATAAAATGAAAAAAGGGGGGAGGACCAGGACGTGGTGGCAATAGTCATCCAGGACAGAGAACGCCAAGGCAATATATGGCAATGTGTCGGAAAGTGTCCCCAGCTTCTTGTGGATAGGAGTGAAAAAGAGGATTGGAAGGCATTGTGGTGTTCTCTTTCCCCCCCGGTAACAAGTGGGGGGTTTCAAACAGGAGGTAGAGAGACCTATTGCAGGACTTTCACAGTCAGCGAGGAGGAGATCTCCGGTTCTGGTTTCATGGATCCGGAGGCCCTAGGGTATCCGCCCAGTGCATTGCATCCTTAGGATCTGTAAAAAAGTAGGCCTTGCCCTGGTGAAGGATCTGCAGCGGCGCAGAATACAGCAAGCTGTAAGGCAATTGGAGATCCCTCAGCCTTCTTTGGATGGCCAGGAAGGTAGCCCTCTGTTTTTGTGTAGCTACTGAGAAATCTGGGAAAATGGTGATTCCATTACCATTAAAGGATACACAGCCTTTTTCTCGGGCAGCCCTGAGAACTGCCTCTCTGTCCCTGAAGTGCAGTAGTTTAATAAGCATGGCACGTGGTGGGGCCCCAGAGGGCAGGGGAGTAAAGGAACTCTATGAGCTTGTTCAATGGTGAACAATGGTGAAAAAGTGGAGGCGCCAAAAGTGGATGTCAGCCATCGCTCCATGAAATCCTCAGGGGCCCTGCCCTCTGAACCCTCCGGGAACCCCAGGAAGCGCAGATTATTACGCCTAAGGCGATCTTCCATGTCAGTAAGCTTGTCAGCAGTGTAGCCCTGAGCTTGACGCAGCTCTCTAACAGAGGCCTGTAAGGGACGTGTCTTGTCCTCCAGCTCTCCTATTCGTTGTTCAGCATAAGTCACTCTGTGATGGAAATTGTGTACATCCTGTTTCAGGAAGGATCAGTCAGTTTTAATGGAGTCTATTTGCGTGGTGAGGGAAGCATGGCTGTGCTGAATGGCCTCCATAATCTGTGCCAGGGTCGGCTCTGCAGGGCTTGTGTCAGCATTCCCTACATTAGGGGTAGCAGGACCTGGGTCCTCAGAAGGGGAGAATAGGAGAGGGTCATTCATGGAGGCATCGGCGGCGGGAATCCCGGTGTGTCCTCCATAGGTGGGCTGTATTTGACCATCGCCTGGTGGGCTGTGGAGGCAGAAGGGGCCCCTAAAGAGCAGTCGGTCTGCAGGATCAGGTAAGGATGTGTGTGGTGTGGACAGAGCTCAGTCACATCCCGGCCGTTGGCCACGCCCATGGCCTAAAAGATATTAGGTGCTTGGGAGGGTGGGGGTAAAGCTTACCAAACTTTAGAAAGTCTGTATTTTCCCCTGAAGTTCTGTGTCTTATGTAAGGAAACGTAAGAAGTGTAGAGTTACCCTTTAAGATTTAATAGTATTGTACAAAGATGTTTTTCTGTTTTTCTGAAGAAACTCATTGTACACTGTTTATCTCACACTCACACATTCCCATAACAAGTTTTAGTTCTCATGGCAAGTTTGCTTCTAGTGGCGGGTCTGTTTCCCATAATAAGTTTGAGTTTGCTGTTTTGTACTATTACCAAAACATACTGGGAATCTTATCAAGGACATATATTGCGTGAGACATTTTTAGAGTAAATATGATGTTGAGTCTGAAGGAAGAAATATTATGAATCTTGCAGATCAATATTGAATTGTATAACAAAATGCTTAAATGCTTGAATGTGATTGGTTGTTCAATTGCGTTCTTCCCCCTTTTTGTGTATTGTATATGCTCTGTGAAGCGGGAAGTAAAAGCATTCTTTTTTCAACCACACACGGTGTATGGTGTCTTTTTTTTTCCTGTCCGGACAGTCAAGGGGGGAAAAGAGAGTTTTCCATTGACAGTCAAAGTCCAGTTGAGGGAAAGAGGAGCTGATGCAGAGGACAATACAGGAAACCTAACAGATGGTACCAGAAGTGGGGTACATTACAGGTAAGCTTTCTTTAAAATTACTTTTTCAAAGTATTTTTGAACAGCTTACTCTGTCACTGTTATAACCCGTTGCATTATAGAACTCAAGGCATAATTGATTAATTTAATTTAATTAGCTTGCCTGAGAGATAGGGACATTAAACAGGAATTCCAGGAGAATTATAGCACAGCTCACTCATAAATTGGGATAACTGATGAGTACCAGGATCCCACAAATTGGGACAACTGACGAGGTGTACCAGTATCCCGGGTATTAATATAAAAGAACGATCCCAGGTATCAAAATATAGGGGACAAGGATACCTGCTAAAATTGCCCAGTATCCCTCCCATATATTGTATTAATACCATACCATAGCAGGTTGAAAACCTTGTTTTTAACAAGAAGGACTGGTCATTGGAAACCTTTAATTTATTTTAATGCCATATTTGAAATAATGTCTAAGTGTTTTTGGCAGGACGCTGCCCATAGTATTTAACAAGCCTATTATTTAACAAGCCTATTATTTGTGTATAAGGGATCAAATACTTATTTGGTTACTAGTATTCCCGGAGGTTATTACCAGGTTTAATATACATAATAGTTTTGTGTTCCAGGAGGGTCTTTGATACATCGTGACAACAGGGACGGTGTAACATTTTTCAGGGGTAATAAATGGATTGGTGAGGCTAACTTTTGATCAAAACATGTTATGTAAATAATTCCTTTTGCCACTTACATCTTTTGCGCAGGGGAAGTCAGGTGCAAATTTTGGATGTTTTGGCGTTTTGCCAACAAGGGTTCAAATGCTAATATCTCACCAACCATAATGGATAGTGGGGAATTGTTTGCAGCATGAGTATTACAGCAATTGAAAGTACTGTTTAAACCTGTTGGCACTTTGCCAAGAAATTTGAAATATAAATAAAAATTGTTTGGTTATTAGAATAAGGAAAGTAATAACGTACAAAGCTTGCTTATAAGCAGGCCAGAGGGAGTGTTATTTTGGCATTTTGCCAAGAAATAAAACTTTTAAATTTCAAGAAGCTTTAACTGTTAAAGGTGTCATAGGTACTATTGAAGTGAAACGGGTAAAGAACTTTTGTGGCTTGTCCTAAGTCATTAACTGTATCTTCTGCAGCTGATGTGTATAAATAGAGTTATAATATAAGATAAAGTATAAGAATTGTAAACATGGGAAATCTGCCGGGAAAGGGAGGTTCGGAAGGTAAGCCGGATCAGCCCACTCCTTTAGATTTTGTGTCTGGAAACTATGGAACATATTATACTGAACCCTTCTGGAAAAACATATTGACCAGAGCACATGCTCTACAAATTGCGGGGCTAAGTGAGTGCGGACCATATTCTGCAGAGGAATGGGAAGAAGTCACAAAAATTTGTGGCCAACATAAGCAGTATAATTATCCACTGTTTCCTTATGATAAAGAATATATAACTGAATGTTATAAAATGTGGTGTAAAGCATTGAAAGATTATAAAAAGCAATATCCTTCCCCAACACAACAAGGCCTCTCCCTGCAACCCCAACAAAACAGCCAAAACCAACACCCGCCTGGCCGCCGCCGAACGCAACCAGAATCTAACCGTCCTGTAGTCAAGGCGGCCTGGCCCCCCAGAGAACGGCCAGAACCCAGAAACACTGTAGAATTAATTCAAATGGATTGGCCAGGGTACAATGATAACAACCCTCGCAATAACCCCTTTCATCAACATCCATAGGAGTGCCCGGAGCAGATTCCCTCCTTGGTAATGCATTTCTTCTCTTCCCACTGGAAAACACTTCTGCAGGTAGTCCTTAAAGTTGAGGGATGGGTGGTATGTTTTTTAGTGGACACAGGGGCTAGTACGAGTTGTCTTAATGACACCCGTTTTATCACAAAAAAATTGTACCGAGGGCTGCTCTACTCTATGGGAATTAATGGGATAGATGTTACACACACAAACCTTTGCCATCCTCACTGACTGCCCCTTATGTCTAAAGGGAAGAGACCTCATGTCTTCATTAGGGGTAACGTTAAATTTGACCTACAAGGGGGAATGACTGCCAAATCAGCAACATGTGACTTGACTATGCCAAAAAGAAAAGATTTGACGTTTTACTTTATGACCATACTGGCAGCATTAGAGACTCACCCAATATGGGAAAAGTCAAAGACAGACGTAGGACATGTCAAATGCACTCCTTATGTCCCTACTTTCAAACCAAACATCATACCATTCTTTCAGAAACAATACCACCGTCATGCTGACGAAGTACAGGGTACACCACAGATCACCACATACATGCAGAAAGGCATTCTAAACCCCATTATCAGTCCCTGGAATACACCCATTCAGTAAAGAAAGCCAGCGACCCGTGGCTTATCTATCCAAAAAACTCCCCTTTCAGATACAAGGAATGCCTACAAGCTGTTGATGCCTGTGGCAGTAAACATGACAGTAAAAGAAACATCCAAAATCACTTTAGAAACTGATACTACATTGTACACAACACATAAATGTTTTTGTTGACGGCAGCTGTTCTAAGCGATGATACTGTATGCTGTAGTGACTTTACCAGACATAATATTAGAAGCGAAACCACTAGCAGTGACTTCAGCTCAGCAGGCAGAGCTCTATGCTATGACACGCGCCTGTCAATTATTCAAAGGACAATACAGGAAACCTAACATCTTAGGCCAGGAGGATTGTTTTAAAAGACAGTATGATCAGACACCTTATGGTGCATTTAACCACTTCAGATCTGGAAGGTTTTACCCCCTTCATGACCAGGTAATTTCTTGCACTGCGCTATTTTAACTGGTAATTGCTCAGTCATGCAACACTGTACCCAAACAAAATGTATATCATTTTTTTTTCACACAAATAGAGCTTTCTTTTGCCGGTATTTGATCACCACTGGATTTTATTTATTTTATTATATAAATGAAAAAAAATATATATTTTCTACTTTGTGATATAAAACATATCCAATAAAATATGTAAAAAATCGAATTTCTTCCTAAATTTAGTCCGAAATGTATTCTGCTACATGCCTTTGGTAAAAAAAAATCCCAATAAGTGTATATTGATTGGTTTGTATATATAAGTTATAGCATCTACAAATAATGCTATATATACTGGAATAAATTTTTTTGTATACTAGTATTGGTGGTGATCATGGACTTATGATAGTGCAGCAGACAATCTAACACTAATGCCCTGTCGGACTTTCCAATGGAAAATGTTCGATCGGATTTGAGATCTGGATCTAAAATTTTCCGACAACAAAATACGATTGTTTAAATTCCGATCGTGTGTAGACAATTTCGACGCACAAAGTGCCACACATGCTCAGAATAAATTACGAGACAAAAGCTATTGGCTACTGGCCTCTTTATAGTCCCGTCGTACGCGTTGTACGTCACCTCGTTCTGAACGATCGGATTTTCCAACAACTTTATGCCACGTGTGTTTGCAAGACAAGTTTGGGGCAAAATCCGTCGGAAGAAAAACCGACGGAAAAAGTCCGACCGTGTGTCCAGGGCATAACACTGGGTGGGAACTGACTAACTGACACTGATATCACAAATGACACTAATACAGTGATCGGTACTAACACTATACATTTTTGCTGTACTAATGACATCTAGGGTGATCAAAGTGCTAACTGTGTGGCTAATGCCGCATACACATGACCGGACTTTCCGGCAGACTAGGTCCGACGGTCTTCCCGACGGACTTTAGACAGAGTTCCGACGGACTTCCGAACAAACGGAATTGCCCACACAAGTCCGTTCAAAAGTCTGTTCATTTTGAACGTGATGACGTAATACGGGACTAAAAAAAGGAAGTTCAATAGCCAGTAGCCAATAGCTGCCCTTGCGTCATATTTGGTCCGTTGGACCAACATACAGACGAACCGTTTTCCCGATAGGAAATGAGTCCGTCGGACAGATTTGAAACATGTTCTATTTCTAGGTCCATCGGATTTTGTTTTATAAAAACGATTGGATTATCCCACACACGATCGGAATGTGCAACAGACTGATACCGTCGGACCTAGTCTGCTGGAAAGTCCGGTCGTGTGTACGTGGCATCACAGGGTTAATGTGTGTATTGTGTGCTGCTTTTACTAAATGTCTCTTTGTTTCTTATTCCTGTCTTGCAGAGATAAGAAACAGAGAGAGTGTTTACTCTATACAGAGCCCTGTGTTGTTTGTCCATGGGCTGTGATTGGACACAGCTGATCTTCAGGTCCTGGCCATGAATCATTTGCCAGGACCTGCTGACAAAATCCTGCTGTGTCAAATCACAGCGGGTGTCAGCACGGGGGCATGCATGAGTGAGTCGTAATCCTGGAGGAGGCCAGCAACATACGGGTACATTGCTGAGCCTGGTGGGGGGACGACTGGCCACAGTACATTGTGGTTCAGAAGAGGTTAACCAACAACTGTGTTCATCTTCAAACTATTTACTTTGGTTTTCTTTAAAATTTCAGTTTTGTTGAGAAAAGTTCCTACCAGGTCAACTATGTACAAGAAATTTAGCAAACGCCATGGCTGATCTTTGCTGTCTGTTTATTTTACCATTTCACCTGTATACCTCTGATGGGCCACAGCAATTTTTACATTTCTGTTATTTAAGCAGCAAAAGCTTTGTCACTACTTACCAAATAAAGATAACATAGCAATGCACTTTTTTTTAGGACAAACAACATTTTCTGATAGCGATATTACCTTGAAAAATGATTTGAATTTGTATATAATCCAGAGGCAAAAAAGAAACAAAACAAAAAACATATTTTTTTCTACTTTGATCAGTGCTAGTTTAAAAACTATAGTTTTTTTGTAGATAAAAAGTGTA
Organism: Lithobates sylvaticus; assembly: GCA_028564925.1. Lineage (NCBI taxonomy): Eukaryota > Metazoa > Chordata > Amphibia > Anura > Ranidae > Lithobates > Lithobates sylvaticus. The sequence goes on along the minus strand of CM053028.1, from coordinate 357,068,250 downwards.
AACCTTATGTTTTGTTTTGTCAAGTTGCTTTAATTAACATCATATGCAGATTAACACTCATCCCTTTGGGGCTCTTTCTCAGCACCCCCATTGGCCTGCATTGGGCAACATTGCCTAATGTCGTTCCAATGCAAAGACAAAACAAAAAGACTTGTTTTGTATAGGGTCTGTTTACGCCACCCATTTTATCACAGCAGCATGTTACAGTGCATGCCCAATGTCCACAATTGGTTAAGGTAGGCTATTTAAAGGAGTATATCTATTTAAAATACATCTATTAAAGTTTATCGCTTGGAAAAAAACTTTTACCATGAAAAAAGTGAGGGGAGAACCAAACTTTTATAATTGTCTCCAGAACAATTGGTAAAACTTTCAACGGGGACACCTGTTCTGGGAACAAATGTCTAGGAGGTCCCTTCAATATGCAATATTTCTCTAATATCTCTGGGACAGGACATGAAAGATGATTTTCCCAGTAGTACCCAGAAAGCAAAAAGATTTGCAATAAATGTAACCTTTCCCTAAGCTATCCAAAACTAAAAAATAGTTTTCACTATACATACACTTTAAAATGTGTTTTAAATAGGAAGAATTCTGACTTAACTACGGTATATACATTCTTACCATTGTTCTGAGGGAACCCTTGCTTTCCTCCCTATATTACTAGGGGTTCCTTAAGCAATGAGAAGTTGTGGATTGATCTGCCACTCATAGTGACCATAAATGCAACTTTTGCACTTTTTTTTTACTGAAACACACTTTAAAGAGCCACTTCGCCACTGGCCACTAGTATATGGGGGTACTTACCCACTGACCACCAATGTAAAAGGGGCACTGCACTGACCATCAATGTAAAGGGACACTGCATTGAGCAACCATAAAAGGATGTACAACACTGATCACTTATATTAGTTGACTCATCACTGAACACTAAAGTAAGTGGGCATTTCTCTATAAGCGTAGGAGACAATAAGATTTTTATAGTTTGAAATTTCTTTTCTCCATGACCAGGGCATAATACAAACATCATCTCATGGTTGGACTGGGTAAAGGCAACAGATATTCTGTTTCTTGGAGTAATTGAGTGGCATCCATGGTGCTTAGGAGAGCCCTACACTCTTTCTACATCCAAGCCCTTGTTGTTGTTAGGCCTCTTGTTTAGGGACAATCCCCTTTGCCATGACTTGAATACTGCTCACTTACACCGAGGCTCACTTACACCAAAAGAAGGAACTCTATTGTGTAATAGTAATATGTGATAAACTAGTGATCTGTTAATAGAAAACAAATGTAAAAAATAATCTTTTGTGTTGTTCCATTGCCAACAATGAAGATTCTTAGAATAACCCCATGGGTATGAATAACCCATTTTTTTTCATGGGATGTATAGCCACTTTTTATTTTTAATGAAATACAGACTGTTAAGAAATATTTTTAAAATTTTGTTTGGCTTCTTTGTCTGGTCACTCCTGCTACTAGCATAAACAAATACCGCCAAACCAGTTTGTAGCCTCTAACTACAGTGCAATAATATTAGCTGTAGGTTACAATTTGCAATGCACAATTATTAGCATGTGTGCAACACAAATTGTTTTGTCTTCTCTGGTATTATTCAGTGGATTCCCTTGCAATCTCCATAAAGGCCAATATTGGTAACTTCTTATTTGAAATGACAGTGTTTTTCTGGTATGTGTAATTATCTTCAATACTCAGAAATTCATAATCCATAAACTCCAAAGGGAACGCAAAACAGGTCAAGCTTCTACTCACAATGTTACTCTCAAAATACACTAATCAGCATTAATTCATGAGATGCCCTCCAAACATAAAGACACAAGCAGAAAATTATGTAAAAGTATTTCATCAAGCAAGTAATGAATGCAACTGAACTTCCAAGGACACTGCATGTATTTGCTCATCAGCTGGAAAACATGAGAGGTTTTAGGAAACGATAAAAGAAATAGCAAAACAAAGTAACACAGAAATAGGATATGTGTCAATCACAAAGTGAAAATACAAAGCAAATAAGAATTAAAAGAATCCAAATAAGGCAACATTGTTATCTAGGGGAGTACATACCATTTGATAGACACTACACTACAAAAGTGTAAATTCTTTATTTAGACAAGCCATACAGTGAAACATAGACCTCAACATAATTGTACATACTGTAGCTCACCTCCACAAGCTAGACCAGGTGCACAAACATCACAATAATGCAGATGATATAAACATATACTCACAGACTAGAAAGTGGGCTTCGGGGTTAAGGTAGTATCCGCGTCCCGCACAATTTTCGACGGTTCACACCAAATTATTCAAGATGAAAAGAGAGGTGAGTATGACCCTAGGGCCAAACAGAAAAGAAAAGCCAGAGAAAAAAAGCATTAAGAAAAGGATAAAGAAGAGGGGGAGGGAGGGGAGAACAAATAAAAGGGGGGGAGAAGGGGGAGGGGACCACCTTCCAGTCCCTCCATCAATGACCGGGGAGCCATCTCATGTGTCTCCACTCCCAAGGGAGTTAGATCATCAGCTCTGCATGCTCCTCCAAATAAACTAACTTGTGCCAATAAAAACATTTCTTGAGGAACTTCTCTCTGAGGCCCCTATCCGTGGCCACCAAGTCCTCCATTTCATTGATTTTGGCTACTCTTTTCAACTAGACGGGATGCAACTTTTCGCCACTGTGAGCAGGAGAGGTAGGATGGATCTCCCATAGATCTTGCTCGGATTCTCATGGTGGTGTAAGAGGAAGAACGCGGGTGTCCAAGGCAACTCTCGATCAGTAAACTTCTGGACAATGCGGTGAACCTCGGTCCAATAGGGGAAGAAGATGGCAGGACCAGAAGACGTGGAGGAGAGAACCTGATTCTTCCCCACATCTCCAGCACAAATCAGAGCTCTGAGGGAACATCTTATGAAACCTCACTTGTGTATAGTACCACTGGGTCAGCACTTTAAATCCTGCCTCCTGGTGATTAACACACACAGAGGTTTTACATGAGAAGAGAAGAAATCTCTCCACTTGCCGCTTAGTGAATTAAAGTCCCAAATCTTGCTCCCACTTGGAAATATAGGGGGGTCTGAACTCTGTGGGAGGCAATATGAGCAATTCATAAGTCAAAGAAACTGTATGGCGCAAGGGTTCAGGGCATAATTGCTCAAAGGTAGTCAGGTTCCTTTCCGAAGGGCGCTGGGGGGTTTGTGACCCTATGAAGTGAGCTTGTTTTTGCCAAAAGGACAAACCCGCCAAGGACGGGTCATCCATGATGTTTTTCCTGGACATCCATTGTCCGTTGAGCATAAAGTGATAGATCTGAGATCTTCCTTCCTCTTTTAGATCCTAGAATCTGGCAAGGGGGTGGGTGCAACTGAAAAATTGTGAAATACTTTTTGGGCGATCCTCCGCGTCTCATCCACAGTGGGGTGATCTAAGACCCTTCTTGGCAGACTCATCTGGCAGCAAGGCACCGAATCCAGCTGAGCCCCAGTCAGGAGCCATTCCACTTGAACCCACTGTTTAAGTGGACCATGGCGACACTAGTCTAGGATTTGTGTCAGGTGACAAGCTATGTGGTAAAGATTGACATCTGGCAAAGCCATTCTGCCCAACAGTTCAAAAGCTCAGTTTACCGCCCTAAGAAAGGAACTTGGGATCCGGACAGGGAGGGCCTGCAGATGGTATAACAACCGAGGCATGATGCTCATATTTACTATGCTACATCGTTCGAACCAGGAAAACATACCCTGCTGCCAAGACTGTAGGTTTTTTTTGATGGCTGTCAAAAGGGGGGAAAATTGAGGGAGAAACCGTCCTTTGACGTATTTGATGTAGGCCCCTGCCCATTTGAAAGGGAAGTCTGCCCGGAGTAGCGTATCTAGAGAGGCCAGCATGGAGACGCTCAGCTTCTCTGATTTCTGGTCGTTGATCCTGAAAAAGGATAGTGCCCCATACATCTTCAGTTCCACTAGCAGGTTTGGAATAGATACCAGGGGATTGGTTACAAAGAATAAAAGGTCGTTATAAATGCCGATAGTTTTGGGGACAATGTATTGTCCAATCAAAGGCTCGAGATTTTGGGGTTGTCCCTAACCGTACAAAGAAAGGGTTCAAGGGTCAGGATAAATATCAGGGGGGACAGGGGACATCAGCTATTCCGAAGGGGGAAGAGAGGTGGTCATTCACCTTTACTTGGGCTGAAGGGAGAGAATATATGGCTTGTATCCAATTCATCATCCGATGACCAAACCCCACATGTCAAAGGGTCTCTAGCAAGAAGGGCTAGTGCACCCTGTCAAACACCTTTTCGGCGTCAGCCGAGAGGAGCAACATCAATCAGGTTAATCGGCTTCGTAGTGTTGTCACGCGCCTCCCTCAAGGGTACAAAACCCACCTGGTCCGAGTAATGAAAGCCGGCAAGGTGTCCACCGGGGGGGAGCACTCCCTCCCCAGCATCATTATATGCAGCTAGAAAATGTGGAATCAAAAGATCCCAGAAGGTCTTGTAATGTAGGAGGGAGTATCCGTCTGGGCCCGCTGCCTTACCATTTTGCATTCGGGCTGGTGCCAGGGTCACCTCGACCCCAGAGAGAGGCACATCCAGAGCCATCAACACCTTGTCAGACAGACGGGGCAGACCCGACTATTGTATGTATGCCCGTATGGCCCCCACGTTCTGATGATATCTCCCTCTCAGAGGACGGGCATGGCAGGTTGTACAGGGAGGTGTAGTATTTGTAAAACAAGTCAGCGATCTCCTCTGTAGCATGTACCTTAGTATTACTATCTCCCAGGAGTTCGGGGATAAATGCTCTAGCTTGTTGTGCTCTCAGAGCCCTCGCTAGTAATTTTCTGCACTTATTGCTATGTTCGTAGAACGTTCATTTACATTTTGCGAGACCGGTCTTGGCCCTATCTAGGGACAGGGATCACAGTTGGGTTCTCAGAATAGTAAGGTCCACCAACGCCTGGGCTAGAGCTAGGGATTTTTTATGAGTGGCCTCCAAGGCCCAGATCTCGTCCAATAGGTTGAAAGTTTGTTGCTTTCTAAAAAAAAATTCTCAGTTCCCTGGACACTTCTTCCATGACCTCAGGGGTCTGGATCTAGGAGTCATTAAGCTTCCACATCCATTGTTTGGGAATGGGAGGCAACAAGTCAATGTCCAAGAAGACCAGGGCATGGTCTGAGAAAGTAATGGAGCCTATAGAGGCGGACGTCATCCTGGAAAGAAGTGATTGGGGCAACATAAAGAGGTCAATCCTGGTGTAGGAGTCATGGGGATGCGAGTAAAACATGTAGTCCCTCTGATTCGAGTTCAACACCCTCCAGACATCCACAAAATGAAAAGCATAGAAGTTCTTCTTTAAAAGTTTCAGTGCCGCATATAAAAACTGAGATGTGCTCCTGGACGCTTCCAGGGTCGGGTCCATAGTAAAATTTGTATCGCCCCCCAGGATCACCGCTCCCTCAGCAAAATCACTTAACTTGGTCAGAGTGGGTTTCAAGAAGTCGATCTGACCCGAATTAGGAAGGTATAGGTTTACCAGGGTTACCAAGAAGTTACCCTTTATGAACAGGGCCCATCCCTCTGCGTCACTCCACTGGTCCCGCACCACCCACGGGGTCATGCTACGGACCAAAATACTTACCCTCTTAGACTTAGAATCGGAAGAGCAGCTAAGGTTGGCCGTTGGGAAGAAACGGTCATGGAATCTCGGTATTTTATCGGCACGAAAATTAGTTTCCTAAAGGAAGCAGACGTGAGCCTTCATATGCTTCAAGTTGGAAAGCACCATGGAGCGCTTCATCCGGGGTGTTCAACCCCTTCACATTGATAGACACGAGACGAAGAGGCTCTGGTTGACAGAAGGAAGTCCCAAAACAAAACAAAAAAAAAGGGGGGGTGGGGGGAAATGGGGGGTGGGAGGTAAAGGTAGGGGAGGGGAGTAAAGGCACAGAAAGAAGCGGAAGTCACAGAAAGCTAGTACGCCAATGGCGTGGAGGAGACCTAGTCTCAGAGCACCCCAGTGGCTCTAAAACTGAACCACCGATGGGGTGCGGCCCTAGGCAGGGAAAGTGGTTGGATACAGCAGGGATCAAGAGCCCCCTATCCTGACCCAAACTCTAATAAACTTTAAATAAGATATAAAAACCCTGTAACTCTAATGGCTGACATGCCCCGCCACAGGAAAACAAAATAAGACCCTCCAAAACTAGTCCAGGGGAGTGTATTGTTGGGAGGCGGGGGATGGCCCCCTCTTGAGGAACAGGATGACATAACAATACCAGGTATACAGCTTGACTATTTCTAAACATTTATAACATTGCCTCCATGTTGGAATGCCACCCCCCGGTACATTACACTGAAAATACAGCCGTCCAGCCCAGTTCAGGTGTCAATGGGGGCAAGGGAAGTAATCATTTAACAGTGCGACTCTCGTAGGGAGGGTGTGCCTGAGAGAAAAACTATAGTGAAAGTTATATATTGGTTATATAGAGAGCTTGAATTCCTCTCAGCAACCCCAGGGAGAAATATATGGAAAGCAGAAGAGCTGGGCTGGACGATAGTGCTAGAAAGCTAAATACACATACTCCGTATTATGTCCCGGCTTGACATAATTACACGCATATACCTACCCCCCCCCCACCCACCCACTATATGCCGATAAAGTATGGTATGGTACAGAGGCCTGGCACATCAATGTACTCTCAGAGCAATTAGCGCGTGACACGCCGTTCACACAAGCAGAGCTAGCCCCGCCGGTAGGACCTCAGCGACAGTCCGTGGTGGCTTCTGGATACAATCCGTCAGGTTCGCCATGATAGCAAGACAGTGGGGCGGGGGTAGGAGGAGACCAAATGGGGGTATCATCAAAGCTTCAGTGTGGGACAAAGGGGGTAAGGAAAAGGGGAAGGGGGTCATGTAGATGTCCCGGTTCCATCAGGTGGGAAAAACTAATCACGCTCTCAAACTGCAAATATCCTGATATGCATGTCACTCATGTGAAGATCCCATTGAAATCATGGTTCAGGATCGCTCATCCTGATCGGCATAGGATCTCTCCCTCTGCGTCTAGATGAGTGCCGTGGTAAACCTGAGTGAGCCACTCGAGGTGTCGGGGTTCTCTGCAGGGCAAAGGGCTCAGCCAGTCCTGCAACAGGATTGCCTCCATCTCCAGGAATGCAAACAGGTCAGGGAGCTCTGCATAGCGCCATAGGGTGAATGACTCGGCTCCTTTGCAGATAATCAGCTGAATAGGGAACGCCCAATGATACGTCAGGTCCTCCTGGCATAGTGCCTCCAGCAGGGGCTTCAGCATTGCTCTCCTCAGCAGGGTTGCCTGGGACACATCCGGGAATATGGAGCTGTGCGCCACATCGAATTCAACCGAGCCCTTAAGCCGCACTGCTCTCATGATCTGCTCTTTCAGGCTATATCGGTGCAGGCGGCAGATCACGTCACAGGGCCGACCCAAACTCAATACTCGCAGGTGGATTCACATCTAGGACTTTATGCAGGATCACCAGGACAGTCTCTGCCAGATTTTCCAGGCCAGTCGCCTCTGGCAGCCCCCGGAGCCTCAGGTTGTTGCAGAGGCTTCGGTTCTCCAAGTCCTCTGCGTGGAGCTGCGCCTCCGCCAGCTGATCCTGGTACTGTAACTGAGCCTGTTCCATCAGGCTACATGGGTCCCCAGAGCACACACCACCGACTCGTCGCTGGTCAGTCTGTCATCCGAGCCATGTACCTCCAAGCGAATCTGCTGGAGGTCTCGGCAGTGTTGTTCCTCCACCCTCAGCACCAGTGCTTCTAAGTCTGATTTGGTGGGGAGAGCCCACAGCAGGCACCATCCCGCGATGGCTGTGTGGACAGCTCAGGGCCGGACAGGGTGCTGGGTGAGGGGTCCAGGAGAGCTGGGAGTCCCACCAATGAATGGGGCACTGAGTTTTGTGAGGCCGCCATTGACGGGGAGAGTGAAGATGAAGGCCTAGGAGCGCCACGTGTCTCTTCAGTGAAGGCGTCTGGGACCGCTCTGGATAAGTCTTGAAAAAAACAGTTGATCTGTGCTGCTGGTGCCGCTTTAGAGGATCCCCTGTTCTTGCCTCACCTATGGTAGCACATGGCTGGTGATAAAAGGGCTGGAACTGGGCATATCAGCCTTGATAAGAGGGTCAGGAGTCAGGATCTCTAGCAGTAAGCGTCTTCACTCCGCCATGTCCAAGCCCTATTGAACTGGTTTTAATACACTACACAGTAGGATGATTTACTAATGTGTAAAATGAGGTGACATGATGAGTAGAGAAGTAGACTTAGGACTGATTTATTAAAATGTGAAGTTCAAACATGTGGCTGCTTTTATTTTTGAATAAAATAATAAATATAGTAAATGGCCAAATTCCCCATCAGTTTTTTTCTTCTTGTGTCCCATTTGAAGACATTTGAAAAACAAAAAAGTGAAAAGTGTCCTCCTTTGAAAATGTCACGCATCCAATTTGCAATAGTGTGAACCCAGCCTAAAACTGTAAAACTTGAAAGTGACTACTGGTGTCTGTACAGTGGTGTAGAAAACTGTTTATGAGTGTATCTTCAGAGAGGAAGGCAGCAACATGCACCAGTCCTTTTTACATCCCTTGGAATCAAGTTGTTGGTTTAGTAGACAAATCCTCTTCCTTTGGCAAAAGAAGTACCAGTTAATTGATAGGCCTTCCTATTACTCTGATAATCTAGAATAGTATACAGTCTTACAGCCTTTTCAGGTTGACCCTTGGAGTATACACAAACTAAGTATAGTCCTTTTCCACAGACATCTGTACATGTAGAGAAAATATGTATGAGGCGCTGTTTGGTCTGTGCACTCCCTGCCATGCTTTGGCTTTGGCAGGACCATCTGTGGACAAAACGAGACTGTCTTGAATTGGATGAAGCACTTGCACGTGATCATCACTGTCACATTCTATGCACGCAATAGTAGCCTTACAGTCTTTAGCATTGTGTTCCATGGAAGCACAGCATTTGAAGTAACCCCCAAGTTTCTTTAAAAGCTCTTTGCAATCTCTATGTGAAATGCATGAGCTAGCAGAAGGTGGACCAAGAGGGCTGGACTCCCCAAAGGATCGTTCTTAGTATCTGTAATTCTCCCAGTGAACTCCTAGAAGTAGAAAAAAAAAGATGCCCATTTTTCCTATATGCCATAAGGTAACTTGGACACTATTTGGTTGATCCCATGAACAGTATTAAGGTAACTGAGGCCTGGCGCTGAGCTCTTGAAACTTTAGATTGTCTTTACTAGATAGTTTTGGGAAGCTTTGCAACCTTTTAAATAAAGCATCTCCAATGGCTTCTGGGCTGCTGAAGCTACACTCAAGTCTGTCCCAAGCAGTGTTAAGACCTGTGGCAGGGTTGTCAATGTGAATATCTTTGAGTCTTTTGATACATTCAGCAGATTGAGGACCTAGCCACCTGATAAGCAGATCTAGTTCTTCTATAGGTGTGACATCTAGTTCACGAATTGTGGCTTGGAAGGTAGATTTCATCAAACTTAGTGAGACCTGTCTTGGTGAGCTCTTTGCAGAGCATGTTTTAAACAATTTGTGACATAACTGGATACACATCTGCATGAGGAAGAAGTTAGTTTGACTGGTGTGCTGAGACTGAGCAACTTTGATGATGGAAAGGTTTTTATACCTGACACTGGCTCAGAATCGATTGCTATGTTGGGTTACAGCTGTGGAGCAGAATACTGGGTAGGAGGTAATTGACTATACTAATAGCACAGTATATTGTCTATTATCTACATACCGTTTCCCTAGTTTGCTGAGGTGTGAAAGCCTGAGATTGTATTGAGAGAGGGGTACTGACCTTGGTTGAGGGATTCAGGTGCTGTGGCTGGGAGCTAATGTTTTGGGAGATAGTGTGAAGAATGTGATGTATACGATGCGAAAGAGCGTCTGCTGCTGTTACCTGCTTCACTTTCGCTAGCAGCTTGCTCTAAAACATTAACCTTGTCATGGCTGTGGCATTCTCACATTTAGAGTTAGGCTTATACGAAAGTTATTGGCCATAAAAAGGGTAAGGGGGCCCGGGTGCTGCCCTGGGGGACATGTATCAATGCAAAAAATGTTTTTTAAAAGATTGTTTTTACAGGAGTAGTGATTTTAATGATGCTTAAAGTTAAACAATAAAAATGAAACATTCATTATATATAGTGCCTGGGGGGGGGTCTTTAGTCTGCCTGTAAAGTGGCACATCTGTACTGTATATAGAACCTGCTGCAGCAAAACTGACATTTATAAAGAAAAGAAAAGACATTTAAATTGCCAGCAATACAATACCATACCATGGGGTTTTTTTTTCATTCAGCTGTCAGCGGGGAAGCCCATTGACAGCTGATGACTCATTCGTAATTAAGGATGTCGCGGCCGGCTTCCCGGCCCGCTCCTTAACAACCAGCTATTCACTGTGCCCTGATTGGGCAAAGGTTTGCCCAATCAGGGCTTAGAATGCACTTTGCAGCGCACAGTGCATTGTGGGGAGCTCTGCAGGCTAACATCCCCCCGAGCGCTCCGCCAATTCGAGTGTTCACCAAATGGGTGAACAGGCGGTGTTCGGGCTGAGCTTTTGTACGATTCGAATTGTTCGCCCAACTCTACTTACTAAATACTCACTCTAATGTTGCGTCGTCTTCTTCTTCTTCTTCCCTCTTCTGTTCTTCCGATGTTGATCCGACGCTCTCTCCCACTGTAATGCTGTGTACAGAGTGTGTGACCACTTATATAGGCATGGGGCGGGGTCATCGGGTGATGTCACCTGGTGACCCCACCCCTTATGACAGCACAGTCCCAGCATGCCCGGGGACCCCGCACCTTATGACGTCACCGCCCGGGGCATGCTGGGACCTTGCCATCATAAGGGGCGGGGTCACCCCATGCCTATATAAGTGGTCACGAGAGAGCATCGTGTCAACATCGGAAGAACAGAAGAGGGAAGAAGAAAAGACGACAAAGGAGGAGACCGGACCCCCGCTAGTAAAAGAGCTGGAAGAAGATAGGGGAGGAGCCTGGCAGAAGAACACGGAGAATGCGGAGAAGAACCGGAGACCGGGAGAACATACCGGAGAGTGGGAGAAGAACCAGAAAGCGCGGAGAAGTCAGAAGAGACCCCCAAAGTCAGAAAAAGACCCCCGAAGCTGACTAATAAATTACTTTAAAAACCTGTCTAGTGTGTTTTTTTATTGACACTTTTTTCCCCAGGTGAGTGGGTAGGGGTACGATGTACCCCATACTCATTCACATATGGTGGGGGGCTGGGATTCTGATAAGCTCCCCGCCCGCAGACCCCGACAACCAACGGCCAGGGTTGTTGGGAAGAAGCCCATGTCCTCATCAACATGGGGACAAGGTGCATTTAAGGGTTCCCTTAATATTCATACCAGACCCAAAGGGCCTGGTAATGGACTGGGGGAGGGGAACCCATGCTGTTTTTTTCAATGATTTTATCTGTATTGCCGGGATCCGATAAAACATTACAGCCACGAGCAGTTTTAAATTAGATTTTTTCCTTTAGAAATGTCATTTTGCTGTGGTATTGTTCTAAACACGGAAAAAATGTGCTACTTTACAGGCATACCAAGGACACCCCCCAGGCACGATATTTAAAGGAATATTTCTTTTTTTTTGTTTCACTTTAAGCATTATTAAAATCACTGCTCCTGAAAAAACTGACTTTTTAAAAAAAAATTTGCATTGATACATGTCCCCTGGGGCAGGACCCGGGTCCCCATACACTTTTTATGACAATAACTTGCATATAAGCCTTTAAAGTGAGCACTTTTTGTTTTTCATGTTTGTGTCCCATAGACTTTAACGGTGTTCGTACAAACTTTTTGCCATTTCTCATGTTCTGGTGCGAACCGGGGGTTGTTCGGCTCATCCCTAACTGTGATCACTGTGATTGGTCACAGCAATAACATGCTACCAGTGGTGCTCTAAGCAGCCTAGAACAGCCATCGGTGATCCACTATGTCCAGTGGACACAGCAGTCACAGATCGCGCAGCTACATGCTCCAGATAGCACGCACGATCGAACAATGTTGGAAGACATATGGGTATGTCCACCTGCTTCAGAGCTGCTCCTGTGCGACGGTATGTCTACAATGGCCGGATGGGAGGCATTTAAAAAAGGCCCATACTGCAGAACACTTTCAAATTGCTGTCTATTCAAGTGCACAGGTACTGTTCTGAAGATAGCCAAATTCTGCTGAACACATTCCTGAAGTCTATTTCTTGAAAATCTTGGGAATAATTAGGCATACAGGAATAAGAGAGTGGGTTTAAGGAGTGTGGGATTGGGGTTTGAAGATTTTGGTGCACTCTCTTTTGACATTTTAGTTAACTTGTATTTTTATTAGAATTTTTACAAAACATAACAAAGGTGGATATGTCCAGTACATCACGCAAAAGACGTGATACAAACAAGTGCAGTGGCAGACTGTAGAAAGAGGATTATTACCACATTTAAAGGCACCTCTCAAATCAAGTAAATATATAAATATAGCGCTCGCAAACACAATAAGTGAAAAGAACAACAATATATGATGAACAAAACAAAGTCCAAATAAAGTGACTAAAGGTGCTCCAATCCAAAGTGAAGAAAATGCAAAATGCTTCAGAGATATTCAGGTGTACATCACCCCCTCATGTATCCCCACTCACCAGATCAGAACGACCCCAGATTTTCAGTCTGATGGGTCACTTTAGGCTTAATAATGATATCCATGAATGGCGGATTGGGTGTCAAGACATCAGATCAAGAATTCCTTTATGAAGTTTCTCAGTGGAACAAACAGGTACCCAAAAATTAAAAAGAATGAAACTAATAGTGAAGTACCATTAAAAAGGTTTTTATTGCACAAGGGAGTGGGTACTTACAAGTAAGATCAAACAAGCCTCAAACATGGAGCTGTAAATGTAAAAACGCTGTTCCTGGCCTGCGTTCCACGGGACCGGAAGTGATGTCAGTAATGACGGAAATTGCGTCAATGCAAGTGGGACCTTGATGACGCCCTGTGGGAAGGTGAAGAATTTCCGGCATCACTGACGTCACTGTTTTGTTCATCATATATTGTTGTCCTTCTTTTCATTTATTGTGTTTGCGAGCGCTATATTTATATATTTACATGTTTTCAAGTGATCAGCACTTTGTGTATAGAAGCTGCTTTTATTTTTATATATATATTTTTTGTATACACCATTAGCGCGAGCATATATATTTAGTATATATTTTCACACTTCTCAAATCAAGGCATGGCACAAACAACAAAGTAAATGAGCAGCAAAGTCATGGATCAGGCTGGATATACCCCAGGTCCCACCAAATCCCAACAGAAATGTAAAAGTCATACAAGGTGATATTATATATGGTGATAGACATACCAGCAGATAACAGGCAGAGCAATATAAATGTCAGTAAGGCCAAGAAAAGATTGTTAGAGGAGTGTAGGAATTTAAGGTGTACCATATATATAGATTGGGCCCACAGAGCCAATACATTATTAAATTGTTCCAAGGTGTCAATCATTTTAACCATGAGATGTTTCATCCTTCTAATGTCAGCAATAATGTTCAAAATTTCAGAGTGTGATGGAGTGCTGGTAGAAAGCCAGTGCAAGGGAATAGTTCTCCTGGATGCCAGTTTTTTTGATTGCTTGGAAATACCAGTAAAAGGCAAACCTAACAAAAAATGAATAGGCTCTAAAGAAAATGATACATCAAAAAATAGTTGCAAAAGTGATAATACTTGAACACAGAAGGATTGAATGCAAGAACGTTTCCAAAATATCTGAAAAAAAATAGCCATTCCCTTGACCACATCTCCAACAAACCCCTGCATTTGCTAGTGTAGCACCCTCTAGTAGTGTGCTAGAGAGGATAGGTAATGCTAGATGCTAGGCCTGCTTGTTTTCATTCTGAGCTGGGAGTGGCTCAGGGTAGGAATGGGTGACTCACAGGTGGTGTCATCAGGACTTCCCATCTATTTCCAGAGGCTTATAGTGCTTTCTGGAGAGAGAGGTGGGGAGGGGAGGTGGAGCCACCTGGGGTGTTTGAGGAGCCCTGACCAATCCCCAAACTGGATTGGCAGGGGGCAGGCCTCCTTAAATACCCAGGGTCAGTCCAGCTGGAGAGGAGTTGTCGGGTGAAAGAGCTGGAGTGAGAGAGTGCAGAGGCTGTCGGGGGTCCTTGAGGGAGCTCCCCAGTCTGGGGGGGGGTGACCTTGGCCCTGGGCTCAGATGCAGTCGGGACAACATTCAGGAACACATGAAGAGGTCCTGGACCAGAGGCATAAGAGAGAGCAAGGAGAGGACAGCGGGAGAGACCACTGCTAAGAGACTCCAGGGAGGACAACTGGTCACAGCCAGGAGGGCTGGTGAGTGAGGCACAGTCGGGAGGACTGGGGAGGCATGCCTGAGAGGACTGGGAGCTTGCAGTCTGAGATGGGTGCAGGACCAGAAGAGTGGACTGTGGTGGAAGGAGCAGTGGAGAGAGGCAGCTGCAGCCAAGAGGGCTGGCAGGGCCTGAAGAGGGCTCACTGGAATTAGTAGCCATAGTTAGGGCAGCTAGCTCATAGACTTTTCTGCTACACCATTGGGACCCAGGGTTCCAGCCTGCAAAGGGCAATTGCTGAGGCCTGGCTGAGTCAGTGTCAAGCCTAACCAACAAATAGTGCTAACTTTATCTGGGAAACCAAGTTTGTGCTGGAGGTGACTAGGAGCACCAGTCTGCAGCAAGTGATGTGCTGGGGGAGTGAGGAGTGATGAGTAGGGATGAGGCCGATGTTAGAATCAAACATAAGTTCGACTCGGACTTCGGGTGTTCACCCGTTTGCCGATTGTAGAACTTTATGTGCCATTCGCGGCAAATTTGAATGCCACGGAACACCCCATAGTGCACTGTGAGTTCGCATTGGCATCCAATGATTGGCCAAAGCATGCACCTGACCTGCATGCTTTGGCCAATCACAGCGCGCTCTGCTGAGAGAGCCATAATTGGCCAAAGGCAGGGTGCCTTTGGCCAATAATGGCTCAGGGCGTTAAGTCCACGGCACCACACTATGTAAGGCTGCTTACATAGCGGCCGTACATAGTGTAATGAATCAGAGCACCAAAATTAAATTTCTAAAGGAAAAATTGTCATTCAAAACTGCTAATGGCTGTAATGTATTGACGGGTCCCGGAATATACATAAAAATCATTAAAAAAGAACGGCATGAGTTCCCCCCCAGTCCATTATATGGCCCTTCAGGTCTGGTATGGATATTAAGGGGAACCCCGTGCAAAAATAACAAAAATGGCTTGGGGGTCCCCCCAAAAATCCATACCAGGCCCTTCAGCTCTGGTATGGATTTTAAGGGGAACCCTGCGCCAAAATACCCAAAAAATTGGTGTGGGGGTCCCCCCAAAATCCATATCAGACCCTTATACAAGCACATGACCTGGCAGTCCACAGGAAAAGGTGTGGACGAGAGAGTGCCCCCCCTCCTGAACCATACCAGGCTAAAGGCCCTCAACATGGGGAGGGTGCTTTGGGGTCCCCCCTAAACATCTTGTCCCCATGTTGATGGGGACAAGGGCCTAATACCACAACCTTTGCCTGGTGGTTGTGGGGGTCTGCGGGCGGGGGGCTTATCGGAATCTGGAAGCCCCCTTTAACAAGGGGGCCCCCAGATCCCGCCCCCCTTATGTGAATGGGTATCGGGTACATTGTACCCCTACTCATTCACCAAAAAAGTGTCAAAAAAGTAAAAATGACAAGAGACAGTTTTCAATAATATCTTTATTTAAAGAAAAGTCTCCCGCAATGTAAATCCATCTTCAATCACATGGTCCTGTGACTGCCGTGTTTTTGCTTTGACAGCTGTTATATAGGCAAGGGCAGGGCCACCCGGTGATGTAAACTGGTGACCCCACCCCCTCTGACGTCACGTGACATCACATGACGTCAGAAGGGGGCAGGGTCACCGCCTATGTCACCTTGGTTATATAAGAGCTGTCATCGCAAAAAGGCTGCAGTCGGTGGGACACCTCCCATCAAGGCAGAGTTTTTTCTTTTTTTTTTTGGACCGTCGGCGTTGTGATTAAAGATGGATGGACATCGCGGGACACTTTTTTATTTTTTAATAAAGAATTTGTCAAAAAAATTCTCCTGTAATTTTTACTTTTTTTACACTTTTTTGTTGAATGAGTAGGGGTACAATGTACCCGATACCCATTCAAATGGGGGGTGGGATCTGGGGGCCCCCTTGTTAAAGGGGGCTTCCAGATTCCGATAAGCCCCCCACCCGCAGACCCCCGCAACCACTGGGCAAGGTTTGTGAGGGATGAGGCCCTTGTCCCCATTACAAACGTCTCCTACTTGCAAACGGAAGGAGACAACAGGAAGTGAGATGAAAAAAGATGGATGGCCCAAAAAAATTATACAGAGGTGATAACCCTGTCCTATGTTTTCCAAAAAGCTTAAAAATAGATTTTTTTGACTGGAGCTACACTTTAAAAATGTACCAGTTCAAAATGACAAACAGATTCTACTTAACACAACAAACCTACATAGTCCCTGTCTTATTTGCACCGCCTGTATACTGCTGTTCTGAGTATATAGGGCCTGGGGGCCCCACGCCTTTACTTTTTTAATTTGGGTACGGGGTTCCCCTTAATATCCGTACAAGACCCAAAGGGGCTGGTAATGAGCAGGGGGGCTACCCATGCCATTTTTCTCAATGATTTTCATCCATATTGCCGGAACCAGACATTACATTAAAACCGCAAGCAGTTTTAAATGACTTTTTCTCCATTAAATGTCAAACAACACAAACACGGGAAACATGTGCCACCTCATAGGCATACTATAGACACCCCAGGCACGATATTTAAAGGAATATTTCACTTTTTTTTCACTTTAATCGTCATTCAAATCAATGCTCCCGAAAAAACGGTAGTTTTTAAAAAAACATTTTGCATTGATCCATGTCCCCTGGGGCAGGAGCCTGGTCCCCAACCCCTTTTTAGGACAATATCTTGCATATTAGCCTTTAAAATTAGCACTTTTGATTTTGAACGTTCGAGTCCCATAGACTTTAATGGGGTTCTAAAGTTTGCGCGAACTTTCGGTCCGTTCGAAGGTTCTGGTGCGAACCGAACAGGGGGGTGTTCGGCTCATCCCTAGTCTCAAAGAGATATAATAATTTAGGTAGGATAGACATCTTAAGAACATTTACTCTACCCAATATTAGTTAACCTTTAAGAAAAAGTAGTGTGCTTATATTATATAAAGCACACAAACCATACAGTATTAGCAATATGTTGTGGCCAATTTAAATGAAGTTGAGGGCTTAAAGCCAAGTTCCACCCAAAAGTGGAAGCTCCACTTATCTGCTTCTTCCCCCCCGTGCCACATTTGGCACCTTTGACAGGTACCCATCCCCAGGTCCCCTGGAAGTTCGGCCCCCTCCTCTTTCCCCTGCCGCTGGGCCATTCACAAAGCGCAGTGTGCTTTGAGCATGCACAGTGGGGAACCGGCTGTGAAGCCGCAAGGCTTCACTGCCAGTTTCCCTTACAGGCAATGGCAGTGGCAGCACCCAAGAGCCGATGGAAACATCGACTGGGGTGCTGACATCACTGGATTCCAGGACAGGTAAGTGTCCTAATATTAAAAGTCAGCAGCTACAGTATTTGTAGCTGCTGACTTTTAATTTTTTCGTGGGGGGCTGGACCTCCTCTTTAAGCTTTATTTTTTTTGAGAAAGTACAATTTCCTATAGCTTTTAAATGTGTTGTGGCTGTTTCCCATTAATCCCACTGATCAATTCATGCCTATTATGGATGTTCAAGAATTCAGCGCAACTACAAGTAGCTGAAAAAGCTATTGTTTTCTAGTTATAATAATGAATCAGATTGGGGAGCTACTGACAATATATTAAAGGTAAGCTAAAAAGTAAAAAATATATTGCACATGCAAATTATGTGATGACAGAATGTAGTGTCACCCATGCGGTCTGTGAGAATTCTACTATTCTGTAAAACCACATATAAGGGACCTGCAGTGAGGTCAGTGGCTAGTGAAGCACTGGCTAGTATAAGAGCCAGATAAACACAGGTTATATACACCACAAACATTAGAGCGAGAGCAATAATTCTAGCACTAGACCTCCTCTGTAACTCTAAACATGTAACCTGTAAAAAAATTTAAAGCGTCGCCTATTGAGATTTTTAAGTACCGAAGTTTGGCGCTAACTTTAGTGTTTTGTTTTTTTATATATTCATGGAACAGTTTTTTTGAAAAGTTGTTGTGCAAATACCGTCTAACATAAAATGTTGCAAAAAATTGCTGCGCAAATACTGTGTAGCATAAAAAGTTTGACCACCATTTTATTCCCTAGGGTGTCTGCTAAAAAAATATATAAAATGTTTGGGGATTCTGAGTAATTTTCTAGCAAAAAAAAATATGATTTTTACATGTAGAAGAGAAGTGTCAGAATTGGCCTGGGCGGCAAGTGGTTAATTTACCATAAGTAAGTAATATACAAATAATTCTTATATATTTTTTTTAAGGTAATTTACTATATTTTCAAAAAATGTACTCGAGCAGGTGTCTTAACGGACAAATTAATGAAGTTTGAAGTTATAACTTCAAACCAGTCATTTCACAGTAAATAGATAGCAGATTCTCATTCTCCCTCTTAACTGTGTGAGAAAAACATAATGGGTAAATCTTATACCCATTATCCTATGCTTTTTCCTTATAGTTAAGAGGGCTGAGCTGGAAGGGAGCATTTGTCTTTTAGACACATGCCCCTTCTATGACACTGCAGTCAGAGGACAGCCTCCACTGCAGCATTTTTATTGGACAGCTTGTTCAAATGGTGCTTTACCATTGGTCCAAGGCTGATTGCACGTCCCTGCCACATATTGCTTAAAAGAAAATCTAATTGAAAGGATTGGTATTTTTCCCAATGTCACCCCAAAAGTCTTAAAATTAAAAAAGGACCCTTTCTCAATCGAATGCTACTTTAACATTTTTTGCATCGGTATATGCCCCCAAGAGCAGTGCCAAGTTCACAATATCCTTTGTTTGACAATCCCTTGCCAATTAGCCATGAAAATGCTTTGCGAGATTCTTTCCCCATTTACTTCAGTGAGGCTTGGAATAAAGTTGGCTATTTCCTTATGATGAATAACAGTCGGCAAATCAAGTTAAAGCACATTTGCCCATCACTAATGGTCACTGACTAAAATATTTACTTTCATACTACCATGGCTTTGCGTGAAGAGGTTATTATTAACAGTAATGGACTACCCAAATGTCTTTTCTGGGCCATATTTTTATATTGGGCCCCCAAAGACTGAATTTGCTAATAGGTCCCTAAGCTTAAATATGATATTTTTAAAGATGCCGTTTACAGTTTTCAAAGATCTGAAATAGATATATGTACTTAAAGTATTTTATCTGCCCAGGCATTATACATCTCTGATAAGTTGGAGTAACAATGTCCCCAAATGTTAACGCTTCTTTGCAGAAGATAACAGAAGGAATCTGTAAACTAAAATCAGTTCAGATTTGTATGCTTTTTTTAAATAAATACATAATTGGATTAAACACTATAACACCAGCCATCCCTAACTGATAATTCATCTCTGAGATGCCACAAGGGGTGGGATTCCTTAAAGTAAATCTGTGCTTCATTTTAAATGTTTAAAGGCAAAAAGAACTCATGCTTGAGAGCAGACACCACAACAGACCTACTGCTGCATCTCCTAAATAGAGTCCTCATTTGTGTTCCTTTCCAAAGTCCTCATTGAATTCTTTTCACCTTATAACTAGAGCTTGAATTTCTCAGACATCATGGCTAAGCCTAAGTTACTGCCATCCCCTGTGCTTATAGTGTCCTTATTGACTACAGAGGCAGTCTTGTTGGACAATGAAATGGCAGTTGACAGTGAAAAGGCCATAAAACCACAAAACCCAGGAAAGTCAGTTACCAGTGTAGCAAAGCTCCTATTTATTTACCCTGCTCAGATGCAGGTGCAGGCTCATTTAACTCCTTTTCCAACAATCCCCATGGCTCCCACAAGCACCTGGCCTCCTATTCATGTCCTCTGGTGCTCCAAAAGACTGCACACAGCTTTCAAGGAAGACCCAGCCCTCACAAAGAGCACTGTGTCAATTAATTCCAGAATACTATGCCTGAAGTGGGATGGTCCTGTGCCTACAACCATTTGCCTGTGTTTTCAGCCCAGTGACTCCAACAGCCACTTGCTTGTGGAACCTGTCCTGAGATCCCACCAGCCACTCACCTGGATTCCTAGACCCAGCCTACTTCACTGTAAAAAGATGCTATCCAGGAGCCAATCACAGTAACTGGATTTGTACTCTACTGTATGGTTTACTGAAGTAGTGATTACTCTCTATATTGTGTTCTTATGGAGTTTCACAGAGACTGCGCTGCACTGCCATCTGGTGTACTTCCTGAGTAACAGAGAAAAAGCTCTTAGGAGCTCCTGTTTGAATAGCTTCACAATGCCAGTGTCTGAAAGTGATACTTTGGAAGACCTTTGTCTTCTCATAGAGAAGGTGAACTTTGCATCAGAGGCAGTTAAGGCAAACAAGATGGCTATGCTTGGTCTAGGGCTGCTCAGTTAGGCCATCTCCAGAGAGATAGCCCCCCCAACCATTCACAAAAGAAGCTATTAAGCTAAAGTGCCCCCTCATTCAAGATCCAAAAAGGTGGTGGTCAACTCAGAAGCAGTGTTCTAGGTATACTTTCCTAATAATAAGATAAGCTTGAACACACTGTGAAAGATACCAATGAGCTCCTCAAGGAATAGCCAGGATGACCTGGATGAAAGTGGAGCTGTGGGTGCAGAACCTCAGCCGGAAGAGTGTTGTGATCACATGCACCTACAGGAGAGAGGGGTTGCAGATGATGTTGGGCATGAATGTCATCTGGGCTGCCCTGCCCACTTGGACTCACTTAGGAAAATCAGGAAACTGCTGTACATTCTGGAAGCACGAAGAGTATAACTGGACAGAGACACAGAGAGAGGGTCCAGTGGTTATCTCCAGTCCCAGAGAAAGATCAAAGCTATCACTAGAAACCAAGAAACTGCTGAGTGATTAAACCTATCTCCTCCTGAGGGATAGTATACTGTACTGTAGAATAATGTTCTAATAGGAAGTTGTACTGTCAAGGGCCTGGGTCTTTTAAGTAGCAGAGAAAATCCACACTTCCTTTAGATTTACCTTCAACCATGTAGTGCAAGGGCCTGCTTGATTGCATACAAATTGAAAGTTTTTAAGTTTGACTTCATATTATATGTTTTTTTTGTAAATTTAAAGGAAAATTATACAAACATATTGTATAATGTATGGCCAGCCTTACACTCAACATGTCGGAAAATGGGTAACTTCAGGTTCTAGTTATTGTGGACAAAGTTTGTGGTGACTGTACCAACCCATAATAGACTGCCACCCAGATGTATGGAAGCACTTCTGTCTTCCTTATGGCTGTCTGCAAAAGATACATTCAGATGTGGGGCTCTGTTTAGAAAGTAAGCTCTTTCAAGAATAGTGCCACTGGGCTTTAAGAAGTTATATGCAACTGCATACCATACAGTACTTACTGAACTCAAAAATGGACACTACCCTTTCTGACATTTAACAGTTCATTAAAGACTGGTCATGGGTGGAGAAAGGGGTGTTGGAAGCATCAGACTTTGACCTTCAACTTGGGGACAGCCTTATAGTCTGATGCAGAAGTGCTTGCCGGCAAAAAAATGTGCAAACACCACAGGAA
The DNA here is from genome assembly GCA_028564925.1 of Lithobates sylvaticus. Lineage (NCBI taxonomy): Eukaryota > Metazoa > Chordata > Amphibia > Anura > Ranidae > Lithobates > Lithobates sylvaticus. Next base: position 357,046,411 of record CM053028.1, on the reverse strand, counting down.
GAAGTCCCTAGTGTTGTCCTAAAACAGCCTAATCTAAGTGTGCCAGTCTATGTTATTCAAAGAGAAGGAGCAAGAGAAAAACCAGGGTGCCTACACGGTAAGCTCCTGTAGCTCATCGAGAACCACAGAGGGGCCCATGGGTTGTTTTTTTGGAGAATCTGTTCAAGTTCATGAGCCACAAGCATCTCAGTCACTAGAGGTCCTGCTTTTCAACCCTTACCTCCAAGACCCCCAATGAAAGGCATGATCCTAACAATGTTACACAGCCACAGACCACAACACTCTACTCATCCGCCTTACAGAAGTAGCAGGAGTCACAGACGCAGATCTACAATGGTTTGCATCCTTCTTAGGAAATCGCTCTCAGACAGTGAAACTAGGAGCTTTCACCTCTGAAACACGGGCAATTTCTTGTGGAGTCCCTCAAGGATCACCCTTGTTGCCAGTGCTCTTCAACATATACATCCGCCCACTCCTCAAAATCATCAGAAGATCAGACCTCTGCTTCCACTCATACGCTGATGACACCCAATTATATTTTCGGATCACCGGACAAAAAGACCATCATCAGCAATTAGAAAACTGCCTCACTCTGATAGACGACTGGATGACTGCCAGCTCTCTTAAACTCAACGTATCAAAAACAGAACTTCTTATTCTACATGCAAACCAAAACTCCCGAACCAAGATCCCTTGGACACCTCCTACCATCTTTGGACAGACCATCGCCCCAAGGACCAAGGCCAAGAGCCTCGGAGTCATCTTTGACTCAGAAATGTCAATGGATGCACAAATAGGATCGGTAGTTAGCGGATCTCACCATCTCCTTCGCCTGCTACGCAGACTCATCCCCTTCATTCCAAAGGAGGAAAAAGCTGTGGTAGTTGGAACAGTCATTAATTCACGACTTGACTATGCAAACTCCCTTTACATAGGATTACCCCAATATCAACTTGCGCGCTTACAACTTATCCAAAACACGGCGGCAAGGCTGATAACAGGAAAAGAAAACGTGGGAATCCATCTCCCCTTCCCTGAGAAGCCTACATTGGCTAACCGTAAAGAATCGGGTCATTTTTAAGACCCTCTGCCTCACCCACAAATGCACCCACGGAGACGCTCCTCAATACCTTCTCGAGAAAATAAAACACTACACACCTAATCGCAGTCTTCGATCATCCGACCAAAACCTCCTCCTCATCCCCAAGTCCCGCTACAAATCAAAAGGGGAACGAAGATTCGCTGTTCAAGGACCACGGCTATGGAATGCACTACCAACCTACATCCGCATGGAAGAAAACCATCAGGCCTTCAGGAAAAAACTCAAGACCCACCTCTTCTAAGAAGCTTGACAACAAAGCACTAATACAGCGCCTTGAGGCGATTCAGTTCGCATTGTAGCGCTATACAAATTATTCATTCATTCATTCATTCAGCCACTTGTCGTCAAGATAAGATTCAAGCTCTCACTGTGGAGCTCTTTGAACCAATATCCACTGATGCACCTGAAGGTAGATCCACGACTCAAACCCTGAGGTGCTCCTAGATACCTAACTTCTGAATGCTTTATTCAGGATAACTTTGCAAACTTGTCAGGGATAGCAAATTCAAGCGCATGGAGTTCAGCAAAGTGCCCTTTTACTTACCCCTTATAATTTCCTGGGCTCCAACAAGCCCCTGAACTTTTAGACATAACCTGGAATATGTGTCCTTGTTTTCCACCCATACCTGATGAGGCAGAAGTGGCTGGGCATGCAATCAGCTGCCAGGCTTACAGTCCTCCACTGTTAATCCCCAGTGCCAGAATGTAATAGAGCACTGTGCATATTTTTCAAGAGTACTGAGTCTGAAGTTGGGAGGTCCTGTGCCTACAGCCATTCACCTTGCAGCCTAAAGTCTCTTCCAGCTTCTTGCCGATGGAACTGGTCCTGAGATCCCTCCAGCCACTTGCCTGGACTAGCAAATTGAGCCTACTTCACTGCGAGAGACACACTGTTTAGGGCCCTGCACAAATAACTGTTCTTGTACTTTTCTGTATGGTTCACCAAAACAGTGAATACTTTCTATATTCTTTTCCTTCAAAGTTTCACAGAAAATGTGTGGTACTAGACAACTAGTGTCCTTACTAAGTAACAGAGAGCTCCTGTTTGGATAAATACATACTCTGTTTAACATACCTATCTGTTTAACCTTACCTATCTCATTGCACCTTCAGTGTCACTTACAACTCCACTTCCTCCTCTCCAACTCCTCTTACTGTTAGGGTCCCCCAAGGTTCTGTCCTTGGACCTCTACTATTCGCAATCTACACATCCTCCCTGGGTCAGCTGATAGCCTCACATGGCTTCCACTACCATTTATATGCTGATGACGCACAAATTTATCTCTCTGCCCCTCAGCTCACCCCATCAATCTCCTCATGCATCACTGATTTACTAACAGACATATCAGTCTGGATGTCAAACCACTTCCTCAAACTGAATCTGTCTAAAACTGAGCTCTTAATATTTCCTCCCCCATGTGCCCCTTCCCCTAACTTCTCAGTCAAGATCAATGGCACATCTATCAGTCCGTCCCCACATGCCAGGGTGCTAGGGGTAATCCTAGACTCTGAACTGTCCTTTCAGACCCACATACAATACCTGTCCAAGTCATGCCGCCTTAGCCTCCGCAACATTTCCAGAATACGCCCCTTTTTAACTAATGACACCACCAAGCTTCAACTCACTGGTTATCTCTCGCCTCGACTACTGCAACTCCCTTCTCATTGGACTACCTTTACATAGACTATCCCCCCTTCAGTCCATAATGAATGCCGCTGCAAGACTCATCCACCTTACCAATCATTCAGTGTCCTCCACCCCTGCCAATCCCTCCACTGGCTTCCACTCACCCAACGAATAAAATTCAAAGTACTAACAATAATGTACAAATCCATCCATAACTCTGCCCCCAGCTATATCACTAACCTAGTCCCAAAATACCAACCAAGCCGCTCTCTTCGGTCCTCCCAAGACCTCCTGCTCTCTAGCTCCCTTGTCACCTTCTCCCATGCTCGCCTCCAGGATTTCTCCAGAGCTTCTCCCATCCTTTGGAACTCTCTACCCCAATCTGTCCGACAGTCCCCTAATCTATCCATCTTTAGACGATCCCTGAAAACCCTTCTCTTTAAAGAAGCCTATCCTGCTTCTAACTAACACTGTATTACTTCCTCCATCAGCTCATCCCCCACAGCTATTACCTCTTGTATCAATTGACCCTTTCTTTTTAGATTGTAAGCTCTAACGAGCAGGGCCCTCTGATTCCTCTTGTACCAAATTGTAATGTAATTGTAATGTCTGCCTTTATTTTGTTAAGCGCTGCGCAAACTGTTGGCGCTATATAAATCCTGTATAATATTAATAATAACATTGTTCTATTTTGCATGAATACTCTTTGCCCTTATGACCCTATTTGTATTGTTAACCTTACTATTTAGTAAGGTTTATTTTAAAGCCACCATCTGTCTTTTAGCCAATTCCCCTACACCAGTTACAAAGTAAAACTAAACTAAAAAGGAGTAGAGACAATTACTTTTTTGGCTTATAAATAGAATGACAGACATCTTGTGGTATCTACTTTTCGGTAGGATTTTGGCTTTTAAAAGTATGAAATTATTGCAGACCTAGTTTTAATACATTCCAACATAATGGAACGACTTACAGGCATGCATTTAGGTGGTTGGTTGGTTGCTGATGAAAAAAGACATATACAATGTTTGAAATGACTTTTTAGATATCTATAGAAACTACATGCCTTTTGGACGAGGCCCATGACCTTTGGAAATCAATAGGGTGGATTTACTAAAGGCAAATAGACTGTGCACTTTGCAGTTGCACTATTTTTACTCAGTAAATGTAAATATGTTGAAGCTTCACTTTGTAAAGAATACCCAATCAGGTGCAAGGAAAAAAGCATATTTTGCTTGGACTTGATTGGATGATGGAAATCAGCAGAGCTTTACCACATTTACTAAACTCCGGGGAAAATAAATGAAACTGCACTTTGCCTTTAGTAAATCCACCCCTAAATAACTGTAGGAGATCTCTATTTCAGGAATACATTTCCGAATTCCTTCTTTCTTATGATGCAATGATAGTAGTAGCTCATAACAGTTTTCAAAACATATATGACTATATCTAAAAAACACCTAGTATACGTGAACTTTGGGTGGAAATAGTATTTTAATTGTTGCATTATTGCCTGATATCGGATTACCAAGTTGTGACAATCCTTTATTGTCAGTACAACAAAGCCAGTGGTAAGTTGAATCTGCTTATATGTCTAATTCTCTTTCATCATTTATTGTAAAGCTTGAACTACATTTTTATAGTGTAGCAGTAATATATTGCTAGATGTTTAGCGCTTTATGCTGTGCTTAATTAAGATCAACTCCCAACCAGAAAATAGCAACAACACAGTGTTTTGCAGAAAGTTAATTCGCTGCTTGGAAGATGCTAAAGTTGAGCCAGTTGACTTGAGAAGATAGAAGACAGCTGAGATTGCAAATTAATTGTAATGCATGATTGCTTCTTCCCTGCAGGATCTACTACTTTTAGTTTTCTTTATTTAGTCTACTAAATTGCAAGGGAATGAGGTAATTCACTACGCTAAAGCAGTGGGAAGACTATAATTTGCAGAATAGAATTCTTCATAAACACCATCTGGGGAAGCACTCAGGCTGAATCCTTGGGTTTATTGTGTAATATCAAGATATGCATCATGGCTTGGAAATGAGTGTGGAGGTTTCTTCCATAAACTGAAGACTGTCATGCATTGGGAAGCTCTGCATAGAACTCCAGCAGAGAAGAGCTGTTGTTAGTGGGGGAAGGTAGCTTCCTTATTCACTATGCTCAATACCATCGGGAAACCCACAAGAAGATAAGTAAGAAGCAGTGAAGCTAGGAGTTGATTAGCTTTCAGATTTTCAACATCAGTATGCAAATGTCTTTATAATGAATATGCTTTCCTCCTCTTTAGACTTGCTATTTAAAAGGAATGGGAGATACAGCAAGAGTAGATATTTGTTTAATGTTATGTATACTTATATTTAGTTTTGATTTGAAGTTTTCATTTGTACACAATTACATTTATTTGCTTGTACAAAAAAAATAAAAAAAGTGATTCTGTTTATACCTACAAAGACTTCATCTGGCATCTTGGCCTTCAGGCCTCTAAATACATTTCTAAATGTAATGTGGATCTTAGCTTTAAAATTAACATTTGGTATAATTCAATATGACATGTCTGCATTGCCAAATCACATAATTGCTTTGAGTTAAGTAGTACATCCTTCGTTTTTTTTTTTTGCTCCTGTTACAGTGAATCAACTAAATTGTGCCCAATTTTCTAAATATCTGTAGGCATTTCAATGACAATAACAGTACTTGTTTTAATGTATATATTATGATGGTAAGGTGAGATCTTTTGAGAGTGATATGGTGTTGCTCCCAGGGCAGAGGGCAAAGGCCTGATGTCCTAGACTCAAAGAAAGTGGGTTGCTGTGTGTGATTCAACCAGGAGGAGGAGCAGCACCACATATTTGGATCTATAAGTCTGCGGGGCACACCACTGGACACTGGGTAAGTATAATGTATTAAGCTGATTTCTTTATTTTAAAGAGCTAATAGGGGGATTTGGACTTTAAAAAATGAAAATTAAAGCATGCTGGTCATCTAGATCTAAAGCCCAAATTTTAGTTTTGGATGGAATAACAAATGTTTGAAGACTAGGGAGATCCCCCTCTGTTTGTCCTAAGGACCATTGTCACTGGGATAGAGAGTGATAGAAAATAAAAAATGTTAACTGTCACCAAAATAGAAGATGAAGGGAAAGCTTCTAATTGTCTGCAAGAGGGTTTATTTCCACTTTCTGCTCTTTCAGGGAAAATCTGCAGGACACAGAATACACTTTATAAATAAAAATGCCTTATGCAAAAATATAAAAATGATTTTAGATATACTTAAACTCAATAATTCTCTCCTTTTTTTTTTTTCAGGTCAGCATTTGGCTCCTCCTTTACAAAAATACTGGCTTCCCTCATAACAAGTCTAGTTCTCTATTAAAATGAACCGTAAACTTGCTGCTCTTGCAATTATTGCTCAGCGTTGCATAAACATTTTTCATTAATGACTGTTACTGACTCAAGTATTAAAAAGAAGCTATGCAATGAGATTTTGTATTTCATACTACTTCTTTATTTACTGTCTTTCCTGGGACAACCAATACAATTTGCAGATCTTGCTTTGAAACTAGATTCAACCTCTAATTTTTCTATGTGGAATACTTGAATTTGATGTAAACCGATTGTCTATCTCTAGGAAATACTTCTCATGTTGCTTTGCAAGCTTGTGACATGCATTAAACAACCTCTTGCAAGCAGTCAGTGAATGGCAAACCCCTTCCCTTTTATTAATTAGGCTGCCTATTTTCCCTCTCTTAATGTGAAGTAGACTGACGGCACAGAGCACAGAGAGACATCAATGAGTGCATTACAGGGACAAGGGAGACATCGGGTGTGTATTACAGAGACCAGGGAGTGTAGCTTTAGCAGTGCTAGTAATTTTTAGAACTGGCCATCATTGGTTCAGTTAGAATCCTTTTTTCATGCAATTTCAACTAGACAGGAATGGAACCTACCACAGCATTATGTAGTTGACCGGGACCCCTAATTCAAATACTAGTGATTCTTTTCGAGAATGCTCCATTCCACCAGGTGCAAGAGTAGTGAAAGCTGATTTTAATAATGCTTAAAGTGAAACAATAAAAGTGAAAAAAATATTTAAATATAGTGCCTGGGGGGTCCCCTTAGTATAGAACCTGCTGCAGCAAAACTGACATTTATAAAGAAAAAAAAATACATTTAAATTACTTTCAATACAAAACCATTGCCAGCAAAACAAAAATGTTAAAAAGAAATGCTGTGGGAGTCAATCCATACCAGGCCCTTCAGGTCTGGTATGAATTTTAAGGAGAACCCCACACCAACATTTTTTTTTTTTTAAACGGCGTGGGGTCCCTCCAAGATCCATACCAGACCCTAATCCAAGCATGCAGCCCAGCAGGTCAAGAAAGGGGGGGGAACGAGCGAGTGCCCCCCTCCTGAACCATACCAGGGTTCATGGCCTCAACCGATGGGGGGCTCTGCCCACCCCAAAACATCTTGTACCGGTGTTGATGGGAGACAAGGGCCTCTTCCCAACAACCCTGCACTGTGGTTGCGGGGGTCTGCGGGCAGGGGGCTTATCGGAATCTGGAAGCCCCCTTTAACAAGGGGGGCCCCAGATACCAGCCCCCTCCCCATGTGAATAAGTATGGGGTACATTGTACCCCTAACCATTCACCAAGAAAAATCACCATTCATCAAAAACAAATAAAGACGGGAGGCAGTTTTTCTTTATTAAAAAATAAAAAACAATGTCCCCCAATGTAGAACCATCATCAATCACGACGCACCTCTGCACCAAAAAAAATGCTTCACCCAACGAAGGCTAACAGCCCAATGCCTGCTCCGCAGTTTGACAGTTCTTAAATAGGTAAAGGGCAGGGTGCATGCTGGGTCAGTGGTGTTACAAGGGGCAGTGCCACCAGGTGGTCCCCACCCCTTACCTGTTTAAGAACTGTCAAACGGCAGAGCAAGCATTTGGTGGTTAGCCTTCGTTGCAAGCGGAGCGTTTTTTTTCTTTTTTTTGGGTCTGACGGTGTGGTGGGCATCGTGATTGACGATGGATCTACATTGGGAAAACTTAAAATTTCCTATCAAATACTTACCATAATTTTCCTTTCCTGATGGACTCCATGGCAGCCTACATGTGGGTTAACCCCGCCTCCTCTCCGATGCTGTAGGAACCCATTCCCATAAATTTCAGCTGACAGCCAGAGACTGCGTTCCTTAACTAGCCAACTCTAGACTGATGGGTGGGAACTCAATCTGCCATGGAGTCCATCAGGAACAGAAAATTAAGGTAAGTATTTGATAGGAAATTTTCAGTTTTCCTGACAGACTCCATGGCAGCTTACGTGTGGGACTAACTAGCCAAACCACACGGGCAGGTATGCTGATCCAAAAAAAAACCGACAAGATTCTTAAACCAAAGTTTACAGATGATACAGATGATAAAGAAGCAGGTTCTATGCAATAATGTGACAGGAAGGTATTAATGGAGGCCCACAAGGCCGCTTTACAGATGTTCTACAACCACCACCCAGGGTTGTCGGAAGAGGCCCCCCTGCCCCAAAGCACCAACCTATATTAAGGGCATGTGGTCTGGTATGGTTCAGGAGGGGGGCAGATAAGGGTCTGCTATGGATTTTGGGGGGACTTCACTTATTTCTATTGCTGGAAATGTTTTTTTTTCATTCAGTTGTCAGCGGGGAAACCCGTTGACAGCTAACGACTCATCCATTGTTAAGGACGCAGCGGCTAGCTTTACTACCCCCTCCTTAACAACCAGCTATTTACTGTGCCCTGATTGGGCAAAGATTCGCCCAATCAGGGCTTAAAATGAACTGTACATGTTTGCCTCACAAATTTGGGTGTTCGCCGAATTGTCACAAACTTTTTTTTAATTATATAATCTTTATTTGTTTTCTTTTGCCATTTAATTTCCATAAACTCGTTTTCTCACAGTTTGCTAAAAAAAGAAAAGAAAAGAAAAAAAAGGTGCCATTAACCTGTAGTTCTTTTGGGTGTTCTTTTGTACCTCCCTCCTTTCTTTTGTTACTTCTACTGTATTTCCTTCTTTTCCTGTCTCATTCCCCTTACTTCTATGCTCTCTTTATCCCCACCGCTCATCCATCCATGTTTTCCACAATTTTACAAATTCTTTCGTATTTCCTCTCCTCGTATATACCGTTCTTTCCCTCCATATTGGTGAGTATACACAGTCTAGGACTCATTTCTTATCTTGGGAGCCTATTCTTTGGTATACCGGAGAGTTAACCCAATTTGGTCCTTGTTTCGCAAATTGCCTATTTAAGGCATGCCTGATTTGTAAATATTTATAAAATGAGTGTTTCGGTAGGTCATAGTCTGTTCTTAGTGCGGTAAATGTCTTTAGTATCTTTCCCTCGTATAGTTGAGTTAGTTTAACTATCCCCTTTATCTCCCACTCTTTAATCTTCCCTATCTTCTCCACTTCCTCCAGGTTCTTATTATTCCAGAGGGGGGTATGTTTTGTCATGCCCTCCAGCCCTTTTACTGCTTTTAATGCTTTCCAGACTTTTAACCCAAGCCTCACCGTGGGGTTTCTATAATAAAATGAGTTTGCCTCAAGAGCCTCTATTATTGATCTATGCGGAGTACCTGCAATCATTAGATCCTTATTACCTCCTCCAACCCCCCCTATATGTTGTAGTTGGGCGGCTAGGAAGTAGCTTCGTGGATGCGGCAGTGCCATCCCGCCCTTTCTTGTTCCTAGTTGTAATATTTGTAAACCTATCCTAGGCTGGCCTCCTTTCCATATAAGTTCTCTAAACAGCGTGTCGATTTTCCTGAACCATTTTTTATCTATCCATGTTGGGCAGTTGTGCATCAGATACAGAAGCTGTGGCTGCCACAGCATCTTAATCAAATTGCATCTCCCCGCGACCGATAATGGGAGGCGTCTCCAGATTGCATTTTTAGATTTAAATTTAGCTAGTAATGGTACAATATTATCATTGATGTAGTTATTAGGGTTCTTCTTTATATTTACACCTAGATATTTAATTTGTTCGACCACTTCTAGCTGTAGGCTATCCGGTGTACTCTGGTTCCCTAGGGGGTCTATGGGCATTAATGCAGATTTTTCCCAATTTATAGTCAGCCCTGAAATTTTCCCGAAATCTATGAGGATGTTCATCACCTGCCTGGGGGATTGCTCTGCATCCCCCAGGAAGAGGAGGACATCATCCGCATATAATGCGATTCTCTCTTCTCCCCCCTTTCTTCTAAACCCCTGTATATTCGTGTCTGATCTAATTACGCTGGCCAGCGGCTCCATTGCCAGAGCAAAAAGCAGGGGGGACAGTGGGCACCCCTGTCTTGTTCCCCTCTCTAATTGAATTTTGTCAGAGAGATCATTGTTAACCCTGATTTTAGCGCTGGGGCCCGTGTACAAGGTTTTAATCCATTCAATGAATGTGGGGCCAAATCCAAATTCCCTTAAAACCCGCCACAGGTATCCCCATTCTAAACTATCAAAAGCTTTGACCACATCTAGGGCCATAACCACCCTTGTCCCTGTATCCTCTGTTGGTATCTGCATGTTGAGATACAGCCTCCTGATATTTATACTGGTAGATCTACAGGGGATAAATCCTGTTTGGTCCGGATGTATAAGTCTAGAAATAATTTTATTTAGTCTGATTGCCATAACTTTCGCAAGTATTTTAGCATCCGCACAGAGCAAGGAAATGGGTCTGTAAGACTTAGTCTCTAGCGAGTCCTTCCCCTCCTTATGTAAAACTATTATTGTTGCTTCCGTCATAGACGTTGGCAACCTCCCCTCCTCTTTCGCCCAGTTGAATACTTTAAGAAGCTCTGGCAATAGTACTTTCCCATATTGTTTATAGGTTTCTGCTGGGAGGCCGTCTGGTCCTGGTGATTTCTGATTGGCCATTTCTTTCACCGCCAGTTGGATTTCCTCCAGTGTTAGCGGTGCCTCCATTATCCCTCTTTCTTCATCTGTGAGAACCGGAATATCAACGTTTCTGAAGAATATGTCCATTTCCCCTTCCTCCACCGTCCCGCGCGATCTATACAGTTTTTCATAATATAATCTAAAAGTTTCTGTAATTACTGACTTTTTGGACGATATTTCACCTTTTTCAGTCTTGATCACAGGGACGCTGGAGGGAGGAGAATTGGTTCTCACTAAATGTGCCAACATTTTTCCAACTTTTTCCCCTCTCCGTAAGCTACCTGTTTCTGGAACAGTCTCTTATTCTCTGATTTCTTAATGACAATATCTTTATATTCCTGTTGTTTAGTTAACCATACGCTTTGTGTATCAGGTGTGGGGTTATTGACGTAATCTCCCTCTGCTTTCATCAGCTCTCTCTTACTCCTACTCTCCCATTCCCTTGTGATCTTTTTAATTTTTGATACTGATTGAATGAGAATACCTCTTAAATACGCCTTCAAAGCATCCCACATTATACCTCTTGTCACTGACTCATTATTAAATTTTATAAATTCTTCCAATTTTAATAACACCTCATTTGGGTCCCCTATTAGTTCGAACCAAATTGGGTTCATTTTCCATACTGCAGGGGATCTTTTCCCTTCTAAGTTTATTGAGACAACCAGTAGTGCATGATCGGATACTCCTCTAGGGTGATATTCTATATCCCTTATGGTTTGGCATGCTTCATCGTTTCCCAAAGCTAGATCTATCCTTGAGAGCGTGGAATAGGAGCTTGAGTAGCATGAGAATTGCAGCACACCTGGATTCCGCGCCCTCCACATGTCAAAGAGCCCTACTTCCTGTAAAAACTGGTATAATCGACTCTCATCTACTTTCTGGCCATGTACACCCTGTTCGGGCCGCTATAACCGGTACCCCAGCTTTGTCAGTTAAAAATTCCAATAGCTTATACATTACATCAAGTTTAAACGGAGGGGGAATATAAATATTTGCTAGAACATATTCTAAAGAAAAAAAAAAAAAAAAAGAAAGACCGAGGAGAGATGAGAAGAGAGAGAAAGATAACCTGGCCTTTAGCCAAAATAACTACCCCTTGTGAACTAAAAAAAAAATATACCGTCCGTCTCTATCTATACTGATCTTCACAGCCACTCCTCTTGAATAAGAGGTGTGGACTGAGTGGAATTGACATTGGTATTTCTTACTTTGGTTTTGTAACTTAGAGTCTTGAGTTAGGTGCGTCTCCTGTAGGCAGATCAGTCCTACCCCACTCCTCTCCAGGGTCTCTGCCACTGCTGCTCTCTGTTCTCCATTTCGTCCAGTTTCCCTGCAAATTTATCCGATTGTTCTTTTAAGGTTTTAACCTCTTGGCTTATTGGGTACATGTCATCCTCTATTTGACTAATTCTCCCTTCTGCTGCTGTTATTCTGTCAGCCGTCCTTTCCAGCTCGTGGCGCATCAGGGACAGTTCCTCTTTAATATTTTTCATTTGGTCACATAGCTCCCCTAGGGACTGCTTACATATGTTAACTGCTGCCAGTACGTCCTTTAATGTCGGCTCCCCTTCAGCCGTTGGTGCCTGAGCTGAAGCCAAATCTGATTTTCCGGGGGCTCCTACATTTTTATTAGTTGTGCTCTTTGCTCCTCCTATAGTGGCCCCCGCCGCGACTGTCTGGTTGTTTATTTGCCCTTGGCTCTTTCTGTCGTTTGACACTTTCGCCTGGATTTGCTGTCCCCCTTTAGTTGGGCTATGGACTGGGGTATGCGCATACTTTTCCAGCTTTGCTGCAGCTGCTGATACCCCATTTGTTAAAGTGGGCTGGGACCCTTTTTCCTTATCCTTGGCTGATCTTAGTGATTGTGTCCCAACACTCTCCAGGTTGGCCTGCTCTTCTCCTCTCCTCCTTGCTGACATGTTGCCCCTCCTGGGCCCCTCTGGGGTCCAACCCAATCAAATACCAACTTTAGAGTAAATTTTCTAAAATATAATTTTACAGAAAGCAGTCCTCTGGTGACCCTTAAAAAAAAAAAAAAAAAAGGGGGGGGGAGCCAAAAAAAAGCAGGACGAGGGGGGCAGTCCTATATCACAGCCTATGACCAGGGCCAAAGTGGTTGAGATTAAGGGAGGATGTAAGTACAAAAGTGTGCGTATATATTAACGTATGTATATATGCACAACCCAACGTTTTCTGTTTACAGTCCTTAATTGCAACGGAACATGTAGAAGGCAGGTATGCAGATCACAATATTTTCACACAGTTTTGTATATTGCTAATATCAGTCCTCAGACTGCGTTTACAGTCAAGAGGGAGTTTAGGAGGACGCCAGTACCCATGCGCAGCGCAACCATGGAAAAAAAAAAAAAAGGAAATCCAGTCCTCAAGGTTCTGGCTTACAAAAGCCAAGTAACATGCACAACACCTCTTATCCTGGGTATTTTATCACAGTTTTGTACAGCACAACCAGCACAGCCACAGGCAAAATAAAAAAAAATAAAAAAAAGCAATCCTCAGACTCCTGTCACTCAAAAGCCGGATACATATGCTCGGCTCTCCATAGCACAGCTTATGCCTCTAACAGTCCTTAGTTGCAGCAGATCATAAAAATCATGAATATGCACATCACAATTACCAGCTTGTATTTTTAATAAGGAAGCAGCCCTCAAGTTACGTTTTAAGTTATGTTTTTTAAGAGAAAGCCTGGAGCGTGGACATAAGCAACATCGCTTGTATTTTTAGCAGGTTGGGAGAAAAAAAAAAAAGTCCTCTGAGTGCTATTGCAGCAAATCGAAATGTTATATATAAATTCCAATAAGCCGATAAAAATACATACAAAAAGAATTGACAGAGCTGTTTCAGTGATAAAAATACATACAAAAAGAATTGACAGAGCTGTTCAGTGTATGAAACTGTAAGATAATGACACTGCATGCAGGGACAGACACCAGCTGTCAAACATCAGTGGTGATGTCGGGGGTAGGCGGGACCGAACGGCCATCAAACACCAGCCAATGGGATGGGGTCTGGGCGGGCCGCTACATTTATGCGGCCCCGCCCCGCCCCCTCTCTGAAGCAGCTCAAACATTGGCTGGTGTTTATAGCGATTGGACCCGCCAACACCCCCGACATCGCGGCTGAGTTGTAAGTCATCACAACTCAGCTGCGATGTCGGGGGTGGGCGGGAACAAGCGCCAACACCAGCCAATGATTGGGCTGATTCAGAGAGGGGGTCGAGCCAGATAAATGTAGCAGCCCGCCCAGGCCCATCCTATTGGCTGGTGTTTGGTAACTGTTCAGTCCCGCCCACCACCGACATCACCACTGACATTTAACAGCTGGTCACTCTCCCTGCATGCAGTGTCATTATCTGAGAGTTTCATACACTTAACAGCTCTGGCAATTCTCAGGATCTCCTGAATGTGAAACTCCCCCTCTACCCTATCTGTGCCACCCAATGCTGCCTATCAGTGCCAACCAACGCTGCCAATCAGTGACAACCAGTACTGCCTATCCATGACAGTGCTGCTTATCAGTCCCAACCAATTATGCCTATCAGTGCCAACCAGTGCTGCCTATCAGTGCAAACCAGTGCTGCCTAGCAGTGCCAACCAATGCTGCCTATCAGTACCAGTGCTGCTTATCAGTGCCAACCAATACTGCCTATCAGTGCCAGTGCTGCTTATCAGTGCCAACCAATTCTGCCTATCAGTGCCAACCAGTGCCAGTCAGTGCTGCCTATCAGTGCCCACCAGTGCTGACTATCAGTGCCAATTAGTGACCATACATGCTTCCAATCAGTGCTGCCAATCAGTGCCCATCAGTTCTGCATATCAGTGCCCATCAGCGCTGCATATCAGTGCCCATCAGTGCTGCCTATCAGTGCCAATCAGTGCTGATAATTAGTGCCCATCAGTGCTGCCTATCAGTGCCACCTATCAGTGCCAATCAGTGCTGCCAGTCAGTTCCCATCAGTGCTGCCTATCACTGCCCATCAGTGCAGCCTACCAGTGCCCATTAGTGCTTCCAATCATTGCTGCCTATCAGTGCCAATCAGTGTCCATCAGTGCTGCCAATCGGTGCTGCAAATCAGAGCCTATTAGTGCCCATAAGTGCTACCAATTAGAGCCAATCAGTGATACATATCAGTGCCCATCAGTGCCACCTATCAGTGCCAATCAGTGCTTACAATCAGTGCCCATCAGTGCCGCCTATCAGTGCCACCTATCAGTGCCAATCAGTGCTGCCTATCAGTGCAACCTATCAGTGCACATCAGTGCTACCAATTAGTGCCCATCAACGCTGCCAATCAGTGCAGCCTATTAGTGCCCCCTCCGTGCTGCCTATTAGTGCCCATCAGTGCTGCCTTAGCAGGGATGGTGGAAACCCCTCTACAGATAATTGCAATACAAATTACCTTCAAGTGCAACAACTTTTTAGTTGGGAGGTTCACACCATTATAGCACTTTTGGATTTTTTTTATTTTTTAGAATGTTACACTTAATTGTATATGTTTTAGTTATGGTTATAATGTGAATTATTGCACTTGAAGTTAATTTCCCACCACCTCTGCTAAGTCCATGTCTTTATGTACCTTGCTTTGTGCACTGGTGCGCAGTCATGTTGGAACAGGAAGGGGCCATCCCCAAACTGTTCCCACAAAGTTGGGAGCATGAAATTGTCCAATGTGTAAATAATTTACTAATGCGAAAACCACATAGGTACGTAAATAAATAAATAGTAGCTGCCAACAAGAAAAAGTGTTCACACCTCCTAAAAGCTGGACAAATCCTAAATAAATATGACTAAATACATAATCAATAAAAATATATAAAAATGAATAACTGTGCAAACAATAGCAGCTATATATTAAAGTGCAGAAAATATACCAGTTGGTATGAATACCAGTATTAAAGTGAATGTGTAGTAATATCCAAAAATAAAGTGCAAAGTGTGCAAACTGTGCAAACACAGTCTTTATAAGTGTAATATATCCAAAAAAACTGTGCTGAATTCCAACAGACAGGACAGTTCATCCAATATATAGTGCATCCAGATATAAAGTGTATGTGCTACACTCTAAAGCCCCATACACACGGTCGGATTTTCGCATGGATTCTGTCCGATCGGACAATGTTGTCCAAAAATCTGACCGTGTGTATGCACCATCGGACAGTGTACGTCGGATTGTCCGACGGACAAAGTCCTATCTCCTGCTGGATAGATTTTTTGACAACAAGGTCCGATCACACCAAATCCGATCGTGTGTATGGTAGTCCGACGGACAAAGTGCTACGCATGCTCAGATCACATTACAAGACCAAAGCTATTGGCTACTAGCCTCTACGTAGTCCCGTCGTAGGCAACAAACGTCACCACGTTCAGAATGATCGGATTTTCCGACAACTTTGTCCGACCGTGTGTACGCAAAACCAACATCGGACAAAGTACGACGGACATGATCCGACGGACCTGGTCCTCGGATAATCCGCACGTGTGTATGGGGCTTAATAAGGGTACTCCATCCAATGTGAGTGATACCATTTCCCCCAGCCTCTGACCTCATACAGAAATCAGTCAAGCTTAAATATTCCACACATAAAGTGCATGTGCCACACTCTAGTTTGGGTACTCCATCCACTGTGAGTGATACCGTTTCCCCCAGCCTCTCACCTCATATAGAAATAAATTAAGCTTTAGTATTCCACACTAGCCAATCGATTTCTGGTATATCAATTCCTCGGTAGGTCAGGAACAACCAGGCTCTCAGATTGGCAGAACTCAATGGCATAGCATGGAAAGGCAAAGGCAAGAGGAGGACTCCAAAGTGTAGTATTTAGCAAGTGATTTTAATAATAATGCAGTAACAACTTACAATTGCAGAAACGAATGAACAACATAAACAAAGGAGACTTCCTGTTCTCGGCCATGAACGGAAGTGATGTCATCACAGCTCCTTTCCCTCACGCGTATCGTCACTGACCATGTGACTTTTTCAAAGGGTGTCTCACCATTATAGCACTTTGGATTTTTTTTTTTGTGTTACACTTAAAGCGGTGTTTCAGCTTAAAAATGTTTTTTTAAAAGTCATCAGCTAAAAAAAAAAGTCGCTGCTGACTTTTAATAAGTACACTTACCCTCCCAGGGCGCCCGCGATGCCGTTCGTGGAGGCCGAGATGTCCCTCGGCGTTCCGGATCCAGCACCGCCATCCTCAGCAAGGGAAACGGCTTTGCGCGGCCTACTGCGCATGCGCAAGTCGGCGCGCGGCCTACTGCGCATGCGCGAGTCGGCGCGCGGCCTACTGCGCATGCGCGAGTGGGATTTGTGAATGGGGAACGCAATGTGTTGTGGGACACAGTTCCCATAACACACTGCGCCCCATTCACTAGAAGACGGAAGGAGAGAAGATCACCGCGGCGCTGGAGGAGGCAGATTAGGACAATCTGCCCAGCAACAGCCATTTCTGGTAAGTAAAAAAAATTTTTTTTTTTTTCATTTGAAATTGTTACTAACATTTTTAAAAGTTTTTGTTTTCAGTGTGTCCCACCACTTTAATTGTATATGTTTTAGTTATGGTTATAATGTGAATTATTGCACTTGAAGTTAATTTCCCACCACCCCTGCTAAGTCCATGTCTTTATGGACCTTGCTTTGTGCACTGGTGCGCAGTCATGTTGGAACAGGAAGGGGCCATCCCAAAACTATTTCCACAAAGTTGGGAGCATGAAATTGTCCAAAATGTCTTGGTATGCTGATGCCTTAAGAGTTCCCTTCACTGGAACTAAGGGGCCAAGCCCAACCCCCAAAAAACAACCCCCCACCATAATCCCCCCTCCACCAAATTATTTGGACCAGTGCACAAAGCAAGGTCCATAAAGACATGGATGAGTGAGTTTGGGGTGGAGGAACTTGACTGACCTGCACAGAGTCCTGATCTCAACCCGTTAGAACACCTTTGGGATGAATTTGAGTGGAGACAGCGAGCCAGGCCTTCTTGTCCAACATCAGCGCCTGACCTCACAAATGCCCTTCTGGAATAATGGTCAAACATTCCCATAGACACACTCCTAAACCTTTTGGACGGCCTAAGAGTTAAAGTTTTTATAGCTGCAAAAGGGTGGGCCAACTCAATATTGAACCCTATGGACTAAGACCCCTTTCACACTGGGGCAGGGGGTAAAACGCCAATATTTTTAGTGACGCTTTACCTCCAATTTTGGAGCGCTATTCAGCCTCTAGTAGGGGGGTAAAAGCCAAGAAAGCGTTAAAACCCCTGCAAATCACTGCTGCAGCAGCGCTATGCCGGCGGAATAGCCATGCTGCCCCATTGATTTCAATGGGCAGGAGCGGTGAAGGAGTGATGTATACACCGCTCCTTCACCACTCCAAAGATGCTGCTAGCAGGACTTTTTTTACCGTCCTGCCAGCGCACCGCTCCAGTTTGAAAGCCCTCAGGGCTTTCACACTGGAGTCACAGCAGCGGCTCTTTCAGGGAACTTTGCAGGTGCTATTTTTAGCGCTGTAGCACCTGCAAAGCACCCCAGTGTGAAAGGGGTCTAAGACTGAGATGGCATTAAAGTTCATGTGCGTGTAAAGGCAGGTGTCCCAATACTTTTGACATTATGTGTATATATATATATATATACATACATACATACATACATACATACATACATATAAACATGTATGTGTGCTTGAGCTTTCGGGTGCACACCCTAATGCAAAAGGCTGTGCACGCCTATGATAATTAACTATCATATAGCTAATAGCCTGATATACACTAAAATGAATTAGTTGACCCTATAAATAGACTAAAATACTAGTTACCTTTAGGGGAAACACTTACATTTCTATGGAGGAGGGATGAGGAAAAAGCAAAGAATATGCATAGAAAGAAACAATCTAGTCTATGGAATTAGTGGCAAGAGACCAAAAAAAACACGTAGTAATCCAGGGCTCACACATCTTAACCGCTTCCCGACCGCCTCACGCAGATATACTGCGGCAGAATGGCACGGGCAGGCAAAATCCCGTATATAAATGTGATTTTGCATTTGCCTGCCTGTGGGTCGCGCTTGCGACCCGGTCGGGAGCTCCGTGACCCCGGCCGCGGGACCAGCGGACCCGATCGCCGCTGGTGTCCCACGATCGGGTCACGGAGCTGAAGAACGGGGAGAGGTATGTGTAAACAAACCTCTCCCCGCGCTTCCTACTCTGCCTGTCATTGATTGGCTGTTCCCGGTCATCGCTGATTGTAGAAGTCTATAAAGGGCCTTAGCCAGCTGGACTCTGATGCCGCGTACACACGGTCGCACATTCGACGGCACTAGAAAGAGGAAGTTCAATACCAAGTGTGCCACCCTTTGGGCTCCTTCTGCTAATCTCATGTTAGTAGAAGGTTGATGACAGACGATTCGCGCTTTTCAGCCTCCTGCTTTTCCGATCGTTCCTGCTCTTAAGTTTGTGCTTGTGGGTTCATATTTCTATTACGTATTTGATTTTCAGTGCATTCTTGTCAGCTCGTTTCTGCTTTTCAGCTCCGGCCTTTGTTTTTCAGTGCTTTCTGTTAGTTCATTCTGACCAGCCGACCGTTTTGAAGCCATGAGGACCCTCACCCCGGACCAGAGTGTTTATAACTACCGTCTGGCCAGAGCCAGAAGAGTGGTGGAGAACGCTTTTGGGATAATGGCCAGCGGGTTCCGCCTATTCCTTATGCCAATCAACATGGTGGAATATAAACCTAACCATATAATCCTTGCATGCTGCATTCTACACAAATATTCAATAGACATGTGCATTAGTTTTCGTCCGAATGCATTTTCGTCTGGATTTCAGGTTTTTTCGTTATCGTTTGAACAAACGATAACTAAAGTGCAGAATCCGAAAAACGAAAGATTCGACATAAAGAAATGCTTTGTTTTCGTTTTCAACAACAGTTCGATATAGATAGGAGATTCAACGCTGACAATAACAATCTGTTGAACCTGTGGTTGAATGTGCCTAACCTTAACTCTATTAGTCCAAGATTATTCTACATAGAGAGAAAAGATTTGACATAGAGAGAAAAGATTTGACGTAGAGAGGACAGATTCGACGTAGAGAGAAAAAATTCAACGTAGAGAGAAGATTCGACGCACAGAGAAAAGATTTGACGTAGAAAGAAAAGATTTCTGCTGGAATTGTGTGGAATTGCAGCTAAACTATACAGAGTCATACAGTTTAGCTGCTCCGTCGAATCTTCTTTGAACATTCGACAGACACCATAAGCCTTCAATGACAGATTTGACCTTAATTCATTTGGATTTTCGGACTAAAGCAATTTTTAACGAAAAACGAAATAAATTAAAACAAATTTTGGGAGTAACTAAATAAATAAATTTTTCGGACGAAAACGAAATTCGGAAACGAAATATTTCAGTGTGCACATGTCTACTATTTAAGGAGAAATTCAATGAACTATGCGGCCTCAGTTGGGCCTGAGGCCGGACTTCAACAAGAAACCCTGACGGGGCTTGAAGCTGGCCATCCTGGCTTGCCCCCCAAAGTGCCTGTGAAGTAAGACAGAAGTTTGAGTACTTTGTGGGTGGGGGGGCCATTGATATGCCAAAAACTGTTTAAGAAACATTTTATCCTAAATTTTTGAACTTAAACTGAAAGAAGGTTTCCTTTGATTTTCTGCCTGGGTTTCTTTTTGCTGTCTCCTAGGTTCTCAAATGGGCTTTTCTTTTTGGACATTTTATTCAATAGTGCAAATGTAATTTATTTGATAAATGAGGTGACAATCTCTTCTTCAGCGAACTATTATTATGTTGTGGGTCTGCTACACACACCTTGTTTTTGTTGTTAATGTATGTAATGCATTACTGACAAAAATATTCATCATTTTCAGCACCATGAATGAATTTTGTGGAGTCACGAAAATGGCCTGATTGTGGCAAATTAAAAAGCACTGTGGGTGTTATTTACTAAATGAAATTCCACTTTGCACTCCAAGTGCAATGCAAATGTGCACTTGTAGTGCAAAGTGGATTTTCCTTTAGTAACTAACCCCCATTGTCACTGTAAACACCAACTTACTAAAAATATTGCTATTGAGCAGTGAAAGAAGAAACCACACATTGTTGAGTAGAAAACATTTTACTCAAAGCACATTCACATGTGCGTTAGAAAAGGGTTTTGGAACAAACAAACATCTTTGGTGTATAACTTTTTTTTTCACATTGTAAATATACTTTTTTTCGTTAAACAGGCATGTTTCAAAGCATAACATAAACAACTCAGGAACTTACAAAGTTCAACTTTGGCAAAGTGAAGGCAATATCAGACATTAGTATGTCCAAACTGTGTTGACATTGCCTTCATCAGATGTCACCCCTGTAAAAGAAAAATTTTGAAGATGAACACAAATTGGGATTCAAACTGGGGATTTCCCTCATGATCCCATGCCTAATGTCAACATGTGCTAGCTCCCATCATGGGAGATTAATGGACGTGTTTTGGGGGTGCAACCCCTTCCACTCACCTAATTGAGTTGCGAGGAAGGGGTTGCACCCACAAAACGCGTACATTAATATCCCATGATGGCAGATAGCACATACTTTTAAAATGCTTTTAAAATACTTTATAATAAAAATTCTAAGCAAAAATACACAATAAAACTGTATAATTTTTGTGTGTTTTATATTCTTCCTAAAACATCAATGATGTTCTTCATTTTTTTGTTGAACATCATTGATGTTTTCCTTTATATTTTCTAAATCACGATTGCACCCCATTCTCTCCCCGATGAGGATCTGGGCACTTTCACTGGTGAAATGAGATTCTTCTTCCACAACATCTACATCACCTAAAAGAAAAAAACACACCATGTATTAGAAATATGCAGGAATAGACCTCTTACCTGAAGCTGTGGTCTCAGACACTCACCTGTTGTGGTGACAATTTCGCTCACTTCATAAACATCTCCCTCATCATCCTCTGCTTGTGGTTTTCTGATTTCCCCTTCTTTAGGAGGTGGGGGGTCCCTGGTGTCCTCAGATGTCCCGAGTCTTTTCTCCCCTATGTGAATAGAAAATAGGTATACTTAGCACACAGATATTGAAAGGCAGAAATAGGAATATGAAACATTGCTTGGAAGTGTCGTAAAATTGTCTGTTTTGGCATCTTATAAGTGGACGAATGAACGATGTTTCCTACAACCTGTGCCTTTTGTGCCCATAAACATGAAAGTTGCCATTTTAAACTGTACAATAGTAAAGAAAAGCACATGGAGCAGCATGCAAGTAATAATAATAATAGGGACACAGGACAAATACTTACATTTGAGAAGCAGTTTCCTGATCTTTCTGTACTGATCGTGCTCCCTCAATTTGAGGTCTGACCATTGTTTCCTCAATTGATCCTTGGATCACCGTACCCCAAAATTCCTGTGCAGACTCTTCACAACTTTAGGCATGATCTTGGCCTTTCTCACATTTGGGTTTGGGTACAGTCCATACTTCCCATCATAGTCGCGCCTCTTGAAGATGTCCACCGTCTCCACCATCTCTATAAAGGCCATAATTGAGGCCTTCAATTTCCTCCAGGAAATGTCTTTTGTCTTTGCAGCTGTTGTCTCTCCACCATGTGCTCTCCCACTGCACGGAAAGACAAGGGGTGGGGAATAGACTGAGTTTCACGCGCACGCGCAGTGTATATAAAGCGTAACACGCCTACGTCGTATGTACGAATTGTGAGTGGAGGACGAAGTAACGGAAGCGACGATCGTTATAATGAAGGAACAATTTTAACTTGGTGCATCAGTGGCCTATCCTGCTTATAGATTGAGGCCTATATTGGGTCAAGATTAGGAGAGTTTTGACTGACATTAGGGTGTGACAGACCTAGCCGGGACAGAGGCTGTTGGAGGGGACGTAATGCAAGCCTCTTGCCTTGCGATTATGGGCCCTGGCATTTTGGGGAACGGTGCTGTTTGTGAGCTGTATGCCTGGGGACCGCTGAGCTGGTTTTACACATAGACAAGACACATAAACTCTGGACATGTCAGATGCTAATATCATCAACACCAGCCACCTGTCTGTTGTCTTGTATAATGCAAATGAGTAGTCTGGCTTGACACAGATTCTAAAGAGTATTTCACCTATTGTTGTATGTGCTAATTAACCCTGCAATTGAATGAAGGAGTCCAGTGTTGATTTAGTTAATTAGCTCATGCTAATTAGGTTAGGTTTTTAGTCATCCGGCTGTATATATGTGTGGGACATCTCAAATAAAAGCTATTCCTGATGTACCCTACACTGGTGTTGTCTGGTAACTGGGTGAGCTAATGGGTCTTGGATTGTGTGGTACTGGACAGAGGAAGCATTTACGGCAGACATCTTGAGTACGGGGTCCGTCACAATTGTCTGGCAGCGGTGGGATCGTGCTTCCTTGTCGTGAACACATCCAAACCATCACCTGGATCCAAGGCCAGCATAGCAGGAGAGGAGAGGTACAGATACGTCGTCATGGAAGAGGAATTCCAAAGGAGGTTGCGAGAGATGCGGATACAGCACAGAGGATCAGTATCGGTGCAGGTCCTGCTGGGATGGTATGATTCTGTCCGCCTACAACTCTGGAAGGAAGCACTAGCCTGTGAGCAGCGACACCAGGGAAAAGTTCTCCCCTCCATCCATGTAAGGTACTGGTCGCAGTATGAAGTACAAATGCTGTTATTGGGGGAACAACCGAAGCAGGAGTGGACAGCTGAGTTAAGCAGGCTGATCCGGGCAGAAATGCGGTTGGACGAGAGCTACAGAGCCCTCCGGTGGTATGTAGCCCAAGTGTGCCCGTGGACAGCGGATGACAGGCCCACGGAAGGTTTTGATTATGATGGCCTGGGATTGTTGTACTGGAGGCTGTCCAAGGCCCCCGACTTTGGGAGTGATCTGGAGCGGCGTTTGGAAGAAATAATGGAGCACAGAGAGCAAAGATTGAACGTCTCGGAAGTGCTCTGGGCACAGGAAGATTTGGAGTTCCTGGCCAATCAGGAATGGGAGCTGGAGATCGCCTACAGACAGCTGCTGGACTCTGCTCAGCAGCAGGGTGGGGCTCCCTTTGCCTGGGACTATCAGGAAATACCAGCAGCCAGCTCTGAAATCCTGGCTGAAGAGTCGGCAATGTGGCATAGTAACAGAGTGCTTTGCCCACCTGCCCCCGCAGCTATGGACGCGGAGGTCTTATGGCGGATGCAGCAAGTGCTGACTGATCTTGACAAACCTGTTACTGCACAAGACAAGGTTGGATGGAGGAATGTGCCTGTCCAGCAGCATGCCAGAGAATCGGCAGTGGAAAATCTGGAGATTGCCATCCCCAAAGCTGAAGTGCTAACAACAGGGCAGAGCTCTGCTAACCTCTGCCCAGCACCGATGGTATCTTCTAGGTTCCACGGACAGATGGTGAACCTCTATCCCCAGACATCAGTTGTAGAGACAGGGGATTTGATAGACTTTTCTGCTGAGGAAGAAGAACCTGATGAGCCTCCATCAGAAGAGCTGGTATTAGGGCCAAACTTCACCAACAGCAGTATCCGGGGAGTTCCAGGAAGCTGGGGCACTTTGCCCCTCTCTCCGGCGACAAGCTGATGTAGTGAAGCTGCTACTCCCAGCTGAATCACTGGCAACAGGGAGGAGCGCCGTTGGTCTCTGCCTAGCACCTACAGTGTCTCTACAGCTTCAAGAAGCTGGGGCATTCAGTCACACTGTCCAGCAGCAGACAGCGCCCCAGAATGGTAACACCAACCCAGCCGGACAGAGGGTCAAAGACCTCTGCCCCACACCTGTGGCAGTTCTGGAGGCCCAGGGTGAGCAGGTGGTGGTCACTCCCGAGCAGCAGCTCAGGACCCAAGGAGAGAATGCAATCTGCTCTTCACAACTAACACAGGACAGATTTCCTGTAAAGGTGGGTGGGAATTTAGTCTCCACCTGTATACCCCAGGGATGCTGGGCAGTAGGCCCATATGCCCGACAGCATGACCGACTGAGCCCAGCCACCCTGTCTTTTCTCCTGTTGCTAAAGGGACTCCAGGAGGAAGGACCAGTACGCACTTCCCCCCAGCAGCGGCTATGTTCTATGAGAGAGGCAGAGGTTGGCTGGGTGAGTAGTGCTCGGTTTGAAACAATTTGTTTGGGGTACTGTGTGGGTACAGGCCTTAGAGGACTGGAACTATGGACTAACTTCGGAGTCAACCTGTCTGTGGTCTCCTCCTGTGTTAGTCTCCTGCCGAAAGGGTTGAAATGTGACAGACCTAGCCGGGACAGAGGCTGTTGGAGGGGACGTAATGCAAGCCTCTTGCCTTGCAATTAGGGGCCCTGGCATTTGAGGGAATGGTGCTGTTTGTGAGCTGTATGCCTGGGGACCGCTGAGCTGGTTTTACTTGGATTCAGGTCCATGCTGGCCCCCCAAGACACATAGACTCTGGACATGTCAGATGCTAATATCATCAACTCAAGCCACCTGTCTTTTGTCTTGTATAATGCAAATGAGTAGTCTCGCTTGACACAGATTCTAAAGAGTATTTCACCTATTGTTGTATGTGCTAATTAACCCTGCATTTGAATGAAGGAGTCCAGTGTTGATTTAGTTAATTAGCTCATGCTAATTAGGTTAGGTTTTTAGTCATCCGGCTGTATATATGTGTGGGACATCTCAAATAAAAGCTATTCCTGATGTACCCTACACTGGTGACTGGGTGAGCTAATGGTTCTTGGATTGTGTGGTACCGGATAGAGGAAGCATTTACGGCGGACATCTTGAGTACGGGGTCCGTCACATAGGGTTTGACTTTTGCTGTGTCTTTCAGAGAAAACAGATCCCGTCAATGATAGGGAATTTCTAGGAATATTCATTGATATGTTCAGGGAGCTGCCCTGTCTGTGGCAGGCGAACCACCCGTTTTATAATAATCCAACAAAGAGGCAGGCAGCGCTGGAGAAACCGATTGAATTTGTGAATCCGGTGATCCCCACAGCAGACATCAAGTATATAACGTCCAAAATTGGTGGCATGAGGAGCACTTATAATAGGGAGCACAAGAAGGTCCAGGATTACCTGAGATCAGGAGCAGCAGATGACATTTATGTACCCAGGCTGTGGTACTATGACAGACTGCATTTTCTGTCAGACCAGAGGGAACCCAGGCCAGCACTCTCCAGTCTTCCTTCAAGGCTTCCTTCCCCCCCAGCTGAGGCTTCCGAAGACCAACCTGGGCCTTCCAGGCAGCAACATATGGAGGAGCCCAGCTAGAGTCAGGTATAGCATTCTTCAAAATATTTCTGGTTTCCAAATTAATGATGTTAAATATATGATAGTTTTGATAACTAATTTCTGATTTCAAAAAGTGTTTTACATTTCAATACACAGTAGTGGCCACAAATGATTGGGACAAGACTGAAAAATGCTGGGGTCAGAATGATAGTCTTTTCTATTTATTAACATTCAATTTGCAACAGTCATGAGCTGAAAATTGTGTGAGATTGATGAACCAAAAAAAAAAAACTATGTCCCTTTTTCATACAGAGGAAAGTCTCAGCCAGGAGGAGGCCGTGGAAAGTGGCAGCCAGGAGGTGGCCAGGCCCAGTAGGCTGCCTGAATCCCAGGTCCCTCCCCTCTGCCTTCCAGTGTTGATTTAGTTAATTAGCTCATGCTAATTAGGTTAGGTTTTTAGTCATCCGGCTGTATATATGTGTGGGACATCTCAAATAAAAGCTATTCCTGATGTACCCTACACTGGTGACTGGGTGAGCTAATGGTTCTTGGATTGTGTGGTACCGGATAGAGGAAGCATTTACGGCGGACATCTTGAGTACGGGGTCCGTCACATAGGGTTTGACTTTTGCTGTGTCTTTCAGAGAAAACAGATCCCGTCAATGATAGGGAATTTCTAGGAATATTCATTGATATGTTCAGGGAGCTGCCCTGTCTGTGGCAGGCGAACCACCCGTTTTATAATAATCCAACAAAGAGGCAGGCAGCGCTGGAGAAACCGATTGAATTTGTGAATCCGGTGATCCCCACAGCAGACATCAAGTATATAACGTCCAAAATTGGTGGCATGAGGAGCACTTATAATAGGGAGCACAAGAAGGTCCAGGATTACCTGAGATCAGGAGCAGCAGATGACATTTATGTACCCAGGCTGTGGTACTATGACAGACTGCATTTTCTGTCAGACCAGAGGGAACCCAGGCCAGCACTCTCCAGTCTTCCTTCAAGGCTTCCTTCCCCCCCAGCTGAGGCTTCCGAAGACCAACCTGGGCCTTCCAGGCAGCAACATATGGAGGAGCCCAGCTAGAGTCAGGTATAGCATTCTTCAAAATATTTCTGGTTTCCAAATTAATGATGTTAAATATATGATAGTTTTGATAACTAATTTCTGATTTCAAAAAGTGTTTTACATTTCAATACACAGTAGTGGCCACAAATGATTGGGACAAGACTGAAAAATGCTTGGGTCAGAATGATAGTCTTTTCTATTTATTAACATTCAATTTGCAACAGTCATGAGCTGAAAATTGTGTGAGATTGATGAACCAAAAAAGAAAACTATGTCCCTTTTTCATACAGAGGAAAGTCTCAGCCAGGAGGAGGCCGTGGAAAGTGGCAGCCAGGAGGTGGCCAGGCCCAGTAGGCTGCCTGAATCCCAGGTCCCTCCCCTCTGCCTTCCACAAAAAAGTGCCAGGAAGATGAGTAACCTGGAGAAGGCAGCACTTGGCATATTTCTGAATGCTACTGCGGCCCTCAGAAACCCCCCAGTCTTCAAGAGGACTATGCCTACATAACAGCCTGCAAAATGCTGGAAATGGAGGAGGGCCAACGCCTCTTATGTGAGTAAGTGATCTTGCAAGCCCTAAATAAGGGGTTAAGGGGCGAACTCACAAGCCAAAGCCACGTTTGTGAGTTGAGCCATGGTCCTCCTCCTCCTCCACCTCCTGCCACAACTCCAATACCAGAGCCACAGCCTGGAAGGAAGCGTGTAAGGAAGACGAGAGAGTGATGGCCTGGGTTCAGTCTGGTCTGACAAAAGATGCAGGCTGTGGTATGACCACAGCCTGAGGACAGATATGTCTGCTGATGTTCCTGATCTCTTGTAGTCCTGGACCGGATTGTGCTCACTATTATATGGACTCCTCAGGCCACCAATTTTGGCTGGCAAATAGTTGATGTGTGCCCTGGGGTACAAAGGCTTTGCCAATATCAGCAGTTTCTCCAGCGTTGCCTTACTCTTTATTTTGTTATGACCCATATTAAATGGCTATTTATTTTTCTGAAATACTTGCCTATGTGTTTTACTTCAAAAAGGACAGTTTGTTTGTGAGTAGGCAGGTACATTTCCTAAATACAATGTCAAATGAACAAGGGACACCAACACCAACCAACCTCCTTGAGGTTAAAAAAAAAACGAGAAATAATATTATGGAAAGCACTAGAAAAAAAAAAAAAATGTAAATCTTGATAAAAAAAAAAAAAGAAACAAAAATTATAAACATTATTATGGAGATCTGACAAAAAACTAAATTAATATTATTCATGAGATCACGAGAAATAATAAAGGAATCATTTTGTGAATATGAGCAGCAAAACAACTTCATTCTTCTAGCATTCTAAAGAAGAAGAGAATGCGCTGCATTAAACAATTAAAAAAATTGCAGTGTGATGAATGTGCTATCTCCATTACGAATGGTAGTTTTACCAGACCGAGCACTTCCGTCTAGTAATTTATTCTGAGCATGCGTGGCACTTTGTGCATCGGAATTGTGTACACACGATAGGAATTTATGTTTTCGGAAAATTTGAGAACCAGATCTCAAATTTTGTGCAACAGAAATTCCGATGGAAACTGTCCGATGGAGCCTACACATGGTCGGAATTACTGACAAAAGGCTCCCATCGAACATTTTTCAACAGAAAATCCAACCGTGTTCGGGGCATGAGGATGCAGAGAAAGTGACACATTCTCAACTCGGGAACAAGCATCAGTCAGCAAGAGCCTCCCATGGAGGTGGAGTTGTTGCATTTTTTTTAATAAAGGACTTGTCCCAAAGTGTCTCCTGTTATTTTTACTATTTTTGACACTTTTTGAGGGGTGACCTCAAAACATTCTCCCCATGTTGAGGGCATGTGGCCTGGTACGGTTCAGGAGGGGGGGCGCTCCCACATCCCCCCTCTTTTCCTGTGGCCTGCCAGGTTTTCATGCTCGGATAAGGGTCTGGTATAGATTTTGGGGGCACCCCCACGCCATTTTTTTCAAAGATTTTGGTGCAGAGTTCCCCTTAAAATCCATATCAGACTATGGATTTTGGGGGACTCCTACACCATTAAAAAAAAATTGGCGCAGGGTTCCCCTTAATATCCATACCAGACCTGAAGGGCCTGTGAATGGACTGTGGGGAACCCATGCCATTTTTTTCCTTGTCAAAAGATTTATTAGAGTATACAATTAGAGGCTTAACAAACATATTTAAGTATATGCCATTTGTTACAGGGTGAAATTCTAAATAAATTGCAAGCAAAACATACATTGCATTATGTGAATTAAGAGAGAAGGCTATGAGAAATACAAGTATTATATATTGAATTAATATATTACATCAAATATAAAGTAATAAATTATGAATAAATGTTTGAAGAGAAAAAAAATGTACATTAACTTGAGCAAGGTATTAATTACAACTCTTATAACTTTGACATGAGAAATAAGAAAGAGAAAAAGAGTAAAAAGAAATAATGATTAAGAGAAGAAGGTAGAGAAAAAAAGAGGGGATAGGAAGGTGTTCACCAGTTATGGTCAATAAATCACTTGGAGTTGGACAAGCACCAAAATCGATCTAATTAACAGTAATATCCTCTACCATGGCATTAGAACCGGTTCGTCATTAGATAATTTTGTAGCATATTTAAGATTCCAGATATTTAAAAATTTAGGAATTCGATTATTATCAATGGCATCCATTTTAGCATAAATCATAAAATTATTAATTCTACATGTAGTTTCAGCCACTACTAAAGTTGAGTTTTGTCAAGCTTTTGCTAGCGTTTGTTTAGCTGCTGTAGTGAGTTGGATAAAGAGCTTAAATTGTATGTGAGTTACGTTTTCAGGTTTAAAATTAAGTATAGCCGGATTCAGAGATATTGTTTTTTTTAATAAGGTGGTAGCAATTTCAAATATTTATCCCCAGAAAATTTGGGCTACAGGGCAATCCTACCAGACATGCATTTGTGTGCCTAAATTTGCACATCCACAAAAGCAATTCGCTGAACTTTCAGGGTGAATTTAGCACAAGATACCATCGGGTCAGGACCTTATAATTAGTTTCCACCGCTAAGGTGTTAGGAGAAGAAGATTTAGTTGATTGCCATATATTTGACCATTCGGCATCATTAAATGTTCATCCCAAATCCTCCTCCCATCTATGAGTATATGTTGGTCTGAGTGAGTTATGTTTAATATTAAGTTGGGTATAAATAGAGGAGATTTGACCTTTAACTAGAGGATCTTTTAAGCAAAAAGCTTCAAAATTAGTGAGTTGCTTGAGAGAGGTGTCTGTGTTTAAAAATGGTGTAAAAACAATATGTTATTTGGAGGTATCGAAATATTTCTGATTGAGGAATTCCAAACTTCTCTCTGAGGTCTGGAAATGTAATTACAGTATATGAGAGGTTGTGATGAATTTATACATCCTTGATACATCTAAGGGATTTCATATTTTAAAGGACTTAGGAGAGACTCATGCTGGGTAAAAAGTGGGATTTTTAATGAAAGATAGGAGAGGGTTATGAGGGGATTGGAGGTGGTGTGTGAATTTACATCTATCCCAAAGGTTAAGAGAATGTTTAGTTATAGGGTTTCGTAAACCTGGTCGATCCTTGGGATTTGAAATCGAAAGAGGATCACATTCAATTGCTTCTAACAATACCCATAGGGGGGTTTCCTGTGTTGTGTGATATTTTATTAAGCTAGCGATTTGAGCTGCTTTGTGAAATTTGGAAGGCCAAGGCCGCCTGTGGATTTGGGGAGAAATAAAGTATGAGAAGGGATGGGTGGTTTAGATGAGCCCCATATAAAATTTGAAACTGTATTTTGAATTAATCTTAAAAATTATGGATGAATCGGAATCGGGAGAACTCTAAATAAATATAATAATTTGGGGAGAATTGACATTTTGACAGTAGCAATCTTACCTAGCCAGGATATTGGAAGATGTGACCATTGATTCATTAAATTTGTCACATGTTTTAGGTGGATAATTGGATGCAAAAAGGACCGAAATGGATGCTGATAATTTTATGCCTAGGTAAGGTAATGTTTTCTCTGCCCATGCGAATGGAAGAGCTGTTTTAATAATATCTATTTTGTTAGAAGATAAAGATATTTTCAATATTTGTGATTTTTGAGGGTTAGTAATTAATCCTGAGATGTTCGCAAATCTATTAAAGTGGTTGTAAACCCTTACAAACCACTTTGACCTACAGGTAAGCCTAGATTAAGGTTTACCTGTAGGTCCAAAAATATCTCCTAAACCTACACGGTTTAGGAGATATTTGCAAAAAGACAGGCACCGCTGCGCCGTAGACATCGGCGCGCAGTCGCACTGAGCACGCCGCAGCTAACGGCAATATGCCACTCGTGGCGGCTTCCGTGCGCATGCATGGGAGTGACGTAATCGCGGCTCCAGCGAATCACAGCACCGGAGCATCGAGACCCGGAAGTCACTCTGGGATACATGGCAGCGGTGAAGATGAAGAAGGAGGACTGCTTCGGGGGCTTCGTTCTCAGGTAAGTTATTCATAATGAGCTAGTATCCTATGCATACTAGCTCATTATGCCTTTGCCTTGCAGGGTGCATTTTTTTTGATAGGCTTTACTTCATCTTTAAGGACTGGCAAAAGATTGGGACCCGAAATCTGAGGAGATGATAAAAATAATAAAATATCGTCTGCGAATAAACAAAGTTTGTGCTGCAATCCACCTAGGTCTATTCCAGTTATATTGGGATCTAATCTGATGTCCTGGGCCAGGGGTTCAATTAAAAGCGCAAATAGAAGGGGGGAAAGAGGACAACCTTGACGTGTGCCTCTTTCTATTAAAAAGGTATCAGATTTATAACCTGCGTATTTTATTACTGCTTGAGGTTTGTTATAAAGTGCAGCAACCCATGTAATAAAATGAGGACCGAAACCCTATTTTCGAAGTGTATAATATAAATGAGGCCATGAAACTGAATCAAACGCTTTGCTAATGTCAAGGGAAAGGAAACAAGATGGAATGCATGGAATGTGCCAGAAGGACTGCCCTTCTTATATTATCTCCAGCTTGAAGATTTGGTATAAATCCCACTTGATCTCGATTAATACATTTTCTATAATTTTATTAAGGTGAATTGCCATTATTTTGGCTAATATTTTGATGTCAAGATTTAAGAGGGAAATGGGACGGTGATTTAAGCAAGAAGTATTATCTGAATTAGATTTTGGGATCATACATATGGTTGTTGTCTGAAGGAATATCCTTCTAATATTATGTTATATGCATTTACTAGAAGTGGGGATGGTATTTCAGCGAATGTATGATAGTATAAAACCGAAAAGCCATCTGGGCCCGGCCTTTTATTTAATTGCAATTCTTTAATTGCATTTTTTACATCTTCTAATGAAATTGATTCTTCAAGATGAAGTCTTGTTGATGGGGACAAGGGCCTCATCCCCACAACCCTGGCCGGTGGTTGTGGGGGTCTGCGGGCGGGGGGCTTATCAGAATCTGGAAGACCCTTTAACAAGGGGACCCCCAAATCCCGCCCCCCCTGTTTGAAATGGTAAGGGGGTACAAAAGTACCCCTACCATTTCACAAAGAAAGTGTAAACAATTGTTAAAAAACACACTGACACCGTTGGGAAAAGTCCTTTATTAAAAATAATTTTTTTTTTAAAAAGATTCCAGCGGTGGTAATCCACTCTTGCTATCCAGCGATGGCTGATCTCTTCTCCGGGGTCCAGCGATGGCTGATCATCTCTCTGGGGTCAAGCGATGGTTGATCTCTCCTGATGGTCCAGCGCAGCACATCCTGTCTCCACGGAGACACTGCGGGAATCCCGGCGCCTGACAGGTCTTAGTTGAGGAGGACGGGCCCACCCTTCACCTGACCCGCCCCCCTCTGACGCAAGGGGAAATCCGGGCTTCCCCAGTGATGTGCGGGTGACCCCGCCAACCTCTGATGTAATGAAAACCTGCGTTACATCAGAGGGGGGTGGGGTCACCCGCACATCACTGGGGAAGCCCTGCTTTTCCCTTGCGTCAGAGGGGGGTGGGGTCACCCGTACATCACTGGGGAAACCAGGGTTTCCCCTTGCGTCAGAGGGTTGCGGGGTCAGGTGACGGGTGGCCCCGTCCTCCTCAGCTATGACCTGTCAGGCCATCACCGGAGACATGATCAGCCATCGCTGGATAGCAAGAGTGTATTACCACCGCTGGAATCTTTTTTTTTTTTTTTTTATTTTTAATAAAGGACTTTTTCCAACGGTGTCAGTGTGTTTTTTAACAATTTTTTTACACTTTCTTTGTGAAATGGTAGGGGTACTTTTGTACCCCCTTACCATTTCAAACAGGGGGTGGGCCAGGATCTGGGGGTCCCCTTGTTAAAGGGGGCTTCCATATTCTGATAAGCCCCCCGCCCGCAGACCACCACAACCACCAGCCAGGGTTGTGGGGATGAGGCCCTTGTCCCCATCAACATGGGGACATGGTGCTTTGCGGGGTCTCAGACCCCCAAAGCATCCTCCCAATGTTGAGGACATGTGGCCTGGTACAGTTCAGGAGGGGGGGCACTCTCTCATCCTCCTCTCTTTTCCTGCGGCCTGCCAGGTTGCATGCTCGGATAAAGGGTCTGGTATGGATTTTTGGGGGAAATCCATGCCATTTTTTCTTAAATTTGGCGTGGAGTTCCACTTAAAATCATGGATATTTAGGGGGGACCCCACGTCATTTTTTTTTTATTTGACACGGGGTTCCCCTTAATATCCATACCAGACCTGAAGGGCCTGGTAATTGAATTTGGGGGGAACCCCATGCTTTTTTTTTTTTATCAATGGCTTTCAATGACTGTTGACTCTGTATTACGGGGAGCCGACAATTCATTATAGCGAGTGCTTTTAAATGACTTTTTTTCCTGCAGAAATTACACTTTGTGCAGGGACGGTTCTAAGCACGGGAAACATGCGCCCCTTTACTGGCATACTATAGACACCCCCAGGTACGAAATTTAAAGGAACATTACACTTTTATTGTTTCACTTTAAGCATTATTAAAATCACTGCTCCCGAAAAAAAACTGCCTTTTTTAAAACTTTTTTTTTTCATTGATACATGTCCCCTGGGGCAGGACCCAGGTTCCCAAACACTTTTTATGACAATAACTTTTTAAAAAGCGCCATTACATTGCTGAACACCGAACTCAAACCCGAACATATAGTAAATTGTTCTGGTCTGGGATCCAAAAACCCAAAGGTCCGGTACGAACCCCAAATTTACAGTTCAGGTTCGCTCAACCCTACTCAGGAGGATGAGGGTGTAGTCAGTGTGATAAAATCTGACAGGTTTCCGCTGTAAACTGGATTTTCCTCTGTACGAGTATGGAGCTCTAACGGTACATTACCGCCCTGTCAGGCTCCGCGCATGCGCCCCCCCCCATGTAATTTTTTCAATGAATTTTTTCTATATTGCAAAAATCTGACAATACATTACAGCTGCAATCAGTTTTAAATGACATTTTTTCCTTTAAAAATTTCATTTTGCTGTGGTATTGTTCTAAACACAGGAAAAATACACTACTTTACAGGCATACTAAGGGGGCCCCCCAGGCACGATATTTAAAGGAATATTTCATTTTTATTTTTTCACTTTAAGCATTATTAAAATCACTTCTGCCGAAAAAACTGACGTTTTTAAAACTTTTTTTTGCATTGATACATGTCCCCTGGGGCAGGACCCAGGTCCCCATTTTGTTTTTTTTCAATGATTTTTATCTATATTGCCTGGATCCAACAATACATTACAGCTGCGATCATTTTTAAATTTACAACATCCAGGCATGATATTTAAAGGAATATTTCATTTTTATTGTTTTACTTTAAGCCTTATTAAAATCACTGCTCCTGAAAAAACAGCCATTTTTAAAACTTTTTGTTGCATTGATACATGTGCCCTGGAGCAGGACCCAAGTCCCCAAAACTCTTTATGGCAATAACTTGCAAATAAGCCTTTAAAATTAGCACTTTTGTTTTTTCATGTTAGTGTCCCATAGTTTTTAACAGTGTTCCGCAGCTTTTCAAATTTGCTGCAAACGCTGCATAATGTTCACTTTTCGGCGAACAGGCGAACACTCAATGTTCGAGTCAAACTTACATTCAACTCGAACATAGGGCTCATCCCTACTATTTAACAAAGAAGACAATAGCTCTGTTTAGGTTTCATCTTAACTTTTTGCTTGTACAAATAAAAATGCTAGGAGTTATTGAGGATATACAAGGGCAACACACTGTGGGTGACTTGGTCTAGGTTTTATATTAATTAAACAGCTGCACTAAAGTATTCAAACAAAACTTTGAAATAAAACAACATGTGGGCTGCTTCTGAGTGTAAAAATGTGCCATATAGCTTGCAGAAGAGGTGTTCCTATTACACATAGAACAAACAATGGCAACAATAGTCATATTCTGGTCATAAACCTTTGGTCACTACTATGGAACAAGGATTTTGGATTAGATTTTTATTGTAGGGAAACTTTAGTATTTGCCCATTCAGGCATAGGAATCGTTGCATCATATATTTTACATTATTTTCTCTTTCCGTTCAGTGTTTTCAGTTTCTGTTCATAAAAAGCTTGTTATCTCATACTTGTTTTAAGATTAAAGTCTCTGTAGCTGTCTGTTGTCTTCCATGCAATTGGTCTTGGGTGTAAATGTTTGTCAGAACAAAAGTTGACAAAGTACCATGTAAGCATAAACTAGGAAGTAGGATGAAGTAATCACAATTCACATAGAAAATGCAAACAGTATTGGAATAATCACCACACTGGAAATGCCTGAAACATTTTGTGCCAAAGTAATAGCTGTAACAAGGGATTTCTGTGCACATTTACCAACAATAGTATGAATAAATTTCCCTATTCTTTTAATAAAATAATATGCTAATTAGATTTCATTTGCATTTTAAAGTTTAGGTCAATCAAAAACTCCAGGAAGATAAAAACAGCAGATTAAAGGGAATACATGATAGTCTTGTAATTAGACTGTTGTTTATAGAGCTCAGCAGCTTAAGATATAAATTTATACTAGACATGGGAACTGTTCAAAAATTAGTTTTGTTTAGTTTCGTTCCGTTTCGTATATAAAAAAATTCGTAATTCGTGTACGAAATTCCATTAGAATTCGTACGAAATACGAATTTCGTACGAATCGTCAAAAAAAATTAGAATCGTTATGAATCGTTAGTAAAGTTACAAATCGTTAACGCAGCTAATGAATTGTCGGTTCCCGTAACACAGAGAATTTCGTACGAATCGTAAAAAATTTTTCGAATCGTTACGAATCGTTAGTAAAGTTACGAATCATTACGAATCGTTAACGCGGCTAATGAATTGTCGGTTCCCGTAACACAGAGAACAATTCGAATCCAACTACAAATATCGAATTTCAACTAATACGAAAGAAATTATTATAGCGGATATAACGAATGCTTCGAATGATTCAAATGAATTCGAGATTCAGTATATCTAATATAGAGAACTGTTCCTGCACAAAGTGTCATTTTTGCAGGAAAAAAAGCTATTTAAAATCACTCCCAGCTAATGAATTGCCGGCTCTGTAACACAGAGAACAGTCATTCATTGATATAAAAAAAAAGCGTAGGGGTCCCCCCAAATTCAATAACCAGGCCCTTCAGGTCTGGTATGGATATTAAGGAGAACCCCAGCCAAAAAAAAATGGCATGGGGTCCCCCCTAAATATCCCCCAAAGCACCTTGTCCCCATGTTGATGGGGACAAGGGCCTCATCCCCACAAACCTGGCCATTGGTTGTGGGGGTCTGCGGGCAGGGGGCTTAGAGAGAACAGAGAGAACAGTCATTCATTGAAGTCATTGATTAAAAAAAGCATGTTTTAAATTCAATAACCAGGCCCTTCAGGTCTGCTATGGATATTAAGGGGAACCCCGGCTTCAAATTTAAAATAAAAATGACATAGGGGTCCCCCTAAATATCCATACCAGACCCTTCAGGTCTGGGATGGATTTTAAGGGGAACCCCGGCCAAAAAAAATGGCGTGGGGTCCCCCTCAAAATCCATACCAGACCCTTATCTGAGAACGCAACCTGGCAGGCCCCCGCCCGCAGACCCCCACAACCAATGGCCAGGGTTGTGGGGATGAGGTGACGTGGCAAGTGGACAATCCACAACTTGTGGCAGGTGACATGGCAAATTACAGTCTGCAACTTGTGGCAGGTGACATGGCAAGTGGACAATCCGCAACGTGTGGCAGGTGATGTGGCAAGTGAACAATCCACAAAGTGTGGCAGGTGATGTGGCAAGTGACAATCCGCAACTTGTGGCAGGTGACATGGCAAATGACAATCTGCAACTTGTGGCAGGTGACAAAGCAAGGTGGGCAGCTGAACGGCTCGGCGGGTGGGTGAGAGAGCTGTCGCAGCTGGGAGGTTTGGTGGGTGAGCTGGCCAATCAGTGGGCGGTGGAGCAGAGAGATGACATGATCTCTTACCGCCCGGTGCCCACCCTGCAGTTCCGCCCTTACTCACTGAGCAGGCAGCCATGGGCAGCAGAGAGATTACATCATCTCTCTGCTGCCTGGGACACAGTAAGTGACAATCCCCACCTTAGCAGGAAAGTGACAATTCGCAACATGTGTCAGGTGACGTGGCAAATGACAATCCGCAACTTGTGTCAGGTGACGTGGCAAATGACAATCCGCAACTTGTGGCAGGTGACGTGGCAAATTAAAATCTTCAACTTGTGGCAGGTGATGTGGCAAGTGGACAATCCGCAACGTGTGGCAGGTGACATGGCAAATGACAATCTGCAACTTGTGGCAGGTGACGTGGCAAGTGGACAATCGGCAACGTGTGACAGGTGACGTGGCAAATGACAATCCGCAACTTGTGGCAGGGGACATGGGCAAGTGACAATCTGCAACGTGTGGCAGGTGATGTGGCAAGTGACAATCCGCAACTTGTGGCAGGTGACGTGGCAAGTGACAATCCGCAATGTTTTGCAGGTGACGTGGCAAATGACAATATGCAACGTGTGGCAGGTGACGTGGCAGGTGACAATGCACAACTTGTGGCAGGTAACGGGGCAAGTGGACCATCTGCAGGCAGATGACGTGGCAAATGACAATCCGCAACTTGTGGCAGGTGACGTGGCAAGTGACACACTCGAGGCCCACTTGATTCTGCATTATGGTGAGTTGAACTATATTTTCTATAACAATGTAATAATAGAAATAATGTGCTTCAATCATCCTGACACCATAACAACCATGGTGCCATGATGATTGAAGCGTCAACACCAGCCATTTCCCCCCAAAAAATCATGCCCCTCCCGAAACTAGACTCTGGATCTGCCCCTGACTTATCATTGGGGTTAACGTAGAGAGAAATGAAACATATAACTCCATAGGCTTGGGGTTCCCTGAGCGTTTTCTTTCCTGAGGTAAATTTTTCTTAAGATTTGACAGGATGCGATTGTAATATTATGCATTTTTATGAGTCAAGGGACAATTTTTCATTATGGTTCCTAAGGATTTTGGTGAGTGAGTTAAGGTTCATCCTTGCCAGGATGGTTGCCTGGGATAGATCCGAGTATAACACTATTCCTGCATAGGGATCTTAGAGGAGAGAGTTGTGACGTGCAAACTGTATAAGTTGATATTTCACTTGAAAGAAGTAGATTTTAGCATCTCTAGGAAGTTTTTCTGGGATGTGTGGAGGTTTAGTCCGTGTGCATGATCTATCACCAATTCCTGCTGTGGAGTTGCAGGGAGTAGTTGTGATATAATTTATTTTAGGAAACGCTTAAGATCCGCAGGTTTAACATTTTCAGGGATACCCCTGAACTTCACATTATTTTGTCTGAATCTATCCTCTAAATCTGCGACCTTCAATCTGAGAATATTAACCTCCTCTTCCAGATCATAATGGGCATCCACTATATCATTGTGTGTATCAGTGAAGTTGTACATTTTGTTTTCTTTGTAATCTACTCTATCTCCAATGACATTTATTTCTCTTTTAGATTGCTGCAAAAAAATTAGCATATCATGCTGCAGTGCCCCTCTTAGTGAGATTATCATATCTTTGATTGTGGAGTCAGATCAATGCCGCGTACACACGATCAGACTCTGTCCGCCGGACCCAGTCTGGCGGACAAACCGCCGGACTTTCCAGCGGGGCTTCGCCGGACTTTCCGAGTGTGTGACTTGCCCACACACGCCCGGACTTCTCCGGCGGACAATCCGCGGGAAAAAGTCCGCGGGACTTTTGAAAATGAACAGACTTGCCCACACACGGAGCAGTCCGTTCATTCAGAACGGAACTGCATGTAGACAGGGCTAGCGAAGGCAGTGAATGCCGCCGCGCTAACCCCGTCACCTGGTATGGATTTAAAGGGAATCCCCACGCCGAAAAAAAAAAAACGGCGTGGGGGTCCCCCCCAAACCCATCTCAGACCCTTATCCGAACACGCAGCCCGGCCGGCCAGGAAAGGGGTGGGGACGAGCGAGCGCCCCCTCCTGAGCCGTACCAGGCCGCGTGCCCTCAACATGGGGGGTGCCCTGGGGTGCCCCCACCCCAAAGCACCTTGTCCCCATGTTGATGAGGACAAGGGCCTCTTTCCGACAACCCTGGCCGTTGGTTGTCGGGGTCTGCGGGTGGGGGGCTTATCGGAATTCGGGAGCCCCTTTAATAAGGGGGCCCCCAGATCCCGGCCTCCCACCCTATGTGAATGAGTATGGGGTACGATGTACCCCTACCCATTCACCTAAGGTGTAAACTGTAAAGAAAAAAAACACACAATTTTTTAAAAATATTTTATTGCACTGCTCCGGGGGTCTTCTTCCGTCTTGGGGGGTCTTCTCGCGGGACTCCTCCGCTATTTTACCTAGCTCTTTTACCGAGCAGAGAAGCCCAGCTACCTTCTTTGTCGTCGCCGCCGTCATCTGGGGGTCTCGATCCGCCTTCGAGGGTCTTCCGGGGTCTCTTCTGTTCTTGCCGCTGTCGTCGCTTTCTGCGCCGCCGCCTTCTTCTTCTTCCTCTTCTTCTTCTTCTTCTTCTTCCGATGTTGACTCGTCGCTCTCTCTGGCCGGAATGGCAGAGCTGCGCTGTGCTGGGACTTATATAGGGACAAGGGGACAGGGTCACATGCTCATGTCACATGGTGACCCCGCCCCCCTATGATGTCACAGTCCCAGAGGAGTGTCCTCAACATGGGGAGTGCCCTGGGGAAAGGGGGGCCGTGCGGCCCCCCCACCCCAAAGCACCTTGTCCCCATGTTGATGAGGACAAGGTCCTCTTCCCGACAACCCTGGCCGTTGGTTGTCGGGGTCAGCGGGCGGGGGGCTTATCGGAATCCGGGAGCCCCCTTTAATAAGGGGGCCCCCAAATCCCAGCCCCCCACCCTATGTGGATGAATATGGGGTACGGTGTACCCCTACACCTTTAACCTAAGGTGTAAAGTGTAAAAAAAAAAAAACACACAATTTTTTAAAAATATTTTATTGCACTGCTCTTGGGGTCTTCTTCCGTCTTGGGGGGTCTTCTCGCCGGACTCCTCCGCTATTTTACCTAGCTCTTTTACCGAGCAGAGGAGGATGCTTGGACTGTCCCGGAGGATGCTGGGACTGTGACATCATAGGGGGGCGGGGTCACCATGTGACATGAGCATGTGACCCTGTCCCCTTGTCCCTATATAAGTCCCAGCACAGCGCGGCTCTGCCATTCCGGCCAGAGAGAGCAACGAGTCAACATCAGAAGAAGAAGAAGAAGAAGAAGGCGGCGACGCAGAAAGCGATGACAGCGGCAAGAACAGAAGAGACCCCGGAAGACCCCCGAAGGCGGATCGAGACCCCCAGATGACGGCGGCGACGACGAAGAAGGTAGCTAGGCTCCACTGCTCGAAAAAAGAGCTAGGTAAAATAGCGGAGGAGTCCGGCGAGAAGACACCCCAAGACGGAAGAAGACCCCCGGAGAAGTGGAATAAAATATTTTTTTAAAATTGTGTGTTTTTTTCTTTACACTTTACACCTTAGGTGAATGGGTAGGGGTACATCGTACCACATACTCATTCACATAGGGTGGGGGGCCGGGATCTGGGGGCCCCCTTATTAAAGGGGGCTCCCGGATTCCGATAAGCCCCCCTCCCGCAGACCCCGACAACCAACGGCCAGGGTTGTCGGGAAGAGGCCCTTGTCCTCATCAACATGGGGACAAGGTGCTTTGGGGTGGGGGGTCCGCACGGCCCCCCTTTCCCCAGGGTACCCCCCATGTTGAGGGCACGCGGCCTGGTACGGCTCAGGAGGGGGGGGGGCGCTCGCTCGTCCCCACCCCTTTCCTGGCCGGCCGGGCTGCGTGTTCAGATAAGGGTCTGAGATGGATTTGGGGGGAACCCCCACGCCATTTTTCGGCGTGGAGATTACCTTTAAATCCATGCCAGGTGACGGGGCTAGCGCGGCGGCATTCACTGCTTTCGCTAGCCCCGTCTACCTGAAGTCACGTGCTAAATTAATGGACTTTCCAATGATCGGTAAGTCCGTTCATTTCCAAAAGTCCGGCGGACTAGCATACTAACGGCGGGATTGTCCGCCGGACTGCCAAGTTCAGCAGACAATTTTAAAACAAAACTTAAAGCCTAGTCCGCCGGACTTTTGGCGCCAAAAAGTCCGCTGGCGCCCACACGCGGGGGGATTGTCCGGCGGACATTCCCGCGGGAAAGTCCGCTCGTGTGTACGCGGCATTAGGCTGACCTGTGGTGGGGATTGCACTCAGTTTGGCATCATAGGGGTTACTGTCTATTGTGTAATGTACATCAATTATAGAGTCACTTAATTCACTTCAGATGAGGTAATTCTTCTCTTCTGTTTTGGAGCGCTAATTATGTTCTCTTGGATTGATGTGTTGTCCTCATATCACGTTTTAGCCTGTGTCCATTCACCCTCTCCAGCATGTGCTTCCTGCTGCCTCATGCTGCTCTGTGAGGGGAAGGGCACAAAGCCATTTTTCTTTTCAGGAGTCCCAGCTGGGCTCCTGATTTCCCCTAATTTTTATGGTTTCTCATTGTTTTCCTCATTGTTTCTGGCTGGTCACCGCTGCTCCTGGATTCAGTTTGAGCCCTCAGAATTGCTTTTTATGGCTTTAGAATGCCGCATGGAGACCCGTTCGTATTGAGCTCACTCAGGCTGCTTCCATCTGCCTTCACAGCTGGCCACGCCCCTCAGCCTGACTGTATTTTATTCCGAGAGTGGGACAGGAAGTTCCCGTACCATTGCCAGATAACAGCGTCAGTGTATGGATTATTTCTAGAGAAAAAGGCTATCATTTTGTGTCTCTTTAACTTCCCTGGCCGTATGATTATGTCTAATTTTTGATGCTGAAAGCGGTACATTGTTTTGCATGGAAATTTGGCCTTTAATATTATAGGCCTGTCATTTTTAGGAATAACTCACTTAAATCTGGCCAAACAAGAGTCTAGTAGACATCCCGATAAAGTTTGAAACAAAAAATCATAAATTATAATATAATAAATAACTATAAATAATAACAAATAATAATATAATAATAATACATTTTATTCAATACATTTTAGTCAATAATATAATCAAATCAAAAACACTGAAATTTGTTCAAACAAGGGTGCAATATTACTAGTCATATTGATTCAGTAAACATCCCGGGTATGAAAAATGTTGAAACATGGGGCTGCACAAAGTCCGATGTCACATTCAGGACAATGGAACCTGGTTTTCTTTCGGATTTTCTTTCCACTGTCATCTTGCTTTGAGCAACAAACCACGCACATCCTTGTAGGTGCTGACTCAGGCGTTCAGGGTTGACAACACCAGCAGCACGACATCCAGCTCTATTCACAGCCATTGGTGTTTGGTGTTTTTTACAAAGATCAGTTTGGCAACTTTCCAAATAAAGTCAGAATGGGCTTGTCACTCTTTTTTTGAGTAGAATGTAGGCATTTCACAAGTATTGCTCAAGATGCCTAAAGAACTTCTTGTAACACTTTTTTTTGCTGTTTCCGCATTCCTGGATAGAATGTCATTGTTTGGTCGGCTCTGTCAACACCTCCCATGGTGTTATTGTAGTTTATCAC
This sequence comes from Lithobates sylvaticus, assembly GCA_028564925.1. Classification (NCBI taxonomy): domain Eukaryota; kingdom Metazoa; phylum Chordata; class Amphibia; order Anura; family Ranidae; genus Lithobates; species Lithobates sylvaticus. The sequence continues at coordinate 357,003,333 of CM053028.1, read as the reverse complement.
TACTTGTGGCTTCAGGATTTCTTTCCCACCTTTTGTGCGTACCATAACATCAGAGGTATTATGGACTGCACTCATTAGGCACACATCTTTTTTGTCACGCCATCACAGTGCCATCATTTTGCCTTTCTGCCAGGCAACCATTTCTCCAGTCTTGAGCTTCTTATTGCCAAACATTGGCGGCATGTCACGCCGGTTAGCCCTAACGTTTCCATAGGCATCCATTTTTTTCTGCAGAAGAAACGTAAAAAGTTCAGGAGATGTGTAAAATTTGTCGGTAGTTATGTAATAGCCCTGATTCAGCAATGGTTTAATGAGTGAAAGAACGGAAGATGCTGCCATTCCATAGTTGTTATATTTTGGGTTGAATTTTGCTCCTTTCCCAGTGTATAGGACAGCATTCCAAATGTAACCAGTTGATGATTTACATAGCATGAAGGATTTTATGCCAAATTGTGCTTTCTTTGACGCCATGTATTGGATCCAGCTGAGCCTTCCCTTGTAGGCCATTAGACTTTCATCTATGCTAATGTCTCTTTCTGGCACATAGCTCTGTTTGAAATTCTTCAAAATCATAGAGTAGTTTCATCAAACCTTTCTTTTTTTTTTGGAAGTGCAAATACTTCATTATCAGGGACATTTTGTACTGACCGTGCACAACGAATGGAGTGGCAAGTAATTTATTTGTTGTCCAATACCACTTCTGCAGGGGTTTCCCAACCACTCCCTGAAGTATTATTAGGCCCAGAAATTTCCAAATGTCATATTTGATCACTGGTTCCCACTTTCTACTTCTTGAAAACTTCTGCATAGTAGCTTGTTTCTCTTGGTACCGGTTTGTCTCTATAACTATTTTATCAATAACCTCATCAGTCAGAAATAGTTGTAGGTACAAGAAAGGTAGGGTATTCTTCCAATGGGGTCTAGGGACACTAGTACCAGCGATTCCTTCACTGGACTATTTCCTTTCATTTCCCATTTTTTCCTATGAGACTGGAAGTTAAAAAGTAATTCCACTTTTGTTGAGAAAAAAACATTCCCCTTTGGGTGATCTATGTACATTGCAAGGATTTTAGCAAACTTTGTTGCAGATTCCTACTTTTTGTTATTCTGAAGAAATAGCTTCATGTGCAGAGTGAGTGCCATTTCACATGACAAAAAGATCCTCCAGGTCTGTTCCAGATGCATTTCTACATGCGCATTTTTAACTATTTTTGATGCTTTTTACAGCAGTCCAGTACAGTTCTGTGCAGGAAAAAAGCAGCATGTTGTACTTTTTTATGTATTTTTTTTTTCCTTTTTATGATTCTGAAAAAAGGAATGGGAACACGCATAAGGAGTTCAGGAAGAGGGGGGGTAGGTGAAGCCTGGGTTGGTACGCCAACACCAAAAAGGGGTTGGGGGGATAGGAATGTAATGCAATGTTACTCTATGAGCAGTGCTATAATTTAGTATTTGACACCATCTAGTGGCCTATATGGGAAATGGACCCCAGTTATTTTCTATTCCAGAAACATTAGAAATGTTACAGGAAGTGACTGTTTGTTTGACCTACCCACGAACACTCAGTACTGAACTGCATCCTGGGTAGGTATAAAAGGACACACGTGGCCATTTTCTTTCTCTTCGAGACGCGTGGCCTGTCTACAAGGACCTGTGGGGAAGCCTTCCGGAGAGTGCAGCCTTCAGCTTCTGAGGAGCGGAACAACCAGTGATTCTGCTTCATACCTGGGTGCTGAAGAGGTGGTGTAACCGGATCGGGAAGGATCCAGAGACACCTGAAGGAGCCATCTGAGAGTCCGGGTCATCTTGCGGAAGAGAAGCAGTGTGACGGTGCTGGCTTAAAGCAGGACTGAGACAACCGGAGCGGAGGTTTCCTATTCTTCCAGGCCTGATTTGGTGAGAGGGCTGCTGCCCACAATTCCTAATGCACCTTTACACACCTATGCCAGGTACACACGGTCGGAAATTCCGACCACAAAATCCGTCTGATTTTTTCCGCCGGATTTTGTCCAACACTGGTGTTGCATACACACGGTCGGTCAAAGTTGTGGGAAAATCCGATCATTCTGAATGTGGTGACGTTCGTTGCGTACGATGGGACTAAGTAGAGGCTAGTAGCCAATAGCTTTGGTCTTTTAATGTGATCTGAGCATGCGTGGCACTTTGTCCGTCGGAATTCGCTACACACGATTGGAAAATGTCCAAAGATCTCAAACATTTTTCGTCGGAAAAAGTCCGATGGAGCCCACACACGGTCTGAATTTCTGACAACATGGTCCGATAGGACATTTTCCGTCGGAAAATCTGACCGTGTGTACGGACCATGTGGCATTAGACTTATTTCACAGTGTTGCTGGGACCTGTAGTCCCGTAGTGGCAGTTGCACACTATTATACTCCACTGAGAACTGACACTGTGTGGATTAGAGAGGACTACACCGGAGGTAGTTGTAAGTGGGCTACATTACAATAACAGTTTCAATACTCATTCTGCACTGTTCTTTGTTTATCAAACCTCGTTGGATTACAATTACTTCAACACAATAGTTGGCAGAAGACAGAAGAATAAAGACTACATCTTCATTGCAAGGTCTTGCATTCATCACAAATAGAAAGAACTGTCTTATAAAGTAAGGGGGAGCTCCCTAGCTAGTGTGTTGTACTGTGTTGATGGTTTTACATTTCTGTGTTTATTACAGCGTGCTGGAAGTGGAAAGGTGGCCAGAGTAAGGCATTGTCACTCTGAGCATTGGTCCCACTTGGAGACGCGTGTGCAAAGGTCATCCAAAAATTCTTTATATGTAAAAATTGCTGTGAATACCCACTGTGCTGTTGCATTACGTTTGTGTGACAGTACAGTTATTGTAACTATTGATTTTTATACCAATCCTGTAAAAACACGTTCTGGTTAACTACAATTGGTGTGAAGCGTTGTTCCTTCTCCTACAGGCGAAGCAGTGGATACCCAGGTACAGGTTAAGGTACATTATTGTTGTATTGTACATGTAGGGTCATCCTCTGTTTTCAGCTTCACACCATACTGTACCACAGCTGTGTCAAGGGGATTGAGCCAAGTTACTGGGGGTGTAAGATTAGAGTACAGGCCCAATCAAATACCAGCAGCTCCTCTGGGGGTTAGTGCTACATATGTGATTTCCCTTTGGGAGTCTCTTATTAAAAATACAATTTTTGTTGCAGAGGATGCCAAATTCTGATTTGTATCTTAGTGCAGACTTCTGGAAAAATCAGTAAGCCAACCTCTCAAGCAGGAAATTACATTTTCATGTTGCACTCTGTACATCATCTGTGTATTGAACTCCTCCAGGTTGCCATATTGCATTGCATTTTACGCAAAATCACAGAGCTGCAGATTGAAAAGGAAAAGTAATTTTTAATAACCATTCAATTTAAATATGACTTGAGTCACAATTCTATACGCTATATATTTTTTTAATTTGCTATTTTTTCCACACAAAAGTGGAGTTACCTTACGTGAAATGTCCCCAATGTGGGATACAGATGATAAAAAAGAAACTGATGGGGGTTTACTTTACAATCACTCTCTCATCTTAAGGCATCCTATCCTATAAAAAGCCTTCTGTGTGTAGCCTTCTGTGTGTAGCAGGCACCCCCTAATTACTTACCTGAGCCTCATCTCTCTCCAGCGATGTCCACGAGTGTCTTAGCCGTTGGGGACTCTTCTCCTGATTGGGTGAAACACAGCAGTGGGGGCGGGGGCGGGAGTCTGTGTCTGAATGGACAAACAGAGCTGTGACTCAGCTTGGGTGCCCCCATAGCAAACTGTCTGCTGTGGGGACCCAAGAAGAGGAGGATCCCAGCTGCTCTGTGCAATACCACTGCACTGAGCAGGTAAGTATAACATGTTTGTTATTAAAAAATAAAAAAAGAGAGACTTTACAATTACTTTCTTAAAAATATGTGGGTTTTCACCACCTGTGGTTTGGGTGTCTGGTTTATATGTCTTTAATACCTTGTTACAATCTTTCTCCTGAGTGAGTGTTTTTCTAAAAAGTACTATTAATTCTGTTCTCTAAGGCTAGCCACACACGTTAAGATTAGAGTTGAGCGGACACCTGGATGTTTCGGGTTCTGCCGAACTTCGCAAAAAAGTTCGAGTTCGGGACTGAACTTTACCCCGAACCCGAACACCATTGAAGTCAATGGGGACACGAACTTTTGAGGACTAAAATGGCTCTAAAAAGTAATGGAAACGGCTAGAGGGCTGCAAATGGCAGCAAAATGTTGTTAACAAAAAAAGTACAATAAAAGTGTAATATTCCTTTAAATTTCGTACCTAGGGGGTGTCTATAGTATGCCTGTAAAGGGGTGCATGTTTCCCGTGCTTAGAACTGTCCCTGCACAAAGTGTAATTTCTGCAGGAAAAAAAGTCATTTACAAGCACTTACGGCTACAATGAATTGTCTGCTCCCCGTAATACAGAGAACAGTCATTGAAAGTCATTGATTAAAAAAAAGCGTGGTGTTCCCCCCAAATTCAATTACCAGGCCCTTCAGGTCTGGTATGGATATTAAAGGGAACCCCGGGTCAAATAAAAAAAAAAAACGTGGGGTTCCCCCCAAATATCCATACCAGACCCTTCAGGTCTGGTATGGATTTTAAGGGGAACTTCACGCAAAATAAAAAGGCATGGAGTTCCCCCCCAAAAATCAATACAGACCATTTATCCGAGCATGCAACCTGAAAGGCTGCAGGAAAAGAAGGGGGACGAGCCTGAACCGTACCAGGCCACATGCCCCCCCAAAGCACCTTGTACCCATGTTGATGAGGACAAGGGCCTCATCCCCACAACCCTGGCCGGTGGTTGTGGGGGTCTGCGGGCGGGGGGCTTATCGGAATCTGGAAGCCCCCTTTAACAAGGGGACCCCCAGATCCCCCCCTGTGTGAAATGGAAAGGGGGTATCCCTACCATTTCCTCAAAAAAAGTGACAAAAGTGTTAAAAATGACAAGAGCCAGTTTTTGACAATTCCTTTATTAAAGTCTTCTTCTTTCCATCTTCTTCCTTCTTCTTTCCTTCATCCTTCGGTTTCTTTCTCTATCTTCTTCTTCCTCCATCTTCTTCTTCCTCCGATCCTCTGCTTCTTGCTCTGGTGTTCTCGTCCGGCATCTTCCTCCACGGCGTCTCTTCTTCCGCGCTTCGTTTTCGGGCCGCTCCACGCAATGGGAGGCTCCCGCTGTGTGACGCTTATCTTCTTCTGACACTAATATAATGGAACCGGGCATCAGAGGGGGGCGGGGTCACCAGGTGGCAACTCTAATCCGAACATACAGTAAATTGTTCGGGTTTGGGTCCGGGACCCAAAAACTCAAAAGTCCGGTACGAACCCGAATTTTACAGTTTAGGTTCGCTCAACCCTAGTTAAGATCTTTTGTACACCTGATCTTGATTCCCCCATCACTTCTAATCTGCCGGCTGTTGTATTCATGCAGCCACAACACCTGTGGCTCTCTGAACACTCACACAGTAACTACATCTGATTGTCTGTATTTCTAACTGGCTCCTTAGATGTTTTAGTAAAAATTATTATGAGGAACTGGGTGCTGCCAACAGCTGTGTGAGCAGTGCATAGTCAGCTTGAGTTTGTCTCTTCCGAAATAATTACTTTCAAAGCTGGGTTTCACTCTAAAACACTGTTTCACCTCTTCTGTCACTCCAATAGAAAGTCTCCCTTAATGGGAGTGGTTAATTTTTCACAGGTGGAATATAAGCAACTACACAACTCACTGAGCTTGCTCACCCTGGCTTGTAAACTAAGTGGATTGGAATAAGTGGAGTTAAAACCAAAGGAGTTTAAAGAAAAAGGAGTCATCAACATGTAAATACGTTTTTTACATTCCTGTAAGTATTATACATGCTGTAAATTGAAAAAATAGGGCTAGCAAGTTTAAAGTTTTTTTGGGGTTGTACAATGTGTCACATGTACATACTACTAGTACAACAGCTCCAGCATTGATATAACTCTGAGAAAGTTGCCTACCTGTTAACTTAAGTTAGAAATCTAAATGGATAAGACACTCGTGGACATCGCTGGAGAGAGATGAGGCTCAGGTAAGAAATTAGGGGGTGCTGGGGAGACTGCTACACACAGAAGGTTTTTTATCTTAAGGCATAGGATCAGAGGCGTATCTAGTGAAAATGGCGCCTATGGCAAGAACTGAAACGGTGCCCCTGTCAAAACATTTGAAACCCATCTTTCAGATAACCTTAACAAACAAAAAAACAGCACCCATAAATGCGGTAACATCAGCACCCATAAATGCGGTAACATCAGCACCCATAAATGCAGTAACATCAGCACCCAAATATGCAATAACATCAGCACCCATAAATACGGTAACATAACATCAGCACCCATAAATGCGGTAACATCAGCACCCATAAATGCGGTAACATCAGCACCCAAAAATGCGGTAACATAACATCAGCACCCATAAATACGGTAACATAACATCAGCACCCATAAATGCAGTAACATCAGCACCCATAAATGCTGCGCCAGCGTCTCTGACACTGTACATAGGTAGAGAGGGAGTAGGATCACACGCACACACGCAAAATCGCACATGATGACTTTAAGACCCCTTTCACACTGGAGGCGTTTTTCAGGCGCTACAGCGCTAAAAATAGCGCTAGCATAGCGCCTGAGAAAAGCCTCATCTGCAAACCCAGTGTGAAAGCCCAAGTGCTTTCACACTGGGGAGCTGCGCTGGCAGGGTGTCACAAAAAGTCCTGCCAGCAGCTACTTTGTAGCGGTGGAGGAGCGGTGAATACACCGCTCCTTCACCGCTCCTGCCCATTAAAAACAATGGGGCAGCGCCGCCATACCACCGGCAAAACGCTGCTGCAGCGGCATTTTGTGGGTGGATTTAACCCCTTTTTGGCTGAATAGCGCTGCTAAAATGACGGTAAAGCGACGCTAAAAATAGCGCCGCTTTACCACTGATGCCCGGGGCGGCTCACTGTTAAAGAGGTCTAAGTCATCATCATGTGCAATTGTGTGTGTGTGCCAGGCCCAAGCAGAAGCAAGTAGCCAACCAAATATATGCTCAATATGGATTAAATAAATATGCATAGCAATAGATATTATAAATAAAGTGTAATAAAAGTGATTTGTGCAAGTAGTACCTGCTGTTGCACAAATCACTTTTATTACACTTTATTATATCTATAGCTAAGCATATTTATTTAATCCAAATTGAGCATATATTTGATTACTTTGCTGGTTACTGCTACACAGTACACATGATGTGCACATGATGATGATGAGACTGTGCTGCTGTACAAGACTAGTTACAGTACCTGCTGCTGCTGCTTGGGGGGGGGGGGGGGATTCCAATAGTTTTTTCTCCGTCTGGTGTCTCATTCTTCTTCTCCTGGTCTCCAGCCTCCATGTTCTTCTTCAAGTCCTCACTGACCACGTGACGTCACAGCACCATCAGCACGTCACAGTCACACTGTCACACAGTCCCGGGAGACCGCCGAGAAGAGACACTAAAGCCGCTGCGCAGAGGAGGGTAGGCGGAGCCTTAGGCTCCGCCTCCGCTAGTTACTCTATGGCTACGTAGGTGACCCGGGCGCTCACTCTGGCCAGAGCCAACTCATCGGCCATCATGGGGGGAGCCTGGGCACCTGTAGCTTCCCTGCTCACTCCCTGATGTTTTTTGCTCCGGCGCTGCGCTCCAGCAGGCCAGTCGTGGCACCAGGGATTGGATTAGTGTGGGAGGCGGCCGAAAGAGGACGGGTGGGAGTCAAACTCTATTTCTTGTGCGGGCTGGCTTTTTTGCGCCCCCCCCCCCCCCATGGCGCCCATGGTACTTGCCATGGCTGCCATACCCTAGGTACGCCACTGCATAGGATGCCTTAAGATAAGAGAGTGATTGTAAAATAAACCCCTGTCAGTTTCTTTTTTGTCATCTGTATCCCACATTGGGGACATTTCACTTTAGGTAACTCCACATTAGTGGTGGAAAAAATAGCAAATGACAAAAATATATAGCGTATCTAATTGTGACTCAAGTCTTATTTAAATTGAATGTTATTAAAAATGACTTTTCCTTTTCAATCTGCAGCTCTGTGAATTTCCGTAAAATGCAATATGGCAACCTGGAGGAGTTCTGTACACAGATGATGTACAGAGTACAACATGAACATGTAATTTCCTGCTTTAGTAATTGGCTTGATGATTTTTCCAGAAGTTTGCACTAAGATACAAATCAGAATTTGACATCATCTGCAACAATAATTTTATTTTTAATAAGAGACTCCCAAAGTGAAATCACATATAAAGGGATGCAGACACTGCCAATTTCCTCATTAGAGCCCTGCCGCAGTGTAAAGAGATCCTGGGGAGGTAATTATAGAAAAAGGATTTGTGAACTTTAGTACGATTGTATGCTAATTTTCACCATAACCCCTCCTTTTTTTTTCACCCTGGTAGCTATCCATACCCTTCTACTCTCTTTGCCACACCCACTGCCACCTCCACGACTTCTACGCACCCCTATGTTACTATGCTGCACTAGCCAACCTCCTCCCTATGTCTATGGGGCACCTCAACCTGCCCTGCACCAAACCCCAAGCTCCATGCTGAACTGTGTTACCTATTCAATCCCTGCCCTACTAATTGTGCTTCCTTCAGCGCATAGCTATCCACCTCTTGGGCTCTTGGATCAGCTCCACTCCTTATGAGCCCTTCTTCTCACCGTCTGGATACTTTCCTCATTCGAGGTCTCCACACGGAGCAGCCAACGCCCTTGCTAATTTTCGGTCACCTGTACTCTAGGCAATCCAAATTACCTTCTACCGCATGCCGGTCCAGGGATTCGAACTTGTGACTTCTTACTTGCGAGCCCGGTGCTCTAGCACCTGTGCCACTGTCCGAGGTGCTTGTGATGCTTTGGAAAATGCTGGGGTCTTATCATGTGTTTTTGAGGCCGCCTATCTAACCTTAACCACCTGCTGAATTTGAAGTGTGTGAAGTGTGTATTAAAGTGTGTATTAAAATCGCTTGGTATAGAGTCTACAGTTACTATGTCTGATATGGCCGTGTTTTTTAGAGGTCTTTGTAAACACCTCCAGTGGTGGTGCAATGGGTAAAGCGCCTGATGTGTCGTCGTGAGGTTGCGAGTTCAAATCCCTGCTGTGGCATGTTGAATTTCAGGAGCGGTGGGAAGGTATTGGGTGCAGAGGATTGCCTATCTAGCCCAGAGTCGGACAGTTAAAATGGGTGGCATGAGTTGGGTAAGGGTAGATGGGGGTGGTGACTGATAAAAAGTGGAGATGGTGTCAGCAATGTGGGGGGAAGCCCAGGGGAGGGATAGGGTTGAAGAACCATCAGGGGTGGGTGTTGAAACACAAAAAATGGGTGGAGATATGACAAAGTGGGTGTGGCAACCCAAGAATGCTTGCACCTTGAGAGGAGGGCACTGAAATTGGCAGTAGGGAGGTGATTGGTGAAACAGGGTTCAGGAATTCTGAGGGGTCAGTAGAGCAGGTTGGTGTTGGATCACCGTAAAGAGGTCCTGGCCTGGTGGAGGGCAATTACTGAAAATGGATTTGTGAACTTTAGTAGGATTTTATGCAAATGCTAATTTTCACCAAAACCCCCCCTTTTTTTTCACCCTGGTAGCTATCCATTCCCTTCTACTCGCTGAATAACTGTCAGTTTTACTGTGTTTCCTATTCAATCCCTGCCCTACTATGCTTTGGAAAATGCTGGGGTCTTATCATGTGTTTTTGAGGCCGCCAATCTAACCTTAACCACCTGCTGAATTTGAAGTTGGGGAAAGGTATTGACTTGCTTGGGCTCAGTAATATGGAGGATTGGGTGCAGAGGATCACCTATCAAGCCCAGTGTGGGCAGAAATATACAAGCCAAAATTAGCATTTGCATACAAATTTCGTAGAACCACCAAACACCATATCTTTTTTTATCAAAGGCCCTGTAGAAAAAAAATAAATACAATTTAATTATCCATAGGTAAAACTTTAAAGTTACACAGGAGGTCTAGGGCCAGAATTATTGCAGAATTATTCTTGCAATACACGGTAATACATTTTATTCATAAAACCCAAACGAATCCTGAATTTTGGGCTAAAATATAAAAGATGATATTGTGCCGATTAAATAAGGACTGGTGGGGAGCCCTGAAAAGGGGTTGGGGGAATAGGTAAAGCACAGGTGGACACTGATAAAGGGGTCTAGGGGAAGGATTGGGATGAAAAAACTGGAGGTAGGTGGGGGAGCACTTAAAAGGGCTTCAGGAAAAGTGGGGGGGGGGGGGGGTGTGGAGCGTAGGTGGGTAGAAAAACACCAAGAAAGGAATTGGGAAGAAGTTATATAAGGCCCCTCCTAAAAGACCATTTAACTGCTTGCCGACCGCCGCCCACACATACAGTGGTGTGAAAAAGTGTTTGCCCCCTTCCTCATTTCCTGTTCCTTTGCATGTTTGTCACACTTAAGTGTTTCGGAACATGAAACCAATTTAAACAATAGTCAAGGACAACACAAGTAAACACAAAATGCAATTTGTAAATGAAGGTGTTTATTATTAAAGGTGAAAAAAAATCCAAACCATCATGGCCCTGTGTGAAAAAGTGATTGCCCCCTAAACCTAATAACTGGTTGGGCCACCCTTAGCAGCAACAACTGCAACCAAGCGTTTGCGATAACGTGCAATGAGGCATTTACAGCGTCCTGGAGGAATTTTGGCCCACTCATCTTTGCAGAATTGTCCTAATTCAGTTACATTAGAGGGTTTTCGAGCATGGACGGCCTTTTTAAGGTCATACCACAACATCTCAATAGGATTCAGGTCAGGACTTTGGCTAGGCCACTCCAAAGTCTTCATTTTGTTTTTCTTCAGCCATTCGGTGGTGGACTTGCTGGTGTGTTTAGGATCATTGTCCTGCTGCAGAACCCAAGTTCGTTTCAGCTTGAGTACACGAACAGATGGTCGGAAATTCTCCTTCAGGATCTCTTGGTAGACAGCAGAATTCATAGTTCCTTTCATCACGGCAAGTCTTCCAGGTCCTGAAGCAGCAAAACAGCCCCAGACCATCACACTACCACCACCATATTTTACTGTTGGTATAATGTTCTTTTTCTGAAATGCAGTGTTCCTTCTACGCCAGATATACTTGGACACACATCTTCCAAAGAGTTCCACTTTTGTCTCATCGGTCCACAGAATGTTGTCCCAAAAGTCTTGGGGATCATCAAGATGTGTTGTGGAGAAATTGAGACGAGCTTTGATGTTCTTTTTGCTCAGCAGTGGTTTTCTCCTTGGAACTCTGCCATGCAGGCCATTTTTGCCCAGTCTTTTCCTGATGGTGGAGGCATGAACGCTGACCTTAACTGAGGCAAGTGAGGCCTGCAGTTCCTTGGACGTTGTTGTGGGGTCTTTTGTGACCTCTTGGATGAGTCGTCGCTGCGCTCTTGGGGTAATTTTGGGCGGCCGGCCACTCCTGGGAAGGTTCACCACTGTTCCATGTCTTCGCCATTTGTGGATAATGGCTCTCACTGTGGTTCGCTGGATTCCCAAAGCTTTGGAAATGGCTTTATAACCCTTTCCAGACTGATAGATCTCAATTACTTTCTTTCTCAATTGTTCCTGAATTTCTTTGGGTCTCGGCATGATGTGTAGCTTTTAAGGATCGTCTGGTGGACCTTACTGTGTCAAGCAGCTCCTATTTAAGTGATGCCTTGATTGTGAACAGGTGTGGCAATAATCAGGCCTAAGTGTGGCTAGAGAAATTGAACTCAGGTGTGGACAACCACAGTTATAGTATGTTTTAACAAGGGGGGCAATCACTTTTTCACACAGGGCCATGATGGTTTGGATTTTTTTTCACCTTTAATAATAAACACCTTCATTTACAAATTGCATTTTGTGTTTACTTGTGTTGTCCTTGACTATTGTTTAAATTGGTTTGATGTTCCGAAACACTTAAGTGTGACAAACATGCAAAGGAACAGGAAATGAGGAAGGGGGCAAACACTTTTTCACACCACTGTATATGTCGGCGGAATGGCACAGGCAGGCAAATGGGCGTCCCTTTAAATTTGCCGCCTTTTGGGTGCCCGCACTGATCGCTGTATAAATGACAATGGTCCCAAAATAGTGTCCAATGTGTCCGCCATAGTGTCGCAGTCATGATAAAAATCGCAGATCGCCGCCATTACTAATAAAAAAAGCGAATAATAAAAATGCCATAAAACTATCCCCTATTTGGTAGATGCTATAACTTTGCGCAAACCAATCAATATACGCTTATTGCGATTTTTTTTTTTTACCAAAAATATGTAGAAGAATACATATCGGTCTAAACTGAGGAAAAAATGTGTTTTTTTATATATTTTTGGGGGATATTTATAATAGCAAAAAGTAAAAAACATTGCTTTTTTTTTTTCCAAATTGTCGCTCTTTTTTTGTTTATAGCGCAAAAAAAAAAACGCATAGCTGATCAAATACCACCAAAAGAAAGTTCTATTTGTGGGAAAAAAGAGGACATCAATTTTGTTTGGGTACAACTTCGCACGACCGCGCAATTGTCAGTTAAAACGACGTAGTGCCGAATCACAAAAAGTGCTCTGGTCAGGAAGGGGGTAAAATCTTCTGGGGCTGAAGTGGTTAAAGGACTTGAGTTGAGCGTAGCTGGTAAAGTGTGTTGAAAATGAAAACTCATCTCCCCGTCGGGGAATCGAACCCCGGTCTCCCGCGTGACAGGCGGGGATACTCACCACTATACTAACGAGGACCACATGGTGAACAGGCCACCGTTGCCGTCTTCCTGCAGTAGAGCATTTGGCTGGGGCTCTTCTGGGTGTATTAAAATCGCTTGGTATAGAGTGCACAGTTACTATGTCTGATATGGCCGTGTTTTTTATAGGTCTTTGCAAGCACCTCCAGTGGTGGTGCAATGGGTAAAGCGCCTGATGTGTTGTCGTGAGGTTGCGAGTTCAAATCCCTGCTGTGGCATGTTGAATTTGAGGAGGGGTGGGAAGGTATTGGGTGCAGAGGATTGCCTATCTAGCCCAGTGTCGGACAGTTAAAATGGGTGGCATGAGTTGGGTAAGGGGAGAAGGAGCATAGATGTGGGTGGTGACTGATAAAAAGGGGAGATGGTGTCAGCATTGTGGGGGCAAGCACAGGGGCGGGATTGGGATGAAGAACCATCACTGGTGGGTGTTGAAACCCAAAAAATGGGAGGAGATAGGACAAAGTGGGTGTGGCAACCCAGGAAAACTTGCACCTTGAGAGGAGGTCACTGGAGTAGGGAGATGAAAGAGAGTTCAGGAATTCAGCGGGATCAGTAGAGGAGGTTAAATCACCGTAAAGAGATCCTGGGGAGGTAATTATAGAAAAAGGATTTGTGAACTTTAGTACGATTGTATGCTAATTTTCACCATAACCCCTCCTTTTTTTTCACCCTGGTAGCTATCCATACCCTTCTACTCTCTTTGCCACACCCACTGCCACCTCCACGACTTCTACGCACCCCTATGTTACTATGCTGCACTAGCCAACCTCCTCCCTATGTCTATGGGGCACCTCAACCTGCCCTGCACCAAACCCCAAGCTCCATGCTGAACTGTGTTACCTATTCAATCCCTGCCCTACTAATTGTGCTTCCTTCAGCGCATAGCTATCCACCTCTTGGGCTCTTGGATCAGCTCCACTCCTTATGAGCCCTTCTTCTCACCGTCTGGATACTTTCCTCATTCGAGGTCTCCACACGGAGCAGCCAACGCCCTTGCTAATTTTCGGTCACCTGTACTCTAGGCAATCCAAATTACCTTCTACCGCATGCCGGTCCAGGGATTCGAACTTGTGACTTCTTACTTGCGAGCCCGGTGCTCTAGCACCTGTGCCACTGTCCGAGGTGCTTGTGATGCTTTGGAAAATGCTGGGGTCTTATCATGTGTTTTTGAGGCCGCCTATCTAACCTTAACCACCTGCTGAATTTGAAGTGTGTGAAGTGTGTATTAAAGTGTGTATTAAAATCGCTTGGTATAGAGTCTACAGTTACTATGTCTGATATGGCCGTGTTTTTTAGAGGTCTTTGTAAACACCTCCAGTGGTGGTGCAATGGGTAAAGCGCCTGATGTGTCGTCGTGAGGTTGCGAGTTCAAATCCCTGCTGTGGCATGTTGAATTTCAGGAGCGGTGGGAAGGTATTGGGTGCAGAGGATTGCCTATCTAGCCCAGAGTCGGACAGTTAAAATGGGTGGCATGAGTTGGGTAAGGGTAGATGGGGGTGGTGACTGATAAAAAGTGGAGATGGTGTCAGCAATGTGGGGGGAAGCCCAGGGGAGGGATAGGGTTGAAGAACCATCAGGGGTGGGTGTTGAAACACAAAAAATGGGCGGAGATAGGACAAAGTGGGTGTGGCAACCCAAGAATGCTTGCACCTTGAGAGGAGGGCACTGAAATTGGCAGTAGGGAGGTGATTGGTGAAACAGGGTTCAGGAATTCTGAGGGGTCAGTAGAGCAGGTTGGTGTTGGATCACCGTAAAGAGGTCCTGGCCTGGTGGAGGGCAATTACTGAAAATGGATTTGTGAACTTTAGTAGGATTTTATGCAAATGCTAATTTTCACCAAAACCCCCCCTTTTTTTTCACCCTGGTAGCTATCCATTCCCTTCTACTCGCTGAATAACTGTCAGTTTTACTGTGTTTCCTATTCAATCCCTGCCCTACTATGCTTTGGAAAATGCTGGGGTCTTATCATGTGTTTTTGAGGCCGCCAATCTAACCTTAACCACCTGCTGAATTTGAAGTTGGGGAAAGGTATTGACTTGCTTGGGCTCAGTAATATGGAGGATTGGGTGCAGAGGATCACCTATCAAGCCCAGTGTGGGCAGAAATATACAAGCCAAAATTAGCATTTGCATACAAATTTCGTAGAACCACCAAACACCATATCTTTTTTTATCAAAGGCCCTGTAGAAAAAAAATAAATACAATTTAATTATCCATAGGTAAAACTTTAAAGTTACACAGGAGGTCTAGGGCCAGAATTATTGCAGAATTATTCTTGCAATACACGGTAATACATTTTATTCATAAAACCCAAACGAATCCTGAATTTTGGGCTAAAATATAAAAGATGATATTGTGCCGATTAAATAAGGACTGGTGGGGAGCCCTGAAAAGGGGTTGGGGGAATAGGTAAAGCACAGGTGGACACTGATAAAGGGGTCTAGGGGAAGGATTGGGATGAAAAAACTGGAGGTAGGTGGGGGAGCACTTAAAAGGGCTTCAGGAAAAGTGGGGGGGGGGGGGGTGTGGAGCGTAGGTGGGTAGAAAAACACCAAGAAAGGAATTGGGAAGAAGTTATATAAGGCCCCTCCTAAAAGACCATTTAACTGCTTGCCGACCGCCGCCCACACATACAGTGGTGTGAAAAAGTGTTTGCCCCCTTCCTCATTTCCTGTTCCTTTGCATGTTTGTCACACTTAAGTGTTTCGGAACATGAAACCAATTTAAACAATAGTCAAGGACAACACAAGTAAACACAAAATGCAATTTGTAAATGAAGGTGTTTATTATTAAAGGTGAAAAAAAATCCAAACCATCATGGCCCTGTGTGAAAAAGTGATTGCCCCCTAAACCTAATAACTGGTTGGGCCACCCTTAGCAGCAACAACTGCAACCAAGCGTTTGCGATAACGTGCAATGAGGCATTTACAGCGTCCTGGAGGAATTTTGGCCCACTCATCTTTGCAGAATTGTCCTAATTCAGTTACATTAGAGGGTTTTCGAGCATGGACGGCCTTTTTAAGGTCATACCACAACATCTCAATAGGATTCAGGTCAGGACTTTGGCTAGGCCACTCCAAAGTCTTCATTTTGTTTTTCTTCAGCCATTCGGTGGTGGACTTGCTGGTGTGTTTAGGATCATTGTCCTGCTGCAGAACCCAAGTTCGTTTCAGCTTGAGTACACGAACAGATGGTCGGAAATTCTCCTTCAGGATCTCTTGGTAGACAGCAGAATTCATAGTTCCTTTCATCACGGCAAGTCTTCCAGGTCCTGAAGCAGCAAAACAGCCCCAGACCATCACACTACCACCACCATATTTTACTGTTGGTATAATGTTCTTTTTCTGAAATGCAGTGTTCCTTCTACGCCAGATATACTTGGACACACATCTTCCAAAGAGTTCCACTTTTGTCTCATCGGTCCACAGAATGTTGTCCCAAAAGTCTTGGGGATCATCAAGATGTGTTGTGGAGAAATTGAGACGAGCTTTGATGTTCTTTTTGCTCAGCAGTGGTTTTCTCCTTGGAACTCTGCCATGCAGGCCATTTTTGCCCAGTCTTTTCCTGATGGTGGAGGCATGAACGCTGACCTTAACTGAGGCAAGTGAGGCCTGCAGTTCCTTGGACGTTGTTGTGGGGTCTTTTGTGACCTCTTGGATGAGTCGTCGCTGCGCTCTTGGGGTAATTTTGGGCGGCCGGCCACTCCTGGGAAGGTTCACCACTGTTCCATGTCTTCGCCATTTGTGGATAATGGCTCTCACTGTGGTTCGCTGGATTCCCAAAGCTTTGGAAATGGCTTTATAACCCTTTCCAGACTGATAGATCTCAATTACTTTCTTTCTCAATTGTTCCTGAATTTCTTTGGGTCTCGGCATGATGTGTAGCTTTTAAGGATCGTCTGGTGGACCTTACTGTGTCAAGCAGCTCCTATTTAAGTGATGCCTTGATTGTGAACAGGTGTGGCAATAATCAGGCCTAAGTGTGGCTAGAGAAATTGAACTCAGGTGTGGACAACCACAGTTATAGTATGTTTTAACAAGGGGGGCAATCACTTTTTCACACAGGGCCATGATGGTTTGGATTTTTTTTCACCTTTAATAATAAACACCTTCATTTACAAATTGCATTTTGTGTTTACTTGTGTTGTCCTTGACTATTGTTTAAATTGGTTTGATGTTCCGAAACACTTAAGTGTGACAAACATGCAAAGGAACAGGAAATGAGGAAGGGGGCAAACACTTTTTCACACCACTGTATATGTCGGCGGAATGGCACAGGCAGGCAAATGGGCGTCCCTTTAAATTTGCCGCCTTTTGGGTGCCCGCACTGATCGCTGTATAAATGACAATGGTCCCAAAATAGTGTCCAATGTGTCCGCCATAGTGTCGCAGTCATGATAAAAATCGCAGATCGCCGCCATTACTAATAAAAAAAGCGAATAATAAAAATGCCATAAAACTATCCCCTATTTGGTAGATGCTATAACTTTGCGCAAACCAATCAATATACGCTTATTGCGATTTTTTTTTTACCAAAAATATGTAGAAGAATACATATCGGTCTAAACTGAGGAAAAAAATGTGTTTTTTTATATATTTTTGGGGGATATTTATAATAGCAAAAAGTAAAAAACATTGCTTTTTTTTTTTCCAAATTGTCGCTCTTTTTTTGTTTATAGCGCAAAAAAAAAACGCATAGCTGATCAAATACCACCAAAAGAAAGTTCTATTTGTGGGAAAAAAGAGGACATCAATTTTGTTTGGGTACAACTTCGCACGACCGCGCAATTGTCAGTTAAAACGACGTAGTGCCGAATCACAAAAAGTGCTCTGGTCAGGAAGGGGGTAAAATCTTCTGGGGCTGAAGTGGTTAAAGGACTTGAGTTGAGCGTAGCTGGTAAAGTGTGTTGAAAATGAAAACTCATCTCCCCGTCGGGGAATCGAACCCCGGTCTCCCGCGTGACAGGCGGGGATACTCACCACTATACTAACGAGGACCACATGGTGAACAGGCCACCGTTGCCGTCTTCCTGCAGTAGAGCATTTGGCTGGGGCTCTTCTGGGTGTATTAAAATCGCTTGGTATAGAGTGCACAGTTACTATGTCTGATATGGCCGTGTTTTTTATAGGTCTTTGCAAGCACCTCCAGTGGTGGTGCAATGGGTAAAGCGCCTGATGTGTTGTCGTGAGGTTGCAAGTTCAAATCCCTGCTGTGGCATGTTGAATTTGAGGAGGGGTGGGAAGGTATTGGGTGCAGAGGATTGCCTATCTAGCCCAGTGTCGGACAGTTAAAATGGGTGGCATGAGTTGGGTAAGGGGAGAAGGAGCATAGATGTGGGTGGTGACTGATAAAAAGGGGAGATGGTGTCAGCATTGTGGGGGCAAGCACAGGGGCGGGATTGGGATGAAGAACCATCACTGGTGGGTGTTGAAACCCAAAAAATGGGAGGAGATAGGACAAAGTGGGTGTGGCAACCCAGGAAAACTTGCACCTTGAGAGGAGGTCACTGGAGTAGGGAGATGAAAGAGAGTTCAGGAATTCAGCGGGATCAGTAGAGGAGGTTAAATCACCGTAAAGAGATCCTGGGGAGGTAATTATAGAAAAAGGATTTGTGAACTTTAGTACGATTGTATGCTAATTTTCACCATAACCCCTCCTTTTTTTTCACCCTGGTAGCTATCCATACCCTTCTACTCTCTTTGCCACACCCACTGCCACCTCCACGACTTCTACGCACCCCTATGTTACTATGCTGCACTAGCCAACCTCCTCCCTATGTCTATGGGGCACCTCAACCTGCCCTGCACCAAACCCCAAGCTCCATGCTGAACTGTGTTACCTATTCAATCCCTGCCCTACTAATTGTGCTTCCTTCAGCGCATAGCTATCCACCTCTTGGGCTCTTGGATCAGCTCCACTCCTTATGAGCCCTTCTTCTCACCGTCTGGATACTTTCCTCATTCGAGGTCTCCACACGGAGCAGCCAACGCCCTTGCTAATTTTCGGTCACCTGTACTCTAGGCAATCCAAATTACCTTCTACCGCATGCCGGTCCAGGGATTCGAACTTGTGACTTCTTACTTGCGAGCCCGGTGCTCTAGCACCTGTGCCACTGTCCGAGGTGCTTGTGATGCTTTGGAAAATGCTGGGGTCTTATCATGTGTTTTTGAGGCCGCCTATCTAACCTTAACCACCTGCTGAATTTGAAGTGTGTGAAGTGTGTATTAAAGTGTGTATTAAAATCGCTTGGTATAGAGTCTACAGTTACTATGTCTGATATGGCCGTGTTTTTTAGAGGTCTTTGTAAACACCTCCAGTGGTGGTGCAATGGGTAAAGCGCCTGATGTGTCGTCGTGAGGTTGCGAGTTCAAATCCCTGCTGTGGCATGTTGAATTTCAGGAGCGGTGGGAAGGTATTGGGTGCAGAGGATTGCCTATCTAGCCCAGAGTCGGACAGTTAAAATGGGTGGCATGAGTTGGGTAAGGGTAGATGGGGGTGGTGACTGATAAAAAGTGGAGATGGTGTCAGCAATGTGGGGGGAAGCCCAGGGGAGGGATAGGGTTGAAGAACCATCAGGGGTGGGTGTTGAAACACAAAAAATGGGCGGAGATAGGACAAAGTGGGTGTGGCAACCCAAGAATGCTTGCACCTTGAGAGGAGGGCACTGAAATTGGCAGTAGGGAGGTGATTGGTGAAACAGGGTTCAGGAATTCTGAGGGGTCAGTAGAGCAGGTTGGTGTTGGATCACCGTAAAGAGGTCCTGGCCTGGTGGAGGGCAATTACTGAAAATGGATTTGTGAACTTTAGTAGGATTTTATGCAAATGCTAATTTTCACCAAAACCCCCCCTTTTTTTTCACCCTGGTAGCTATCCATTCCCTTCTACTCGCTGAATAACTGTCAGTTTTACTGTGTTTCCTATTCAATCCCTGCCCTACTATGCTTTGGAAAATGCTGGGGTCTTATCATGTGTTTTTGAGGCCGCCAATCTAACCTTAACCACCTGCTGAATTTGAAGTTGGGGAAAGGTATTGACTTGCTTGGGCTCAGTAATATGGAGGATTGGGTGCAGAGGATCACCTATCAAGCCCAGTGTGGGCAGAAATATACAAGCCAAAATTAGCATTTGCATACAAATTTCGTAGAACCACCAAACACCATATCTTTTTTTATCAAAGGCCCTGTAGAAAAAAAATAAATACAATTTAATTATCCATAGGTAAAACTTTAAAGTTACACAGGAGGTCTAGGGCCAGAATTATTGCAGAATTATTCTTGCAATACACGGTAATACATTTTATTCATAAAACCCAAACGAATCCTGAATTTTGGGCTAAAATATAAAAGATGATATTGTGCCGATTAAATAAGGACTGGTGGGGAGCCCTGAAAAGGGGTTGGGGGAATAGGTAAAGCACAGGTGGACACTGATAAAGGGGTCTAGGGGAAGGATTGGGATGAAAAAACTGGAGGTAGGTGGGGGAGCACTTAAAAGGGCTTCAGGAAAAGTGGGGGGGGGGGGGGTGTGGAGCGTAGGTGGGTAGAAAAACACCAAGAAAGGAATTGGGAAGAAGTTATATAAGGCCCCTCCTAAAAGACCATTTAACTGCTTGCCGACCGCCGCCCACACATACAGTGGTGTGAAAAAGTGTTTGCCCCCTTCCTCATTTCCTGTTCCTTTGCATGTTTGTCACACTTAAGTGTTTCGGAACATGAAACCAATTTAAACAATAGTCAAGGACAACACAAGTAAACACAAAATGCAATTTGTAAATGAAGGTGTTTATTATTAAAGGTGAAAAAAAATCCAAACCATCATGGCCCTGTGTGAAAAAGTGATTGCCCCCTAAACCTAATAACTGGTTGGGCCACCCTTAGCAGCAACAACTGCAACCAAGCGTTTGCGATAACGTGCAATGAGGCATTTACAGCGTCCTGGAGGAATTTTGGCCCACTCATCTTTGCAGAATTGTCCTAATTCAGTTACATTAGAGGGTTTTCGAGCATGGACGGCCTTTTTAAGGTCATACCACAACATCTCAATAGGATTCAGGTCAGGACTTTGGCTAGGCCACTCCAAAGTCTTCATTTTGTTTTTCTTCAGCCATTCGGTGGTGGACTTGCTGGTGTGTTTAGGATCATTGTCCTGCTGCAGAACCCAAGTTCGTTTCAGCTTGAGTACACGAACAGATGGTCGGAAATTCTCCTTCAGGATCTCTTGGTAGACAGCAGAATTCATAGTTCCTTTCATCACGGCAAGTCTTCCAGGTCCTGAAGCAGCAAAACAGCCCCAGACCATCACACTACCACCACCATATTTTACTGTTGGTATAATGTTCTTTTTCTGAAATGCAGTGTTCCTTCTACGCCAGATATACTTGGACACACATCTTCCAAAGAGTTCCACTTTTGTCTCATCGGTCCACAGAATGTTGTCCCAAAAGTCTTGGGGATCATCAAGATGTGTTGTGGAGAAATTGAGACGAGCTTTGATGTTCTTTTTGCTCAGCAGTGGTTTTCTCCTTGGAACTCTGCCATGCAGGCCATTTTTGCCCAGTCTTTTCCTGATGGTGGAGGCATGAACGCTGACCTTAACTGAGGCAAGTGAGGCCTGCAGTTCCTTGGACGTTGTTGTGGGGTCTTTTGTGACCTCTTGGATGAGTCGTCGCTGCGCTCTTGGGGTAATTTTGGGCGGCCGGCCACTCCTGGGAAGGTTCACCACTGTTCCATGTCTTCGCCATTTGTGGATAATGGCTCTCACTGTGGTTCGCTGGATTCCCAAAGCTTTGGAAATGGCTTTATAACCCTTTCCAGACTGATAGATCTCAATTACTTTCTTTTCTCAATTGTTCCTGAATTTCTTTGGGTCTCGGCATGATGTGTAGCTTTTAAGGATCGTCTGGTGGACCTTACTGTGTCAAGCAGCTCCTATTTAAGTGATGCCTTGATTGTGAACAGGTGTGGCAATAATCAGGCCTAAGTGTGGCTAGAGAAATTGAACTCAGGTGTGGACAACCACAGTTATAGTATGTTTTAACAAGGGGGGCAATCACTTTTTCACACAGGGCCATGATGGTTTGGATTTTTTTTCACCTTTAATAATAAACACCTTCATTTACAAATTGCATTTTGTGTTTACTTGTGTTGTCCTTGACTATTGTTTAAATTGGTTTGATGTTCCGAAACACTTAAGTGTGACAAACATGCAAAGGAACAGGAAATGAGGAAGGGGGCAAACACTTTTTCACACCACTGTATATGTCGGCGGAATGGCACAGGCAGGCAAATGGGCGTCCCTTTAAATTTGCCGCCTTTTGGGTGCCCGCACTGATCGCTGTATAAATGACAATGGTCCCAAAATAGTGTCCAATGTGTCCGCCATAGTGTCGCAGTCATGATAAAAATCGCAGATCGCCGCCATTACTAATAAAAAAAGCGAATAATAAAAATGCCATAAAACTATCCCCTATTTGGTAGATGCTATAACTTTGCGCAAACCAATCAATATACGCTTATTGCGATTTTTTTTTTACCAAAAATATGTAGAAGAATACATATCGGTCTAAACTGAGGAAAAAATGTGTTTTTTTATATATTTTTGGGGGATATTTATAATAGCAAAAAGTAAAAAACATTGCTTTTTTTTTTTCCAAATTGTCGCTCTTTTTTTGTTTATAGCGCAAAAAAAAAAAAAGCATAGCTGATCAAATACCACCAAAAGAAAGTTCTATTTGTGGGAAAAAAGAGGACATCAATTTTGTTTGGGTACAACTTCGCACGACCGCGCAATTGTCAGTTAAAACGACGTAGTGCCGAATCACAAAAAGTGCTCTGGTCAGGAAGGGGGTAAAATCTTCTGGGGCTGAAGTGGTTAAAGGACTTGAGTTGAGCGTAGCTGGTAAAGTGTGTTGAAAATGAAAACTCATCTCCCCGTCGGGGAATCGAACCCCGGTCTCCCGCGTGACAGGCGGGGATACTCACCACTATACTAACGAGGACCACATGGTGAACAGGCCACCGTTGCCGTCTTCCTGCAGTAGAGCATTTGGCTGGGGCTCTTCTGGGTGTATTAAAATCGCTTGGTATAGAGTGCACAGTTACTATGTCTGATATGGCCGTGTTTTTTATAGGTCTTTGCAAGCACCTCCAGTGGTGGTGCAATGGGTAAAGCGCCTGATGTGTTGTCGTGAGGTTGCGAGTTCAAATCCCTGCTGTGGCATGTTGAATTTGAGGAGGGGTGGGAAGGTATTGGGTGCAGAGGATTGCCTATCTAGCCCAGTGTCGGACAGTTAAAATGGGTGGCATGAGTTGGGTAAGGGGAGAAGGAGCATAGATGTGGGTGGTGACTGATAAAAAGGGGAGATGGTGTCAGCATTGTGGGGGCAAGCACAGGGGCGGGATTGGGATGAAGAACCATCACTGGTGGGTGTTGAAACCCAAAAAATGGGAGGAGATAGGACAAAGTGGGTGTGGCAACCCAGGAAAACTTGCACCTTGAGAGGAGGTCACTGGAGTAGGGAGATGAAAGAGAGTTCAGGAATTCAGCGGGATCAGTAGAGGAGGTTAAATCACCGTAAAGAGATCCTGGGGAGGTAATTATAGAAAAAGGATTTGTGAACTTTAGTACGATTGTATGCTAATTTTCACCATAACCCCTCCTTTTTTTTCACCCTGGTAGCTATCCATACCCTTCTACTCTCTTTGCCACACCCACTGCCACCTCCACGACTTCTACGCACCCCTATGTTACTATGCTGCACTAGCCAACCTCCTCCCTATGTCTATGGGGCACCTCAACCTGCCCTGCACCAAACCCCAAGCTCCATGCTGAACTGTGTTACCTATTCAATCCCTGCCCTACTAATTGTGCTTCCTTCAGCGCATAGCTATCCACCTCTTGGGCTCTTGGATCAGCTCCACTCCTTATGAGCCCTTCTTCTCACCGTCTGGATACTTTCCTCATTCGAGGTCTCCACACGGAGCAGCCAACGCCCTTGCTAATTTTCGGTCACCTGTACTCTAGGCAATCCAAATTACCTTCTACCGCATGCCGGTCCAGGGATTCGAACTTGTGACTTCTTACTTGCGAGCCCGGTGCTCTAGCACCTGTGCCACTGTCCGAGGTGCTTGTGATGCTTTGGAAAATGCTGGGGTCTTATCATGTGTTTTTGAGGCCGCCTATCTAACCTTAACCACCTGCTGAATTTGAAGTGTGTGAAGTGTGTATTAAAGTGTGTATTAAAATCGCTTGGTATAGAGTCTACAGTTACTATGTCTGATATGGCCGTGTTTTTTAGAGGTCTTTGTAAACACCTCCAGTGGTGGTGCAATGGGTAAAGCGCCTGATGTGTCGTCGTGAGGTTGCGAGTTCAAATCCCTGCTGTGGCATGTTGAATTTCAGGAGCGGTGGGAAGGTATTGGGTGCAGAGGATTGCCTATCTAGCCCAGAGTCGGACAGTTAAAATGGGTGGCATGAGTTGGGTAAGGGTAGATGGGGGTGGTGACTGATAAAAAGTGGAGATGGTGTCAGCAATGTGGGGGGAAGCCCAGGGGAGGGATAGGGTTGAAGAACCATCAGGGGTGGGTGTTGAAACACAAAAAATGGGCGGAGATAGGACAAAGTGGGTGTGGCAACCCAAGAATGCTTGCACCTTGAGAGGAGGGCACTGAAATTGGCAGTAGGGAGGTGATTGGTGAAACAGGGTTCAGGAATTCTGAGGGGTCAGTAGAGCAGGTTGGTATTGGATCACCGTAAAGAGGTCCTGGCCTGGTGGAGGGCAATTACTGAAAATGGATTTGTGAACTTTAGTAGGATTTTATGCAAATGCTAATTTTCACCAAAACCCCCCCTTTTTTTTCACCCTGGTAGCTATCCATTCCCTTCTACTCGCTGAATAACTGTCAGTTTTACTGTGTTTCCTATTCAATCCCTGCCCTACTATGCTTTGGAAAATGCTGGGGTCTTATCATGTGTTTTTGAGGCCGCCAATCTAACCTTAACCACCTGCTGAATTTGAAGTTGGGGAAAGGTATTGACTTGCTTGGGCTCAGTAATATGGAGGATTGGGTGCAGAGGATCACCTATCAAGCCCAGTGTGGGCAGAAATATACAAGCCAAAATTAGCATTTGCATACAAATTTCGTAGAACCACCAAACACCATATCTTTTTTTATCAAAGGCCCTGTAGAAAAAAAATAAATACAATTTAATTATCCATAGGTAAAACTTTAAAGTTACACAGGAGGTCTAGGGCCAGAATTATTGCAGAATTATTCTTGCAATACACGGTAATACATTTTATTCATAAAACCCAAACGAATCCTGAATTTTGGGCTAAAATATAAAAGATGATATTGTGCCGATTAAATAAGGACTGGTGGGGAGCCCTGAAAAGGGGTTGGGGGAATAGGTAAAGCACAGGTGGACACTGATAAAGGGGTCTAGGGGAAGGATTGGGATGAAAAAACTGGAGGTAGGTGGGGGAGCACTTAAAAGGGCTTCAGGAAAAGTGGGGGGGGGGGGGGTGTGGAGCGTAGGTGGGTAGAAAAACACCAAGAAAGGAATTGGGAAGAAGTTATATAAGGCCCCTCCTAAAAGACCATTTAACTGCTTGCCGACCGCCGCCCACACATACAGTGGTGTGAAAAAGTGTTTGCCCCCTTCCTCATTTCCTGTTCCTTTGCATGTTTGTCACACTTAAGTGTTTCGGAACATGAAACCAATTTAAACAATAGTCAAGGACAACACAAGTAAACACAAAATGCAATTTGTAAATGAAGGTGTTTATTATTAAAGGTGAAAAAAAATCCAAACCATCATGGCCCTGTGTGAAAAAGTGATTGCCCCCTAAACCTAATAACTGGTTGGGCCACCCTTAGCAGCAACAACTGCAACCAAGCGTTTGCGATAACGTGCAATGAGGCATTTACAGCGTCCTGGAGGAATTTTGGCCCACTCATCTTTGCAGAATTGTCCTAATTCAGTTACATTAGAGGGTTTTCGAGCATGGACGGCCTTTTTAAGGTCATACCACAACATCTCAATAGGATTCAGGTCAGGACTTTGGCTAGGCCACTCCAAAGTCTTCATTTTGTTTTTCTTCAGCCATTCGGTGGTGGACTTGCTGGTGTGTTTAGGATCATTGTCCTGCTGCAGAACCCAAGTTCGTTTCAGCTTGAGTACACGAACAGATGGTCGGAAATTCTCCTTCAGGATCTCTTGGTAGACAGCAGAATTCATAGTTCCTTTCATCACGGCAAGTCTTCCAGGTCCTGAAGCAGCAAAACAGCCCCAGACCATCACACTACCACCACCATATTTTACTGTTGGTATAATGTTCTTTTTCTGAAATGCAGTGTTCCTTCTACGCCAGATATACTTGGACACACATCTTCCAAAGAGTTCCACTTTTGTCTCATCGGTCCACAGAATGTTGTCCCAAAAGTCTTGGGGATCATCAAGATGTGTTGTGGAGAAATTGAGACGAGCTTTGATGTTCTTTTTGCTCAGCAGTGGTTTTCTCCTTGGAACTCTGCCATGCAGGCCATTTTTGCCCAGTCTTTTCCTGATGGTGGAGGCATGAACGCTGACCTTAACTGAGGCAAGTGAGGCCTGCAGTTCCTTGGACGTTGTTGTGGGGTCTTTTGTGACCTCTTGGATGAGTCGTCGCTGCGCTCTTGGGGTAATTTTGGGCGGCCGGCCACTCCTGGGAAGGTTCACCACTGTTCCATGTCTTCGCCATTTGTGGATAATGGCTCTCACTGTGGTTCGCTGGATTCCCAAAGCTTTGGAAATGGCTTTATAACCCTTTCCAGACTGATAGATCTCAATTACTTTCTTTCTCAATTGTTCCTGAATTTCTTTGGGTCTCGGCATGATGTGTAGCTTTTAAGGATCGTCTGGTGGACCTTACTGTGTCAAGCAGCTCCTATTTAAGTGATGCCTTGATTGTGAACAGGTGTGGCAATAATCAGGCCTAAGTGTGGCTAGAGAAATTGAACTCAGGTGTGGACAACCACAGTTATAGTATGTTTTTAACAAGGGGGGCAATCACTTTTTCACACAGGGCCATGATGGTTTGGATTTTTTTTCACCTTTAATAATAAACACCTTCATTTACAAATTGCATTTTGTGTTTACTTTCTTTCTCAATTGTTCCTGAATTTCTTTGGGTCTCGGCATGATGTGTTTAAGGATCGTCTGGTGGACCTTACTGTTCCGAAACACTTAAGTGTGATAAACATGCAAAGGCACAGGAAATGAGGAAGGGGGGCAATCACTTTTTCACACAGGGCCATGATGGTTTGGATTTTTTTTCACCTTTAATAATAAACACCATTTACAAATTGCATTTTGTGTTTACTTGTGTTGTCCTTGACTATTGTTTAAATTGGTTTGATGTTCCGAAACACTTAAGTGTGACAAACATGCAAAGGAACAGGAAATGAGGAAGGCGTCAAACACTTTTTCACACCACTGTATATGTCGTCCCTTTAAATTTGCCGCCTTTTGGGTGCCCGCACTGATCGCTGTATAAATGACAATGGTCCCAAAATAGTGTCCAATGTGTCCGCCATAGTGTCGCAGTCATGATAAAAATCGCAGATCGCCGCCATTACTAATAAAAAAAGCGAATAATAAAAATGCCATAAAACTATCCCCTATTTGGTAGATGCTATAACTTTGCGCAAACCAATCAATATACGCTTATTGCGATTTTTTTTTTACCAAAAATATGTAGAAGAATACATATCGGTCTAAACTGAGGAAAAAATGTGTTTTTTTATATATTTTTGGGGGATATTTATAATAGCAAAAAGTAAAAAACATTGCTTTTTTTTTTTCCAAATTGTCGCTCTTTTTTTGTTTATAGCGCAAAAAAAAAAACGCATAGCTGATCAAATACCACCAAAAGAAAGTTCTATTTGTGGGAAAAAAGAGGACATCAATTTTGTTTGGGTACAACTTCGCACGACCGCGCAATTGTCAGTTAAAACGACGTAGTGCCGAATCACAAAAAGTGTGCTCTGGTCAGGAAGGGGGTAAAATCTTCTGGGGCTGAAGTGGTTAAAGGACTTGAGTTGAGCGTAGCTGGTAAAGTGTGTTGAAAATGAAAACTCATCTCCCCGTCGGGGAATCGAACCCCGGTCTCCCGCGTGACAGGCGGGGATACTCACCACTATACTAACGAGGACCACATGGTGAACAGGCCACCGTTGCCGTCTTCCTGCAGTAGAGCATTTGGCTGGGGCTCTTCTGGGTGTATTAAAATCGCTTGGTATAGAGTGCACAGTTACTATGTCTGATATGGCCGTGTTTTTTATAGGTCTTTGCAAGCACCTCCAGTGGTGGTGCAATGGGTAAAGCGCCTGATGTGTTGTCGTGAGGTTGCAAGTTCAAATCCCTGCTGTGGCATGTTGAATTTGAGGAGGGGTGGGAAGGTATTGGGTGCAGAGGATTGCCTATCTAGCCCAGTGTCGGACAGTTAAAATGGGTGGCATGAGTTGGGTAAGGGGAGAAGGAGCATAGATGTGGGTGGTGACTGATAAAAAGGGGAGATGGTGTCAGCATTGTGGGGGCAAGCACAGGGGCGGGATTGGGATGAAGAACCATCACTGGTGGGTGTTGAAACCCAAAAAATGGGAGGAGATAGGACAAAGTGGGTGTGGCAACCCAGGAAAACTTGCACCTTGAGAGGAGGTCACTGGAGTAGGGAGATGAAAGAGAGTTCAGGAATTCAGCGGGATCAGTAGAGGAGGTTAAATCACCGTAAAGAGATCCTGGGGAGGTAATTATAGAAAAAGGATTTGTGAACTTTAGTACGATTGTATGCTAATTTTCACCATAACCCCTCCTTTTTTTTCACCCTGGTAGCTATCCATACCCTTCTACTCTCTTTGCCACACCCACTGCCACCTCCACGACTTCTACGCACCCCTATGTTACTATGCTGCACTAGCCAACCTCCTCCCTATGTCTATGGGGCACCTCAACCTGCCCTGCACCAAACCCCAAGCTCCATGCTGAACTGTGTTACCTATTCAATCCCTGCCCTACTAATTGTGCTTCCTTCAGCGCATAGCTATCCACCTCTTGGGCTCTTGGATCAGCTCCACTCCTTATGAGCCCTTCTTCTCACCGTCTGGATACTTTCCTCATTCGAGGTCTCCACACGGAGCAGCCAACGCCCTTGCTAATTTTCGGTCACCTGTACTCTAGGCAATCCAAATTACCTTCTACCGCATGCCGGTCCAGGGATTCGAACTTGTGACTTCTTACTTGCGAGCCCGGTGCTCTAGCACCTGTGCCACTGTCCGAGGTGCTTGTGATGCTTTGGAAAATGCTGGGGTCTTATCATGTGTTTTTGAGGCCGCCTATCTAACCTTAACCACCTGCTGAATTTGAAGTGTGTGAAGTGTGTATTAAAGTGTGTATTAAAATCGCTTGGTATAGAGTCTACAGTTACTATGTCTGATATGGCCGTGTTTTTTAGAGGTCTTTGTAAACACCTCCAGTGGTGGTGCAATGGGTAAAGCGCCTGATGTGTCGTCGTGAGGTTGCGAGTTCAAATCCCTGCTGTGGCATGTTGAATTTCAGGAGCGGTGGGAAGGTATTGGGTGCAGAGGATTGCCTATCTAGCCCAGAGTCGGACAGTTAAAATGGGTGGCATGAGTTGGGTAAGGGTAGATGGGGGTGGTGACTGATAAAAAGTGGAGATGGTGTCAGCAATGTGGGGGGAAGCCCAGGGGAGGGATAGGGTTGAAGAACCATCAGGGGTGGGTGTTGAAACACAAAAAATGGGCGGAGATAGGACAAAGTGGGTGTGGCAACCCAAGAATGCTTGCACCTTGAGAGGAGGGCACTGAAATTGGCAGTAGGGAGGTGATTGGTGAAACAGGGTTCAGGAATTCTGAGGGGTCAGTAGAGCAGGTTGGTGTTGGATCACCGTAAAGAGGTCCTGGCCTGGTGGAGGGCAATTACTGAAAATGGATTTGTGAACTTTAGTAGGATTTTATGCAAATGCTAATTTTCACCAAAACCCCCCCTTTTTTTTCACCCTGGTAGCTATCCATTCCCTTCTACTCGCTGAATAACTGTCAGTTTTACTGTGTTTCCTATTCAATCCCTGCCCTACTATGCTTTGGAAAATGCTGGGGTCTTATCATGTGTTTTTGAGGCCGCCAATCTAACCTTAACCACCTGCTGAATTTGAAGTTGGGGAAAGGTATTGACTTGCTTGGGCTCAGTAATATGGAGGATTGGGTGCAGAGGATCACCTATCAAGCCCAGTGTGGGCAGAAATATACAAGCCAAAATTAGCATTTGCATACAAATTTCGTAGAACCACCAAACACCATATCTTTTTTTATCAAAGGCCCTGTAGAAAAAAATAAATACAATTTAATTATCCATAGGTAAAACTTTAAAGTTACACAGGAGGTCTAGGGCCAGAATTATTGCAGAATTATTCTTGCAATACACGGTAATACATTTTATTCATAAAACCCAAACGAATCCTGAATTTTGGGCTAAAATATAAAAGATGATATTGTGCCGATTAAATAAGGACTGGTGGGGAGCCCTGAAAAGGGGTTGGGGGAATAGGTAAAGCACAGGTGGACACTGATAAAGGGGTCTAGGGGAAGGATTGGGATGAAAAAACTGGAGGTAGGTGGGGGAGCACTTAAAAGGGCTTCAGGAAAAGTGGGGGGGGGGGGGTGTGGAGCGTAGGTGGGTAGAAAAACACCAAGAAAGGAATTGGGAAGAAGTTATATAAGGCCCCTCCTAAAAGACCATTTAACTGCTTGCCGACCGCCGCCCACACATACAGTGGTGTGAAAAAGTGTTTGCCCCCTTCCTCATTTCCTGTTCCTTTGCATGTTTGTCACACTTAAGTGTTTCGGAACATGAAACCAATTTAAACAATAGTCAAGGACAACACAAGTAAACACAAAATGCAATTTGTAAATGAAGGTGTTTATTATTAAAGGTGAAAAAAAATCAAAAACCATCATGGCCCTGTGTGAAAAAGTGATTGCCCCCTAAACCTAATAACTGGTTGGGCCACCCTTAGCAGCAACAACTGCAACCAAGCGTTTGCGATAACGTGCAATGAGGCATTTACAGCGTCCTGGAGGAATTTTGGCCCACTCATCTTTGCAGAATTGTCCTAATTCAGTTACATTAGAGGGTTTTCGAGCATGGACGGCCTTTTTAAGGTCATACCACAACATCTCAATAGGATTCAGGTCAGGACTTTGGCTAGGCCACTCCAAAGTCTTCATTTTGTTTTTCTTCAGCCATTCGGTGGTGGACTTGCTGGTGTGTTTAGGATCATTGTCCTGCTGCAGAACCCAAGTTCGTTTCAGCTTGAGTACACGAACAGATGGTCGGAAATTCTCCTTCAGGATCTCTTGGTAGACAGCAGAATTCATAGTTCCTTTCATCACGGCAAGTCTTCCAGGTCCTGAAGCAGCAAAACAGCCCCAGACCATCACACTACCACCACCATATTTTACTGTTGGTATAATGTTCTTTTTCTGAAATGCAGTGTTCCTTCTACGCCAGATATACTTGGACACACATCTTCCAAAGAGTTCCACTTTTGTCTCATCGGTCCACAGAATGTTGTCCCAAAAGTCTTGGGGATCATCAAGATGTGTTGTGGAGAAATTGAGACGAGCTTTGATGTTCTTTTTGCTCAGCAGTGGTTTTCTCCTTGGAACTCTGCCATGCAGGCCATTTTTGCCCAGTCTTTTCCTGATGGTGGAGGCATGAACGCTGACCTTAACTGAGGCAAGTGAGGCCTGCAGTTCCTTGGACGTTGTTGTGGGGTCTTTTGTGACCTCTTGGATGAGTCGTCGCTGCGCTCTTGGGGTAATTTTGGGCGGCCGGCCACTCCTGGGAAGGTTCACCACTGTTCCATGTCTTCGCCATTTGTGGATAATGGCTCTCACTGTGGTTCGCTGGATTCCCAAAGCTTTGGAAATGGCTTTATAACCCTTTCCAGACTGATAGATCTCAATTACTTTCTTTCTCAATTGTTCCTGAATTTCTTTGGGTCTCGGCATGATGTGTAGCTTTTAAGGATCGTCTGGTGGACCTTACTGTGTCAAGCAGCTCCTATTTAAGTGATGCCTTGATTGTGAACAGGTGTGGCAATAATCAGGCCTAAGTGTGGCTAGAGAAATTGAACTCAGGTGTGGACAACCACAGTTATAGTATGTTTTAACAAGGGGGGCAATCACTTTTTCACACAGGGCCATGATGGTTTGGATTTTTTTTCACCTTTAATAATAAACACCTTCATTTACAAATTGCATTTTGTGTTTACTTGTGTTGTCCTTGACTATTGTTTAAATTGGTTTGATGTTCCGAAACACTTAAGTGTGACAAACATGCAAAGGAACAGGAAATGAGGAAGGGGGCAAACACTTTTTCACACCACTGTATATGTCGGCGGAATGGCACAGGCAGGCAAATGGGCGTCCCTTTAAATTTGCCGCCTTTTGGGTGCCCGCACTGATCGCTGTATAAATGACAATGGTCCCAAAATAGTGTCCAATGTGTCCGCCATAGTGTCGCAGTCATGATAAAAATCGCAGATCGCCGCCATTACTAATAAAAAAAGCGAATAATAAAAATGCCATAAAACTATCCCCTATTTGGTAGATGCTATAACTTTGCGCAAACCAATCAATATACGCTTATTGCGATTTTTTTTTTACCAAAAATATGTAGAAGAATACATATCGGTCTAAACTGAGGAAAAAATGTGTTTTTTTATATATTTTTGGGGGATATTTATAATAGCAAAAAGTAAAAAACATTGCTTTTTTTTTTTCCAAATTGTCGCTCTTTTTTTGTTTATAGCGCAAAAAAAAAAAAAACGCATAGCTGATCAAATACCACCAAAAGAAAGTTCTATTTGTGGGAAAAAAGAGGACATCAATTTTGTTTGGGTACAACTTCGCACGACCGCGCAATTGTCAGTTAAAACGACGTAGTGCCGAATCACAAAAAGTGCTCTGGTCAGGAAGGGGGTAAAATCTTCTGGGGCTGAAGTGGTTAAAGGACTTGAGTTGAGCGTAGCTGGTAAAGTGTGTTGAAAATGAAAACTCATCTCCCCGTCGGGGAATCGAACCCCGGTCTCCCGCGTGACAGGCGGGGATACTCACCACTATACTAACGAGGACCACATGGTGAACAGGCCACCGTTGCCGTCTTCCTGCAGTAGAGCATTTGGCTGGGGCTCTTCTGGGTGTATTAAAATCGCTTGGTATAGAGTGCACAGTTACTATGTCTGATATGGCCGTGTTTTTTATAGGTCTTTGCAAGCACCTCCAGTGGTGGTGCAATGGGTAAAGCGCCTGATGTGTTGTCGTGAGGTTGCAAGTTCAAATCCCTGCTGTGGCATGTTGAATTTGAGGAGGGGTGGGAAGGTATTGGGTGCAGAGGATTGCCTATCTAGCCCAGTGTCGGACAGTTAAAATGGGTGGCATGAGTTGGGTAAGGGGAGAAGGAGCATAGATGTGGGTGGTGACTGATAAAAAGGGGAGATGGTGTCAGCATTGTGGGGGCAAGCACAGGGGCGGGATTGGGATGAAGAACCATCACTGGTGGGTGTTGAAACCCAAAAAATGGGAGGAGATAGGACAAAGTGGGTGTGGCAACCCAGGAAAACTTGCACCTTGAGAGGAGGTCACTGGAGTAGGGAGATGAAAGAGAGTTCAGGAATTCAGCGGGATCAGTAGAGGAGGTTAAATCACCGTAAAGAGATCCTGGGGAGGTAATTATAGAAAAAGGATTTGTGAACTTTAGTACGATTGTATGCTAATTTTCACCATAACCCCTCCTTTTTTTTCACCCTGGTAGCTATCCATACCCTTCTACTCTCTTTGCCACACCCACTGCCACCTCCACGACTTCTACGCACCCCTATGTTACTATGCTGCACTAGCCAACCTCCTCCCTATGTCTATGGGGCACCTCAACCTGCCCTGCACCAAACCCCAAGCTCCATGCTGAACTGTGTTACCTATTCAATCCCTGCCCTACTAATTGTGCTTCCTTCAGCGCATAGCTATCCACCTCTTGGGCTCTTGGATCAGCTCCACTCCTTATGAGCCCTTCTTCTCACCGTCTGGATACTTTCCTCATTCGAGGTCTCCACACGGAGCAGCCAACGCCCTTGCTAATTTTCGGTCACCTGTACTCTAGGCAATCCAAATTACCTTCTACCGCATGCCGGTCCAGGGATTCGAACTTGTGACTTCTTACTTGCGAGCCCGGTGCTCTAGCACCTGTGCCACTGTCCGAGGTGCTTGTGATGCTTTGGAAAATGCTGGGGTCTTATCATGTGTTTTTGAGGCCGCCTATCTAACCTTAACCACCTGCTGAATTTGAAGTGTGTGAAGTGTGTATTAAAGTGTGTATTAAAATCGCTTGGTATAGAGTCTACAGTTACTATGTCTGATATGGCCGTGTTTTTTAGAGGTCTTTGTAAACACCTCCAGTGGTGGTGCAATGGGTAAAGCGCCTGATGTGTCGTCGTGAGGTTGCGAGTTCAAATCCCTGCTGTGGCATGTTGAATTTCAGGAGCGGTGGGAAGGTATTGGGTGCAGAGGATTGCCTATCTAGCCCAGAGTCGGACAGTTAAAATGGGTGGCATGAGTTGGGTAAGGGTAGATGGGGGTGGTGACTGATAAAAAGTGGAGATGGTGTCAGCAATGTGGGGGGAAGCCCAGGGGAGGGATAGGGTTGAAGAACCATCAGGGGTGGGTGTTGAAACACAAAAAATGGGCGGAGATAGGACAAAGTGGGTGTGGCAACCCAAGAATGCTTGCACCTTGAGAGGAGGGCACTGAAATTGGCAGTAGGGAGGTGATTGGTGAAACAGGGTTCAGGAATTCTGAGGGGTCAGTAGAGCAGGTTGGTGTTGGATCACCGTAAAGAGGTCCTGGCCTGGTGGAGGGCAATTACTGAAAATGGATTTGTGAACTTTAGTAGGATTTTATGCAAATGCTAATTTTCACCAAAACCCCCCCTTTTTTTTCACCCTGGTAGCTATCCATTCCCTTCTACTCGCTGAATAACTGTCAGTTTTACTGTGTTTCCTATTCAATCCCTGCCCTACTATGCTTTGGAAAATGCTGGGGTCTTATCATGTGTTTTTGAGGCCGCCAATCTAACCTTAACCACCTGCTGAATTTGAAGTTGGGGAAAGGTATTGACTTGCTTGGGCTCAGTAATATGGAGGATTGGGTGCAGAGGATCACCTATCAAGCCCAGTGTGGGCAGAAATATACAAGCCAAAATTAGCATTTGCATACAAATTTCGTAGAACCACCAAACACCATATCTTTTTTTATCAAAGGCCCTGTAGAAAAAAAATAAATACAATTTAATTATCCATAGGTAAAACTTTAAAGTTACACAGGAGGTCTAGGGCCAGAATTATTGCAGAATTATTCTTGCAATACACGGTAATACATTTTATTCATAAAACCCAAACGAATCCTGAATTTTGGGCTAAAATATAAAAGATGATATTGTGCCGATTAAATAAGGACTGGTGGGGAGCCCTGAAAAGGGGTTGGGGGAATAGGTAAAGCACAGGTGGGCCAGCTTGAACACGTATTGCAATATATAAAAACTTTGAATCCTGATTTTTTTTAAGCAAAAAGTATGCTATAAATATGTAAGGGTTAATGTGATTAGATCCTTTAGTATTCAATGTGATATATAGAGACACCCACGCACTACATTAATGGCATCCCAGTCTAAAGCCTCGTAAAACACAATCAAATTTTCAGCAGGGAATTGTGTGATGACAGACTGTTTGCCTACATTCCGACCGTTTGTACGCTCCTTTAGACAATTGTTGTCCAACTTTCTGCCAACAAATGTTGGATGGCAGGCTAGTACATTTTCGGCGGACAACGGTCTGTTGTCAGATTTCCTTTTGTGTGTACACAAGTCCGTCACACAAAAGTCCAAAAGTACAAACATCAATGCTCACCAAACATGACATTAGCAGGTGGTGCCCAAATGGTGGCGCTCAAGAGCTGAAATTCCACGTAGTACGTCACTATGTTCGTGTTCGTTGGCCGACAATTGTGTGCCGTTAGTATGCAAGACAAGTTCCTGGCACACGCCCTTCGGACAAAAGTCTGACACTGTTGGCCGACAATCCGATCGCGTGTATGAGGCTTTAGTCTCTAGGGTTTAATATTGAGTTGCCCACCCTTTGCAGCTATAACAGCTTCAGCTCTTCTGGGAAGGCTATCCACAATGTTTATGATTGGGTTTTTGAGAATGTTTGACCATTATTCCAGAAGCGCATTTGGGAGGTCAGGTACTACTGTGCACGAGCAGGCCTGTCTCCGCTCTAATTCAAACCCAAAAGGTGTTCTATCGGGTTGAGGTCAGAACTCTGTGCAGGCCAGTCAAGTTTCTCCACCCCAAACTCGCTCATCCATGTCTTTATGGGCCTGCACAGTCTTGACCTCAACCCGACAGAATACCTTTGGGATGAATTAGAGCAGAGAATTACATGCTACTGACCCCATCCTCTGTCTTCTTGACCCCTGCCCACTGCTCTGCCGACCCTTATAATCTGCTTTACATCCTACCGGCCGCTGTACGCTGCCCTACATCCTACCGTCCGCTGTACGCTGCCCTACATACTATTTACACTGGGCAGAACTCCCAAAACTAGCATTGAGGCGAGCCAGGCAGTCAAGTAAGCAGGCAGTTCCAGCCGTTTTGCTTTCATGATGGACTTCTGTATCAGACTTGTGGGTGGCCAATTACTCTCCAGACATGAGAAAAAATTTGGAAATGAAACAGCAGGTTTTGCGCTGAAGCTAACTTTTTATAGGTTTTCTGCATGTTATCCTTACTTTTTATTTTGGCCTTCCTAGTTAATTTCTTTAAAACCAAGAAAAAAAAAAAAATGATCAGGTAGATCACCTTTGAAAGGCTGTGTACTTCTGCTCTAAGCTATATAATGATAGATAGATTTGAAAAATTCACAAAATACAGCAAGTGGCTTATTTTTGCTCGTGCTGCGTATTCATTCCCAAGGCGAGCATGGGAGCAAATATATAGAGAGACGACCAATAGGTGCCAAGGCTATTGCATAATAATCAAAATCAGAAAACTATGAAGCAACACAGGGACTATTCAACCTATAATTGCCTTTTACTTTTAGAATAGAGACATGAACCTGCATAGACTAGATCATTAGGATGGAAAAAATCAGATGGAGTAGCGCTTTTACACAAACAGAAGCAGATATAGCAGCTTGACCAATGCCTCTGAAAATAATCAATTTGAATCGATAGATAGATAAACTGGCTAAGGAGAGGAAGGAAACAATGATCTCCGAGACGAGATCATTGCCCGCTTGCAGGCTCTGAGGAAAGGGGTGCTCCCCTGAAACGCATCAGCCATTCACTAGAGGAAGCATCAGATCCTCCCGGTATTTAAGAATCTAGGTCGGAAGTTCATAGCAGTGGACGTGTCTATCCATCCATGCATTTGCCTTTACCGTGTACTCGTTTGTGAGTAGTAAATTTGCTGTTTTATCTATTTTAATAAAGCCTTTTTAGTGGTAATGCACAAAGGTCGGTGCGCCCTTCTGTTTTTCTTGTTTCCTTAGTGTTTATGAACACCCATTGTTCAGAGGAGGGCTGCAAGATTTTGGACATTACCTTGAGGAATTATATATTTTTTCACGAACCAAGAGACTAGACACCAGAGCGCAGGAGAATTTGTTGTGTGTAAGGAGAGGAAGGGACAGGGCTCATTGGTATTAACTACTTGTTAAATAGGAGATAAAAAAAAAAAACACAACACGGCAAAAAGGTTTCACGGTACGAGTCTGCTGTAGCTGAAATTATGGGAATAGTCTGTCATCTGCGTCTAACAGCAGCCCATCATCTGCATTCAACAGCAGAAACAAGTTAAAAAGCTAAAAAAGAAGAAGTCAGTGATATATCTGGTCAATCATTCCTCTAACACAGGCATGTCCAATGTCAGGTTTCGAATGGCCCGCCTGGCAATTTGGACATGTATATCTTTTGTGGCCCCCCCAACGAATCCCCGAGCACCGGGGGCCACAAAAGATATACATCCTGGCTGCCTTGGAAGGGACAGGGAGGAGGCGGGACGAGTGCCGTACATACAGGTGAATTTCCTGTTTGCACGGCGACCTCTGTAATAGGAAGTCCCGTCTCCTGCGCTGCCATTGGACGACTGTTCTGTCCATCATAGGAGGAGGGACTTTGTATTAAAAGAGGCCTCAGAGAAAACAGATTCTCCTGTATGTAATCTGTTGGCACTCGTCCCACCCCCTGCCTGTCCCATCCGAGGGTGCACATGGGCATCTATCAGGCTGCACTGATGGCAATGGGGGTGCTGCATTCCTAGCAATGGTAAGGCATGGCAAGGGTGGGGCTGCATTCATGGGCACTGACCCTTATTTTGCTTCACAGTTCTTTATTTAAAATGTACGTTTTTTTCCTGAAACTTCCCTCTTAACCACTTTCAGACCAGACCAATTTGCAGCCAAAGGACCAGGCCCCTTTTTGCGATTCGGCACTGCGTTGCTTTAACTGACAATTGCGCGGTCGTGCGACGTGGCTCCCAAACAAAATTGACCAAAATTGTTTTTTATTTTTTGCGCTATAAACAGAAAAGAGCGACAATTTTGAAAGAAAAAAAAAAAAAAAAAAAACGCACTCTTTTTTATTTTTTGCTATAATAAATATCCCCAAAAAATATAAAAAAAAACGTTTTTTTTCCCCTCAGTTTAGGTCGATACGTATTCCTCTACATTTTTTTTTTTTACCAAAAATAAGAAAAATCGCAATAAGCGATTATTGATTGGTTTGCGCAGAAGTTATAGCGTTTACAAGATAGGGGATAGTTTTATAGCATTTTTATTAATAAAAAAAAAAAAATTATTAGTAATGGCAGCGATCAGCATTGTGACTGCGACATTATGGCGGACACATCGGACATTTTTGACACATTTTTGGGACCATTGTCATTTATACAGCAATCAATGCTATTTAAATGCATTGATTCCTGTATAAATGACACTGGCAGTGAAGGGGGTTAACCACTAGGTGGCAGTGTAGGGGTTAAGTAGGCCTAGGGGTGTGTTTCTTACTGTGGGGGGGGGGCGTGGCTGTCAGCTAGTGAATGCTGATCTCTGCTCCAATCACAGGGAGCAGAGATCGGCATCACTAGTTGCTAGGCAGAACGGGGAGATGCTGTTTATTTCCGCATCTCCCCGTTCAGCCTTCCCGTAAGATGATCGCGAGTGTCCCCACAGCGATCGAGTCCGCGGGACCCGCGACTGGCCTCACGGGGGTCCCGACCGGCGCGCTCCCGATGGCACTTAAAAGGGGACTTATATATACGCCCTTATGCCTGTCCGTGCCATTCTGCCGACGTACATCGTCGTGCGCCGGTCAGGAACCGGTTAAAGTGACCGTACGTGTTATACGCCAATAAATACGGTATAGCCAAATAACACACCCGAGCTCATCTTTTCACCACACACAGCCACAAAGGCAAGAGAATTCTTGTTGGGCAGTGTATTAGTGTTCGGACGAACACACTTATGCCCTGTACACACGATAGTATTTTTCGACAACAAAATGTTGGATGTGAGCTTGTTGTCGGAAAGTCTGACCATGTATATGCTCCATAGAACATTTGTTGTCGGAATTTTCGCCAACAAATGTTTGAAAGCAGGTTCTCAAATTTTCCTAAAAACAAAACTTGATGTCGGAAATTCTGAGCGTGTGTACATAAGTCCGACGCAGAAAAGTCCACGCATGCTCGGAATCAAGCAGAAAAGCCGCACAGGCTATTGAACTTCATTTTTTTTGGTTCA
Source organism: Lithobates sylvaticus (assembly GCA_028564925.1). Classification (NCBI taxonomy): domain Eukaryota; kingdom Metazoa; phylum Chordata; class Amphibia; order Anura; family Ranidae; genus Lithobates; species Lithobates sylvaticus. The sequence continues at coordinate 356,963,620 of CM053028.1, read as the reverse complement.
TCGTACGCAATGTACGTCACCACATTCTTGACATTTGAAATTTCCGACAACATTTGTGTGACTGTGTATGCAAGACAAGTTTGAGTCAACATCCTTTGGAAAAAAAATCCATGGTTTTGTTGTCGGAAAATCCTATCGTGTGTACAGGGCATTAGACAGAATTTTAATGGTTCAAAGAAGGTCAGGCAAAATGGTCGGCCCTCACGCACATTCACTTCATCAAATCTGGCCCTCTTTCAAAAGAGTTTGGACACCTCTGCTCCAACATAATGCACATGCAATGTTCATGAGTTTGAGAATCACTTGTGATTATAATGCCGTTATGTTAGATGGAGGATAAGTGCTTCAGCAGTTCTAGCTCCTCATTTTGCAAGAATATTTAAATCTTCCTGCAAATGAGGCCAACAAAGACTGAAGGATCAGACGTATGGTCCATGTGCTGCTGTCACCATTGCATAGGGATTATACTTGGTCCCAGAACAGAGCATACTTGTGCAAGGTTGGACAGATCCATTTGTTATTCTTGTAACAGACGTTCAATCTGCATAATAAAGCTAAAGTGATACTAAATACACACAGTTTAATTTACATTGTCCCATCTAAGTCTAAGTACATCTAAGAGCTTCTAGTCCTCTGCTGCTGGTCACATGTTCAAAAAAACAGCCTTTGGAATACAGGGTAAAAAATTAAAAAATTAAAAAGTGTTTGCAGTCCTAATAAAAAAAAAGTGAGCGCCTGTTCTCTTATAGCAGGTTAAACAGCACATTGCTTGTGATGTCTAATCTGCCCTCTCTAAACTGTAAAAAAAAAAAACTGGCTGATCCTGCAAGTTCCTGTGTCCCCCACTGTGTTCTGACCACAATAATCATGGCTGCTGATCCCCAATTACCATGGTCAGTTTATGTGCCTCCGTCATCCGCAGCACTCCTGTCCCCCTCACACCTCCCTGCTCTGTGCGTCTGTCCAGCACTCCTGTTACACACCCCCCCCCCTCCTGCCGCTATTTGTAGTTAAAAGAAAAAAAGTTTAATAATTGTCACTGGCAGCCCCTCTATTTTATCCAGGCATAATGCACTCTGTATGAGTTTTTTATTTTTTTATTTAAACAAAGCCTATAAATACCTTTTTTTCAGATAAATTCAGGCCGGTCACATGACTCCCGGACGCTTTGCTACTCCGATCCAGGGCTACAGTGGGAGGCTGTAGCCCAGGATCGGCGCAGCAGAGCAGCCAGCAGTCACGGGACTGTCCCGAATATAGCTGAAAAAAGGTATTTAGAGGCTTTGTTTTTTTTAAACACTTAGAGTGCATTATGGCTGGGTACAAGAGAGGAGCTGGAAGTGAATTTTTTGGAAGGTAACAACCACTTTAATAAACAGTTTGTATTGACATACAAATATATTTTGAAATTAAATCTTTATTATTTTGTGAAAACATGGTGTGGCCAGAGTTCTGCCAGTCACAGGCTGTGTCACGCCACTCCAGCCTGTGTCTTAGAATAAGAGGGAGGTGAAGGCTCCGTTAATATACATGTAATATCCCACCCCATTGTGTTTAGCTGGTTAGTGGGCATGGAGGAGGAGGCAGGGAGTGAGCCATCATTTACCACTGTACATAAGCCCACGTGTGATGGTATAGTCACATGGGCCGCTCAGATGTAACAGGGAGGAAATGCTCAGCATAGAAACTCACTGAAAACTGAGTTGCCACCACAACTGTAAAATCCCTGGCTGGAGATAGAGAACAGCATGATCAACCAGGTTTTGTGCAGAATACAGTGCCGGAGGGAGGTTATAGGCGCCCTACCGTGATTGTGCTTTTGGCATGCTCTGTGATCGTTGAGTCCTTTGGACTTGGCTGATCACAGAGCAGGGTAAAGAGCCAATCACAGCAGCCCTTTACCACATGATCAGCTGTCAGCCAATGACGGGTGACCACGGAAGTAGACATAAGCCTGTTATCTTTTTTTCTCCTCACTATTTCTTTTGTGGAAGTAAACAGAAGCTGGCTATTGGCACTTTTTTTTTTGTAAAAATAAAAAACCCAGTGGTGAATAAATATCACCAAAAGAAATTTCTATTTGTGTGAAAAAAAAAAAAAAATAAGAAAACAATAACAACAAATTTTGTTTGGGTATAGCGTTCGAATGAAAATTGTGCGGTCATACCCAAAGTATGAGAGCGCTGAAAGCTGAATATTGGTCTGGGAAGGAAGGGGGTATAAGTGCCCAATAAGCAAGTGGTTAACATTGGAGGCAAAATCGTAAAGGAGATCCAGCTTAGGCAGTGAAGTTCAAGATCATTTTCTAACACATACCTTTATTGGAGGATTGAGACTTTGAGCTGGGACGGGGAGAGCTGTGGGAGCTACGATTTACGTAATCATTACTACAATCATCATTGTAATCTTCATCTGGAGGGGGAGGGAGAGGCCTATTTGAAAAAAAAAAATACAATGTGCATTATTTCAAGTTTCCATTTAAAACAAGGATTTACATAACAATACATTACACAATTGTGACAACCTAGAGCAGTGGTCAGGAGACATGGCACGCAGCTGAGTATTTCTGTCTGCGCGGCATGCAAACCCAGCCTCCACCATTGATCCCTGGTTAAGCTGGGCTCATTGGCTTTGCCCGAGTCCCAGGATGAAAGCGCATGCGCAGTTGCCAGTTCCAATCCCCGCCTCCCCAACGATTCTCAGCTCAGCCACGCTCCTTGGCTGTGCCTGAGTCCCGGGATAGCAGGATCGGCAGGACTACTATAAGGGAGAGGCAATTGCTGCAGTCCTGTGGCACTTGGAAGCTGGGAAACACTGAAGGAGGAGCGACTGCCCTCTCCAGTAGCTGGTGCGTGTGTGTAAGCATTTTGTTTAGTGTCATTTCTGTATTGTGTACTTGCTGGCTTGACTTTTTGCTTATTTATTTTTTTCCCCTACCTCTTCACTCTGGGTCCATGGGGTTTGGTTTATTTGCTCTTGGTTTCTGTTGGTTTTGGGTATGTGGCTAAGAGGCTATGAATGCAGGTGGACAGAGGTGGCTGGCACTGTATTGTTTCATGAATGGGGTGTTGAGACTTTGCATGTTTGGTGGCTGGCGTGTGGGCAAATATGTTGCGGTGTGTATGTATGTGCGTATGTGTATGCATGTACAGGAATGTTGTGCGTGCAAGTTTCATGTGTTGGTGTATAAGTGGTTGTGGTGTGTGCACGTGCAAATATGGCGGCATGGAAGGTGGTGTGGGTGTTGTGGTTGGTGTGTAATAGTGCGGATTGTCACGGGTGGGGCATGTGTATGTGCATGTTTTTGCGTTGGTATGTCAGGATGCATGTGTGAGCATTGGTGGTTTGGACATGGTCAGGATTATGTGGTTATTTTGGGTGGTGGAGAATGGGGCATTTGAGGTACTGCTGGGTTGGATAGAAGATCGGATATGCTTGGTAGAGTTATGGTTTGATGAGTGAGATTATGGGGGGGGGGGGGGTACGGTTGCATGTGGTACATGATCCAAGTATAGTGGAGTTTTTTAGGGGGGACATTGGGGAACCTGATGTAATGCAGGCAACTCTGGGGACCCCGATTTAATGAGGGGCTTTGGGGATCTGATGTAATTGGGGGGAACTTTGGAGGCCCCAATGTAAGGGGGGACCCCTGGTGATTGAAGCAATTTAATGGGAGGGCTCTGGGGACCCTGAGGTCATGGGGAGGCTCTGGGGGAACATGATGTTATGGGGCGAACTCTTGGGACCCTGATGTAAAGGGGAGGGCCCTGTTATAAGGGAGGGCTCTGGGGATTCTGATGCAAGAGGGAGGACTCTAGGGACCCTGATGCAAGTAGGAGAGGAGCTCTGATGTAAGGGTGGGATTTTGGAAACCCTGATGTAAGTGCTTAATCTGCATTTTCTAAAAGTAGTAGTTAGTGAAGGTGCAGGAATAAGGGTGATCTGAGGTGTGAACGTCCCGGAATAGGAGTGGTATGAGGGTCCAGGAATTGGGGTGATCTGAAGTGTGAAGGTGCAGAAACTGGAGCTAATCTGGGGTGTGATGGCGCAGGAACTGGGGATGATCTGGGGTGTGATGGCGCAGGAATTGGTGTCTAGAGGTGCATGCATTGGGGTTTATTTGAGATCTGAACGTGCAAAAATTGGGGGGGGGGGGGGGAGACTAAAGGTGTGAAGGTGCAAGATTTGGCATGATATGAGGTGTGAGGGTACAGGAATTAGGGTGACCTGAGGTGTGAATGTGCAGGAATTGGGGTGATCTGCAGAAGTCCTTGGCTGGCATATTCATTTCAACCTTACCGTACATGCCTTGTAGCACACATCTTTTGAAAAAGGGTAAGTTATCATTGATCTTTGGAAGCGCAATGTTAATTTCTTACTATTATTCAATACATTTTTTCTATTTCGTCATGGAGAATGTGAAGTTGACTTTTTTTTTTTTTTGATTATAACTACTTTCTTTAAAAAAAAAAAAAAAAAAAAAAAAATCAAAAACACTGTGCTCAAAAGGTTGCCTACCCCTGACCTAGAGTATATAAAATGTATTCATTACATTAAGATAAAGAGTGTGATTTTAAAGAGATTTTCCACTTTTCATAATGATCTGTCACCTACTACCAGCTTAGATCCACTTATCGGCCGTTTCCAGAGCAGGAAAAAATCAGTTCTGAAACTGGCATAGCGCTCAAACTCAGAACAACTTGAAATCTACAGTTGCAAAAAATAAAAAATAAAAAGTATGTGAACCCTTTTGGAATGATATGGATTTCTGCACAAATTGGTCATAAAACGTGATCTGATCTTCATCTAAGTCACAACAATAGACAATCACAGTCTGCTTAAACTAATAACACACAAAGAATTAAATGTTACCATGTTTTTATTGAACACACCATGTAAACATTCACAGTGCAGGTGGAAAAAGTATGTGAACCCCTAGACTAATGAGATCTCCAAGAGCTAATTGGGGTGAGGTGTCAGCCAACTGGAGTCCAATCAATGAGATGAGATTGAATGTGTTGGTTACAGCTGCCCTGACCTATAACACACACCAGTTCTGGGTTTGCTTTTTACAAGAAGCATTGCCTGAAGTGAATGATGCCTCACACAAAAGAGCTCTCAGAAGACCTACGATTAAGAATTGTTGACTTGCATAAAGCTGGAAAGGGTTATAAAAGTATCTCCAAAAGCCTTGCTGTTCATCAGTCCACTGTAAGATAAATTGACTATAAATGGAGAAAGTTCAGCACTGCTGCTACTCTCCCCAGGAGTGGGCATCCTGTAAAGAGGACTGCAAAAGCACAGCGCGGACTGCTCAATGAGGTTTAGAAGAATCCTAGAGTGTCAGCTAAAGACTTACAAAAGTCTCTGGCATATGCCAACATCCCTGTTAGCAAATCTACGATACGTAAAACACTAAACAAGAATGGATTTCATAGGAGGATACCACAGAGGAAGCCACTGCTGTCCAAAAAAAAAACATTGCTGCACGTTTACAGTTTGCACAAGAGCACCTGGATGTTCCACAGCAGTACTGGCAAAATATTCTGTGGACAAATGAAACCAAAGTTGAGTTGTTTGGAAGAAACACACAACACTACGTATGGAGAAAAAGAGGCACAGCACACCAACATAAAAACCTCATCCCAACTGTGAAGTATGGTGGTTGGGGCATCATGGTTTGGGGCTGCTTTGTTGCGTCAGGGCCTGGACGGATTGCCATCATCAAAGTGAAGGAATTCCCAAGTTTATCAAGACATTTTGCAGGAGAACTTAAGGCCAACTGTCCACCAGCTGAAGCTCAACAGAAGTTGGGTGTTGCAACAGGACAACGACCCAAAGCATAGAAGTAAACAAACAACAGAATGGATTAAAACAGAAGAAAATACGCCTTCTGGACCTCAACCCGATTGAGATGCGGTCGCATGACCTCAAGAAAGCGATTCACACCAGACATCCCAAGAATATTGCTGAACTGAAACAGTTCTGTAAAGAGGAATGGTCAAGAATTACTCCTGACCGTTGTGCATGTCTGATCTGAAACTACAGGAAACATTTGGTTTAAGTTATTGCTGCCAAAAGGAGGTTCAACCAGTTATTAAATTCAAGGGTTCACATACTTTTTCCACCTGCACTGTGAATGTTTACATGGTGTGTTCAATAAAAACATGGTAACATTTAATTCTTTGTGCGTTATTAGTTTAAGCAGACTGATTGTCTATTGTTGTGTCAGATCACATTTTAAATAACCAATTTGTGAAGAAATCCATATCATTCCAAAAGGGTTAACATACTTTTTTTTTTTGCAACTGTATTTGGCATAACAACTGCCAATAAGAAAACTGGTTGCAGTGGATTGCATGAATACACTTAAAGCATATCTACAGTGAGGGGAAAAAAAGTATTCGATACCCTGCTGATATTGTACGTTTGCCCACTGACAAAGAAATGATCAGTCTATAATTTTAATGGTAGGTTTAGTTTAACAGTGAGCGACAGAACAACCACCAAAAAGAATCCAGAAAAATGCATTTCAAAAAAGTTATAAGATGATTTGCATCTCTCCACCATGGCCAAAACCAAAGCACTGTCCAAGGATGTCAGGGACAAAATTGTAGACCTACAGCCTGGAATGGGCTATAGGACCATCGCCAAGCAGCTTGGTGAGAGGGTGACAACAGTTGGTGCGATTAATCGCAAATGGAAGAAACACAAAATAACTTTCAATCACGGCATGCCTCCCCCCTAATCCATACCAGACCCAAACCAGATGAGCGAGCGCCCCCCCTCCTCCTGGACTGAACCGTACCATGCCACAGGGCCTCTTCCCCACAACCCTGCCGACCCAAAAAAATAAAATGCATAAAATAAAAAATAAAAAAGCTCTGCACCCGTCGCTTGCTCCTGCCGTCTGCCCATGCTTTCGTCTGATCTGACAGTTCTTAAATAGCTAAGGGGCCAAGCAGCGACATCGGGTGGTCCCACCCACTTGTGACATCATTAACCTAGGCATGCTGGGTCGATGACTTCATGGGGGGATGGCCCCCCTTATCCATTTAAAGAACGGTGAGATGCCGGAGTGGGCAGATGGCAGGGACATGGTTTATTCTAATAAAGAATTGTGAAAAAACTGTATTTTTTTGTGTTTCTTAACCATTTAAGGACCAGCCGCCATCATACTGCGGCAGGTTGGCTCTCCTGTGCGGATCGCCGAAGGTGTACGTCGGCCACTTTAAGAGTAATAGGGGGCACGTTCCCGCGATCGCTCCACAGAGAGCCAGGACGGGGATCTGTCAATGTAAACAGGAAAGGAGAGACAGATATGCTGTTCCTAGTGTATAGGAACAGCGATCTCCAACTCCTCCAGTCAGTCCCATCCCCTCACAGTTGGAAACACATTTAACCCCTTAAATTGCCCCCTAGTGTTGAAAAAAAATATGTAGAAGAATTCATATTGGCCTAAAACTGAGGAAAATTGTCGCTCTTTTGTTAAAATAAAAACCGCAGAGGTGATCAAATACCATCAAAAAGAAAGCTCTATTTGTAGGGACATTAATTTTGTTTGGGTACAACGTCACACTACCACGCAATTGTCAGTTAAAGCGACACAGTGCCGTATCGCAAAAAATAACCTGTAGTCATTAAGGGGGCAAATCCTTCTGGTGTTAAACAGCTAAGGATTAGTGCCAAATGTTGACGTCACCAGGTGGCCCTGCGGCGGCGTTCATCGCGATTGATGCTGGATCTACCCCGGGGGGACGTTCTTTTTTTTTAAACTTTTTGTTGGTCAATGTACCCCTACTCAATGTACTCTATACTATACATAGGGGGGGGGGGGGTGTCGCTGGAGGCCCCCTTAAAAGGGGCTTCCAGATTCCGATAAACCCCCTGCCCACAGAGGCTCACAGCCCTGGCTGGTGGTTGGAAGAGGCCCTTGTCTCATGGTGCTTAGAGGTGGGGCCCAAAGCACCCCCCCATGTTTAGGGCATGTGGCTTGGTCTGCCAGGCTGCATGTTAATATAAAATTAGATTTTATATAAAAATAGATTTTGGGGGGGCCTACATCATTTAAAAAAAAAAATAAAAAATTGGTGTGGGGGTTTTCCTCAAAATCCATAAGGGTGTAGTATCGATTTGGGGGGTGGGGCCCCACGTATTTTTTAACATTTTGGCATGGGGATCCTCTTAAAATCTGTACCAGAACCTAAAGAGCCTGGTATGGACTGGGGGGACCCCTACGCTGCATTTTTCACAATTTTTTATTGCCAGCAATGTTTTTTTTTTTACATTCAGTTGTCAGCGGGAAACCCCGTCAGCTGGTGAGTCATTCGTTGTTAAGGACACAGCGACCGGCTTCCCGACCTGATCCTTAAGAACCAGATATTATTAAAGACGCTAATGCCCGCCAGCTCCAAAAACTCGCATCTGAACCGTATCTAAATCGCAGCTGAACAGCTGCTTTGGAAATTCACAGTGAAAACAGAGGGGAAATTTGCACCGGACGTGTGTGAACCTGGCATTACAATGGATAGAAAACGTTTTTTCCTAATCATAAAATGTTTTAAATTATATACGGCACATAATGCAAACAAATATAAATAAGGTTCCTATACCTGTATGGTTTGTCACTTCTGGAGCAGTGATGTTCATCCTTTGAACGTAGTCGAACGCGTTCAGGTGTATTTAGCTGAAACAAAAAAGCATGTGATGGTTATGAACTAAAAGACCACTTTAAAATATGAGTATATGCATACGCTTGTGAATATGCGAGTTTAAAAAGTAATAGCACTGTGTTCTTATGTATGCATTCTGATTTATTGCTATATATATATACATCACATACACACATATACACACACACACACACACACAGTGCCTTGCAAAAGTATTCACCCCCCCATGGCATTTTTTGTGTTTTGTTGCCTCACATCCTGGAATTAACATGGATTGTTTGAGGATTTGCATCATTTACATAACATGCCCACAACTTTGAAGATGTTTTTTTTTTTATTTTTTATTGTGAAGCAACCAAATAGGACAAAATAACATAAAAAGTCAATGTGCATAACTATTCACCCCCCTAAAGTCAATACTTGTAGAGCAACCTTTTGCGGCTAGCACAGCTCCAAGTCGCTTTGGATAAGTCTCTATGAGCTTGCCACATTTGCCACTGGGATTTTTCCCCATTCCTCCTTGGAAAACTGCTCCAGCTCCTTCAAGTTGGATGGTTTGCGCTTGTGAAGAGCAATCTTTAAGTCTGACCACAGATTTTCGATTGGATTGAGGTCTGGGCTTTGAATAGGCCATTCCAACACATTTACATGTTTCCCCTTAAACCACTCAAGTGTTGCTTTAGCAGTGTGTTTGGGTTCATTGTCCTGCTGAAAGGTGAACCTCTGTCCTAGCCTCAAATCACACACAGAGTGGTACAGGTTTTGCTCAAGAATATCCTTATATTTAGCACCATCCATCTTTCCCTCAACTCTGACCAGTTTCCCAGTCCTGACTGCTGAAAAACATCCCCACAGCAAGATGCTGCCACCACCATGTTTCACTGTGGGGATGGTGTTCTTTGGGTGATTTGATGTGTTGGGTTTGCGCCAGACATAGCGTTTTCTTTGATGGCCAAAAAGTTAAATTTTAGTCTCATCAGACCAGAGCACCTTCCTCCATACATTTTGGGAGTCTCCCACGTGCCTTTTCACAAACTCAAAACATGCCATTTTGTTTTTTGCTGAAAGTAATGTTTTTTTTCTGGCCACTCTGCCATAAAGCCCAATTCTATGAAGTGTGCGGCTCATTGTCATCCTATGTACGGATACTCCAGTCTCTGCTGTGGAACTCTGCAGCTCCTCCAGGGTTACCTTAGGTCTCTGTGCTGCCTCTCTGATTAATGCCCTCCTTGCCGGTCCGTGAGTTTTGGTGTGCGGCCGTCTCTTGGCAGGTTTGCTGTTGTGCCATGTTCTTTCCATTTGGTTATGATGGATTTGATGGTGCTCCTAGGGTTTATCAAAGATTTGGATATTTTTTTTTTTTTTTTTTTTTTTTTTTTTTTTATAAACTAACCCTGACTTGTACTTCTCAACAACATTGTCCCTTACTTGTTTGGAGAGTTCCCTGGTCTTCATGGCAGTGTTTGGTTAGTGGTGCCTCTTGCTTAGGTGTTGCAGCCTTTGGGGCCTTTCAAAAAAGGTGTGTATATGTAATGACAGATCATGTGACACTTAGATTGCACACTGGTTGACATAATTTCACTAATTATGTGACTTCTGAAGGTAATTGGTTGCACCAGAGATTTTTATGGGCTTCATAACAAAGGGGGTGAATACATACGCACATTCCAATTATCAGTTTTTTTATTTCTGAAAAATAGTTTTATGTATATATTTTTCCAATTTTACTTCACCAACTATTGTGTTCTGATGCATCACATATAATTCAGATTAAAAAAAAAATAAAAAAAAAAAAACATTGAACTAAAGGCTGCGATGTAACAAAAAAAGGTAAAAAGCCAAGGGGGGTGAATACTTTTGCAAGGCACGGTATTTACCCCCAAGTCATTTACATTGTGACCATAATGATGAAATTACAGGGCCCTTGCAGAGCCCACTCCTTCCGATTACATGGCCAGTGTGCGGTGTGGGAAAAACTGTCACAGGGCACAATATGTTCTGTTAATTGATTTCGTTTCTTCTCTAGCCTTAGGCCCCTTTCACACTGGGGCGGGGTCATCGGTAAAACGCTGCTATTTTTAGCGGCACTTTACCGCCAATGTCGCAGCGCTATTCGGCCACTAGTGGGTCGCTTTTACCCCCCCGCTACCGGCCGAGAAAGGGTTACAACCACTGCAAAGCGCTGCTGCAGCATCGATTTGCCGGCGGTATATTGATTTCAATGGGCAGGAGCGGTGAAGGAGCGGTGTATACATCGCTCCAAAGATGCTGCTAGCAGGACTTTTTTTTAGCGTCCTGCCAGCGCACCGCTCCAGTGTGAAAGCCCTCGGGGCTTTCACACTGAAGAGACAGCAACGGCTCTTTCAGGGCGCTTTGCAGGCGCCATTTTTAGCGCTGTAGCGCCTGCAAAGTGCACCAGTGTGAAAGGGGTCTTACTGAATGTTAAAAAGTTGCACGTTCCACGGCAGATTCCCAACTACTTCAGCAGAGTAGTGTAAATGAGTTCAGAAGCCGTTTAACTTGCTTTTTGTTGTTTTTTTTTCCCCCCCAGATGGAACAGGTTCTACTGAGGTATGGATTGCAGACAAAGCATGTTAAACACATTTTCCTGCAAAAAGGTGAATTTTGCATTCAAACTCATCCCTTTGAACAGCTCTGCAATCAAATGGAAAATTTTACGTTCGACAAACACCTGTTTACACAAGCCTAGCTGCTACCTTCTGAAAGCGCCAATATTTTTTAACAGATACGCGATAACATTTGTCTTCATTTCTGTTACCATGTTCTAAAACTTCTAGAGATTTAAAGATTTACACTCACCTCCTGTTCATCTGCCCTTCTCCTTTCTTTGTCACGCCCTTTAGATTTCTTATAAGATTTCTGCTCTTTTTCCATTAACCAACGTGCTATTTCCTGTATAAACAAAAAACAAAATAAAAATGTAGTTTGTCAAAATGAAATGTATGCATCTTAAACATACAAGTAAGGCATTGTATTTAAACAACAGGCAGAAGTATTAAGTACATACAATGTGCTGTACACTTATTAAAGTGGTTCGAAAAACAGAAGTTTTTTTACCCTTATGCACCAATTCTAATTCTACCCCCCCCCCTTTATACTTGCCTGAGCCCAATCTCAATCCAGTGAAGTGCATGAGAGCAGCAGCTGAGAGCAGCGGCTCTCCCGGGTCTCTCTCTCCTCACAGAGCAGCGAGAGCCATTGGCTCAATCACAGCCAGTAAGCCATTGAGGAGAGAGCAGGGAGTGGGGGCGAGCCAGGCTCTGTGTGTTAAAAGACAATGTCCATTCACAGTAGCGCGGCTCAGGAGTGAGCCTGCTCCCATGCCCCCATAGGAAGAGGCTTCCTATTGGGGGCACTCGGGGGGAATCAGGACCGCTGGTGGGGGACCCAAAAAAAAAAAAAAAAAAACGGCCTGTTCTGTGCAAAATCACTGCACAGAGCAGGTAAGTAAAACAGGTTATTAAAAATAAATAAATAAAAAATTCAACCTTTAGAGCCACTTTTTAAAGCTGAACATTATCCTTTTAATCTTCTTTTGCAGGTTATTCAAGGAGATAAAATTAAATTGGCTACTATGGACAACATAGTCTCCCCCCCCCATACACTTTGATGAATACAGTAGCAACTACGTGTTAAATCTGAACTGAAAACCCCAGTAATGAAAACAGGAAAGAGCATGCAGAACATTCAATTTTTATTCAACACAAGACCGTTCTATTTTTTGCTCTCATGGTTGAAGATTTTGAGTTACATCTTACTTCATCTTGTGCCAATTGTGCAGTTTTGTAATCCACAGTGTTCACCTGAAAATAAAAATTAAACAAAGATGCAATCTAGGTTTAAATTTGGTTCAAGATGAACTAAACAGCAATATGCCAGAAGCAAACACTATAGATCATATTTTTCTGCGGTGTCAGCTAAGACAATCCAATTAATCGGAAAAACTAGACTGTAAGAAAGCAAATGTAATAAACATTGATTCTCTTGGCTAAATGCAGGGACTCTTGCGCAAGACCAGCTTTTGCAACAAGTCAAGTACGGTAATAGCAAAATACTAAAAAGGATGTTATTCTCGCTGCCATCTTCTCTCTATTTTCTGGTGCTCTTTCACTTTATATGACACTAGAGAATACTCTAGTGCTCTACACAACACATTCATATTGTCACCTCTGCTCCCCGCTGTCTGAGATTTAGGGGCCAATATATTGCGCTGTAATGCAATGTATGCCTATGAGTGTTTGTCTCATACCAATAATGTCATGTAAACAAAAGCTTTGGTTATGTACTTTACATATATCAATGTTCAACTTTCTCAAAAATTCTATAAAAATGTATGGAATGAGAAAAAAGGGTATTCTGAAGATCAGATCTCAGAGTACCTCCAAACTCTGAAATTAAATGACATATTGTGACCTCAAAAACAGTCAGTGGCCTTCGGAATCACTCAGGTTGGACTTAATGGGAAGATTTATAACTAACTAATGCAGGAGAAAAAAACATCAGGCTTTCCTAAGCCAACCAATCAAAAATGGGTCTTTTTTTTGTAATACAGTTATGAATATTTAACCAAACTATATATAATAAAAGTGATTAAATTGTATGGTATTGTGCACCCTTTTTTTTTTTTTTTTTTTACCAAACTTACTGTTTAATTCTCTGCATACATCAGGCATCACTAAAAGAGTGCGGTCTGAACCTGAACCAAGTGACAGTCCTATTAGGACAGCAGCCAATTTAGCAGGCTGGGTGTCCTCTTTCGGGTGTTCTCTCCCCCACTGCCATCACCCTCACTGCAGGGCAGGTCTGGAAAGAGGGTAGAAGGTGCCCAATCTTTCAAGCTAACAAATCGGTGACTGGTTGCTAGGACGCGGGGTGATCCTAGCAACCAATCACCTGCCGTTAACATGAAAAATAGGATTTTTATAACAGCTTACCTGTAAAATCCTTTTCTTGGAGTACATCATGGAACACAGAGCCTTAAGTAATTACTTAATGGCTTATAAGCCACCTTAAGGTGATGGACACTGGTATACCCAATCCAGGAAGTTCGCTCCCTATATAACCCCTCCTCCTTCCAGGAGCACATCAGTTTTTGTAGCAAAGCAAAATGCCTAAATCCCAAAAAGAGTGGAGGGACCTCTGTGTCCCATGATATACTCCAAGAAAAGGATTTTACAGGTAAGCTGTAATAAAAATCCTATTTATCGTAGATCATGGGACACAGAGCCTTAAGTAATTAATTTATGGGACGTCCCATAGCAATGCTACTTGAGGGGAGGGAGACTTGAGGACCTATACTGCTGCCTGCAGCACACTGCTCCCGAAGGCGATATCCTCATACCTCCTTACATCCACCTGATAACATTTTGTGAATGTATGCACTGAAGATCAAGTTGCGGCCTTACAGATCTGAGCCATGGAGGCCTGATGACGCACTGCCCAAGAAGCACTAAGGTAAGGTTCTTTCGGTTCTTGACCACTGTCCCTGGACAGTTATGTTTTCCAGTACTGATACCCAGCCTGAAAGGCTGGCATCCGTTGTTACCACTTTCCAGATGACTGGTCTGAAGGATTTTCCTTTCAGCAGATTCTGGGTTAGTAACCACCAAGTTAGGCTTTGGGACACTCTTGGGGACAGCCACATTGGCAAGTCTAAAGCTTGAATTGTTTTGTTCCAAGTCGACAGGATACTGTTTTGCAACAGTCTTGAATGGAACTGGGCATAGGGAACTGCTTTGAATGAAGCTACCATGGTTCCTAACAACCTCATACAGAGGCGAATGAAGGGAATCGCCTTTTGACCTGACCATCCGCACCAGCTCTCTTCTGGAGTTGATTTTTGCCTGAGGCAAGAACACCTTTTTCTGGGCTGTGTCTATGATCAGACCCAAGTACTCCAGCCTTTTTAACGGTATTAAGGAAGATTTCTCTAGGTTGAGAATCCAACCCAAACTTTCCAGATAATTGGTTGTAGTGCGTACGCTTTGCTCCAAACGGGCCACCGACTGATCTATTAGCAATAGATCGTCCAGGTACGCTACGACTTATGCCCTGTGCCCTTAATCTGGCTAGAGGTGGAGCCAGCACTTTTGTGAACACCCAGGGTGCTGTGGCTAGCCCGAAGGGCAGGGCTACAAACTGGAAATGCTGCTGTTCTTACTCGAACCGCAGAAACTTTTGGTGAGCGGGAAATATAGAAACATGCAGATATGCATTCCTGATGTCGATAGATGGCAGAAGTTCTCCTCCTAGAAGGATAGAAACTACTGACCTGATTGTCTCCATGCGAAAGGAGCGGATCTTCAAGAACGGATTTAGATTTTTTAGATATAGAATGGGTCTGACATCTCCATTTGCTTTTGGTACCATAAAAAGGTTTGAATAAAACCCCAAACCTTGCTCTTTTGCGGGATCTGTATGATCACCCCTTGAGATATTAATCGGTCTAGTGCCTGAAACAGAGATAGTCTTTTCTCTGGATCTTTGGGAACGATTGACCTCAGGAAACAAGACGGTGAAAAGTCCCGAAATTCCAGCTTGTACTCCAGCGTTACCGTGGAGATGACCCATCTGTCCTGAATTTCCTCTTGCCAGACTTCTAAAAACTGCATAAGTCTTCCCACCCCCCCCACCTTGGTGAGGGGGGTTGCCTTTTTCGTGATGAAGCTTTAGGATTCTGCTTTGCAAGTTTCCGACCCCAGGACTTCTTTTGAGCCTGGGTCTGACCCTGAGGTTTTCCTCTAGAGTCTGATGGCGGAGGCCATCGCCACTGCCTAGAGGCGGAAGCCCCTGGTGCAGGGGAAAGAGCCTGTTTAAATGAAGGGTGTTTATACTTTCCTTTGACTGCCAAAAGAGTAATTTTCCCATTAGAAATTGTTTGGATATATTTGTCCAAGTCTTCGCCAAACAGTCGCTCCACATGAAAAGGGAACACAGTTAGGAGGTTTTTACATGGTGATTCAGCTGACCAATTTTTTTAACCACAGGATTCTACGCATATGCACAAGCATAAGCGTAATGCGGGACGCCTGGTGAATAGAATCTTTAATGGCATCTATGGCAAAGCATAATGCTTTTGGTAGTTCAGCCAATTCCTAAGCTTGTTGTGCAGGAACCTTTCTAAGGGCCTGTTTAAATTGGTCCTTTAGGGATTTACAGAAGCCTATTGCAGCGACTGCAGGCTGAGTGACGGCACCTGCCAAGGACAAAGTAGATTTTAACAGGGATTCCAAATTTTTATCTGTTGGATATTTAAGCATTTGTGCATGGTTTAAAGGACAAGTTAGGCCTTTATTCACACTGGAAATCGCAGCGTCAACTGCTGGTACTTTCAATTTTTTGGAGAATTTCTCCTCCAGGGGATAGAGAGGGAGAAAATGCTTATGCGGGTGATCCCATTCAGCAAAAATAAGCTGTTCTAGTAATGCATGTGCAGGAAATGCATGCAAAGACTGAGAAGGTTTTAAGGAACCCAAAGAAGAAACCAAGCTTTCAGGAGACCCTGTTATAGGTAGCATGAAAGTAGAACGAACAGCAATTTCTCAGATTGAGAGGCTGAAAAAGGTTCATCTACCGTTGTTTCCTGTATAGGAATCATTGGTTTGCTTTTCCTCCTGATCCCCTGAGAGTAACACCTCATCCTGTTCCCACTGTTCCCCTTGCAAAGGTTCTGAAGTGGGAGAGGGGGGATCTAGCACGCTTTCTATCCATTTGAATGGAGGATGCGATTAAAGCCGCCAATCTTCCTTCCAGACCCTGCAGGGTGGAGGAAAGGACATCTTCAGTCACGTATACAGGGGCTGAGATGTGAGAAGCAGTTGTACCAACAATTTGTTCCAATGGCTCACCCTGGCTTGCCATAACTGGTAATTCAGGCGAGGATGACAGCGTGGAAATGCGACTTGAGATCCCAGGGCCTGGGGGTGAAACCTTTAGTTTCTTTTTTGGTCTTTGTGGTGTCTTTTTTAGTAGGCATAGTCCTAATAACAAAAGCAGAGGCACTATACAATTGCACTTAATCGCTGAATATAGTCATGACATTTAAAAGTTGCTATAAACTTCAGCCTAGTGCTGGGAAAAAAGGGGTCCTTCCTGTATCAGGAATGTCAGTTTGCAACCCTCACATGTCCCACAGCTCGTGTGTCCCTGTGTGCAGACTGCTTGTTTCCTCCTCGCCAGCCGAGGAGAGACTGTCACAGCTGTAGTTTTATTTGTTTTAGCCTGCCGTGCGTCCTTGTGGATGTTCACGGCACCGCGCCTAGGCCCCGCCCCCTCTGCAAAAATTCTGCCCCTTTTTTCATTTAAAAATGTACCAGTGCTTGTGCGCAGCGTTTTCGGGTCTACAGACCCAACACGAGGGGGGGGGGGAGCGAGTAAGGGGAGGCAGAGACCTGTTTAGCAGAACAGTTGGACCTCAGCACCCCCCGCGGGGGGGGGGGGGGGGGGTGGGATAATTTAAGGAGGGTACAGCACTGATATCCCCCTAACCCTCCAGTCCCTTCAGGGGAAAACATTTGGCAGATTTCTTTTACCTGAGAGAAAAAAAAATCCTCTTGCACACACTGCTGCAGCCACACACAGACTGACTGAGCTTTACAGTGAAGACAACAGATTAAGGTATGTGCATAGACTCCCTCTAGTGGGAAATTAAGGCATGACAAAATGTTTCCCCTAATAGAAGGATACAGGTGTTTTTAGTACCCAAGTTTCTTCCCTTACCTTATCCCCACCGCAGGATTTGCTGAATTAACAGACAATCCAACCTTCGCCCATCACGGCGGGCTGCATTTAGCAAACCTTCAAGGACCGGGTCACTAAAACGGGGTTCCACTCCCTTGGACCCGTAAAAGCACCCCACCAGGAAAGCTTTAGGTAATGTTGCAAGACCTGGGTTCCTGGGGTCCAGCCCTACAAAGAGGCGTTACAGGCGAAAACCTTGTGCTTCAGATGCGAGGCCCCAGGTACCATCCCCTTTGGCCTCAGTGGCACTTTGGATGGATCTGGCCTATGGAGGCCATTTAAACCCAGCATGGATCCCTCCTGGAGCTCCTCAGAGCACATTTTCACTCGTGACCAACACCTTAGACACTGGCGAAAAAAAAACTGATGTACTCCTGGAAGGAGGAGGGGTTATATAGGGAGTGAACTTCCTGGATTGGGTATACCAGTGTCCATCACCTGAAGGTGGCCTATAACCCATTAAGTAATTACTTAAGGCTCTGTGTTCCATGATGATAAAAGAGCTGCGATGTAACAGGGGTTGGGGGGTTCGTGATGGGAAGAGAAGAGGCACTGTAATGGGAAGGGGGGACTGAGGACACCAAATGTAAAAAGGATGGAAAGAGATCTGAAGGATCTGAGTCTTTGTACAAACATGAAATTTCGGACCTCTGGTCAGGGCTGGTGCTACCACTAGGCAAACTAGGCAGCCACCTAGGGCGCACTTGCTGCCTAGGGCACTCAGGCACTGGTATTCCTACTCTCTTCTCTCTGCAGCAAGCAACTAAGTCTCAGCATCAGCTCTGTTCGCACATAGTGTCAGAGGCGCTGCAGGGGACTGGGTCTGTGTCCAGACTCCCGAATGAATGTAAGCATGCAAACATTCATCGATGGGCCCTGGTGAGGCTGCATTTGAGGGGCACTTCATTAAAAAGGTGGTTATACATGCATGGGCAGAGCAAAGGGGGTGGAAGCAAAATGAGGTTTCGCCTAGGGTGTCAAAAATCCTTGCACCAACCCTGTCTCTGGTATACATGATCATATTCCAAAGTCTGACTGGAGATGGGCTTCTGTGATCGGCATTAAAATGTTGACATACAGCTCCATCAAGGCAGGAAAACCCATTTGCTGCCTTGAACAGTGTAAGTAAAAAGTTAGGTTTACAGTAGGAAATATGGGGACCACTTTATTTAGGGGCCTATTTACGTTGATGCCTCATGTCAACACAGGTACAGCAATGATGAATAGGCACCATCAGGTGTGACAAGCCTCAATAATTTATGATCCCACTGCTTTTTAAAAGGGTAGGTTTGTACAATATAAAATGTCAAAGTGACAAAAATAGCGCAGGATCCTGTTTCTTCTTGTGGTGCTGTGTGGTTTGGGCATGGTTTGCCTAGCAATAGCAGAATATGCCTTTGTCCTAACATGGTACCATGTGGAGTTTTGCAGGGGAAACTGCTTACAACAAGCAACCAGGAATTTGACACTTATGGAAGTGTCAGTTTTTCAGCAGGTTTCAATTGAGTAACATTTGGCGGTGCAAGCTGCGAAAAATGTAAAGTGTAAGTTCACCTAAACACTAAAATCCCTGAATCTAGAGAAATCCATGATCTAACACTAACCTATCTAGTCCTGTAATAAAGAAATCAGTATACATACCTTTTTTAAGCCAAGCCGATTCGATCGCCAGCGGAGGAGGCTCCGCAGAGGCCACAGCCAACAATGGCTGTGAAATGACTGGGGGGTGACGTCACCCATAGACTTACTATGGGGCTTCCGTTGTCGGATGTGTCCTCTGCACCCACCTCCACAGCGAAGCCCCAGCTGACAGCTCAGCGTGGGATCGGAATCAGATAGGACTTAAAAAAAAAAAAAAAAAAGTATGTATACCGATTTCTTCTTTTCAGGGTTAGATAGGTTAGTGTTAGATCGTAGATGTCTGTAGATGCATGGATTTTAGTATAAAAGGGGGACTCCCACTTTAAGTCTCTCTTCAATTAAAAAGACAGCTTCGTGCCCAGTTTTATTCATCTGACAGGGTCACTTTAGAATAGAATTGTTAGTAGACAACACCGTAAACTAGACGTCCTAAGGAAAATCAAGTATCTTTATTTGCCTTTACACACCTTTAAAATCTTCATTGCAGTAGCCCCAAAACGTATTGTAATATGGACTTCTTGACTTTCATTATTAGGTTGAGAACTAGCTGAGGGGTTTTCCAATTCTTTTTGGGGCTTTTGTTTACTGACAGGTATATTATCATTTTAAAAAACCTCTACATATAATATCAAACAACTTTCTGAAGTCTACTACATCTGTATAAAGATAGGTAGGGGGCTGTGTAGAAAACAGTGGTAACATTTTTCAACAGCAAAGTAATAAAAAAAATGTTCAGTTCACCCTCAGTTCTTCTTCCTGAAGCCTTCTAGCAATCTCTGCATCATCTTCATCACGGATTCTTCCACCTATATGAGGGCCATCTCTGTGTCCTTTTGGCCTATTACCTATGTTAGAGGCATACAATTAATGAAATATAACCACAAGTTACATTTTTTTTTAGTGGTACAGTTTTAGCCTGCACCATATTGAGCAACAGATAAACTGCCCCAACTAAGGCCAATTTTATTCAAATTTTATATATTAAAAGGGTTTAATATAATGGTTGCTGCACTTGTGTTATTGCACATAATACCTATTTTATTCTGCTGCACGAAACCCTAAAAGTGCATTAATTACACCAAAGTATTTCAGTCTCAGTCTGTACCGATTCGTGTTCTTAATAAATGCATGGTGCAGGATAAAACTGTACATAAAACAAAACCATAAAATAGAAAGATGATGCAAGGTAAATCAAACATAGTAAAGCACAAGAGAAAGTAAAAATAGAAGCAAAGGCAGAAAAAAAGGCTCATTTAGAAAATATAACCTGAAAAAGAAACTGAATGATTGTAAAAATATTCTTTCAAAAGATTTGGCTTGCAAGAAATGTTGATCAGATGTATGTCTAAAGAGGTCATTACTAAAACTACTACCACCACCACCACCACCACCATACTGGAAGCTCAGTTATACCTCCATCACTTGGCTGCCTTTCATGGTTAGGAGAAGGTGTTCTCCGTCTGTGCTTTTCATGTGCCGATTTGCTCTCTGCTCTCCTTCTGTGGCCTTCGTGTTCGTTTTCACCCTCTGCTCCTTTTCCATGCCTTTCATGCTCGTATTCACTCTCAGGTCTCGTTCTGGGCCTCTCATGTTCGTATTCACTCTCAGCTCTCCTCCTGGGTCTCTCATGTTCATAATCACTGTCAACTCTCCTTCTGGGTTTCTCATGTTCATAATCACTGTCAACTCTCCTTCTGGGTTTCTCATGTTCATAATCACTGTCAACTCTCCTTCTGGGCCTCTCATGTTCGTAATCACTGTCAACTCTCCTTCTGGGCTTTCCACGTTCATTTGCACTCTCAGTTCCTCTTCTGTCAGATGGAGAGCTGGGGCTGTGCCGACGTCTTTGAACATCAGCATTGTTTGTGCTCAATAAGTCATGACTTTGAGACCTCCCTTTTCTTGGTACATTTTCACTAGAATATGCTCCACCAAGCTCCTTATCTTCAGGCTGCTCATGTCTGTTAGTTCTGGGCGGTGGAGGTCTATCAGGTTTTTCTTTTTTGTCAGAAGTCCTACTGATGCGATTTTCAGATCTATGAAGATCAGAGTTTTCACCTTGCCCAGACCGTGGCTCTGCTGATCTTCCACGTTTTCGATCATCATCACAGTGGGAACCCTGCTTAGATTTTGGATGGCTTTCCTCCTTTCTTCTCTCAGGTCTTTCATGTCTATGGTGTCTGTCAAATTCAGACATGTGTTCCTTAGGTCTACCCCTATGATGCCCTAAGCAATGGAGGAGCACCATAAAAGAAAAATGAGTTTAAAATATCTGGACTTAATGAGGAACGGCAATATGCTCATATAATTTGTAATAAAAAAATATCTTTGCCATTCTGAAGCTTCCCTCCAACCACTTTCCATATTATATTATATATATATATATATATATATATATATATATAGCGATTCTCTGTACTTGCCAAATATGCTGCAGAAATCTCCCTCCACTGAGTCTGGC
This sequence comes from Lithobates sylvaticus, assembly GCA_028564925.1. Lineage (NCBI taxonomy): Eukaryota > Metazoa > Chordata > Amphibia > Anura > Ranidae > Lithobates > Lithobates sylvaticus. The sequence goes on along the minus strand of CM053028.1, from coordinate 356,942,086 downwards.
TGCAACCATTTTAACTGTGGGCAGCAGTTGCCTGTTCACTTCCTGAATTTACACAGGCACACCGCCATCTCTGCAACTCTCATTGGCCCCCTTATAATTCATCCCCCCTCCCTTCCTTGCAAACTCACAAGAGTGCGAGAGAGCTGTGCATGACGTCATAAGCCTAGGCTTTTTACCAGACAAGAAACAGGAAGTGGGCTGTATAAAAGTATTTACTGGCAGAAAACAAAAGATTAATTATCTAAAGTTAAAACAACAAGGGCAAAGGATTTAACAGATGGAAAGATAAAAAAAAAAAAAAAAAATAATGACTGAAGTTCCGCTTTTAACATATCCAACTTCTTTGCCCCCCTTTTCCTTTTAATGCTTCTTTGTAGCTGATTGGGCAAGTAACATTCACTTTTTTTTACCACTTTCTAACTACGATTTAATAATATTAACTACTAGTCCCTCTTGGACCCCTAAAACAGACAATTGTTATAGTTAAGAAATATTTACATCTTCAGATACTTTGGTAAATGTATTCAGCTCAGGGTTTCTCAACCAGGGTTTAGTGGAATTCTAGGGTTCCTGCAGAGGTTGCTAGGGGTTCCTTGAGCAATGAGCAAATTCTGCCTCTCAGTTAAGTTCCCACTGACACATTCATCTTTTTATCTGTAAGGGGGGGGGGGGGGGGGTTATTCCCAATAATTACAGGTGTAAGGAGCTTTCTTGCCACTGTCCATCACACTTGCAGAGGTTTATCTTCTATAGTTGGTACCTTGGTCTGTTCTCATCTTTCCTGTTTAGTGATAGTTATATCAGTCCTAGTCAGACCCTCCCTGCTTCCACAATGTATCCTCAGTATTAGTCAGCAATAGCATAGAAAGTGAAGTGCACTTGGAAGTGCAGTCGCTGTAGATCAGAGGACATGCAAGGAAAATAAAAAACAGCATTTTAGCTTGCACATGATTGGATGATAAAATCAGCAAGTCTTCCCCTCAGATTTACAGCGACTAAACTTCCAAGTGCACTTGTAGTGCAAAGTAGATTTGCCTTTCGTAAAATAAACCCCATTGCCTTCTTACACTCCAAGGACCGAAAAAAGTAATCTGTTCTGCACAGACTGGATCCAAGAAGGTACCTTATGTCATTACATGTATCAGCATTCAAAACAGAACACACCTGGGGTGTATTTAACCAATTCATTTGTGCTTTAACTGCTTAAATATACCACTTTGGCTACATGTCCAAAGTTAACATGGGCAATGTGATGCTATGGCACAACAAGTCTATTAACTTGTTAGTATGGACAATGTCAAACCCAAATCCGAGTACTTCGTCATCAGTCTGGATCAAATCCAGTATTACTGGGACTGCACAGCATTTACAAGCAAGCCCAATTTTAAGGTAACTGATCTGCTCTGATGTCCTCTACCGAAAAACAAACATCTCATTATAGAATACAAGGATCAGGTAACCAGTCAGAAAATGTAAATTATATTTCCTTTCTCCAAATGAATTGATCATAAGAATGTTAAGATGTAATTGGGGGAAGGCACGCCAACTAACATTGTAGGTAAGACACGCCAAACTAAATTTTCTTGAAAGGCGCATGCAACACGGCTGTTCTTGTTATTGAGACAAATGAACTCGAACAAATATTGTATTGCTTGTCACTTTATCTTAACAAGCCTTTTAAGGGGGGGGGGGGGGCACCTAAGTCACTAAGGGAAGGACAACAGTCAGAGCTTGCACCATCAAGAACAAAATCAGTAATACAACTGCAATATTTTCATCTCGTTCCTTTTAAGTGTAAAGGGGTACATTGGGAATTGGGTTTACAAAAGAAGAGGTAGGATTAAGTGTTGGGATGTGATGATAGGAACAAGTTAGGGTGCTTTCACACTGAAGCGTTTTTCAGGAGCTACAGCGCTAAAAATAGCGCCTGTATAGCTCCTGAAAAAAGTGGGTCCTTTAACTCCAGTGTGAAAGCCGGCGGGCTTTCACACTGGAGCGGTGCAGTAGCAGGACGGTAAAAAAAGAAGTCCTGCTAGCAGAATCTTTAGAGCGGTGAAGGAGCGGTGTATTCACCGCTCCTACCCATTGAAATCAATGGGACACCGCGGGCATACCACTGGCAAAGCCCCGCTGCGGGGGGTTTTAACCCTTTGTCAGCCGCTAGCGGGGGTTAAAACCACCCTGCTAGCGGCCGTATACCGTGGCTAAGACGATGGTAAAGCAGCGCTAAATATAGCGCTGCTTTACCGTCACCGCCTGCACAGCCCCAGTGTGAAACCAGCCTTAGGGATCAGAGGACATGGATTTGAACAAAGTCGTCAACACATTTGTTGTTGTCACTGAAAACTACATGACAAAAATTTACTGTGTGTCTAGAATCTAACAAGAAATAGCTTATCAAACTGGTTTGTGCCAAACCAGGTAAGGTACAAAAAGGTAAGGTTTTCCATCACATTTGAATGGTTAATAGCCAGTCTATTGCATCCACATGCTTTCTAAATAAAACAATTTAACATTTTGCACACAACACTTCATACCTCCATGGTCAGGATAATATGGCTCCTCTGTGCCGTGTGGTGGGTTATACTTCTTTCTTCTTTTTTCTTCCCTTTCCTGCAATAATCTTGCAATGTCCTAGAAAAGGTAAAAAAAAGAAGAAGAAGAATTGGCAAACATAACACATTATAGCAACATTAAAAAGATAAAAACATCACCCGTGCAAAAAACAGTCTGAATAATGGAAGTCAACACCAACATGGCTGCTATAGGCTACTGAAATCTATGGCATGTTATAATAGGCAGCAACTTTGATAGCTCTACTATATATTCTCTGCAATGTGAAAGAACTGAAGTGACCACTGTGTGCACTGCACACTGAATGAAAGAGTCCTCTTTTATATAGTTCAGTAATCAAATTAGTGTTCTTGCTGATGCCAGTTGAACATGAGCTGACAAGCCAATCTATTCCTGCGCTCAGAGAACACTGTACGTAGAAGGCATTGTTAGAAGCAAATAAAAGGATAAATAAAAACGCAATGGTCTGACTCCATGGGGAAATGGCAGGTGCGGTTTGAGTAGGTTATGAAGTCATTACCTAATGGCAAGACTGAAATCTAATGAAATTACACATATGGCACACTGCCCAGACTCGCATACACTATGAGATGCCAGAGTGTGCAAGAGCTGGTAAAACAGGAGATTTTACTGAGGAAACAATGGATTAAAACATCTTACTGCTCTTCAAGAGGCAATAACCTCTAAACACACACACACACACACACACACACACACACACACACACTTCATAGAGACACAAACATTGAGGCTGGGCTCACACTACTGCCGCATGTGGCTCACAGCAGGGGTCCGGTGCGTCCTTGTTCACCATTTCAGCCCAAATTTTTGGGCTGAATTCAGACCTCAAAAACGGACAAAAAGACGCACAAGACCCCTGTGCAAATCCGCTCCCGAACCGCAGGGGAGATATGTGAACCGGCTCCATAGAGAGCCGGTCACAATCTCCTACCATGCAAATTGGATGCGGGGAAACCCGTATCCAATTTGCATAGGTGTGAACCCAACCTAATACGCTAAAAGGAATAACACCTTTGTAAAGGCTGTTCAACCTCAGCAACCCTTGCAAGCAGTAATCAAGACCTTCATGACCAGACCAAATTTGGTATGCAGTGGTTTACTCAAAAACGTAACCGCTTTGCGTGACAAAATAGTTTTCACACTATTGGATATATAGTGCCTTATACTATATAGTATATATAGTGCCTTCATTTGGTGATTTGTTGTTAAAAAGACCCTGAATGAAATGTTTATAATAAGCACAGAAAATGGACAAAAATAGGATTTTTATAACAGCTTACCTGTAAAATCCTTTTCTTGGAGTACATCACGGGACACAGAGCCATAGTAGTTACTATGTGGGTTATATAGGCCACCTTTAGGTGATGGACACTGGCACACCCTAAGACAAGAAGTTCACTCCCTATATAACCACTCCCATTACTGGGAGTACCCAAGTTTTTGTAGCAAAGCAATATACATGTATCCAAAGAGGGGAGGGACCTCTGTGTCCCGTGATGTACTCCAAGAAAAGGATTTTACAGGTAAGCTGTTATAAAAATCATATTTTCTTTACCGTACATCACGGGACACAGAGCCATAGTAGTTACTATGTGAGATGTCCCAGAGCAATGCTATCTGAGGGGAGTGAGACACAAACAAAAAGTAGGGTGTCATTAGACCTGAGAACCTATACTGCTGCCTGCAGCGCACTGCGCCCAAAGGCGATATCCTCATGCCTTTTTACATGCACCTGATAGAATATGGTGAATGTATGGACTGAAGACCAATTTGTGGCCTTTCAGATTTGAGCCATGGAGGCTTGGTGATGCACTGCCCATGAAGCACTAACAGCCCTGCTGGAGTGTGCTTTGATTTGAAAAAATTGGAATCTTCCTCCTCAAACCATAAGCTTAAACAATTACTTGCCAAATCCACTTGGAAGTAGTAGATTTCGATGCTGCCTGTCCTTTTCTAGGACCTTCAGGCAACACAAACAAAAAAACATCAGTTTTTAGAATCGGAGCAGTCGCTTTTTAAGTGACTGACTGCTCTCACTACATCAAGATAAGGTAGCGACTTTCCCTCCGTAAGAACAGGGTTCTGGAAAAAATGAAGGTAGAACAATATCCTGGTTTAGATGAAAACCTGACACTACCTTCGGCAGAATGCTAGGATGAGGGCGCAATACCACCTTGTCCTTGTGAATAATTGAATATGGCTCTTTACAAGAAAGAGCAGCCAACTCTGATACCCTTCTTGCATAAGATATGGCTACCAGAAAAACTAGCTCCCCTTGTCAAAAGGACCAAGGCAATATGTCGTATCGGCTCAAAAGGCTGTTTCTGTAATTCCGACAGAACTAAATTCAAGTCCCAAGGGTTCAGGGCTGACCTTATCAGTGGATTAAATAGGAAGTAAACCCCGATGGGTTTTACTTCCTCTTTTGCTTCCTGTATAGCCTGAAAATGAAAAGCATAATGGGCAAGTATGCATCGCATACTAGCCCATTATGTACCACTTACCTGCAAAAGAATCCAGCGACGTCCCCTGTGTGGACAGCGTCCATATTCTTGCCCTCTTCCTTCGGGGGCCAAGGACTCCGGCTCTGTGATTTGCCGGAGCCGCGTGACGTCACTCCCGCGCATGCGTACGGGAGCAGCGACCTGCGGCATATGCTAGGGAAGAAACGGCCTTTAGTTTCGTTTCTTCCCTGCGCATGCGCCGTAGGAGTTTCCGGCGGACTACAAGTAAAATATCTCCTAAACGGCGCACGTTTAGGAGATATTTCCACTACCTATAGGTAAGCCTTATTCTAGGCTTACCTATAGGTAAAAGTACAAAAAGTGGTTTACAACCACTTTAAGCCGCGTTACCCCCTGTATAAAGCTACGGACCAAAGAATGCGAAGCAAGTGGTTGTTGAAACAATACCGATAAGGCCGAGACCTGGCCTTTGATAGTACTCAAAGCCAGCTTCATCTCTAACCCCATTTATTTGTAGAAAGGCAACAAGGATTCTACCCATGACCTACTTTCTTGGATGCCAACCAGGAAACATTTACCTTCCATATATAGCAAGTGGGGACAGAAGTAAAAGTCCCTGCTTTCTGAAGAGGACTACAAATGGAGTTCTCCTTTAAGATAAAAAACCTTCTGGACTTCACAATCACTTTAACAAATACGTGTAGATTTTGATATATATGCCAGTGCTGCATGGTCGATAAAGGAGGTGTGTACATTTTAGATTTGTAGATATTAGGCATTTTCCAGTGCAATTGCAGTAATTCACTGACCAGCCTGGGATGATGTTAATATCCAGTTGGGACTTTGCAAACTTTTTAATTATAATAATGTGTCAACAAAGTAGAACTATGGGCAAACCCCCCCCCCCCCCCCCCCCCCCCCAATTTTGGAAAGAGCAAGGGAGGGTTATATAACCCCTGTCAGAATTTTTTTTTCCGCCATCAGTAATATATGCTTCTCTTACAATTGCAGAGATTTCTCTTTTCACGTACTGTCCCATGGCCAAAACAGGAAGTCAGAGAAAATAGAAAATCCCTGCAAATTAAGGGAATTCATTGGGGACCCCCAGGTCACCAGGACTAGTGTCCTCATTGAAAGATTTCCCCTCTATTACTTTTTTGGGGACAACCCAAAATCTGTGATTTTCTTTAACTTTCAACAATAATAGTAAACGGGACAAAGAGTGGGTAAATCTTAATGGGGGCACAGACAACTAATTTCTCTACACTCTATCCAAAAAAAAAAAAAAAAAAGGTTTTGCCTTAGTTATACTTTAAAAAAGGAGGAGACGTACAGCCAAAGCTTGTTTGGCTGTACTTATCCTGTGGATCACAGGAGTGCAGATCGCTTCTGCACTCCTGTGACCCGTTTTCAGGAGACAGTGGGCTGAAGCGTCACAATGCCGGTCCAGGCTGGGGCAAGATCGCGACAATATGGTCGGGATCTTGCCATAATCCTGGACTGGAACCTGGCTTAGCCTCTTAGCAAGCCGCTTCTGCCCCCTCCACAGCCCAGCACTTCACTGCGCTCTGGGGGGGGGGGGGCAAAGCAGCAACAGTCACCAGCTCTCTCCTCATGAAGCTCTGGGAACTCAGAGCTGGTCGGGGACCGATGCTGCATTCGCCTAGGCAAGTATGGCTCTTGAAGAAAAAATAAATAAAATGCTAAACTTCTCTTTTAAGACATTTACAGGATAAAATTGAGAGCTTAGTTAAAACAACATCAGAGCTCCAAATTTACCCTTCTACCTCTGCCATGAGGGTAATGTTTAATAGACATTTATGTTATTCTGTCTCTGCCCTGAATACATAGTGTGTGAGTGTGTGTGTGTGTGTGTGAGAGAGTGTGTGTGTGTGTGTGTGTGTGTGTGTGTGTGTGTGTGTGTGTGTGTGTGTGTGTGTGTGTGTGTGTGGTGTGTGTGTGTGGTCAGGAAGAGATTAAGGCCAATTTCACACTGGGGCAGGAGTGGCGTCGGCGGTAAAGCAAAAGCAGCGCTTTATTTAGCGATTCTTTACCGTCGTTTTAGCAGCGGTTTTCGGCCGCTACGGGCGTTTTTAACCCCCGCTAACAGCTGAAAAAGGGTTAAAACCGCCTGCAAAGTTCCGCTGCAGCGGCGATTTGCCGGCGGTATAGCCGTGCTGTCCCATTGATTTCAATGGGTAGGAGCGGTTTAGGAGCGGTGAATACACCGCTACAAAGATTTTTTACTGTCCTGCCAGCGCACCGCTCCAGTGTGAAAGCCCTCCGGCTTTCACACTGGAGTGAATGGGGCTGGTTTTTTTTCAGGCGCTATTTTTAGCGCTGTAGCGCCTGAAAAACGCCTCAGTGTGAAAGGGGCCTAATAGAGCAGTCTAAACTATGGTGATTAGGTCTTAGGCCCCTTTCGCACTGAGGCGTTTCAGGCGCTACAGCGGTGTGCTGTTAAAAAAAAAAAAAAAAAAAAAAAAAAAGTCCTGCTAGCAGCATCTTTGGAGCGGTGTATTTAATGGGACAGCGCGGCTATAGCACCGCTTTGCCGGCGGTTTTAACCCTTTTTCGACCATTAGCGGGGGTTAAAACCGCCCGCTAGCGGCTGAAAACTGCTGCTAAAACGACGGTAAAGCAGCGCTAAATATAGTGCTGCTTTACTGCCGACGCCGCTCCCGCCCCAGTGTGAAAGGGGCCTTAGTACTGTAGAATTGTGTCCCCAACACGTGCCTGTACAAAATCCTGGACATCTGCTCTGACCTGAACACCGCACTCGCATCTGTGTGTGCTGGGACCACTGCTTCCAGAAAAAGAGCATCGTGCTCTCTCTACATAAAAAGAGGGCGCACTCACAGCGTTGCGCACACACATACAAAATATGCATACAGATCCCTAATCCCAGCTATTAGTTATTCAAAGAATAGCAGCTAGGCGCGGGCTTGCCCCTAGTTTTCGAAATATGCCATCACCTTGGAGCAAACCCACAGGCAGAGATTTGCCTAAAATGGTACTAAACGTAGAACCACAAGTGCATGTGTGTGTGTCTTCATATTACAATTTTTAAAGCCAATGCTAGAGCAAGTCTTAATGGTTAGCAGTGACACCTTATTACTACATATTGCTGAGCGAGTACTTTCCATTCACACCAGATGAGAACATCTTCTGTTACTGGCAACAATCCAGAAAAGGATACTGCCTTAGGGCATACAACTTCAAAAATGTATTACAGTGAAATAGGAGCATGTCAAAAACTCACTGTAATATAGAAGGACACTGGAATGCCAGCTAGAGCAATGCTTCAATTTAATGGTTGCCAGATATAAAAATCGAACTGGGATAGTCTTCAAAGTCTCAATGTGGCAGCAAGTTTCAACTTGTCTGGGCAGATTTATGTTATCAAGCATCTGTTGGCAGCCATTTCAGCACTCACACCTTCACCCCTTTTTCCCCCCTCTTTAAAAAATGAAAAATGCCCCATGCAGCAACACCATGGCAGTAAATCAAAAAAATAAAATATTAAATAAAAAAACCCCCACACACACACACGTACATAATTTATTAATCATTATACATGATTTGTGTTTTACCAGCATATACCAGCTCCTGGCTTTACTCATGGAAAAACGAATACAAAAAAAATAAAAAAATAAATATACAGGCAACATACAGTTTAAAGTGGTTCTAAAAGGTTGAGGTTTGTTTTTTTCTTTCTACCTTAAAGTGGTGTTTCCACCAAAAAAAATAGCTTAAAAATACATAAAAAATAAATAAAAAAAATGTAACTCACCTCTAAATGCCTGTTGCTAGGGGGTCCCTCGTAGTCTGCCTCCTTCAGTGCCCGGGCACTGACGTCACTTCCCCTCGCCGCAGTCAGTCATCTGGGACATACGACAGGTCCCAGATGACTGCGCGGCATATCACAGCACGTTGCGCCGCTCGCGCAGTGGGTGCCCTGCTGTGAAGCCACAGCCGGGTGCCCACAGCAAGAATGCCGGCACCACGAGCAGAGCGGGGAACGAGGGGGAGCTTCGTTCCCCCGCATCGCTGGACCCTGGGACAGGCAAGTGTCTGATTATTAAAAGTCAGCAGCTGCAGTATTTGTAGCTGCTGACTTTTAATTTTTTTTTTTTTTTTTTTAAGGGGCACCCCACTTTAATGCATTTTCTGCATTAAGAAAAAAAAAAAAAAAGACACAAAATAAATAAAAAAACATGTATACTTACCTGAGCCTGATCTTGATACAGCTATGTACACAAGAGCAGTGGCTCCCTCGCTCCTCATAGGCTCAGACATTGGCTCCCGCTGCCTTTAATCATAGCCAGTAAGAAGGGAGCAGGGAGGCAGAGCGAGCTCCTATGACAGAGACAGAAGACAGAGAAACTCCATCCCATGATACCCTGTGGGATGGAGTTTCTCCACAGAATGAATCCTCTTGTTCCTACAGCTTGGTTTGCACCAGGGTTTGACTCTCGGCACTATCAAAGTTCAGGTTTCTGCACTTCCTATCTTGTTTCAGGAGACTGTTGGATTCTCACTTGTTGATTAGGTCCTTTGCACTGGGAGTCCTCCATGTATCTTCTCCGGTCTGATCTACTAGGACTTTGTGGATCTGAATCTGCTTCTTTCTGCACATCAGAAGCTGCCGTTTGATCCTATTAATTACATTCTCTCTCTGTTCTTACCCACAAGATGGTACTACTTGTAGCCATGACTTGTGCAAGGGGAGTGTTAACACTGGCCACTTTATACTGCAGGGAACCCTTTTTTGTTTTGCATAGGGACAAGGTAGTGTTGAGGGCCAGGACTTCATTCCTGCCTAAGGTAGTTTCTGCCTTTCACCTCAACCTGGACATCGATCTTCCATACCTCTGTTTAGCTCCAGTTCACCAAAAGGCAAATTTACCTCTATTGTCTGTATGTGGTTTAGACTGTGAGAGTCCATCTCTCAGCCACTGCTTCTTTCAGACCTCTTTGAGATGCGGGAAGTGACTATTTATGTCATTTTTTTGGCCTGTTTAGTTTATTTGCGGTGATGCCAAGACTGCTTTTGGACATCCCAAAAAGATAAAAGATTTCCTATGTCCCTCAATGGACGAGAGGGAGAATAGGATTTTTGTACTCGCCATGTTGTTAATGATCATGTCCTCAGTACTGCTTTGCTACAAAACGGAGAAATGCTGGTAGTATGAAGGATTGGTCATGGATTGCCTAGTTTTTTGTTTTGTTTCTTTTTTTTTTTGCCAGTGACTATTCTTTCTGTAGGCAGCAATAAAACCCAAAAATATGAACAAGACCTGTATCCCGCAATAGACTCCATGCAAAGATTTGATAGCAAGTCCAAAATCCAACTTTTTTCAACATAATGTACTGCAGTTATTTACTCAATGTATTGTACAGACAGCTGCAGCCTGCCAGCTTCAGCTATCACAGTGTCTCTCTCACTTTTGCAGGTAAAGGGTCAGCTAAGCCCTCATGTTCGGTTATAAACAAAACACTTAGGCTGGGTTCACCCACGCCCGCTGCAAATTGTATGTCAGTTTTCACTATGAATTAAAAAAAAGTATTTGTTCCGCAGTTCAAATGCATTTTTGATGCGGTTCTGATGCAAATATGCAAGGCTCAGAATGAATTTTTGTCACAGCTTCGATTTCAGTGCAGGTCAATGCATAATAGATCAAGGGTGTCAACTCCTGTAGTAGAAGAGCAATCTGTGCTGACATCCTAAACATGTTAAATTCAGAAGCGGTCATATAAAACTCAATGGGCCTGTCTGTTAAAAATTTTTGTAAATAAAGTAAGTTTTCTTCTTCACTGATGGGCACTGATATGGCTGCACTGACTGGCACTGATATGGCTGCACTGACGGGCACGATGAGGTGGCACCAATGATGGGCACTCATAGGCAGCACTGATGAAACTGATGGGTGGCATTGCTGGGCATCACTGAATTTTTTTGTTTTCATAATGGTGTCAGTCAGTGCCATTTGTGGGCACTGATTGGCATAGATTGGGCATATGTTGGCACATGTGGATGGCCATGGGGGGGGGGGGGGATTTACCTGGCGATCCACATGTTATGTGCTTCCCTGGTGGTCCTGGCGGCTTCCTTGGTGGTCCAGTGTGGGCATCCGAGGGGGGGGGGGGGGGGGCTGCGCTGATAAACAGTCAACCCCCCCGTCAGGAGAGCCACCAATGGGCTCTCCTCTACTCGCGAGTAGACGCGAGTGAGGAAAAGCCGATCAACGGCTCTTCCTGTTTACATCGTGATCAGCCGTGATTGGACGTGGCTGATCATGTGGTAAAGAGCCATCGCCGGACTGACTCATCGCACCACCGATCACCACGATGCGCGCCCCCACGGAAACGCAGTAGCTGTTATCCTGCAGGACGTCATATGACGCCCAGTGAGGATAACTGAACCACCGCCCGGCCGTCATTCTGCTATAGGTTGGGCAGGAAGTGGTTAAGTCAGCAGTTAAAACTTAAAAATGACTGGAACTCCGCTTTAAGAACCACCGATTATTCACCAATGTCTACGGTCACATTTATTATGCACCCAATTCATCCCCTCTGCCATCACCATTTCATGCATTCTCCAATACCCTTTTACTACAATGAAAAGAAAAATGCACCTTACCTCATCTTTCTCCTCCTGTCTGCGTCTGATTTCTGCTTCAATCACCAGCTTCTCTTGAATTTCCTGAGCTATTTCACCATCTAAATCTTCACTAGAAGGGAAAAAAAAAAAAAAACTGAAGCTTTAGTGCCATAATAAGAGTTACTGTAAAACATACTTCTATGACTCAAAATTCAACACACTAAGGCAGGCCATACGCGGTGTGAATTTCAGGGGAGAAGACTGATTATTACTAGCGGCTATAGCAGCTACTTGCAATAATCGCAAGCAATTGTAGGGTGATCGATCAACTTGGTACATTCAGCCTGCCCATCAATGGTTCCTGCTGAACCGGCTGGCCTTATTCAGGCTTTGATTGGTCATCATAAACTGGTCTATAGCTGAAGTCTCCTTTAACAAATGATCAGAAATATACTGTTAGGTGTATAGCAAAGATTGGGAAGTACCTGGATTTCTACAAAAAAATAAAATAAAAATCGCTCCTTACATGTTTTCTTCATAATAAAAACAAGCAGTCTTAACAAATATATATGTTAAAAGTACAATAATTTTAAAAAAAAACAAAACAAAATGTTTGAAAGCTAAAAGCTCCAGACAAACACCCCAAAACTTCGATTTAGTTCAGCAGTTTTGTCCTATAATAATGGTATCTAGTCTAAAGCGCCGTCTATACCCAACATACCACCACAATGTACAGCAAGTATGGGTGCCATTACTTAAGTTAGTTGCAGCCTGGGGCTTTACTGCAGACAGCTGCAAATGGGCTGTGAGAGGGTAGAGTTAGTTGGGAGCTGGTAGACTGGGAAAGGGCAGAGGGAGTCAGTGTGAGAGGGTAGAGTTAGTTGGGAGGTAACAATCATGCAGCCTCCAGATGAAGACCATCCAGGAAGAATCCCCTGATGATCTATTCTAGAGGGAAAAGCGTCCATGACTTCTTGGTCTGAAGAGAAAAGATTGATGTCTTGCCCAAATTTCAGACTCCCCAACACAAAAGGGGAGGGACAGAAAAGTACTGAGATTGCTCAAAAAGTAAGTACCATAATAAAAAAGGGAATTTAACAACCTCCAAAAAGGTTTGTTATCTTAATGCATTCTATGAATCAAGATAAAAAAAAAAAACTTTGTGTGTAGCAGCCTCCCTAGCACCCCCCAATTACTTACCTGAACTCCATTTCTCTCCAGCGATGTACACGGGTGTCTTAGCCTTCCAGGACTCTCCTCCTGATTATCCAAGACACTGTAGCGGTGCCATTGGCTGTCTAAGTTAGTTAGCCAATCAGGGGAGAATGGGGGTGGGGCCAGCGGGGCTCAGTGTCTGAATGGACACATGGAGCTGTGACTCAGCTCGGGTGCCCCCATAGTAAGCTGCTTGCTGTGGGGACACTCGACAGGAAGAAGGGGCCAGGAACAGCAAAGGGGGGCCCGAGAAGAGGAGGATCCAGGCTGCTCTGTGCAAAACCAACTGCAGAGAGCAGGCAAGTATAACATGTTTATTTTTAACCAAGATTTTACACTTTAAACTTTATGAACTGCAAAAATCTATGAAGACTAGATATTTCTAGGGGGCCACTGAAGCACAGGTCACCAGACGTGTTCTAAAAGCTTGTGATGGAGGGGTCATTTAGTAAAAAGGCAGGTGATCTACAGCGAGATGGTTTCACAAATCAAAGTCTCTGTCAGATGACAGAGGCTTGCTTCAGTTAATTTAAACTGAGAACCGAGTAGGAAGTCTCACTTTCCATCAGTGAAATACCAAAAAGGTAAGAAAACAATTAGAACGATTGGTAGCATGCTTGTGAAGGTGCATGGCTAGAGCTTCTGCAGTAGGTCCACTTGACAAAAAAAATAAAAATAGATAAAACCTTTAAAAAGGGAAAAAGCTCCTTCACATAAGGGTCCCATGAGTCTACAGGTTGTCTGCATTCTTCACAGAGGAATAATTTAAATACCAAGTGGGAAGGTCTTTGCAGCCATAAGAGCGCTAAAAGACTCTAGATTAGAAACTACTTCTTGAAGACCTATGTCTTAAGGATTTTCTAAAATATTGTCTCTTCAAGAGTAGACTGAGGAATCGGAATCAGAGGTGGTAATAAGGGCCTAAGGCAAATTTAGATATGGAGGAGCAGTAAGGTCAGAATTGCAATTCTGCAGTGGATGCTGATGGAGCTGACTTAAAGCTAGAAGCACATTCTAGAAGCTCCATTAACTGTGCACAAAGCAACAAACAATCCAAAGCGTACATAAGAGCCTTGTGGACACAGGGAAGATCTCAGTTTCATCTGGTAGAAATATAGAAGACTACAAAGAGGCTGACCCTATAATAGGGGTACCAGCATCTACATTACAGACATTGGTTCCTTCTGGGGATACCAGGAATTTTCCCCCAACAGCAGTAGAGAATCATGGGATGAGGTCTCCCGTTGCAGCGAGACTGTTCCCTGTGTGTGAGGCAAGGCCTTACGTACATCAGTTGGTGCCGATGAGTCGTCATTGGTGAATAAGGGCTTCTTGCACACAGTACCGATGTCTGAGCTTCTGCTTTTTTGGAAGCAATTTCAGGTTTCTTTTGTGCATATTTATGTGCATATTTGCGCATTCGTACGCACAATACCTTCCTTGGGAAAATTAATTCATATTTATGCTTATATGCACGTATTTGCACTGGCGAAAAATAATGACCGGGAATGCAGATTTTCCACATTTTATTTTTGCTGAGAAATACTCTGTACTTGTTTACGATTCAAGTCACGGATAGTAAAAAAAAAAATATCCACAGTGTACCCATTAGCTTGGTTGAAGAAAAAATAAAAGTAAAAATAAAAAAGGCTACCAAAAATATAATTGGACTTTATCAGCAGAGCTGAGGAAAGGACAACCAAACTTCTAGGAAATGGGGTTGGCTTAATATGGTTTTGTTTGCCAATGTCCCAACCTCCTGTAGGCCACAGGATAAGATTGCGGTGTTCCTCAAAAAATTTAACGTTTTGTAGAAGTAATTACAAAGCTTGTAAAAAGCAGGCCTTGCACCACATTTACAACTGAGTCTCTCTTCTTCGCTCTCCATCTTATAGCTTACTACTTTTTCCCCCTTTAGTAAAAAAAATAAAAAATAAATAAAACACTATGGAAACAGTACTGTGAAAGACGTGGTGCCAGTCTTGGGAGGTCTAGCACCGCATCATGAAGGGGCCAGCTGCAAGAACCAGGAAAAGACAGCTGGCTCCTGACAAAGAAAAAGAAGACGGTGGTGAAGGCCGCCGATGTTTGCAATGGAAGAAAGGACAATATAAGATTCACTGAGCTTGTAGGTATGTTTTTCTTGGATAAATGAACATCAAATCCAAGTGGCATATTGCATATTATTTTCATAGTCGTGGGTAAGGTTTCTCATTAATAAGCTTGAAAACATAAAAAAAAAAAAAATCATATTGAAAGAGCTAAAAGCAATTGCAGTACGTCTTCAAAATAGTAACGTCTAACGCGTCAACAGAAATCTTTAGGAAGTACTCACAGTTCATTGTGACGGTGCTTATTCTTGGATTGTGCTTTGAGGTCCTCTTCTTCCTGAAGCTGTTTGGCCACCTTTAGATCATATTTGGCCAGACGGTTCCTCTGTATATTTGTAGCTAAATGATGTTCAACTACAAAAAAAAAGATAGAATTGTAAAAATTGGGTCTGTAACAAAATTAAAATGTCAGACCCACAACTACACCAAAATTGTCAACCTATTACTCACTTTCTTGCTCCTGCAAGGTATGTGCCAGACTGTGATCTTCCAGCACTGCAAAATCACGGCAAACTGTCAAAACAAAAAAATTGAACACTTAATATACAAGAATTAAGCTAATAGCAAGAAAAAAAAAAATAAAAAAAAAAAAAGTACACTTAACAAGCAATAAATATCCACACGTAAAAACCTTCCCAACAATAAATGCTATCAAATGGCTAATTTCATAACTGCTTATTTTGCTTAAAAATTAACCCAGTACAGTGGAATGGTGGTGAGGGCATATTTTGAGAAGTTATTGCAACATTTACTTTAAAGATGAACTCTGGGAAAATGTAAAGACTAAGTCCACTATCCACCTTTGTCACCATCTTTCATGTAACACCCATATTTAGGGTGTAACCTGAAACATGGTCATGTCCCCCAACCCTCAAACCACCTACCCACTTACCTGACTTGAGGGTTTTTTTCTACCTGCAATGTTCTGTTTTCAGGGTAGTTGTGCTTGGCTCCATCCACAGATGGCCAATCCACAAATCAATATAAAAAACAAAACGCTTGTAATGCCTCGTTAACTCGTTGGACTCTGAGGCCAATACACCATGAACAGCCACCTGTTTACGAGTCCCTAAGCTGGAGAGGTGCTGTATGCAGGTGGCCTATTCATGTCTATGAAGACACAGTGTCTGAACAGTCACAGCCACTTATCCTAATAGGACAGGCATGTGGGTTAGCAACCCAGAAAGCAGATCATGTGCATTCAGGGCCACTCACCTGCACCCCTGTCACATTAGGACGAGCAGCTGCATCCGTTTCAGCCAATACATCCTTATAGACATGAATGGGCTGCCTGCATGCAGCACTTGCCACCTATTAGTGCATCAACAAACAGCCCATGTGAACAAGGCTAAAAATGCCAAGGTCTCTTTTAAAACAATATTTTGGTTATAATGGTTTAAAAATTGATTGCATCTAGGTTTTATAATTTACCATTTAAAGCGGAAGTAAACCCATCTATTTACCAGTTTCAAAAAAACGGTTTCATTCTCGGCACATGACAGAAATGTAACAATCCTATTGGTTGTGCTCTTAACCAAACCATCCAATGGCTGGGGTCATAACTGATCACATGCATGTGCAGCATCATGGCAGTTGTAGATTAAACAAAGAGGCAAGTTATTTAAACTTTGTTATATGGACAAAATGTATTGGATTTGTATGTAAAAGTTATTAATAAAATATATATTCAACCTTAACCTGTAGCGGACCGCCCACTGTCAAATGACGGTGCAGCTCTTGTGACGGGCCGCCATATGACGGCGCTCGCTTTTTGGCTACTAGGGGGCGCGCGCCGCGGGAGGCGCGCGTGCCCGCCGCGTAGCTGGGGACCTGATGCTCGTGCCCGGCGGTCGCGATGACCACCAGGCACCCGCGATTGCCCGGTAACTGAGCAGGACGTGGATCTGTGTAAACACACAGATCCACGTCCTGTCAGAGGAGAGGAGACCGATGGTGTGTCCCTTGTACATAGGGACAGCGGTCGGTCCCCTCCCCCAGTCAGTCCCCTCCCCCCACAGTTAGAATCACTCATATAGGGAACATATTAACCCCTGCAGCGTCCCCTAGTGTTAACCCCTTCCCTGCCAGTCACATTTATACAGTAATCAATGCATTTTTATAGCACGGATTGCTGTATAAATGTGAATGGTCCCAAAAATGTGTCAAAAGTGTCCGATATGTCCGCCGCAATGTCGCAGTCACGATAAAAATCGCAAATCGCCGACATTACTAGTAAAAAAAATAAAAAAAAATAATAATGCTATAAATCTATCCCCTATTTTGTATTTTGTCCCTCGTAATTTGTTTATAGCGCAAGAAATAAAAAAACGCAGAGGTGATCACATTCAAGACCCTCTGCTTGACCCACAAATGCACACAAGGAGATGCTCCTCAATACTTATGCGAAAAAATACAACACTACACACCCAATCGCAACCTCCGATCTAACGACCAAAACCTCCTCCTTGTCCCCAAATCCCGGTACAAGTCAAGGGGAGAACGAAGATTTGCAGTCCAAGGACCACGGCTATGGAACGCTCTACCTACGAACATCCGCTTGGAAAAAGACCATCGGGCCTTCAGGAAAAAACTCAAGACCTACCTCTTCTAAGAAGGAATCAACGCAGGTCGGATCAAGCGCCTCGAGGCGATTCAGTTCGCAGTTGCAGCGCTATACAAATCATTCATTCAAATACCACCAAAATAAAGCTCTATTTGTGGGGAAAAAAAATATAAAAATTTTATTTGGGTACATCCTTGCATGACCGCGCAATTGTCATTCAAAATGCGACAGCGCTGAAAGCTGAAAAATGGCTTGGTCAGGAAGTGGGTGTTCGTACCTGGTAGGCAAGTGGTTAAACAAAGAGGCAAAGATGGCAGCTTCCTTGACTGAAAATGATAGGGGTGGGGGGGGTTACTTACACTTTAAAAAAACATTTACCAATGGTTCACAATCTTTAAAATAAAAGCTAAATAAAATGCATTTTTTTTCTTTACCAATGCAACTGTTCACTTTTAGGCTCCATGCACACTGAAGCTCAAAAAAGCTTTTTCTGGACGCCAGATTGCTGGCAGAAAACGCTGGTTGAAAAATTTGCTTTTAACAGCATTTTGTACTAGCGTTTACGAGCGCTTGAGCGTTATAGCGTTTATGGGCGTTTTCAATAAAAATACACAGAGGACACTCCAAAAATCCCACAATGTATTCCAAACTCCCTCAATGCATTGAAAAAAATAGAACGCTGAATGCCAACGCTATAAAAACGCTCATAAACCCTAGTACAAAATGCTGTTAAAGGCACATTTTTCAACCAGCGTTTTCTGCCAGCAATCGTCCAGAAAAACCTTTTTTGAGCTTCAGTGTGCATGGAGCCTTAGTGTCTGTTGCAGCTTAATTGCAAGTAGCTGCATCAATTTGCAAACAGCACCTATGCTGTGACAACTGTCGTGGATATTCCACCACACTCTTGCGCTAATAAGCGCCTTTCAATCTTATGGTATAATGCGCCCTCCGATCGTATGTCTCCCTGGATCCCCATTCCCAAAAGTCTCACGTCATCATCTCAGCATCGGCCCCCTTCAATGGGCCAGCTTCCTTTTATTCACAGAATTACAAAAGGGATTACAAAGGATTGTGACCTCACAGGAAATTGAATGACCATATAAAGGATTTGAAACAATACAATGGAGAAGGAGGTGGTGTCTTCACAGACAGCCAATAAAGACATTTGTTTTCCTTCAAAAGAACCAATCACAGACCTGTATACTTTCAAATAGGCATGCACAACTGACAATTCCGTTGATAGTAATCCTTAGTACACATCGTTCGAAAAGAACAATGTGTACCTGGATTATGCTACCTTCCTTGTGGATAGAATTGTTATCTGCAGATGTATGCTACCAATCCCAGCATGTGCTGATCAGACACAGCAGAGACAATGAGCACACATCTGCACACAACAGACCCTTGCACAGCAAACATATGCCCCCCGGAGGAACGTCTGGGCAATGCACAGGGGCCCCTTCACCGGCGGACGTACTCCCACTCCGCAAACATCTCTTTCCAATCCCAGGAAGTTATCCACTACTTAACAGGTCTCAACCAGCGTCAGTCTGTCCCAGTCAGCTCTTTAGAGCAGGCTGGGACAGAACAAAAACTGGGGACTCTTATGATTTGCTGAAGGCAAACAGACAGTGCACTTTGCAAGTGTAGTTGCACTAAATTTCCCCCAGAGCTTAGTAAATGTGGTAAAGCTCTGCTGATTTACGTCATGAGCAGGTAAAAATGCATTTTTTTTCCTCCTTTTTCCTTGCCCCTCATTAGGTATTCACTAGTAAAGCTTCACCACATTCACCAAGCTCCAGGGAAAATTTATGAAACTGCAGTTGTATAGTGTATAGTCTATTTGCCTTTGTTAAATCAACCCCACAAAGTTGTCACACAGCTAAGAAGTTTTTCTAATCACTTTTCGATTTAGTGCAAATATACCAAACCTGCTGCTGTTCTCTGTCCATTTCTACCCATCATTTCCTCCCAGTCAGATCGCTCTGCTCCAGGCCTTCTATTCCCCACACCCGCCCCCCCCCCCCCCAATGCCTGCATTTAGATTACTCCTCTACTGCCGCGTACACACGATCAGACTTTCCGGCGGACCAGAGGCCGTCAGACAATTGGATCGTGTGTGGGCTCCAGCGGACTTTCTTCCCAAAAGTCCGGCGGACCTAGAAATAAGACTGGCTTCAAAATTGGTCAGTTGAAAAGTCTGGTCGTCTGTGTGCTATTGTGCTAGTCCGACGGACTAAAACCGACGCTAGGGCAGCTATTGGCTACTGGCTATGAACTTCCTTATTCTACGTCATCACGTTTGAATCTGGCGGACTTATGGAGTGATCGTGTGTGGCCAAGTCCGTTCACTTGAAAAGTCCAGCGAACCTCAGCTGCAAAGTCCGTCGGATTGTCTGCTGGACTAAGTGTACGCGGTATACCAGTCATTATCACCACTCTCCAGTCAAAACACTCCTCTCCCAGACATTTTCCTCCCAGTCAGAAAGTTCCTCTCCTGGCCATATCCCCCCACAATCAGAAAGTTCCTATCCAGGCTGTGACCCTGACAATAACAATGTTCCTCTTCCAGACGTTTCCACCACCGTCAGAAAATTTCTTTCCCAGACATGTCCTCCAAAGTCAGAAAGTTCCTCTCCAGGCTACATTCAACAGTCACACTGCTCCTTTCCTGGTTATGTTTGCCACTGTCAGAATGCTCCTCTGCCGGCTGACGTTTTACCAGAATTTCAATACAGAATTCTAATATACCATTCAGTGATTAGCTCCAGGCTGACCCCAGCAATTTGAACCCCACACTTGGAATGGTAAAAATCACAGCAGCAGCCACACCTTTACATGGTGCGACTATTGGGGCTTTTTTCATGAACCGATTACTGGGCCTCATTTACACGGGGCAGTTGAAAACTGACAGCTGATAACCGACAGTGAAAAACGACCATTTAACAGCTTTTACATACTGAGTTTAGCAGCAGTTAGGGTTAGAAGCTTTTTTTTAAAATCACCTCAGGAGAGCCTCCCAAATGTCCACAATGCAGGAAAAACATGTCAATTATTAACTACTTCAGCCATTCTGTGAAAGAAGAGCGTGCAGTCTCTCTCTCTACGTGGTGAAGATTGTGTGTTTCTCCCATATCTTACATGTTCCTCTTTAAGAACGCTTATAAACGAAAATGTGCCTAAACTCAGCTTACAGATTTCCACGAGTTTACAAGCATTTAGCATTGCAAATGCCTCTGAACATCCGTCCTGAACCCATTCTTTTGCGGTCCAAAAAAAAAATGCTTCTAAAACTCAACTGCCTAGAAAGGACTATAAAACGACCCTGTGTACATGTACTGATAAGATAACAGAGGAGAGTTCAGGGGCAGCTGAAAAAAAATGGGCAACTGCTCCTAAATGTCCGTTTACGAGCAGTAGTGTACATGAGGCCTAAAGAACTGACACTAAAATAGTAGAGCAGTTGCACTTTTGCTCTGACCGAAATGTGGATTGCAAAACGTGGTTGCAAAGTATGAGACGAGAATGATAAATGTCACCCACTGTATGACTACGGATTCTATTTACAGATGATTTGTACTGGTGATTATTAAGTGGGACCTAAAAAGAAAACACCTGATATTGCAACAGTCATAGGTCTTCCTCCCTAACCCATTTGATTAACAAGATTAACGACTTAGGGAAGAAAAAAAAAACCTCCGGCTGAAATGATTAGTAGGCATCTGTTGATATACGGTTCACATGGTAAAGGACATGCTGTTGACAAGTGAATATATGTCATACATAAGGCAGCAGATCATGGCTGTCCAACAATCATCAACAAGCTTCAGAAAACCTACACGTCATGCACACATTGTACTCCTTCAAGAAAGACCTTCCCACACATCTCCATCAAATATAAAAATAAAAGCTTTCTAAATGCCGTTACCTAGTTTTACACAAGTGTTCAAACACGTCATATGTTTCCCTAGTCATATTTTCCAAACACACACAAATGTGTATTTTTTATCCATGTCGGTCTGGAATGATGTGTTTTCCTTTGTGAGACAGAACAGCTGTAGCCCATCAGTTCCACTGAGGGAGGTATGGTTGAATTGTGACATATGTAAAGCATGAGGAGATCTTGCCGCCTCAGCCCAGCTCCATTTGCTTCTAATTTGCAAACTTGTGCTCTGAGTATGTTACATTAGTATTATGGTCTCATTAACCATTTCTTCACATGTCACTTTTAGGGCTCACACAGGCCCTCAGCCTCATCCTTTGTTGACCGGTATGTAGAAAACGTGTGCATGAACACCGACACAGAGCCTATGCATCCAGGGCCATACAACTAGAGTTGCCACCTCATCCCTTTAAACCCGAACACATATGAATTACACAGGTTCTGTGGCTGATTAAAGTGGTAATTATACACACTTGGTGCCTTATCTGCATTTAATTAGCCTTTAGAACCTGTGTAATTCATATGTGTTCGGGTTTAAAGGGATGAGGTGGCAACCCTACATACAACCATCCCTGCATACCTGTCAAATGTGGCTGCGGAAGCGAGTCCGTTAGGGCCCTTTCACACTGAGACGACTTAAAAGATTTTACCGCAATTTTTAAGCTGCGATTTCAGGGAATGCCTGTGTAAACTTGAGGTCTATAGACCTCAACTCTCATGAAAGTTGGACCAAAGTAGTACAGGGACTACTGTGAAGTCGGCACGACATGAAGTCGCACATGAATTGTTATCATTGGAGATCATGGGGAATAACTTGGCATGCGACTTTGCAGTCCCAAGTCACAGAACAAGTCGCACAAGTGTGAAAGGGGCTGCATGTAATATTGGCTGCCTGAACTTGTCTTAGTGCCACAAAAGAGTAAACAATAGGGCTTTTAATATTGTATTGGACTGAGTGCCTGTGTGAATGAGCCTCTAACTTGCTGTTATATTTCAGATTTTCCGCCAACAGCCTATCACACATTTCCCGTTGGGAAATCTGATCGTGTGTACGAGGCTTAAAGCGGAGCCCCACCCTAAAGTGGAACTTCCGCTTATCGGATTCCCCCCCCCCGCGGTGCCACAATTGGAACAGGTAAGTGTCCATTTATTAAAAGTCAGCAGCTGCAGTATATGTAGCTGCTGACTTTAAAAAAATAAATAAATAAATAAAATGAAAAAAATAAATAAATAAATAAATAAATATCGGTTGGACCTCCTCTTTAAGTGTAAACCAAAAACTATAGGAGGACACCTATTTGTTTGAGGCTGTTAACCTGTTGCTTCTTTTATTTCAAATGCAATTCAGGGGCAGATTTCTGCATTTGGCTAAGTAATTTAGAGGCTATCAAAGTAAGCATACTTGCGCATATTTAAAAAAATGCTTCTAAGCAGTTCTAAAATCAGTGACAGTTCCATGCTTGAATTCAATCCCCAAACGAGCGATAACAAAAAAAAAAAAAACGGGGGGGGCGGGAGGGGTTACAGTAGTTCCTACCTGGTCGCACAATCATGCAAAACTAATATATAGTTCTAGTATATTTGTGCACAGAACACACATACAAAATGCTAATACGAGATGCAAATGCATTAACAAATGTTTCCCTATGTATCTTGTGGCTTTTTCAATATGATGCCTAGCTGCTGTGTAGTGATAGCAGAATCACCCAAGACTCTCCAAGGGCTCGTTCAGACATGCGGCTATTATCGACCCCCATCTGATAAGCAATCCACAGTGCATCTTTTGTTAGAAGGTGCTTTACAGGCGGTGAGGAGGTGATGTCACCTCCTCGATGCAACACTACCTACCACAACACAACCACCAGCAACCCAATACATTTAAATTAGTTGTGTTTGGGACGTCAACTAAGGTCCTATAATCTGGGTTTGCAAGTTTTATTATTATCCGAAAAGACCAGGACTCAAAAGTTCCTAAAAGAAAGAGGCAGTGGTGATGAAAGATTTGTGTCCGGGGCTGTCTCGGCATCTCCTGTCTCTTTGTCATGATCCAAAAACAGTAACAGTAACAAAAAAAAAAAAAAGAAAGGAAAGCAATATCAATGTAGCACTGACCACAGAAGGAGCTGCTGATGTTATTTTAGGTCTTTGCCATCACCCCTACCCACAGTTCACCAGGCTGGAAACTTAAGTCTATACCGGGCCTTGCGCCCATTGATGTATGCACCAGTCACTCTATTCTTTTCCAATGCTTTTTATTATTAACTTGAGCAGTAGAGGGATGGAGGGTTAGGGGAAGGTTCAGATACCTTGTGCAGATCACTTAGGAACTCGAGATCCCGAAGACAAGGACACCTTCAGTCTAGGGTGCCCACGTGTCCCGGATTGCCCGGGATTGTCCCTGACTTTAGACTTTTGTCCCGTGTCCCGGATACCTTCATTCCGGGACCATACAGTGTCCCGGAATGAAAAAACCCCACAGTGACCACTGACCAGTCCGCGCCGCCGACTCACTTCTCCCTTCCGCTGCCAGCCCGCCACCCTTAAAAAATGTAACGCATCATAGGCTGGCTGCCAGGCTGGTTGCTAGGCTAGGGGCCGCTCCGCGTCTAGCAACGTCAGCTGAGGCCTGAGGGGCGGGCTGACAGACACGTGGGCGGCACTGGCAGTCAGTGTGGGCAGTGCATCCGCCCGCATCCTGTGGCTGAGAGGCGAGCAGCGCGCGTGTCCACCGCTCAGTAATCCAGAGAGAGAGTGAGCGAGCAGCCACAGTGGGCCGGCCAGCAGTGACATGTGACGCCAGTGACCTGTGACGCCAGTGACGGTGACCAGACTCACCCAGACAGAGCCAGTGCCACAGTTGTTTAAACTTCTCTCCTGAGCCCTGCAGCCAGCCTGAGCCTCCTCTGACTGAGTCCTCCTCCAGGCTCCTCCCGCCCACGAGGTCCGCAAGTGCCGCCTGCAGTCAGTGCCAGACATTCTTCCAGAACCAGCACAGGTTAGTGTACTGTCTTTGTTACACTCACACTTTGTCCCCCTCCATTCTGCTGCTGTCCCCCTCCATTCTGCTGCTGTCCCCCTCCATTCTTCCTCTGTGTCTCCCTCCGTTCTACTGTCCCCCTCTGTTCTTCCTCTGTGTCTCCCTCCGTTCTACTGTCCCCCTCTGTTCTTCCTCCGTGTCCCCCTCCATTCTGCTGTCCCCCTCCATTCTTCCTCTGTGTCTCCCTCCGTTCTACTGTCCCCCTCTGTTCTTCCTCTGTGTCTCCCTCCGTTCTACTGTCCCCCTCTGTTCTTCCTCCGTGTCCCCCTCCATTCTGCTGTCCCCCTCCATTCTTCCTCTGTGTCTCCCTCCGTTCTACTGTCCCCCTCTGTTCTTCCTCTGTGTCTCCCTCCGTTCTACTGTCCCCCTCTGTTCTTCCTCCGTGTCCCCCTCCATTCTGCTGTCCCCCTCCGACGGAGGGGGACAGCAGAACGGAGGTGGACACGGAGGAAGAATTGAGGGGGACACGTAGGAAGAAAGAAGGGGGACAGCAGCAGAACAGAGGGGGACACGGAGGAAGAACGGAGGGGGACACAGAGGAAGAACGGAGGGGGACAGCAACAGAACAGAGGGGGACATGGAGGAAGAATGGAGGGGGACAGCAGAACGGAGGGGGACATGGAGGAAGAACGGAGGGGGACATGGAGGAAGAACGGAGGGGGACATGGAGGAAGAACGGAGGGGGACATGGAGGAAGAACGGAGGGGGACATGGAGGAAGAACGGAGGGGGACATGGAGGAAGAACGGAGGGGGACATGGAGGAAGAACGGAGGGGGACATGGAGGAAGAACGGAGGGGGACATGGAGGAAGAACGGAGGGGGACAGCAGTAGAACAGAGGGGGACACGGAGGAAGAACGGAGGGGGGCAGCAGAACAGAGGGGTCCCCCTCCGTTCTTCCTCCGTGTCCCCCTCCATTCTTCCTCCGTGTCCCCCTCCGTTCTGCTGCTGTCCCCCTTCCGTTCTTCCTCCTTGTCCCCCTCCGTTCTGCTGTCCATACCACCTGTCTAAACTGATTACCACACCACCTGTCTAAACTGGTTACCACTTTTTTTTTGCCAAAAATTGGCAAAAAAAAGTATCAAAAACATATTTTTTGTGCGGGTGCGGGGTGCCCCTGAATGGCAGTTTGGAAATGTGGTCACCCTATGTTGGATTCAATATGAACTCATGTAATATCACATTCCCAATATCTTTGAGGACAGAAGGCATTCCCTGGATTGGAATGTAGCCAGGCTGGAAGACACACCAAAAGCTTTGTAGCCCACCTGCTGTGACATGTGTAATTAGACGGTTACTATAAGGTCGCTATGGATACCTGAAAGGCAAAGGGGGGGTGACTTTGAGTGGGTGTGGGAGTTTGAATGAGTGAGCTTGGTAAAAGGAATTCGCAGAGAGCTCCTCTTCCTGTTTTGCTGGGAATGGGGTCATGAGAGGATGTCTCTAGTCACCTCATGGTCTGGCGGCCATCTTTCGAGACTACAAGGAGGGCCCTGTGATAAGTATCTTTGATATTCTTATATTATATGATTTGATTGTAAGCTTTGTGATATTGTAATGTCTTTTAATACTTTATGTTAGCGTTCTTGATTATTGGGAAATAAATAATATTTGATTATTCCTAGCCGTGTGTTTGGCTTCATAGCTAACCTCGTATTATTGTGATATTAACAGTAGCATGCGCTCATAGGTTTAACAGACTAATAACATTATAGGGACTAGACAAATTAATACATAGATATAAGTATTGTAGCGCGTACTTCATATGGCACCCCACCAAGGCGTGTAGAATGTATTTTTACACAGAATCCACAGACTAATGTATTTTTGTTTTGAGTCCTGGTAATCAAAGACACCCAGAACTGAAAATCGTCTCTCGTGTGGACAGAATTGGCGCTGGCTCGCAAATTCTGAAACCACGCTTGGATGATCATAAAAACTCATCAGTTAGCGATATATGTATAGGTATATATATGTTAAATGTTAAATGTTGTATTGCTAATGCAAAGTGTTAGAATACTTGTAGCTGGTCAAGAGGGCTGATCACCCTTGGTTAAAGATTGACAGGAATTACCATACATCTTTGACGAAAAGTGGGAGAAATAGATTGTTATTTTCAAGTTTTTTACGTTTTTATTTTTTATTTTTTGCATTTTTACCTATGTGGCAGGAAGGCCTAACAGGATTTTTACCCTAGCAGGAAGGCATTGATTAAGAGTCTGCCTTGTGTCTTAGAATGTGCCTTGTGTCTTGTTGTAAAACTACAAGTAACAAATTTGTGTTTAAACGGATGTGTATCTGTTTTTTTTTTTTTCTGTTGGTTGTCTATCTGTATTGCATTGTGTAAGCAACTGGTTGAGCAACTTCAATGTGGGTAGGCTAATTAGCATATCAATGGAAGTCATTGAAAGTTTCGTTAACAAACATCAGCTGATAATGCCACAGTAAATGTGGTTAGTCTTTTCAATGGATAGGCAAAAGTTGTATTATTTAGAATGATATCAAGTAAAAGTGATAATGAATGAAGAATCTGGAATGCTATGGGAGCGAGTATTTTTTTTATTTTTATTTGTTTCCCGTGAGTTGTAAGAGCTAACGATAATTGGGTTTGGTTTAGTACTCAGTGCAGTGTTGGAACGTTAGTACAAATAGAAGTGTGGATTGTGTGCTTGTGAGAATGGAACTTGTGTATACATATGTTAAGAAGTACGCCTCTGCCAGTTATCATTCATGTGCAGATGAACCTCTTAAAAGCCAGTGTAATGTACTAGTGTCTCAGTGTCAGCAACAGAATAGCAGATTACTGGGTAAACAGCTAAAAAAGAAAGCGAAAAAGGAAAAATTGGCTAATGAGATTGCAGTGTTGCTCAGAATTAAAGTTATATCTGAGCACATGGGGGAGAAGTGGGAAGCAGAAAGGAGACATCTCGGCGAAGATTTAGATGGAATCAGTGGAAAACTTCTAAGGCTTGCAACAGCCTCCAGTAGTGAGATTGACAAATTGCAGGCAAAAGCCGGCGAGTTGTCAGAAA
Organism: Lithobates sylvaticus; assembly: GCA_028564925.1. Lineage (NCBI taxonomy): Eukaryota > Metazoa > Chordata > Amphibia > Anura > Ranidae > Lithobates > Lithobates sylvaticus. Next base: position 356,914,521 of record CM053028.1, on the reverse strand, counting down.
AAAATGGTGACCTACGAGAACAGCTTCAGAGGTGCAGCATGGACTGCGTCATGAAGAATAAACTTGTAGAGTCATTGCGAATAAAGTTATCAGAGATGGAAGAATTGGTTATGTCTTTAGAAAGGAAAGTAGCAAACGCACACTCCCAACTTCTTATTAAAGAACAGTGTATAATATCGCTCAATGAGCACAAAGCAACATGCCAATTGGCCGATATCTGCACAGTCAGTGAGGAAAAGAGCCGTGAGGAAACACAGTCTACTATTGCGCCTATAGCGTCAAAGCAGAATGACAGTTTGATTACAATCCAAGAGAGACTCACGTTATGCCAGATTCTGGGTGAATTTAATGCCCTGGAGTCGCCAGTGACGCTGTCCAATAAGTTTGAGGCTCTAATCCGTAAATTCCAGTTGAGTAATGACGATGCATGCTCTCTTCTGAAAGCATGGCTACCAGGACCTTTGATAGGCCAGTTATCGGCACAGGTTAAGGATAATTTAGCAGATGCAGAGGGGCGGAGGAAAGAATTGCAGCGCCTTGTGGACAGTCGTGATAATGGTATGAGTGATTTGCAACGAATGAAATTTAGGAGAGGAGTTGACCCAATATTGTTCTGCAGTGAGTATCTTGCATTGTATACGAGAGTCTTCAACTGTCCTGACTTATTGGAGGATGATGCAAGTTTCATATACTCGATGGCCAATAAGTGTTATGTAAGCTATCCCACTAGAATGGCTCTGAGGAATGCTAGGTCCTACCAAAATTTTGTCAATATCCTGCGAGATTTTTGTCAAGAGTCCAGTGATAGCGAATATGGGTCAAAGGCAGGTGTATCCGTATTAAGCAGAAATACAGGAAGGCGGATGATGGGAATCGATGTTGGAGACGTAAATACAAGTGTGGTATCTGCGCTTGAAATAGATTCAGGAATTGAAATAGAAACTTCTGATGACTCATCAGACGATGGAAGTGTAAAGTCTGTTAATTCCAATCACAGTAATATTATCCAGCAATGTGAATTTCCAGCACAAGATGTTGAAAAAAGGGCCTATGCAGGGAAGCCAGAGCTAAAATGTTGTTTGTGTAAAAGGGGAGGTCACATCGCAAAGTATTGTTGGGCGAATAACGATATCAAAAAAAGATCATACCTGAAGACTACCCCAAGGCATTATGAATGTTATTCGGCCAGGTGGGGTAGCAATCCAAAGCATGGAGCCAATAGTAAGCAAACCCAATTACCCGTTAAGACCCAAGTACGGAGTCTACAAACTGAAAAGCAATATGTAGGACAGTTGCATAAAATCAAAATGGAAGTAGCCGAATGGTTATTCAAACATAGCACTGGGGGAAGCAATGCTAGCAGCACTTAGTCAGCTGCAAGTATGTTAAAAATACTCTGATCAAAGCTTCCTTCCTATGAATGAGGTTTTAAGTATTTTTGTAATTTTTTTTTATATAAGGTTTAATGTTTTATTAATTTTTATGAATTTTTTTATTAGTTTTTTTTAATTTTAATTTTTAATGTTTTCATTTTTTTTTTTTATATGAATTTTTTTTTATTTTTTTTCATATTTTGTTTTTTTTTAATTATTAAATTTTTTTTTCACTTTTCAATTTTTTTTTTTTTATTTTATTAATTTTAGTTTTAGTTTTAATGTTTGTAATTTTTATTTTTTTTAGTTTAGTTGTTTATACTACAACTCGGTGTTCCCCTAGCAGTACAATTAATGAGAAGAGACTTGGGGCACTTAAAGTCAATTGTCATGATAATCGTGTTTAATCATTGTCTTTGTGTTCCTTTTCCAGAAACCAGGGAGAGAACAGGTTTGAATACTAAACATTTGTGTTTTGTTTGCAGGTCCGTCAAAGTGAGACCAACACGAGGGTTAGGTTATTGTAAATGCATAATCGATTATCACATGGTACCATGAGCTCATTAATTAGTAATTGTTTGCAAACAATGAAAATATTTAAACAATAATCTGACAAAACTAAAGAGTTACAAATGAGGTAGCAAATGTTGTGATGAAGTTACAAATGTTTTGTTTGTTTTGTTTGTTTTGTTTGTTTTGTTTGTGTTGTTTTTCCCATTAACTTATTGTCTTTCAGATAAAAAAAAGAAACATGTACTCTTCTCAGGAGAAAATCCATGGATGTCTTTAATTAAAAGTTGAGTGTTTGTCATTGTTGTATGGTGGTTGTCTTGTCATGTTGTTCTTGGGTGATAATGGCCAGACTTTTAATGTTTATTCTTTTTTTTAAATTTTTGTTTTTTTTGAAGAAAAAAAAAAAAAACATATTTTTTTTTTGTTTTTGGGTATTGGCTTAGTCAGCTATTTTATTGTTGTTTTGTTCAGGTGTAAAAAGCTCCAAAAGGTTTAGGCTTTATACACCTGAAAGGGGAATTAGTGCATAGATCGTAAGATAAAGTTAGTGCATAGATCGTAAGATAAAGATAAATGCATTGGTTGTTTTTCTTTTTGCGTTTTTAGATTGAGAATTTTTGAGAAACAACAGTGACGTTCGTTTTTTTAATTTTTGATCATACCATGCGGATTCATTTTAGAGTGGAGTCTGCCTAAAGAGGTCATGGTTGTTTTGATAGTTTGATCAAGTTGCAGAAGCCAGGAATACTAAGTAAATAGGAAATAGGAGTAAATATAATAAGCAAGCAGATATTATGGATAAGAATTTGATTCTGCTCTTGTTTTTCAATTCCAGAATCCTGGTGGAGCGAGATTGGAAAGGTTCTGGAAAAATGGATGACAGATGATCATCTGGTTGGCAGTTTGTCTGTGCCATACCACGCCCCAAATTTATTCCACTAAATATCAGGAGAGACGGGACAAACAAAAAGATTCACTTTAACACTTTTCTTTTCCTATGGACGATCTGGTGCTGAATCTGAAAGACTGTGCCTATCAATAAGACTTGAAACATTTTTTTTTTGCTGGACTCTCTCCTGATGAATGCAAACGTGTTATTAATATACGTACAATGGGTTGGAGGTTGGGAAAGGAATATAACACATCCAATCCATCAGAACATGGAAATGTAAAATATATATGTTTTTTTTTTGTTGGAGGGAGGAGTTGAAATAAGGAAAGTTGTGTAATGTATGACATGTATTGACGTAACGGAGTTTATATGGTGCAGGTACCCAGGAGGCGAGCACTTATACATAATAAGGTGTCTGTTGGCCGGACTAGAGGGTGTCAGGTGACACATCAATGGGGTGAACATTTCCTTGTCTGGGGGAGATGCGCCTGGTTGAGGTCTCACCTGAGAAGTTGAAACCCTGCACAGGGAATGCCAGTGTATACACACAGGAGCATGCTCCGATAGATAAAGGGAGCAAACGCTGACTACCAGAGTACAATATGCCTTCACCACATGGTGCGGCGACATCTCACAGTGGTTTTATTACCCTATATTTGCTGAGTATACGCTGAATCAAGTGCTGTCATCGTACCAGTGACTTACTCCCAGAGATGTGCGGACACGGAATAAGGTGCATGCAGGATGCTTATCTCTGAGGAGTAACCACAAGAGGAGGCATGTATTCAGCACTATATTGGGGGAATAGGAGCTGGGATGGGTGTTGGTAATGGAGTAGACATCGGTATCCTGAGGAACAAACTCTCAGCCATAGCTTGAGCGGGACTTTGTCACTCAGAGAGATTGGTGGCATCCTTAATAACATTCACAAAATACCCAGGGTAAATTAGCTCCAGATTTGGTGAACCATATTGAGAGGTTGGTGGAGGGTGTGAGGGTACAGGATAGAAATCGGTTATGGGCTCTAGCGTACACGCAGTGACGGGCGGAAGTGTCAACCAGCATCAAGCTGATTGGGCAATCTCTGTTTAAAGGGCAGTGGCCTGATGAGTTAACATCACCGCTCAGTAAGACTCTGCCACAACACGTCGCTTACACTAATCCAAAATGGTGGTCGAATGCCTGGATGGGCTGTACCAGTTTGGATGGTGAAAGGTGTTGGGCTGTATGATCCCATATACAGAAGTGCGGACTTGGTCTGTATATTTGGTGGCATCAATGGGCTTACTGATTGGGGATTCTATCTTGTCGCATTTGAGGCTAAATCACCCACATGTGATCAGAGGAGATGGAAGCAGGTTGATACTTCCCTCGGTCGGAAGCCTGACCATGATGTCCTTTGTATGCCGGGTCAATACATCATGGTGGTGAACATAAAAATGTTGGGAAGTTATTTCAGGGATCATTGCTGGGGAGGAAGCACCTGGGTGTCGTTTGGGACATAGACGAGTTTATTTCTTTGTCCTAAAGAATACCGATGTAACGCTAGTCATAAAACTGGAAGGTTCCTTGAACCTAACCATAGGTAGAGGTGCATGGTATACCCTGGGCATGGTCTCTGAAATCCAGGCACAGGGATGGAAGTGTGTTTTTTTTTTTTTTTGTTTAATCATTTTTGCAGATTTATATGTGTGATATTAGACTCGGTATTTATATAGAAGGACCTCCCATTTGTCTATGCAAGTTGAGGGACGAATTGACGGTAGGGTCTCTGTGTTCAAATTAGAGACCTTGCTGCCAAGTCAGAGCCCTGCAATACCGCTGTGAGCAAGCCTGCCTAATCCCGACCCATATGTACAGTAAAGGGTTATAGGATTGGGAGCGGGGTGCATAAAGGGATGGGATACAGATATATGTATATAGTGTGATAAGAAGTTGATTTATATTATGGTAATAAGGCCCTCCTCAAGACTTATCTAGATAATAGATCAGTGTTTGAGAGCTGTTTGATATGTTGCTCTGAATGTATACTGGTGAATGGTGAATGAATGGACACCCCTTGCCTGTACTGCATCCGTCCTGAAGATACCGGAAAGGAGAAGATACCAAAGATACGTACTGGTGACATGGAAGCTGTCGCTGAAGAAGGATGTGTTACTCAGTGGCAAAGCGGCACGTGTTGGGAAGCATAACATGGTAAGACCACAATGGACTGTTCCATAGGAGCTGTTTCTGCACACGTTGTAAAAATACAACACGTTAAGACATTTAAAGGACTGTTCTATGGATACTGGTTTGGAAACGCATGTCAGGGACACGTTGTAAAAATACAACACGTTAAGACGTTTAAAGGACTGTTCTATGGATACTGGTTTGGAAACGCATGTCAGGGACAAAACAGTTATGGACTGTTCAATAGGAACCGTGTCTGAAGAAGGGTTTTTTATGCGATTTTCAGTCGCAAAGCGGCATATGTTGGATTCAATATGAACTCATGTAATATCACATTCCCAATATCTTTGAGGACAGAAGGCATTCCCTGGATTGGAATGTAGCCAGGCTGGAAGACACACCAAAAGCTTTGTAGCCCACCTGCTGTGACATGTGTAATTAGACGGTTACTATAAGGTCGCTATGGATACCTGAAAGGCAAAGGGGGGGTGACTTTGAGTGGGTGTGGGAGTTTGAATGAGTGAGCTTGGTAAAAGGAATTCGCAGAGAGCTCCTCTTCCTGTTTTGCTGGGAATGGGGTCATGAGAGGATGTCTCTAGTCACCTCATGGTCTGGCGGCCATCTTTCGAGACTACAAGGAGGGCCCTGTGATAAGTATCTTTGATATTCTTATATTATATGATTTGATTGTAAGCTTTGTGATATTGTAATGTCTTTTAATACTTTATGTTAGCGTTCTTGATTATTGGGAAATAAATAATATTTGATTATTCCTAGCCGTGTGTTTGGCTTCATAGCTAACCTCGTATTATTGTGATATTAACAGTAGCATGCGCTCATAGGTTTAACAGACTAATAACATTATAGGGACTAGACAAATTAATACATAGATATAAGTATTGTAGCGCGTACTTCACCCTACTTCAGTCAACGGATCTTGCTCACCCGAATAGGCCTCTCTCACTGGCCTAGCAGCTGGAATGATGCACGGACAAAAGTCTCTGCCACAGACTTGATAAGAACAATAATTGTTGAATAATCCTCTGCCACAGGATTTAGTGACAGTAGCAAACTCAGTACCCAAGTTCCTTTAGCCATTCGGCAGTACTGTGAGATAGATTGGTTTAGATGCATCCTCCAATTGAGTCACCAGGCTCCTCTTGAGATACCAGCCTTTCGCTCGGTCCTCTCCAAGATGAGTCCTCCCCCGGATCTTTCAATTGTTCGGCTTCTTCCCGCAGGACCAGCTCTTAACCGGTAGGCCCCAGATTCTGGGCCTACATGCAATAACATAGCCTCGAGCCAGAAAGGCCCCGAGGCAGGAGAAGAGTCGTCATATACCTTTAGGCCAGGTGGGCCATGAGGTGAGAGAGAAAAAAAAAATGGCGCCCGCCCCTTTAGTACCCTTTCCCAGAATTCCCAGCGGTGAACCACTCCCACTGGGGTAATTCTTCTGGAAAGAAGGACACTTAATACACCTTAACTTTTTGCTCTTTCCATCACTGGCCTGTGGTGACATCGACACCTTCAGACGACAGTGTAGAACTACACGCAACACAGCCAATGCTGGAACAGAGGCCAATTTAGCCATAATATTAGATCTGCACTATGTACAGAACAGACAACCCACTAAAAATGTACATGCAAGCGCCTGATCAACAGGAGCAGGGCGCTACATCGCCATTTTGCTTCCATATTTTTACACCTGATAATCGTAAAGTTCACCTGAGGTCAAAAATGAAAAGAACACCATGCACTGAAATCTTATTAAAGCAGACATTCCAACTCTCCCGCAAGGTGCAGGAGCCTCCTGCATTTCGGGGACGGCTACCGGGCACCCGCAAGTGGTGCCCAATATTCCGGCTGCGGGGCTGATCCTGGATGGTCCCCTGGTTCACAGGGATGATCGGTGCAGCAGGAGGGACAGTTGTGATCGCCGATCTCCTTGTATAGCTGACAGCCGCTTCGCCTTCTCTCCCTCATATGTCGGCTAAAAAGCTATACAGGGAGATTGGTGATCACAACTGTCCCTCCTGCTGCACCGATCATCCCGACTGTTCCCTGTATCCTCCTCCAGCCCCCCTCCGTGTCCTTCTCCCCCATTCTTTTACAGGCCCCCTCAGTGTCCTTCAACCACCCTTCTTCTTTGGCTCCCTGTCCTCCTCCTCTGCCCTCCCTCGTCCCCCACCAGCTGTGGGGATCTATCAGGATGGAGAGCGGAGGAAGGGACAGGTCATTTACAGGCCCCTTCCTTTTCTGAATTGGACACAGGAAGTGAGATCGCTCCTGTGTCCTGTGAAAACTGCGCAGAGTAACCTGTGTGTTTACTCTGCTTAGTTTATGAATGGACAGGAGCCGCTGTCTTCTGTCCATTCATATTAAAATGCTGAGAAAGGGACTAGGGAATCTCCGTCCTCAGTCCATTTTCCTGTCTCAAAGAGGAGATGTCAGGGGTATGTTTCGACCTCTGATATCTCACCAAATCCCCCCCCCCCCCCCCCCCCCCCAACAGGGTTGATTTAAAAAAAAAAATTAAAAAAAAAATTAACTAACCCTCTTTGTACGGTGTGGGTAGATCGCAACTCCTTCCTGCACACCCCGGCATCCCTGAAGTTTTAAATGCCCAGGAGGCAGGAAGGGCCAGTGATCACGTGATCTCTATGTGACCACTGGCTATCAATTATTAGTGGGGACCAAGAGCTGTCTTATCTTGTTGTGAGCATGCGCTCAGCACAGGAACCTTAGCCTCCCAGTGAAGCACATGTGCAGCGTGTGGGGGGCGTTAAAGCCCCCTTTTCCAATACACTTGAGGACAGGGACTGATGTGAATGTATATCTGTAAAGTGCAGTATCAATTGATGGGGCTATAGAAGTTTCTGTAATAAATACTAGTTAAAAATTTAACAAGACAGCAAATAAAAAATCTGACAGGTTCTATCCAACAATATTTTGGACTTTTCCCTTTAAGCGATTGTAAAGTCTTGTTTTTTTTTTTGTTTAATGTTATACTTGCCTCTTCTGTGCAGTTGGTTTTGCACAGGGCAGCCTGGGTCGTCCTCTTCTCGGGTCCCTTTTCGCTGCTCCAGGCCCCTCCCTCCTATCGAGTGCCCCCACAGCCAGCAGCTTGCTATGGGGGCACAGCTCTGCGTATCCATTCAGACACAGAGCCCCGTCCCCTCACTCCCCTGTTTGGCTAACTGACTGATTGACAGCTGCGGGAGCCAATGGCACTGCTGCTGTGTCTCTGCCAATCAGGAGGAGAGTCCCGGACGGCTAACACACTCGGGGACATTGCTGGAGAGAGATGGGGCTCAGGTAAGTAATTAGGCGAGGGCTGGGGAGGCCGCTACACACAGAAGTTTTTTTATGTTAATACATAGAATGCATTAAGATAAAAAAAAAAAAAAACCTTTTGCCCTTACAACTCTTTTTAGATTCATACAAATAGCCAAAATGTCAACCTAGTGATTCACATGATATGGTATTTTGGGATAATTAGCATGAATGCAAAATAGTCACATCTGAGGATATATTTGAGTTCTATATTAACTAAACTATATTGGTTAACAATAGCATTCTTTCCAACCCAGATGACATTTGTAACAGGAACTGAAATACAGATTACATTAAACTTTCCTCCTAACCTTACAGTTCCCCTTTTTCAGTAGTGCCAAATCTCTCAGAGGGTTCATTCTAAGAATTGTACAACAATTCAAATAACTGAAAGGCAAAAAAAAAAAAAACAAACACACACACACACACACACACACACACACACACGGTTGAAAAAAAAAAAAGAAATAAACTAAGTTTGCTCACGGTTGTGCAGATTCAGTTAATGAACAGTCCTCCCCTTAGGAAAAACAAACAAAAACTACAAAACACAGCCCTTGTCCAGAAAATTCCAAGCATTTATCTAACACCATGAATTACAAATAGCAACCCAACACAGACCAGCTACTATCTGACAAGATCTAAACAATCTTGCCTGTAATTAGCCCACGTAGAAGTCAATATATTTTGACTATTTTGGCTCCTTTCACACGGGCTGTCCCATCAGGTCCGCCTGTCAGTTTTTTAGGCGGACCTGATCAGACCCTCCATTCACCTCTATGGAGCGGCAGATGTCAGCGCCAACATCCGCCACTATCCGATCCTGTCTGCCAAATCCAGATGGACGGTGGTCCTATTTTTCATCCGATCCGCCAGTTGGTTTGAAATGGACAGGCGGTCCATTTTCATCTGATTTCCCCATAAAGGATAGTGGGGCCCTGACAGGTCCGTCTCTGCACAGTGAATGGAGATGGACCTGTCATTCGCCTGCTCAGCGGGGGGGGGGGGGGGGGGGGGGGAATCAATGGAGCGATCCCCACTGAGCAAGTGGAGTCCGTCAAACAAATCCACCCTGTGTGAAAGGGGCCAAAACACCTCTCACGCTGGCTCCTTGGGGCCCCCTAAGTGGGCTTTAATGCCACGAGACAAAGAGTCTTTTTGATCATGTGACTGTTGCGTTTGGCTCTCACTGTGGTCACGTGATCGGAGGACAGTCCCGCTGGTTCCTGATCTGATCAGGTGACTAATTATTTTTATTTATTTCCCCCCTCCCCCCACACCCATTATTCAATCAGGAGGAGGTTAATAAATAGTAGATGTTCAAAGTGAATGTTTACGGAGCTTTGCAAAAAAGATCAAATGATGAACACTAGAGTCGACCAATCACGTGCTAGCAAAAACTGATTTTTTTTCTCTTGCATATATATGAACACAGGTTCACCTGAAGTGGACTTTCCCCCTCTTCAGTCTCTTTTCATTATTTTCTTCCTCCTCCCACCTCCTGGTACACAATCGGACATTGTGTTTTTTGCATCTAGAAACCCCTTCTTTTCATGATCTGCCCCCCCCCCCCACTTTCAGCTTTTTCAACTAGAAGAGAAGAACATTAACCAACTGCCCATGGCCTCCTTGGGATACCGGCATCACGCATCCCAGGAGGCATCAGGAAATCTACAGTGCACGTGTCATCGGTGTGCTGGTTCTCTTCCTGGTTTTTGCAGCCGACCCTCTGATGATGCGCGGTGACACATGCACGTCATCAAGGGGCTACAAGAAACAGGAAGCTAGTGCCCTGATAACATTAAAATAAAAAGATGTCAGCATGGGACAGGATGAGCAGCTGTGAAACCAGGGGTGTTGCAGAACAATACTGGACATGGGAGTATGATAATGAAGGGCAACCCAGTAAAAAAATAAATAAATGTAAGATGAGTTTGGTAAAAAAAAAAAAAAAATGAACACTTTATTAAAATAACAGAGGCTGTTCACTCAACATAGTGATCTCCAAGGGGTAGCCCTTTGCTTGCCTTTATCTGGCCCTTGGGACACCATTCCTTCTACTGACATGAACAATGCTACATTATTTCTCCCACTGACACCAACAATGGGGCATTCTTCCTGCCACTGATACCAATGATGGGGCACTCTTTACTCCCAGTGACCCCAGAACATGTTCTACTCCCACTGCCCTTAGTCCAGCCCCCCCTAAAGTCTGAAGAACAGTAAATTGGTCTTGGCTTAGAAAGTTCAATGATTTATGGCCAGCACCCGCTGATCGGCAGAGTGAATGACAATAGAGAGCCCTGTGTTGGTAAACAACACAGGGCTCTCTACAGACAGCAGCAATGGGCAGGTTTTTTGCTGCATTGCTTAGTAAAAACGGCACACACTAAACATTGTTAGGCACACAGTTAACCCCTTGATTGCCCCTAAAAGTTAACTCCTTCCCAGCCAGTGTCATTAGTACAGTAAGTGTATATTATTAGCCCTGATCACTGTATTAGGCCTCATGTACACTGCTGCTGGTAAACGGACGTTTAGGAGCAGTTGGGCGTTTTTTTTTTTTTTTTTCAGCTGCCCCTGAATGTTCCTCTACGTTATCTTATCAGTTCATGTACACAGGGTCATTTATAGTCGTTTTGTAGGCAGTTGAGTTTAGAAGCATTTTTTGGAATGCAAAAAAAAGCGTTCAGGAGGGATGTTCCGAGGCATTTAAAAAAACGGCTACTGGAGTTTTTTTTTTTTTAAAAGCTAAAGAAAAAAAAAAAAAATGTCCCCTTTTCCAATATTTTCTGAAAAGCCCCCAATGCAATTCCCTATCCCCTAAATAGTACCGGCTCTCCTCCTTGCACAATTCTGCACCCGCTTCCATTACATATGCAGCTGTGGGGGCAGCCTCTCCACAAAAGTGGCCATCTCACACCCCTCTGTCCTGGCATTTGAAGGATGCAACTATTGTGCGCTCCCTAGCGGGCGTTCCAGGCTGTTCAAACTATTTGTATGCACAATGTGCGCTCACCTAGCTGGAGTGGCAGAGCTCAGCTAGAGGAGACAGTGCACTGCACATGTGCAGAGTTTGAAAGGCCTGCAGCTGTTGCACAATTGTAGCATCCAGTCCATCCTGCAAATAGCAAAACAGAGGGATTGAGGGGCTAGTGGTTTTTGCGGAGACCCCTCCACTCTTCACATGTAGAAGCGATATTCTTTCCTAACTTGTCCAAAGAGTAGATGCAATGTATGGTATGTGCAATGCGATGATCCTTGCCCAACCACAAAACAGAACCACTGCCATCTCAGCCCACACGGAGCTTTTCCAATTAATTTGTACTTCAGAACATACTTCATCACAGCTTTATTCGGAGGCAACATGACTAAATAAAGAATGCTGCTAAGAAAAAAAAAGCAGATAATTACAGACATTAAATGAGGACCATCTGAAAAAAATAAAAAAATAAAAAAAACAATGGATGCAGAACATGAGGAAAAGAATCTCATTTGGGCAGATAGTTAATTTTTTTCCATTGTTCTCAAGTACAAATAAAACTAAATTAGATTATAGTTTGACACATTATTAAATAAAATAATTCACAAAGCCTTGAAGTAAAACTAAACTAAAAAAAGCATATTTTTTTTTTTAAATAGAGTGGAGAGGGATTAGAACCCCTGTGAGGTGTTATTACAGTCTGTGCCCCCCCCCCCCCCCCCCCCAGGCCCCTGTCACACTGCCGCGACTTGAAAGTCACACAATTCTGCTGCAATTTCAGGGCATGCCTGTGTAAACTAAAGGTCTACTCACATCAAAGTTGACCAAAGTAGTACAGGGACTACTTTGAAGTCGCAGAGATATGAATGGTTATCATTGGGAATCATGGTGTACGACTTGTCATGCGACTCTGATGTCCAAAGTCGCAGGAAAAGGCGCACAAGTGTGAAAGGGGCCATAGGGAGATCCACCCTATTTTTCCTGTTTACCATTATCATCATTGAAAGCAAAGGTAAAGGAAATCCAAAGTTTGGGTTGTTCTCAGAAAAGTAATAGAGGGGATTCCCTTCGTTTGCATGGATTTCCTCTTACTTCCTGTTTGGTTATGGGACACAAATGGCAAAAAAAAAAAACACACACAACTTGACAGGGGTCAACCTTCCTCACTATCCAAAAATGAAAAGTAAAAAATAAAAAAAAATAAAGAAGTTTTGCCAATAGTTTTACTTTAACCACTTGCCAAAAGCCTTCCGCATATATACTGCGTCAAGTCGGCTCGGCTGCGCAAACAGACGTACCTGTACGTCAGTCAGAGCTTGTGGTAGTGTGGGCGTGCAACGTGGGACAGAGAGGCAGAACAAGGATCTGCCTATGTAAACAAGGAGGATCTCCGTTCTGACAGGGGACAACTCGCTGTTCCTGATCACTAGTTGTGCCAGTAAGCCCATCCCCCCACACAGTTAGAACACTCAGGGAACTTGACAACCCTTCGATCGGCCCCTAGTGTTAACCCCTTCCCTGCCAGTGTCATTTATACATTGATCAGTGCATTTTCTTTAGCACTGATCACTAATAATATCATGGTCCCCAAAAAGTGTCCCTTGGGGTCAGATTTGTCCACCATAATGTCGCTGTCCCGCAAAATTATAAAAAAAAAAAAAAAAAAAAAAATCGCAGATCGCTGCCATTACCAGTAAAAACAATAATAAAAAAAAAAAAAAAAAAGTGCCCATTTTGTAGACGCTATAACTTTTGCACAAACCAATCAATACACCCTCATTGCATTTTTTTTTTACCAAAAATATGTAAAAGAATACATATTGGCCTAAACTGATGAATACATTTAATTTATTTTGGATATGCATTATAGTAGAAAGTAAAAAATATTGTTTTCAAAATTGTCAGTTTTTTCTTTATAGTGCAAAAAATAAAGACTGCAGGAGGTGATCAAATACCACCAAAAGAAAGCTCTATTTGTGGGGAAAAAAAACAAAAAATAAAACCACACATGAATTTTGTTTGGGTACAACGTCGCATGACCACGCAATTGTCAGTTAAAACAACGCAGTGCCGTATCGAAAAAAATGGCCTGATCATTAAGGGGCTAAATCCTTCCGGGGCTGAAGTGGTTAAAGGAGAAGTAGGGTCAAAGATTTGGCCCCACTTCTCCTGTAGGCCACACCTAGTTCTGCACTCTTGTGACCTGTATTCAGGTAACAGCGGGCTAAATTCCGTTGACGGCTGATGTCACGCACTGGTCCACACTCTGGAGCAATCCTGATTTTAATGTTGGGAGGGGGGGCAGATCGATGAGTCGGTGACTGTCAAGTGGCTCTCTGCCCACTGAAGACTGAGAACTGATCGGTCAGCAGTCTTTGATCACTCAGTCTTAGAGACAGCAGGGGACAGATGCAGCATCGCACCAATGCTGCATCCACCTGGGTTATTTTATTTATTTTTTATTTATTTTTTATTCCCTATACTTCTCTTTTAATTTGGCAGGAATTTAGGAAGTTGCACACATCCAAGTCACACAGTTAGATCACAGCCAACTTTATTAAAAGGAGAAGTACAGACTTTTTTTTACTTTTAGAAGCAAACTTACCTAGGTGGATACAGCATCAGTCAAATGCTGCATCTGTCTCCTGGCGCCTCCAAGACTGAGAACCGAGCGATCAAACACTGCTGATGTTCAGGTCTCAGTGCTCCCTGAACAGAGAGCGGCTGACTCTCAGTCAGCCGCTCTCTGCTCTGCCCACTGCACTCACTGGAGTGCTGGGCTGTGGAGGGGGCTGCAGTGGCCGGCTAAGGCTCTCAGCGGCACGCTGAGAGGCTGAACCGGATGCCGTTCCCCAACTTCATTGTCTCGATCTTACCCGAGGCTGGACCGGCTTTGTGACTTCAGACCGCTGTCAGCTGAAAACAGGTCACAGGAGTACAGAACAAACTGCACTCCTGTGATCAACAGAAGTACAGCCAAAACAAACTTTAGCTGTACGTCTCCTTTAAAAAAGGCAAAATCTAGGTGTGAGCGTATGATAGAGATAGAGAGAGATTATATTATATATATATATATATATATATATATATATATATATATATATATATATATATATATATATATATTTTAGTGTGTGTGTGTATGCATGTATGTATGTATGTATGCGCGTGTGTGTGTGTATGCGTGTATGCGCGTGTGTGTGTGTGTGTGTGTATGCATGTATGCGCGTGTGTGTGTGTATGCGTGTATGCACGTGTGTGTGTGTGTGTGTGTGTGTGTATGCATGTATGCGTGTGTGTGTGTGTGTGTATGCATGTATGCGCGTGTGTGTGTGTGTGTGTATGCATGTATGCGCGTGTGTGTGTGTGTGTGTATGCATGTATGCGCGTGTGTGTGTGTGTGTGTATGCATGTATGCGCGTGTGTGTGTGTGTGTGTATGCATGTATGCGCGTGTGTGTGTGTGTGTGTATGCATGTATGCGCGTGTGTGTGTATGCATGTATGCGCGTGTGTGTGTGTATGCTTGTATGCGCGTGTGTGTGTGTGTGTGTATGCGTGTATGCATGTACGCGCGTGTGTGTGTGTGTATGCGCGTGTGTGTGTGTATGCGCGTGTGTGTGTGTGTGTGTGTGTGTGTGTGTGCGCGCGCGCGCGCGCGCGTGCGCGCGTGCGTGTGCGTGTGTGTGTGTGTGTGTGTGTGTGTGTGTGTGTGTGTGTGTGTGTGTGTGTGTGTGTGTGTGTGTGTGTGTGTGTGTGTGTGTGTGTATATATATTACATTGATCTAGCCTGAACCAGTCTATGCATGTGCCATGACTGTGGGATCCCTCTAGAAGCTGAAAACAACTGTAGTAGACACCACTACTACAGGGATTTTCACTAGCTTCCAGGTCAGTCGCCTTGCAGCTTCCCTGCTGCATTGTGGAATGCTTGGAATTTATATACAAAGCATTCACTGATTAGATTGGATTGCACTGGGAAGCTAGAAGAGATCACTGTAACAGCAGTGCGTATTACAGTGATTTCCAGTGGTTACTGGGATCCCACAGGTATGGAATACACAGTTACATTGGTCCAAACTGGACCAATATAGCCATGTAAAAATATCCATACCTGGCACTGATGTACGACTTCCTGCAGCATGACTGGCACCTTTTTTGGTCAGCACCCCGAGTTCCACAGGCGGAGGATTTTTATACAACCTTGGAGCAGTAACAGAGGTCTACTCATTGTTCGAGTAATTCTTCGGATTTTATTAGGAAACCCAATTTGTGTGAGGTCTCAATATAAAAAAATCAGACAGTTTGAGGTCCCGTTCTATTTATTTAGGTTTATGCAGCATTACAATTTCTTTCACCAAGAGTGCATGTTGTCAAGTTGCCAACACATGCATTTCTGAAGCGTTCATGCAGAGGCTTGAACAGAGAGCATGAACTTTATTTTTTCATATCCTACGACAACCTCAGACAACAAATAGAGAAACTAGGTTGATTTTAGACCTTTTCATGCACACGTTTTTAAATGTGTTTGCCCGCATATGTAATATACAATATAGATTTTGTATTTTTTTTTTTGTATTAAAATATGAAGGTACTCGCACTACACTAGCACATTTATGTGCATCTCTCAATATCAATAAAAATAAATAAAAAAAAAAAAAAAGAGATCCAATCCTCTAGACATCTGGCCAATAATAAAAGCATGGCTTCATGTTCCATATATAGATTGCAGATTAGTCACCACCAGAGAACCTGATTTGGAACGAATGATAAACAAAACTAACGGCCGAAAGCTTCCACCAAAATAAACACTGTGTTACAATGGGTAGGGCTGAAACTGATAATGGTTGTGGAAATGTTAGGTTACTGGAAAATTGTATGCACTGGCAACATTACTGAAACTTTTTAGACGATTCTTACACAACCTTTTAAAATGTACATTTTTGTTCAATCTACAATGTTGCAAAGCATGAATCATGTCAGGAGAAAAGCCGCTTAAAAAAACAGTCAGAGCAGAAGAAGTTCACTTTTTGGAAAAAAAAAAAAAAAAAAAAAAAATGTACATTTTTATACCTGCAAAAAAAAAAACAAAAAAAAATGTGCATTTATTATTATTATTTTTCGGAGCCTGTAAAGCAGGGGTCCCAAACTGGCAGTCCTCCAGCTGTTGCTAAACTACATGTCCCACCATGCCTCTGCCTGTGGGAGTCATGCTTGTAACCGTCAGCCTTGCAATGCCTCATGGGTTATGTAGTTTTGCAACAGCTGGAGGGCAGCCGGTTTGAGTCCCCTGCTGTAAAGCATTGCACCAGCGATCAGCGGATGGCTGGTGCCATGCAGGTCTCCAGCAGATGTGCCAGTGTATCTGCTTGCTGTACATCCCGTACGGGTAAGGTAAGCAGATACAATCTGGACTGACAGGAAGAATAAATGAACTACCACGGTGCGCCACAGCATCGTGGTAGTTCACTGAAAACTTCAAACAGGTGGCTGCATAGGCTGCCGTACCTTGACGTTTTCCCATGCACAGAGCACTGTCGCGGCTGGATGGGAGGAGCCCCTATCAGCCTCTTTTTTTTTTTTATTGTGACAGCTAGCAGGGAGGGAGAAGAACCCCACTAGCTGTCACAGTGGGGATGTGGGAGGTGCGGGGCCGGTCCGTTTGTAACATGTTCCACCTATATTCAGAGTGTAACATGTTACGAAAGGCAAACTTATCCTTTAGGCTGCATTCACACCTGAGCGTTTTTAGCTCATAAAAAAAACGCCCAAAAAAAAAAAAAGCCCAACAAGCAAACTGGGGCAACTTGTCAGGAAACTTAGTCACCTGACAAGTCGCACTCCATTCAGTGCAATGGAACCATTCTAAAAATGTATTGACTCAAGTCGCTCGGACTTCCTGCACTACTTGGGGACGACTTCAGAGTGGCTTGCATTGACTTCTATTAAAATCTAGTCTATTGACTTCTAATTAAAGTTGTGCTGTGTGGGGCAGCTTCAAAGTCTCCTGAACCAAGCCTTAGGAAGCATTTACAGTATCTCACAAAAGTGAGAAAATAAATGGTGGCCACACAAAATAGACACTTTGGGCCAGATTTGGAAATTTTTCACTTAGGGGTGTACTCACTTTTGTTGCCAGTGGTTTAGACACTAATGGCTGTATGTTGAGTTATTTTGAGGGGACGGCAAATTTACACTTTTATACAAGCTTTACACTCACTACTTTACATTGTAGCAAAGTGTCATTTCCTCAGTGTTGTCACATGAAAAGATAGAATAAAATATTTACAAAAATGTGAGGGGTGTACTCGCTTGTGTGAGATACAGACTTTAAAAAAATAAAAATAAAACCCTTTTACATTTTAATTCTGCTCCAGTTCGGAAAAGTTATTCTTACATTTTTATGGTATTGCCGACTGTCACTTTACCCCTGGTCTACCAACATATGTTTGCTTATAAATTGCATGGTATACAAGGAGTTAAAGCAAGCTTATGGCGGCTTCTGCAGCCATAAGCTTGCTATTGATTTTTTTTTTTTTTTGTTACAGCTAGTAAAGGTTTTTCAAACAAAAAACAGATACAAGCAGCTCCCCCACCATCAATGGCACTGTCCACTGTGGTTTCCTGGCTCTCGTCTCCCCCAAGGGGCCTGGGACTGTGCAAACAGAAGGCTTAAAGTTATTTCTAGAAAAAAAAAAAAAAAAAAAAATTAAAAAAAAATGCAGATATCCCCCCCATGTGTGCAATAAATTAGCCCTGGTAGAAAAGTGGTTAAAACAAGTGGCTAGCAGCTTCAGCACTGCTTGTTTGCTAGCAGCTTGTTTAACCCTTTTGCTGACAGAGCCATCCATGCATTTTTGAACATTTTAGGCCTGAAGATTTATTTGAAATCTCCAAAACAACATTTTGCTAACTTTTGGGACACAATATTAGTGCAAATATTAACCCATATTTTCCAATAAAAAAAAAAAAAAAAAAGACACAAGTTAATTTTAGTGCATACAAACACAAGAGTTAACCCAGTTCTGAAGATGAGGTCATTTTGCAGCCGCCCCAGCACCCCCAATTACTTACCTGAGGCCTCTATTTCTATTCACGAGTGCCTCGGGCCGTCCTGGACTCTCCCTCCTGATTGGCTGAGACACAGCAGTGGCGCCATTGGCTCCCGCTGCTGTCAAAGTCAGTTAGCCAAATCAGGAGAGAGAGGGGGCGGGGCTGAAGTGGGGTCAGTGTCTAAATCAGGGGTCTCAAACTGGCGGCCCTCCAGCTGTTGCGAAACTAGAAGTCCCATGAGGCATTGCAAGGCTGACAGTTTTAAGCATGACTCCCACAGTGCAGAGGCATGATGGGACTTGTAGTTTTGCAACAGCTGGAGGGCCGCCAGTTTGAGACACCTGGTCTAAATGGATACACAGAGCTGTGGCTCGGCTGCCCCCATAGCATGCTATGGGGGGGCACTCAACAGGGAAGAAGAAGAAAGAAGAAAGAAGGAAGAAGGGAAGAAGGAAGAAAGAAGAATCAGGGCTGCTCTGTGCAAATCCACTGCAACAGACCAGGAAAAGTATAAGACTTTACAATCACTTTAAACTTGTAGAATTAATTAAACACTTTTCTATAATGGCATCCTGCTGCTCTGGATTCTGGACAGTAATTACACACAATAACCTGAGCTCAGGAGACAATTACAGGCACCCAGAGATGCCAGACTATTAATGACCCTTGCCAGCTTCTATATGACCTGCACGCCCAGAAAGTCAGGGAGCTCCATTATGAAGACACTAATTTCAGTCTAGAAGCTGGCACACTGGCCTGTCCCCACCCATCGTATTAAATATGTGTTTTTTTTTTAGGTTGTCTGTGCCGACCTTCCAAAAATGTTCATTGCCTGGTTTTCTCTGCCTTTAACACTTTGCAAATCACCTTCCAAAAATTAAAACTTTCATCTAGCGATGCCGGAATAGAGAATTCCTGATCCGCATATCCCTTCATAGTTAGCTTGTCAGTGTATTGAAGCTAGAAGGAAAAAAAAAAGCCAGGTATTTGTAATTTTCAGTAGGACAGGCAGCAATGGCAGCCCCCATATTTCTCTCAGAATAGACTTCCTTCAAAGCTGAACTTCAGGCAGATGATACAGACACAAAATAATGTAGCTCTGTATTACGTATAAATACATAATTAAAAAGAGGAACTCTGGGTAAAATACAATGTTATCGTTGTAGAAGGGCTTCCCCCCTCCCGCTGTAAGGGTTAATTCACATGTGTGACCAAGGGGCAAGTAAAACCAGGCGGTTGAGCTGGGGTTTTACCACCACTGCTGACCACCCTTATGAACACCAACATGCAGCCACTAAGGGCTTGTGTACACACAGTCTAGGTTGACTGTTGGCCGCGGAAAAATACAAAACACAGCATTTTGTGAGCGGCAGGCAAAATGTTCCTATCCCGAATGCGATTCTTTTGCGTTCAGGGGGGGGGGGGGGAGAGGTTGAGGGTGGTTTAGCCTCACGTGAGTGCAGCAGCTTTTAAACTCTGGTAACAGCCTATGTCTACATAGACACATAGGCTTTTACGAAGTGGAGTTGAGATTTGGCAATAAAAATAAATAAATAAAAAAACAACATCAAAAGCCCCTAAACTCAAGTTTAGAATCTGTAGTGTACATGAGACTTAGACCCCTTCACACTGGGGCACTTTGCAGGCACTACAACACTAAAAATAGTGTCTGCAAATCGCCCTGAAAGAGCCGCAGCTGTCTCTCTAATGTGAAAGCCCCGAGGGCTTTCACACTGGAGCGGTGCGCTAGCAGGACGGTAAAAAAAGTCCTGCTAGCAGCATCTTTGGAGCGGTGTGTATACCACTCTTTCACCACTCCTGCCCATTGAAATGAATAGGCAGCTCTAGCAGAGCTTTGCAGTGATTTTAACCCTTTCTCGGCCACTAGTGGGGGGGGTAAAAGCGCCCCGTTAGCGGCCGAATAGCGCCGCAAAATTGACGGTAAAGTGCCGCTAAAAATGGCGGCGCTTTAGCGCCGACGCACTCACCGCCCCAGTGTGAAAGCCATATTGCTGCTCTTCGTGGTCGTGGCAAAAGTTAACCAGTATGTTGCATTCGGCAGGCATTATCGTTAATGAACACGATCCGTGCAAGTCTAGGGGCTGTGCCGCAACTGTTGTGGAAATTTTTATTAATGTATGTTGTCAGATGCCCCCCCAGTGTCAGTTTTGCTGTAATACGCTCATGTGAGGGTGTTCGCACATACAGACGCTGGTGGAAGACCATTGAATGTGGAAACCTTCCCGTGGATCTGTTTGCTCTTTTAAGGATGTTTGTTTCTGCCTCACCAGGGAACTGGCCAATCCATGGCGATCACATTTAAACTCCTAAGTAAGCAGGTCTGCGTACTTGGGAACCATAGTATAACCATACAAAATTATGGCCCACTGGGCCATAATGTAGTATGGCTTGCATTATTGGTAGCAGTGGGAATGTGCACACCGTCGTGTTCGGAACCATGTGCTCGCCGCATGGTTTTGCACACCACCATCTGCACACGTCACTACTGCATTTCTACTTGAATATATGCATGTGTGTCATTGGTTCTTTTGAATGAATACAAGTGTCCGATTGGCTGATTCTGAAGACAGCAGCCTCTTGTTATCCATGTGTTTAGTATAAATAAAAGCAGCTTGGCTACCTGGTGCAGGATGATACTGAGCTTTCCCGGCATTATATAAAAGAGCGGTTTGTGCTTTTAAGTGCAAAGAAATTATATTTTTATAGGGAGAAGCTAAAGCGGTTCTGCGCTCTGTATATTTTTTTTTTTTTGGGGGGGTATACAAAGGATGCTTACCTTTATTGGGGGACTCACCTGTTCCATCTTCCATCTCGATCGCCGCCGGTTTTCGTCCGATGAAGTTCCTCATCTTCTTCTTTTGTGCTGGGGGCCATCTTGCCTGTGGGCATGTGAAACCCCCACAGGCACTTTAGATGGCCCAGCATGCACCGCCGTTACTCGCGCGTGCGCAGTAACGGCACATCTGCCAACATCTCACGAGATTTCGGAAGATGTGTCCGAAATCTCGCGAGATTTCGGAAGATTTGGCCGAAATCTCGCGAGATTTCGGAAGATGTCCGCACTGACTCCTGGGAACAATGACACCAGATCCCAGGAGACAGTGCGGCCTGACGACGATCGAAGCAGAGACCCTGCCCACCGCCGAAGAGAGGGATGACCGGAAGTCATCAATTACAAGGCAAGTTAAAAAAAAAAAAAAAAAAAAAACACATTTCATTTAGTACTCTTTGCCTGATTTGGAAGGCAAAGAGATTTACTAAATGAAATGGGTGCAGAACCACTTCAAGATTTTCCCTGACACATCCACCCTACAACCACATGCGATGCTGGCACAGCCTTTACATGTTTAAAAAAAAAGGCAGCGAGGAGGCGATATATTGCCTCCTCATCACCTGTCAAAATGTCTCTGGAAAGCGATCCACCACTGATTGCTTTTAGAGGGGTTGAGGGGCATGCAAGCAAACTCTAAAGGATTAAAGTATAATGAAAAGGTGACAAACAAATTGTCCAAACAGATCAGAGAATATTTCAAGCAAATATTCAACGGGTCACCACTGAGAAGTTAATTATTAAAGAATCCTGTGCAGTGTTTGGGTAACGGCAATGAATCACCAAGGAAGATATAGGAAGGAGAGCGAAAGAGCGAGCAAGCGATATTGCTATGGGGCACCTGAGCAAAGGCTAGCTCCCTGGTATTTATTTATAGCAAAAAGTACAAAATAGTGTTTTTTTTTTTCAAAATTGTCGCCTACTCCATAATATATATATATATATATATATAAAAAATGTATTTGCAATAAGCGTATATAGTTTGGTTTGCGCAAAAGTTATAGCGTCTACAAAATAGGGAATTTATGGCATTTTTATCTATTTTTTTTTTTTTTTTTTACTAGTAATGGCGGTGATCGGCGATTTTTAGCAGGACTGCGACATTGTGGCAGACAGATCGGACACTTTTGACACTTTTTTGGGACCAGTGACATTTATACAGCGATCAGTGCTAAAAATAGGCACTGTTACTGTACTAATGACACTGACAGGAAGGGATAACATCAGGGGTGATCAAAGGGTTAAGTGTGTCCCTAGGGGGTGGTTTCTTACTATGTGGGGGTTGCTCTGACTGGGTGAAGACAGAGATCGATGTTCCTGCTTAACAGGAACACAAGAGCTCCATCTTCTCCCGTCAGAACAGCAATCTGCCTGGTTTACATAGGCACAACGGCGATCTGCCTCTTCCAGGAACGATCGCGGGTGGCCCGCAAACCCGATTATTGGCATCCCCTGTATCCAATCAGCGCTCGATCGCGCCTCCGGTGCCACGCGCACCCCCCAGTGTCTATTGCACAAAATGATATGAAAGTGATTTTGTGCAATAGAGTTGACCTGTTGCAGTAAATATGCGGTCAGCAAGTGGTTAAGGTAGAAAAAAAATTATAAAAATGTATATATATATATATATATATATATATATATATATATATATATATATATATATATATATATATATATATATATATATATATATATATATATATATATATATATATATATATATATATATATATATATATATATATATATATATTCAGCCTTTATAACAACTTAAAGTGGTGGTAAACCCAACACACATTTTTAAAATAGATAAAGATCTAAAACCATTTCCTTCAAACACGGTCACTGTGTGAAGCCAAATGATGTTTGAGCTACAAAGACAGACTAAAGGATCCACCATCACATAATTCATCACGCCAACACAAAGGGGTCCATTTATACATTTCACACAACTCTTAGGCTAGGTTTGCACTATTGTGACCTGAAAGTAGCGCAATTTTGCCACGATTTTGATGAGACTTAAAGCAATGCCTGTGTATTCTTAAGGTCTATGGACCTCAAGTCGCATCAAAGTTGGACCAAAGTAGTGCAGGTATTACTTTGAAGTCACACAGATATGAACGGCACTCATTGGAAATCAGGGGGTACAACGCTTCATGCGATTTTGCAGTCCCAAGTTGCACTTAAAACAAAAAAAAAAAAAAAAGGAACGACAATTTTGAAAAAAAAAAAAAAAAAAAAGCATTATTTTTTGCTACAATAATAAATACCCCCCAAAAATATATTAAAAAAAATATATATACACATTTTCCCTCAGTTTAGGCCAATACGTATTCTTCTACATATTTTTGGTAAAAAAAATTGCAATAAGCATTTATTGGTTGGTTTGCACAAAAAGTCATACCATCTATATAATAGGAGATAATTAAAATGCCATAAAACTAATAATTTTTTTTATGGCATTTTAATTAATCATTTTTTTTTTTTTTTAACTAGTAATTGCGGCGATCAGCGATTTTTATTGTGACTTCGACATTATGGCGGACATATCGGATAATTTTGACACATTTTTGGGACCATTGGCGTTTATACAGCGATCAGTGCGATTAAAAATGCACTGATTACTGTGTAAATGTGACTGGCAGTGAAGTGATTAACACTAGGTGGCGCTGTAGGGGGTTAAGTGTGTCCTAGGGAGTTATTCTAACTGTGGGGGGGGAGGGGCTGTGTGTGTGTGTGTGTAACAACACTGATCACCGCTCCCGATTACAGGGAGTTGTGATCAGTGACACTGTCACTAGGCAGAACAGGGAAATGCTTGCTACATTAGCATTTCCCCGTTCTTCCTCTCCGTGAGACGATCGCGGGTATCCCCGCGGACATCGAGTCCGCAGGACCCGCGATCCTACTCATGGAGCTCGCTGCCAGCACAGCAGCAAATTCAAAAGGGACGTACAGGTACGCCCATTTGCGCAGCCGTGCCATTCTGTCGACATAAATTTACAGGCGGCGGTCGGCAAGCGGTCAAAGTATAAGTAAAAAGGCAAAACTTTTTTTTACTTTTGGAAGTGAAGAGGGATTAGAGAAAATATCTTTTTCATTTCAGGGATGAAATCAGAGACATCTGTGGGGGTTTCTGCACAGATGTCAATGGAATTCGCACTCCGAAATCGCCAAAAGTAGTACAATAACTACTTTTGGAAATCGGTGCGGCGCCGCAAGTGCAGTGTCGCACCGATTAGGACGTTGCCATTGCCGCCGATTTGACATCGCACCAATGTGAACCAGGGCTGAAAGTAAATAAAATCCCAAATTTGGGTTTGTCCACTCCATTTTCAATGAGGACACTAGTTCTGGCGACCTGTGGGTTCCCTAGGAAATTCCTTAATTTGCAGGGATTTCCTGTTTGGCTGTGGGACAGGAAGTGAAGGGAAATCTCCACAATGCGACACAGTTGGTGGGAAAAAATAAAAATAAATACTTTATCCAAAAAAAATAAAAGTTTTGCCTATAGTTCTACTTGAAGTACACCCATGTGAACAAGGCCTAATGGCACCTACACTCCACTAGAGGAGCAACAAAAGACACCTTTAGAAAGCAGCTTCATCAAATGCACTTGCAAATTTAGATGCACTTGGCTAACAAAGTGAAACTGAACTCTAGGTAACACAATATAAATACCGTATATACTCGAGTATAGGCCGACCCGAATATAAGTCGAGGCACCTAATTTTACCACAAAAAAACGAGGAAAACGTATTGACTCGAGTATAAGCCTAGGGTGAGAAATGCGCAGCTACTGTAAGTGTAAAAGAGGGTCAACAATGCCCATTTGCAGCCTCACTGTGCCCATTTGCAGCCATAGGTCCCCCGAACTTCAAACTTGGTAGTGAAGGGTTCCTAGATGCCCCCTATCTGCAGCCAAAATTTGGGGTCTCTGGACCCAAAGGGTCCCAAAATGACATTGCTGCAGATGGACACAGTTGACCGACTTTGGGGCCCTGTATCCCGGGGCTACTTGCTACTAGGATACCCAAATTTGGGTATGTTGTAGTGCTAGCTCCACTGGGTTTGCACACCAAATTTGGGGGTCACCAAGTGGCCCCGAGATACGAGGCCCCAAAGTCGGCTCGGAAAATGTCATTCTCTGCTGCAGAAAAGTGCTAGACTCCAGTATAAGCCGAGGGGGGCACTTTTTGCAGCAATTCACGGTCACGATTTTGCCGCAATTTCAAGGCATGCCTGTGCAAGTGGCATCAAAAATAAATAAAAAAAAAATAAAAAAAAAAAATCGGACCAAAGTAGTGCAGGGACTACTCTGAAGTTGGAAGGACTTGAAGTTGTACTAATATGAATTACTGTCATTGGAAATCATGGGGAAACTACTTGTCATGCTACTGATCAGTCCCAAATCGTGGGACAAGTCGTACAAGTGTGAAAGTGGCCTTGCTGGTCATGGTCAGATTGCCAGGTGAAAATAAATAGAAAAAAAAAAGCCTAAAACAGGGATATGCAATTAGCGGACCTCCAGCTGTTGCAGAACTACAAGTCCCATGAGGCATAGCAAGACTCTGACAGCCACAAGCATGACACCCAGAGGCAGAGGCATGATGGGACTTGTAGTTTTGCAACAACTGGCGGTTCGCTAATTGCATATCCCTGGCCTAAAACAAAAAAAAAAAAAAAAGATACACAGGTGTGCAGGGATGTTAACATCACCAGTATTTTGCAGAAAATTACTTAGAAGCAAACATATACTTTCTGAAGCCAGGGGCCCTGGAGAATCAAATGGTGGTTGTTGCAATTTTTTTATGTTACACAATATTTGCGCAGCGGTTTATCAAAACTCTGATTTTAAAGAAACAAAAATACAGTAAATTAAATTTTAGTGCACGCAAACACAATAGAATATCCATTTATTTTTGTTGGTAAAATCTAGAAGATGGTGTTGTGTCAAGTAAATACATACCAAACATGTCCAGATTTAAAACTGAGCACACACTTGTGAAATGGCGACAAACTATAGTACTTAAACTCGTCCATAGGCAACACTTTACAGGTTATCAGTTTAGTGTTAAATGTGAGCTATGGTGCTAGAATTATTGCCCTCATGCCAACATTCACAGCGATACCTCACATGTGTGGTGCAATCACAATTTACATATGAATGCATGACGTATGTGAAGCATTTGCACGTAGCACAGGGGTGCTTACAATTATTTTATTTTTTTTATCATTTATTAACTTTTTTTTTTTTACATCTCCGGCTGTTGAAAACAATACCAGTATCATGGCTCCTGGTATAACCATTTGCTGTCCACGATGTTTGTATACGTATGGATGGAAAATGGTTAAAACCTTATCCCCAGCTATCATTTACGCATTTACAGCATCACTATTTTTTCCTTTTGGGATAAAAGGTTTTGAATGAATAAAAGCTGATTGTTGTAAGCACACCCGTCAGTGTTAAATGGTTTATCTCAACCCTTTAACTGCCATTTTTTTGCTGAACAGCTTGGTCTTTTTAAGGAAGTTGAATAACAGACTTACTGGACCATCATTTCCATTGAATTTTATTTTAATCTTTACATGTTTTCAACTTCATTTGCAAAAACCTGGTAGGTTTGGTACTTTTATCCAATATGATTAAGCTGGAATTCCCCATAAATACCATAGCTAGCTGAGATTAAATCTTAATCAACAGAACTAATTGAAACAATTACACTACAATGCAAGCTTAGATATAAGCATTATATCATCATTGGGCAACTAAAACCACAGACCACAAAGAATATCATAAAGAGACATGACAACAGGACATCAACTACAAGAGAAAAACACTATTTCATTATCACGATACAAAGGGGTTTTCCAGATTAGGTAAGTGGAATTCCCTATCCACCCAACAACATCAAAGTAATATCTGCTAGCTATGGGTTATGAAACGAAGCTTCCGAAGCGCTGCCCATTCATTGCAATGGACAGGGGCGTTTTGGGAGTGCTGTAGAGGCTACTTGCAGGACGTTTCCGAACGTCCCGCAAGCGCACCACCCAGGTGTGAAAGCACCTATTGTAATAAATGGGAGGCGGTTTTCAGGCGCTATTAGCGCCTGAAAACTGCCTAAGTGTGAAAGGGGTCTTATTGAATTCTCATCTTATCTTATTGAAGCACGTATTTACTTTACCTTCTATAAACATGAGTAGGTTTACCACCTTCCATCTACATACAAGTAAAGCAACCCAAAGGATAATACAGTTTGTTTTCCATTCAATCATTGGGTTCCAAAAAAAAAAAAAAAAAAAAAAACTGGCTCAATTCCCCCATCCACGCACGATGCAGACAAACTTTTGTATTCTTGCAGCAAGGAGCCATCCCCGAAGTCAGAATACACTGATCAGCGCTTCTGGCTGGCCGCGGCCAGCGGTATGATCAAACTGCGGCGAACCCCCCCAGAAGTTACTGCTCCCCCCAAAAGGTGCTACATGTGGCTGTGGAGCTCCGCTTTAAGAAAAAAAAATTCCCTTAATTTACGGTCTTAGAGACACAGCAGAAAGTGAAAACCTCTACAGTCTCTTAGACAATTGTCACTGGAACGGGAATCCCCACTGGAAAGGATTTTCCCTTACTTCTTGTTCTGATGACAACTGTAAAATTAGAATTTACCATCACTAAGGGTCAATGGGAAAAATGAGGAGGTTGTATCTGCCCAGTAGAGTCAGGGGTCTAACCTTTTATAAGGTTTTAAGAAGAGAATTAAAGGAAAGAAGAGGACATACACTTTAATTATCATACACGATGATCATGATCTGTTACTTTATGTAGACAAACTTTGGGTACCCATGCTGCATCTATGGCCACTCCTATGCTCTCATTACACTGATTAGTACCCTTTCAGACGTGCGGATGCGTATCCAGCCATCCGCTTGCTTAGCAGGGATCGCTCCGTTGATCCCCGCTGAGCCGGAGGATGACAAGTCCATCTCTGCACTCTGTGCAGGGACAGACCTGTCAGAGAGGCCGCTCTCCTCTATGGGGAGGATCGGAAGATTACGGACCGCCTGTCCTTTTCATCCGATCTGCCAGACGGCTGGAAAATAAGACATCCATCCGTCTGGATTTTGCAGAGCAGATCGAATCGGGCAGATGGGATGTCAGTGGACATGTCACTGCTGACATCCGTCGCTCCATAGAGATGCATGGAGCGACCGCTCAGATCCGCATGAAAAAAAAACTGACAGGCGGATCTGAACAGTCCACACATGTGAAAGGGCCCTAAAGAAACTTGCGTCGTTTATTTTAAAAGTATTACATTGTGCACACAACTGTAGGGTTGTAAACCTGAGGGACGGCTGGCCTAGACAATTATGAGTAGGCTGCAGGAGCCAGACAACACTAGAGACAGTGAATATGTGCTTCAAATGACATTAACAAAGTCTGCAAAATGCTGGCAGCAACTGTCTTTTTTTTTTTAGCATTGCCACTGGATATGTGGCTCCAGCCTTAGAGACATAAATAACATTTTTTTCTTAACACTTGTGTTTTTCTAAGTCACACATAACAATGCAAGTCTGCCCGCTGCAATCAAAAGACAGCCTACACGTCTAAAATATATCATCACTTCCCGACAGAAACACATGTGGATTTCCAGAATAATCCCAACTGGTCTCCTGCAAGGAAACCCAAAACATAAGGACAGCTGCAGAACGGAATGGGGGTAGAGGAAATCAGCTTAAATAGAAATAACAAGACCACAGACTCACACAAATCACTACAACATGGCCAATAGCTATACAACACATGAAAAAGAACCCACAACAAGGACCTCCATGTATACATTTATAAGGCTTTTAAATCAGATGTATCCACAAAAGTCTCATTATGAAATAGACAAAACTATGGGCCCTTTCACACGGATATGCTTTTGATGTGCTTCCTGCAGCTTAGGGCCCATTCACACAGATATGTTTTTGATGCGTTCCCATTGACTTAAAATGGAAGGTGCGCTTTTGAAAAAGTGCACCAAAGACGCAGCATGCAGGACTTTTTCAAAGTGCATGCACGCCTGAAATGTGAACAGTTACATAGAATTTAATGGGGGATAGTGTTCACCCTGGAAAAGTGCACCAATGTGAAAGCGCCCCATTATGTTTCATTATTAAAAAAGGAACCTGCCATGCTTCGTCAACCTCAAAGTTTAGCAAAACAGTTAAAAAAAAAATAAAAAGAAATTTAAAAAAATTAAAAAAAAAAAAAAAAAAAAAAAAAATCGGTACAAGTAGCATTGCTTGCAGTGAATGGGAAGTGTCCCTTTGACTGCTGGCTGAGGGACACTTCATATTCCTGATATGTGCCTGCTGTACCATGTACTTGTATGAGAAAGTATCCTGTTCCCTTTGTATTGCTTCCTTTGTGTAAAATCCCTGGTGTTGCTGCTAGTCCCTTTGCTTTCCTATCAAAAACTGACCACACTAAGCAGGAGAGCACACTGTGGTCAGTTCTCTAGCTATGCTGGGAACTTGGTGTACTCTCCTCCAATGATCAGACTTGTCCTGACATAGCCCCACTATACAGCCATTCACTGGGAAGCTCAGTGTGCTACTGCTTCTCCTCCCCCCAGCTCTTATGCAGCTGAGAACAGAGGGAATGTGATCACTTGTACAAATAAATAAAAAATAAATGTTTTATATTGTTTGTTTATATCTATACAAAAATGTTTTTCCCTTTCATTTCCATTTTATAAAGTGGAGTTGCACCTGGGTATAAAAAATAAAAATAAAATGTAAATACTGTAGCTGCTGACTTTTAATATAAGGACACTTACCTGTCCAGGGATCCCGCAATGACGGCACCCAAAGCCGACCCGTCCAGGCACCAGCATCCTTATTAAGGGAAACAGGAAGTGAAGCCTTGTGGCTTCACAGCCTGTTTCCTACTGTGCATGCGCGAGTCGCACTGTGCTTTCTGAATGGTCCCTGCTGTCTTCGGGGACCTGTGTGTCTCCCAGAAGGCAGCGGGGGAGGGGGCAGACATTGCATAGTTCGCCGCACAACATTGCGGCAATCTTTCCCCGGAAGTGGGAGCCACAGACTTGGCCCGGCTACCGTATCATTCGATTTGATTGACAGCAGCGGGAGCCAATGGCTTCGCTGCTATCAATCAGGATCAGAGACTCCGGCTGGATCTGGTGTGCTCGTCCCCATTACTGGAAAGACCGGGTTCAGGTAAGTAAAAGGGGGGTTCTGGGGGGCAGCTTCAGCACAGGAGGTTTTTCACCTTAATGTATAGAATGCAAAAACCTTGAGGGTTTACAACCCCTTTAAAAAGTTTATATGAGAATTTAGAAATTACATTCAGATTTGATTTAAACAAGGAAACAGGCAACAATGCAATCTCTTCTTTTAGTCGACTGGGTTTTTATTGCACTTCATGTCACTTGTGTGGAGTTATACCTCCACCTTCAAGGATTTCCTCTCACCTTTCACCTGCATGCATTTTGTTGATTAATATCTCGTGCCACACCTAGCCGTATGGTGCTACGATTTTGCGCAATGAAAACACGGCGGGATTGCCAATGCATGGGGGGTGTCATTAAGAATTAAGGGCACCCCTACGCATCTGCTAAAGTGCAGTGTGTTACCTGTGGGTTGGGAACATGCACGTTTCCCCAGCCACAGAGATAGGAACCTAGTCCTACTGGCCAGTGCAAAGTTCCCCTCATTGTTAGACCCCTTTCCCCGAATGGGGCCATTTGCAATTAGCTGCGGGAAACCCAGTGGAGGGCTAACTACAATTTGCTTCAGGCAGGAAGTCCCAAAAAAAGCTCACAGCTCCTGCAGCTATTCGTAGCCAATCGCATGCAATTGTTCATGCAGCGATTGCCTGCGGATGATCAGCCCTGGAGGCAGACAGTGTGCATCCAGGGCCATTTATCTGCAGGCAATTGCTACATGAGCCCCCACCCGCCTGCATTCTCATCTATGCAAGAGTGGTGCGTCTGTGCTCCTGCAATCTCAGATATCTCCATCATATATCCCAGGAGGCTACAGAAGCAGGGACACTCAGCAGCTGGAGGCCAGAAAAAAAAAAAAACACAAGTGGGGGAATGGAGGGGTGAAGTTCCTCTTTAAAAAGGAGGTTGTAAACTCTTGGAAAAAAAAAAAAAAACCTGCAAGACAAAGGCATAATGAGCTAATATGCATCACATACTAGTTCATTATAAAATAAATACTTACCTTAGAACAAAGCCATCCAGCAGTGCCTGCACACCGCTGAGGAGCTGACATCTTCCCCAAGTTTCTTCCAGGTTTGCGAGCTCCGGCGCTGTGACTGCCCGGAGCTGCAGGGACATCACTCCCGCATGCATGTGGTAGCCGCTGGTCATGGCACAGGGCTCTGAGGAAACGACACAGGTCGTTCCTTTAGAGCACATGCCCCAGTGATTTCACTGGCTGCATGTACAGTAAATATCTCCTAAGCAGCGTACGTCTAGGAGATATTTACACTACCTATAGATAAGCCTTACTATAGGTTTACCTATAGGTAGAATTCAGCAGTAGGGTTTACTTCCTCTTCAACATTTGTACTCCGTTGACTCCAGTCTTGACACTCTTGTAGCGGTAGAGCCCCTCAGTATTCAGTATTTGACACTTCCAGGTGTGTGGGATGCCCATGTCCCCATGCTATGGCTCCCTTCCAGCCATTATGAGGGAACACATTAGTGACACAATGGCTGAGGAAGGGGGGGGGCACAGGAAGAAGACATAGGCACCTGACACATCTGCAAATGACAGATAATGAAAATTCTAGTGGCTGCTCTAGCTCTACATGGAGGAGGAAGACTGCAAATCGATGAAGCGTGAATGGTATGTACTATAATGTACTTTCCAATACTGTCTGTGTTTATATATTCGCCATATCATAACAAAGTCTTGTGAATTAATTTAAAAAGGAAGTGAAAGCTTTAAAAACATTAGTGAAAGCAGAGCACTCCTAGCAAAGAAAACTTAAGGTTGGGTCTACACCTTTGCGAAGAGTTAACACAGAGCAAATGTACGCACTTTACAACTTGTGTTAGGGAGCCCATTCTAATTAATTAATAGCCTGACCTACTAAAAAAAATAAAATAAAAAAGGTGCATGGACTTTCTTTTGGATTGGCAGTGTACCACAACGCACAAGAGAGCATTGCAGTGCGCTACAATCCATGTGAGTTGGCGTTAAGATTGAATTAAATCGCAAAATCCCAATGCACAACACATGCACAGTCCTGTGACCACAGCCTTAAAGTGGTTGTAAACCCTCACATATACCCGGTGTTGTGATTGGCCTCAAGTGAGGTGAAACAAATCCTCCTACATAGGTAGGATCAATTGAAGAGACAAACTTGCTGAAGAATTTTTAAAAGCAGACACTCTTGTGGATGTTGAATATCTGGTCCCCTGATGCCTGCTATGGTTGCATCCATCCAGCCCCTACATCACTATTGTGTCATGTGCTGACATGGGGGCAGCGGATGAAACCACACACTGCAGCGGGGGACTGAGATGTTAGATCCAGTGTCAAATGCAGAGAAGCAAGTATATCTCTTCAAAACCGCAAAGTTTGGCAGCATGTGCTGCAGAACAGGCATGTATGCAGAGATTGCTTCTTTTTATATTTTAGAATAGCAACAGTCACTTTTTAAAGTAAACTGCGATATTAACACAAAATATGGCCTCACGGAGATGCTTTACCTTTAAGATAATCATGCAATTAGATATGTGTGGTATAGCTTTAAACAAGCATTTTGCAGATATTAATAGTGCAGCACTGATGACAACCTGGAGTACCTTTAAAATCTAAAAATAAAAAATGTGATATATTGCAGGTTAACCATCTTAACGGCTGCATTTTATTTGTTTTTCTTTATTTTCACATGGTGATCTGGCCAGTAGCACACTTCCTGTCTTAGGCTGCTCTGTCTTCTGTCTGTGGCCAGGGGAGGGGGGCGGGACAGAGCCGGGAGCGCTCAGCTGGTGGACCCGGAGGCTGCGCTGGAAGGCACTGAGCAAGTGGCACGTTGCCAATAGGGGTCCCCATGACTGATCGACCCATTAATCACAGCTAGTTGACGGGTAGATCTAGTCCCTGCAAAGCGGCTGTCATTAGACCTCTCATGGCATGCGCCTCCCCTCCCGTCTACCCCGGGTGCTTAGAGAGGTCTAATGACAGCTGCTTTGCAGGGACCAGATCTGCCATCACCTGGGAAGGACTAGAAGAGAGGATGGGGTCGGTGGGGAGGAGTGTGCCACGAGAGGCCACTTCCCACGCTACTCTGCAAGTAATGTAAACAGCAGCTGCTTGGCTCTTGCTGCTGTGTTTCCCCCATTGTGTCCCCCATGGTGTGCCCAGTGCCGTGTTGCGTGCCATACTGTGTGCCCTATACCCCATGCCCTGCTTTGTGCCCCATGCCCAATGTGTGCTCCGTGATGTGCCCTGCTGTGTGCCCCATGATGTGCCCTGTGCCCTGCTGTGTTCCCAGTCGACAGGGTCGTCGCAAAGCGTCACCTCCCTGAAATTCATTTTTGCAGATTGGGAGGTCTGCAATTGGATAATAAAATTGAAGATATTCTACAATCAGACGGACATGTGTGGTGGGCTTATGAGGGTATGGTCCCCACTTTGGGAAATATGTGCCCTCACATCCTGATGTGTCTACAGAATAGGAAGTGGAAGGAAATCTCTTAGATCACAGATGGCAAGAGGAAAAAAAAAAAAAAAAAAAAAAAAAAAAAACACAGTATTAGGCTTTATGCACAGTGGATGACATAAAAATGCCAGTAGCGTTAGCTGGAGAATGTCGCTGGAAAAAGCGTTGAGAACAGCCTATGTATGCATGGGCACATATGATAACATCCTAGGGAGTTTACAGGCTGCAGGAAAAAATAAAAAATAAAACACCACCTGACACCCAAAACAGCAGCTGCAAAAACACCAGTGTGCACGAAGCCTTAAAGAATATGTAAAGGTTCATTTAAAAAACAAACAAAAAACAAAGTCATACTTGTCTCCTCTGTGCAGTTGATTTTGCAGAGTGGCCCCCGATCCTCCTCTTCTGGGGTCCCTCAGTGGCGCTCCTGGCTCCTCCTCTTCTCGAGTGCCCCGCTCTCTTGGGGCACTTGCGTGTGGGCTTACTCCCTTGTTTTGCTACTGCGTCAATTGACACAGACAGCAGGCCCCAACCCCCGGGTCATTGGATTTGATTGACAGCAGGAGCCAATGGTTGCGCTGCCATCAATCTATCCAATCAGGACTGAGACACTGGCTGGAGCTGGTGTGCTCACCCCCATCGCTGGAAAGACCGGGTTCAGGTAAGTAAAAAGGGGGGCTCTGGGGGCTGCATCACAGGAGGTTTTTCACCTTAATGCATACAATGTATTAAGGTGAAAAACCTTGAGGGTTTACAACCCATTTAAACCCGAAAGCAAATGTTATATTGCAGCTTACCAATTCATAGATTGATGGCTGTATATTTTATTTTAGACCTTCATTTATTTTCATCTGGTGATCCAGCCAGTAAGTCTGTTTTTCAAAAGAACAAGCTCTCCAGCAAAATGTATCACAGGAATGTGACAAACCATCTAAAGAGGTTGTAAAGTCAGAAGGTTTTTTTTATCTTTAATGCATTAAGATAAAAATGCTTCTGTATGCAGCAGCCTCCCTCAGCCCCTCTAATACTTACCTGAGCCCCATCTCTGTCCACGAGTCTCTCAGCCGTCCGGGACCCTCCCTCCTGATTGGCTGAGACACAGCAGCGGTGCCATTGGCTCCCTGTTAATTAAAGTCAGTTAGCCAATCAGGAGAGAGAGCTCTGAGAGCTCTGTCTGAATGGACACAGGGAGCTGTGACTCAGCTTGGGTGCCCCCATAGCAATCTGCTTGCAGTGGGGGCACTCAGCAGGAGGGAGGAGCCAGGAGCACCGAAGAGGGACCCGAGAAGAGGAGAATCTGGGCTGCTCTGTGCAAAACCAAAATTTCATAGAATGCGTTTTTTTTTTTTTTTTTCTATAAAAATTAAAGAGACTTTACAATTGCTTTAACACTGACAGAGGTGCTTATTGGGCAACTTTCACACTGAGGCCCTTTACAGGCGTTTTATTGCTAAAAATAGTGCCTGTAAAGCACCTCTGTCACTCCAGTGTGAAAGCCTGAGTGCTTTCGCACCGGGGCGGTGTGCTTGCAGGACATTAAAAAAAGTCCCGCAAGCAGCATCTCTGGGGCGGTTTAGGAGCGGTGAATACACCACTCCCAAAACACCCCTGCCATTGAAATTTATGGCCAGCGCTGCTGAAGCGCCTGCAAAGCTTTGGCAGCGGCGCTTTCCACCCTTTTGGTTGCTAGCGGGGGTTAAACGGGCCCTGCTGGTGGCCAAAAGGCGCTGCTAAAATTACGGTAAAGCACTGCTAAAACTACGCAGCCGCCGCTTCAGTGTGAAAGTGGCCTAATGGTCAGCTCATATTTACATAGGCAAAAAAGTTCATCTTAAAAACACAAAAAAAAAAAATATATATATATATATATATATATAATAAAATATATATATAATAAAAAAATAATATATATATATATGTGTGTGTGTGTGTGTGTGTGTGTGTGTGTGTGTGTGTGTGTGTGTGTGTGTGTGTGTGTGTGTGTGTGTGTGTGAGAGCACTTTCACACTGAGGCGCTTTCACGCTAAAAACAGCGCCTAAAAAGCTCACGAAAACTTATTTCCATTAAAATCAATGAACGCTTTCACACTGGGGCAGTGTGCTGGCAGGGCTGTGAAAAACTCCCCTCCCCATTGAAATGAATGGAAAGCTCTTCAAAAGCGCTCAGTGTTTTTACTGGCAGTTTAGACGCGCTTCAGTGTGAAAGTGGCCTAACTGGTTATAAAGTGTGAGCTGCAGTTTGCCTTTAATTTGTTAGTTTATCTAAACCTGCTAATCCACCTAACACTCCCCTCCCCTAAACTGACAATTATGCTGCCCGCTGTGCCTCCAGGTTGGATATAAATCAACGATTTAAAAAAAAAAAAAAAAAAAAAAAAATATGGGATTTAAAATCTGATTCTTTTGATTTTTATCAAATGTATTTTAATAAAAAGGCTTCTGGAGTAAAAATCTATCTTCTCTGCAATATAAAACATTTTGGTAAACTCATTCAATGAATCCAAGCTCTGCAAGCTGAGATAACATGCACAGTATTGATGCATTCACACGATGTCACAGTAACCATGAGATAAACAAAAGTTCAGGAATATTCCTTTATCCCATTGTTTTGCAAATCTATGTACACTACAAACTGTATGATTGAATCGGTTCTGATATCGCTGTTTTACTAATAGGACAGTTTATTATTCAAAATTGCAAACAAAATGAAGGTTTCCTAATAAAGATTCTACCCACCAGCAAGAATAAGTTCTTATATTTAAAGAGCACCTGTCATTTCAGATCCATCATGGCAGCGCCTGTTAGCGGGCATCCACTCACCTACTGCCACCACATCTTTTCACCTTGTTGTGCCACTGCCGCATCACCAGCCGTACCATTAGGTCCCTTTCACACTGGGATGGTGCGGGCGCCGGAGGTAAAACGGTGCTATTTTTAGTGCTGCTTTACCGTTGTTTTAGCAGCGCTATTTGGCCGCTAGCGGGGTGGTTTTAACCTCCAATAGCGGCCGAAAAAGGGTTAAAACTGCCCGCAAAGCTCTACTTTGCCGGCGGTATCGCTGCGCTGCCCCATTGATTTAAATGGGAAGGAGTGGTGTATAAGCGCTCCGAAGATGCTGCTTCCAGGAGTTTGATATCCTGCAAGCGCACCGCTCCAGTGTGAAAGCACTCAGGCAGCGGCTGTTTGAGGGCGCTTTGCAGGCGCTATTTTTAGTGCTGTAGCACCTGCAAAGCGCCCCAGTGTGAAAGGGGTCTAAAAGTCAATGGGACTGTTGGGGAGTCAGAGAAGGGGCTGGACAGAGATGACAGTTGCTCTTTAAAAATTATATTTTTATCAAGCCTTTTTATTAGCGGATTTAAACAGTCATTTAAATTGACTTGATTTAAATCAAATCCACCCTGTGTGCCTCCTGTTCTCATTCCTCCAGAGTTGTTGCTCACTAAACAAGAGGTTACTGACCATATCATCCTCAGGTGAAAAACAGTAAAAAAAATAAAATAAAACAAAACAAAAACAAAAACAAATGCAGCCACCACATCCAATGATTGGGGAGCTGCAATATATTATATTTTTGTTTTGAGTTTAACCCTCTCATTCACATTGTGCGATTTCAGAACCGAAGACAGTTTCAAAGCGGCACGTCAGTGCGATTTGGAAGACATCCAATGATTGGGGAGCTGCAATATATTATATTTTTGTTTTGAGTTTAACCCTCTCATTCACATTGTGCGATTTCAGAACCGAAGACAGTTTCAAAGCGGCACGTCAGTGCGATTTGGAAGACATCCGTGTGGCTTCATGCACAGAGGTCTATGGAAGCTGCACCCAAAAATGGCCAAAAGTAGTGCAGATCAATGCGGCACCGCAGAGTTGGTGTCGCCCCAATGTGAACAGTGCGATTGCCAACAATGGGTGCGACTTGTCATGCGATTTGACCCGTCAAGTGGCTCCAATGTGAACCAATACCACTAACTTTTACTCTTCTGTATCCAACATGGGACAAAAAAGTTTTGCCTTTCTATAGAAGGCTGTCAGAGTTAGAGGAAGACAGACCCAGGATAAGATCGTGCTCGGATGTGCTGCACATGAGAGATGGATTCCAAATACTAAGCAATGAGACAATGCTGTGCCTGGTGTATACAGAGCACTATGGGCAGGACATATAGAGGGGAATAATCAGCAATCTCCTATAGTACACACAGAGGGCCTATCACCACCACCCACAGAAATACCAGTGATCGCTTGTGGGGCATGGAAGGGTTAATAGAGAGGAGAGATCGGTGGAGGAGGGGCACACACACACACAGACAGACAGACAGACAGACAGACAGATTTCCCCCCTATGTACCTTCTTTGACTCCTGGCAGCTTGGAGCTGTCGATGCTGATGTCGGTCATGGTCGCAGTGTATATGCTCTGTAGGGATCCTGTCTAGTAGCAGAGGGAAGGCGATCTCCGGCTGTCATTGGTGGCCGCTGGGATCCCTGAGTGACACGATCGCTCCGATCCCCGGGATGACAGGATCCGATAGAATCGGCAGACGCGTATGGCAACACAGACGGGACAAAATCCGTGCGGGGCGGGGCTGGCCGAACAATCGCATGACGTCACCCAGGCACGGCAGGCCGCGGTTTAACTCTTGCGCTGCCCATTAGAGGGATGTTCCCAGCATGTGATCCCTGTCCTTCCTATATGTGTGTGATCCCTGTCCTTCCTATATATGTGTGATCCCTGTCCCTCCTATATATATATATATATGTGTGTGTGATCCCTGTCCTTCCTATGTATGTGTGATCCCTGTCCTTCCTATATGTGTGTGTGATCCCTGTCCTTCCTATATGTGTGTGTGATCCCTGTCCCTC